>CM031392.1:17410569-18610569 GCA_018350135.1 Citrus trifoliata | reverse complement strand
AATATATAAAGTGCAATAATTTTTCCAGTACACTAATATTAATTTGAAAGAATTTTGTTTTCGAAAATTACATGGCATGCTTATCTAATGAAAACCTTATAAATTAACAATGAACATATGTATTAATTTGAAAGCATTCAACTTACAAGTAATCCTGATCAATCTTAAATTGTTGGAATGTCCTCTAGTTGACCAGCAACTGATGCTCCACCTATAAATTAGAGAGACATTTATAAGAAATTGTGGCAATCTTAAACAAAGAAATGTAAATTTCAAAACTGTGTATAAAGAAAATCACATAAATCTAGTAGTGCATTCCGCATATTACATCATCTGGAAGCTATTTCTGCCCAATCAAATGTTCATCACTTAACTAATCTAGAGAAACCAAAATTAAAAATTAAAAAATAAAAATCTAGCTACCACTTTTCCAATCACTATTATTAACCTCTCTTAAAACGTATGCGAGTAACAAGCAGTAGAAGATGGACGAGTAAAAGTAGATATTTAGAAGGTTTATAATTAAGCACTTATAATAATAATTCAGACAAAATCCCAAAATTGAAACAAAAGAAGCTTTGAAATTAAAACAAGAGAGGAACAAGTCAGATGAGCCATAATGACTTTTTAATTAGCCAAGCTAATTCAAAAGTTAAGTAACTAATAAAAATTAAGACTTAAATTAAAAATGTCTTCATTTTGTTTAATCATCGTATTAGTTTTTTTTTTCTCATGTCTAAAGCATATTTAGAGGGAGAGCTCAATTTTACAACCTACTTATGAATATATTTTATCCACATAAAAGGGGGAAACAACACCAAGCTAAAGTTTTAATTAAAAGAATAGTGAAAGTAGAAAGCAATGTGATTAATTAAGAATTTCATTTAATTTTATTCACAAATTGATGTGTTATATATCTCTGTGTGTGTGAGTGTGTGCACGTGCATACATAAAAGACCCTGCATTACAGAGTTAAAAATATTCCTGTTAGTTTTGTTTACTAGTACTGTTGACGAGGGAACAAATCTCTTTTATCATGGATAATATGTAGAGAGATGAGAGAAGAGTGTTGTGTTATAAATATTAATTGTCAAACAAAATATTATTTCTTAAGAGATCTGACTTTCTCGACAAAGTGCTCAAAAACCAATAATTGTCAAGAAACACGTTGACCGTTGATAAGGCTTTTAACTAGATGCCTTAAGCAACAACTTTAATAAATATTAATTTTTCAGATTTCAATAAGTTGTAATTGGCAAAACAAAATATAACACTTAATCATTAAATATTATCCAAGTCCAACCCAACAAAATAAAATCAAGAGCATTAACAGAGGTCAACTAGCTCCCACAGCCTTGGGCATATTTTTTATAGTTTCTTGTGATTATACTTGTTACAACTACCATCTCATAGTTATTGAAGAGGTCACTTTAGATTCGGAAGGAGAGGGGAAAAAGTCAAAATTAGACCACAAAGAAGATAGTTCTCAGAGGAAATTGAAAAGGAATTATAAGACTCATGTTATGTAAATGAGCGGCCTATAACACATCAGAGTTGCAAAATACTAAAAAGCTTGCAATAAGGACCTAAAAGAGAGAGAGAGAGAGAGACATAAAATTAGCATCCCTAAACAAAATGTTGAATAACAGTTTGAGAAATATTTCTTTCTCCTACTTTTCCATAGTGATGGGACTGGGAATTAAGATCAAGTAAACAAAATTAGGCATAATTATTGTAAAAAAATAAAAGACCATCAAAACATAGCAGACATACAGAGATCACCAACAGCAAGCATGAATATGAAATTAAAACAACTAAACAAAAAGTTAATTATTTTAGTAAGTAGACTGAACTGACCATATGCTTCTTGCCACTATAATAACCATAAGAACCTGATAGTCATGAACACCAAAGCTTGTGATTTTCTCTAGCCGCGAGCCCACCCGCACTGAAGTCCATAGGTACAACAATATCCAAAATAATAATAAAAGCCATGATGGAGTTTTAAAAAGTTCATAATTCGGTTTTAGAACAATTGATGGATAAACTTAAAATTTTGAAGTACACCAGTTAGTTTGAAGTACTTCATACAGCTTTCATATATAAAATATAAATGTGAAATAACATGTTCACAGTGGAGACCAGTCAGCTGCTGGAGAAACTATTGCCTTGCTTTACATATACAGAGCATCCCATGCTCATTATCATGGAATGGTGTCCTACTATCTACTACTCAAATTATGGACTATTACACAAGTACCTATCAAAGCTTTTGTTCTCAATCTTAAAACAGATCACATAAAGTTCAAAAAAAAAAGGGCCAACTCCTAACACAATCCACCAATAAACTCCCCTTTAAACTTCCATCGTACTATGGAATGAAAAATTGCTGCAAACTCCAAAATAAAAAGGCTCAACAGAGAACAAAAACAAGAACTTATTAATCAGGTAGCTAAGCTAAAACACATCCAATTTCCATAAGCCCACATAGGATCCTCATTTATAAAATAAACCCCATTTTGCTTAAAGCCTCAAAGCCACAAGACTTAAACAAGAATTTAAATCAATACGTAAAGAAAAGTGCGACCTTCCAAATAAACATGAATTTCTCAACATCGGCAACAACCCAGAAAATTAAAATTACAAAAAATAATCATAAGCTAAAATAAAACAAACCCAGTAATTAAATTGACAAAAATATTAAGCCATTAGCCATTGTTAAAATAAACCTCTCTACCTTTAAAGTCGTTGAAATCCTCCTCTACAATTCTAGGCATAGGCGAACCTTCTATAGCAAACAAATTCACTAACTTCTCAACAATTATCTCAAATTCAAGTAAATGGGTTTCGAGTAGTGAACATAAAAAGTGAATTTTGACGAGGAAAATAAAAAAACTCCGATGAAAGAAGCCCCAAATAGGGTTTCGCTTTGTTTTCGATTTGGGGAAAAAAAGAAAAAAGAAAGAGAAGCCTCAATTAAGGTTTCACTTTGTTCTTCGATTTAGGGAAAAAAGGGAAAAGGAAAGAGAAGCCTCAATTAGGGTTTTACTTTGTTTTTCAATATGGGGAAAAAAGAAAAGAGAAGCCTCAATTAGGGTTTAGCTTTTCATTATCTATCTGAATTAATTGAATTGAGTTTGCAAGTGGACAACTTGAAATAAAAGAGATCGAGAAGAGAAAAAGGAAAAAGAGAAGGAGAAAGCAAGATAGTGATAGGGTTTGGTTCAAATATTTGGATCAAGCTACGGTACCACACTGGTACCGTACTGTTTTTGTCTTTTGTGCCAGCACAGCTATAAATTTTTATAGAACCTCTTTTACTCAATTTTATTTAATCTTTACTATACAAATATTAAGATAATTTCTACTGCATCCATATGAACATTTTAGGTAACACTTTAAACTATTTACTATTTACATTTTTTTATTTTTTTATTGCATATATATTATAATACCCCTCTCTTTATCACAATACCCACGAACCCGACCCGAATTTCATTTCCGTTTCTGGCCACTCCTCCGACTTTTCACTTCATAGAAAATTGAAAAATTTATGAATAAACAACAGCAGAGTTGTTAATCTTCGACTCTTACAGTTTAAGGGCTGGTATACCAACTTGATATTAATTTAACTTTTCCCTTCAATTTCGTAGCAAAAAGGAGGCCTGGGGGTTTCAATTCAAAAACGTAATTTTTAAACCCTCTTAAGTTCAGTTTGCACTACAGAAAAAAAAAATACCATCTTTGAATGCAAAATTTCAGCTTAAACGAAGAAGTTAAATCTCAGTTCAAAGTGCGTACAGACATTCGAATTTCAAATGTTTAAACAAGAATGACACAGCCAGCTAAGTTATGCCTATGCTAGAAACAAAATTTAGACGAGCACTCCAAGTAAACCACAGATGAATAGTGGAAAAAAAACTATGAACGCCCACATAGCGGAACCAAAAATCCAATTCAATTACAATACCTACATAGCACTCGGAACTCAACACGGGACCTCCACCTCGAACTCAACAGGAAGACCCAGAAAGCCGTTGAACCGATCGAAGGTGACGTGAGCAATGTGCCAGACATTTGTGGGACACCCGATCTCCATGTTATGAAAGGCGGAGATCACGTCTTCGCCTCTTTCAACACGAGAAGACACCATCGATTTCCTCAATGCCGCCATAACAAACTCCACCAGCGAGAGTTGGTTCTGTTCCTCTTCAATCATTCTCGCTCCTTTTGTCGCCTTCCCATTCCCCCGTCCCCACCAGCGCAGCCACCTCCCTTCGTCATCATCACAAGCCCCGTCATTTGGCTTTTCTTGTTACTACTAATCCACTGTATCAAATTCCTCTTTAAAATTGTATATCTTTAATGGCTCAGTTTCTGGTTATTATTATTTTCGCAAATTGTATATTCTTCAACGACCGCCTACTTAAAAATCATTGTTGCAAAAAGAACCGGTTCGACCCGAACCCGCAAACTCGACCCGGATTCTGTTTTCTTTTCCGGCCACTATACCGGCGAAGGTTGGTACCGATAGGAAGCTCGTGTGACTCCGGTTATGTCCATGCCATCCTTATCGCAAGAAACTGTTCGGAATGCTGCCGATCGAAGCCATGAAAAATCGCGGAATCGCCGCTTCAATTCACTGTGATTTCACCGGTTTCCGGTGACGGAACCACTTGGGTTTTGTTCCCCACAATTCCCTCTGTCATTTCCGACCAACCACAGCCACTGGGGGAGTCGATTTGCGGCCGTTGAAACATTCATAGCTTTGGGAGAAATTAACTTAATATTTGTGAAGCAAAATTAAAATAAAAAAGAGTAAAATGAGTTCTATGGAAGTTTACACTAGTGCCGGCACTAAAGACAAAAGCAGTGATACGGTACCACTGTGGTACCGTAGGTGAATCCCAAATATTTGCGTCCATAAACGAAATAAAGTTTCCAAGTCTGGGTTATATTTTGCTTTTGTTATTTTAATTTTGTTTTTTAATTTATTAGCGCTATTATATCTTAATTCTACAAGGTCCAATGGTGTATTGTCCATATGTTAAAGTTTTGAATTTTAAAAGTCCTAAGTTCGAGTTGGAGTTAAAGCAAATTTTAATGATTTTTTTTTATCTTTAATACTTCAATGTCAGTAATCACTAATGTTTAATTTACTGACACATCAATATCAATAATTTATGATACCTATTTGTTAAAAGCGGAAAATGGTGCATATGTACACAATTATTGACACTTTTTACAAAGTGTCAGTAACTAAGTGTCAGTAAAAGTCATTTTTGTAGTAGTGAAGACACTGTGAGTGCTATGAAATTAATTGAAGTGTATAAGAGAAACTTCCAAAAAAATGAGAGAAAATGGATGGGACTCTTTATTTGGTGAAACTTTTTCTTATTGTGTAAAGCATGATATTGTTGTTCCGAATATGGATGATTTGTTTCGAACTCAAGGAAGATCACAACGCATGGCTCAAAAGATTACAAATTTGCATTGTTTTCGTGTTGCATTATTTTATGCAATTTTGGACATGCAATTTAAAGAATTAAGCAATTGTTTCAATGAGACGAATACTGATTCATTTGCAGCTTTTGATAAATAGAAACTACTTCACCTTGCTGAGTTTTATCCAAATGATTTTTCTCTAATGGATCTTGTGGCACTTGAAACTCAATTTGATGTTTATATTATGGATGTCAGTTCTAACAACAAATTTTCAGGATTGAAATGGATTGGTGAGCTAGCAAGAAAATTGGTTGAGACTAAAAAGGATCAATTATATTCATTAGTTTATTTATTGGTGACATTAGCATTGATTTTACCAATTGCCGCAGTTACAGTAGAAAGGGCATTTTTGGCTATGAATTTTGTGAAAAAACGTCTGCGAAATCGGATGAGAGATCAACGGTTGAATGATAGCCTTGATATATTCATAAAAAAAGATATATTTTGTAGTCTTGACAATGAGGTTATTCTTCAATGTTTTCAACATATGAAACCTCGTCGAAGACAATTATAAGTGTGTTGAATTAAATATTTTAATGAAATTTTATTTTGGTATATGTTATTTATTGATTACTTTCTTGAATTAAACTATTATGTGAACTTAGCCCCCGCTAAAAATAATTTCTGGCACCGCCACTGGTCGCAAGTACACTCTCTTCTGACTTCTATAAGAAGTAAAACAAATGAAAGTTATTAATTGATCACCCACGTGAAATGGTTTCATGTTCATATTGTCTTTCAGCCAAGAGTCCATGTTTACCCCCTATGATATTGAGAATTATATAAAAGCCATATATATCTCTTACTATAGTTATATATATGGGAAAGAGAACATAGTACACGACGTCTACTACTGTATGTATCCCTCAGCTCGAATAAAATATTTGTGACCAATGCCAATTGATTTTTCTGACTAATCCAACAAGCATACAACCACTACCAGCTGCAAAGGCAAAATGGCAAGCACCAAGCCTATCAGTAGTGGATTTTTGGACGCAAATTATGAGAATTCCAGCCGAAATCATCCTGAAGAAAGAAACTCCATAATATGAAATGAAGCATGAATTTAGGCCATTCACTTACTGCCTTTTCCGCGAAAATGCAAGAGTAATGCTTACCAGAGATGCAGGTTCAATTTGTGGCAAGAAACTCTTCAATATCCTTTTTTCAGAATTTCATGCAATGGCAAAACAGAAATTAATATAAAAGCTGATGAGATCGTATCTCCACTCTATACAAAAATGAATTACCCAAGGCGGATTATGCAATAAAATTGTGAGGCAGCCCAAGACAAATAATAAAGTAATTCACCAAAATAAGTAATTTCATACAACGGAAAAATAGAAATTAATATAAAAACTGATGAGATAATATCACCACTCAATACAAAAATGAATGACTCAAGGCAGATAATATTACACGAGAATAGTGAGACAGCCCAAGGTAAGTAATATAGTGATAGACCAAAGAAGTCCAAGACAAATAATACCCCAAAGTAATGAGATTATTTACGCTCTAATGCAAATGATGTCATAAGAGAGACTTAGGTAAATCGTATTACGAAAGAAAATAGATAAGAATTTTATTAATTAAAGGTTTTCAAACATATTATGTAACCACCCAATTTGTGATTGAGTAAATCTACTAGGCAATGTGTCACGAAAAGGCTTCCAGAAGTAGCATATTTTGAAGATCTAGAAGCTGTATAAGCTGCCCAAATTGAAGTCCAATGAGGTGCCACCCAAGGAAAGAAAAATAGAATTTGGAAGCAGCAAACGTTGAAGGGTTCGGCACAGCCGAAGTAGAAAGAAGAAAGAAGAAGATAGAAGAATGAAGAAATCAAAAGCGGTTACAAAATAATAATAATAATATTTTAATAGCCAATTTTGGCTATATATAGGGAGCTCTCCATTTGGCTTTAGGCATCCAATTTTGGTGAGAGAAAAAGAAGAGATCTTGAGTGATTTTCAGAGGTTAAAATTATAAAGCTCTTGTGAGTATATTGAGTGAGAGGGTTTTGGGCAGTGAGATAAAATATTAAAATACTTGTAAATTTTCTTCCAATTTCATTTTATCTATTGCTTTGTTTCACCCATCAATTTCCTAATAGTGGTATCCGAGTTACTTGTTGTATTTTTTTTGGGAGTCAAGGTACTGGTCACATAAAAGTATTGTTCGCGTATACGACATTATTCACATATTGTTACTATGCACATATACGGTTACTATTTATGTGAAACGGTGGGAGTCGATCCTAACAAAGTTAGCTTTTAGTGAAAAGCAATGGTGGTAAAATACGAAGTTGAGAAATTCAACAAAAATAAGTTTTCGTTGTGGAAAATAAAGATAAAAGTTGTATTGAGGATAAATAATTACTTGACAGCAATTGAAGAAAAGCCCATAGAGTTAATTGATGACAAGTGGAATGAGATAAACGACAACATCATTTCTAATCTATACTTGGCACTTGAGGATGGAGTATTATCCAATATGGCAGAGAAAAAGACAGCAAAGGAAATATGAGATACTCTCACAAAATTGTACAAGACCAAATCACTGCACAACAAGATCTTCTTAAAAAGTAGACTCTATACTCTTCAAATGGCGGAATCTACATCGTTGACCGACCACATCAACTCCTCAAAAACTCTATTTTCACAACTTACAATGTTGGGTCATAAAATAGAGAAAAATGAATGTGCAGAGCTTATACTTCAAAGGCTACCAAATTCATACGATCAACTTATCATCAACCTGACAAACAACAACCCAACGGACAATCTAGTCTTTGATGATGTTGCAGCCTCCGTATAAAATGAAGAGAGTAGACGGAAAAATAAGGAAGACAAACAAGTAAGTTCGCAACAAGCAGAAGCACTATCGATGACGAGAGGGAGATCAACAGAACGTGGCCCCAGTAGGGGTCACAATCATGGTAGATCAAAATCAAGAAGTAAGAAAAATGTCAAATGCTACAATTGTGACAAGAAAGGGCATTTCAAGAAAAAGTGTTGGAAAAACAAGCAGAGTGGAGACAATAAATCTGAGTCATCAAATGCTCAGGGGTGTATGGCAAGTACCTTAGATGATGGGGAAATTCTCTACAGCGAGACAACAACTGTTTCAAAAGGCAGAAAATAGCTATACGACATCTGACTCATAGACTCAGGAGCTACCTGGCACATGACCTCTCAAAAAGAATAGTTTCACACAGATGATCATGCCTTGGAGATCGCTGGTATTAGTACTATCAAAATAAAAATGTTTGATGGTACGGTTCGTACAATTGAGTAGGTACGACATGTCAAAGGCCTGAAGAAAAATTTATTGTCTTTGGGACAATATATTGTCATGGGTGTAAAACCCATGTTGAAAGTGTGATTATGAAGATTGTTAAAAGTGCGCTTGTATTGATGAAAGCAGAAAAGATTGGTTCTAATATGTTCGTGCTTGAAAGAGAAATATTATAAGAAGTTGATGTGTGCATCGCGTCAAATGGAGAAGAATCAACGATGATGTGGCACCTCAAACTCAGTTATATGACAAAACAAGATTTGAAAATTCTCTCTAAGTGAAAATTGCTTCCAGGGCTCAAATCGATAAGCTTACTATTTTGCGAGCATTGTGTTATTAGTCTATTAGAAAAATTTATTTAACCTAGATATTTATTAAAAACTTCTATAATAAAAATAAATATATTATTACAATAAATATAATCATTTATAGTTTTAAAATTATTTTTATATTAAAAATATTATAATATTATTAGTCTATAGAAAAATTAAACTATTTCAATTATATTTCTATTTATTAAAACTTTTAAGGTCAAATTTTTAGTTGCTATTTATAAAAGAGTATTTTATTAAAAAAAAGAATTTTAGTGTCCCTTATTAAAAACTTGTGGTGTATATTACCATCACCCAAATTTTAAGGGTGCAGATATCTTTTTCAAAAAATATTGACAACAATTTATAGATAAATCTATTTAGAAGGACTCATATGAAATTTTTCTAAATTTTTGGCCCACAAGTGGCTTCACTATATGATATAGATGACATGCCGGCATTATACAAGAATGAGGGATGGCCTGTCTTATATGTAGAGAAGATGTGTAGTACAAACACAATGTTAATTCACTGAATAAACATTTAACGCTAAGGTTTTGATTAGTATTGAGGTGTTATAATATTTAAGTCTCATATTGTGGTAAAAGAAGTTATAATTAAAAATAAAAGTTAATAGTATATGATGAATATGATTGTTTTTAATAATAATATGATAAAAATTATAAAAAGATTCAAATTTTTTATCATAAAAGTGTTGAATCAATTCAATTTCAATTTTAAGTGACAGCAGCACAGTTAATGTTTAACAAATAATTTAGTGCTATAATTTTTAAGTTGCAATTAACTAAACTTGTACTAAACAGTGTGTAACACCATCATATAACAGTGCTTGAAATTCTAATCGCCAATAAATTCTCCATTCATTCTTCAATCAATTTACCCCCAAAGATCTTCCTCATTCCATTTCTAATTCTTTCAATTATAATCTTATTAAGAGACTATCAATTCTTAACAAAGAGCAAAAATGGTATGCAACTCCGTATAATTTGATTAAATTTCAATGATTTTTTTGGTACTAATCAATAAATTAATTACTTTTCCAAAAAAAAAATGTGATTATTGTTTGTTCAATAACATCTAGTGAGGGGAACGTTTGCTTGCTTTGCAAGACATTGTGCGCCAACTGGAATAACTTTGTATCAGTCCCCAATGGGGGTAAATGATCGACTCTTATCCAGTTCATAAGGCCTTTGATATGTTAATTTTTACATCAAAATGTCATGACTCTTATCCAGTTCATAAAGCCTTCGATATATATGTTAACTTTTTTAGTTTTTACATTAATATGTGAAGTGTGTACCTCAGTATCCAGTACATAAAGCTTTTAATTTTTTTTTTTCCATTTAGGCCAAAAATTTGGGTGCTAAAGTTGGATTTGAATTTGGAGAAAACTCTTATCATAGAGACTCATATACGTTGAAGAGTGAAGACTGAAGCAATTAAAGTTTCTCTTAAATTGTTTAAGAAAATAATTGACTTAAAGCCGTAATGGACAGAATACTTGTTATGAAATCAAGGCCTTTTCTTCTCTTTCGATTCTTTATCAGACTAGCCAATTAGCCAATCTAATTAATGGCACAAAGAATTAATGACACTAGATCAAAGAACAAAGAATAAAGACGGCAATGAAACTAAGAAAGCAGAGAAAAAGAACACTGCAATATTACGTGGTTTGCTACAAAAGTATTTACATCCACGGCTGATAATACCCTTTTGGGCTTGAAGTTTTTATTAAGATATTGATTAGAAAAATTCTTGAGATCACAGAGAACAAATCCCTTCAATGAAGAATTAACAAAATCTATCTCAAAGCTAGTCAAGATCTTTTCTCCGGGTGTTGCACCAGCCAGCATTAATTTCTTCTATATTTAATTCCAGAAGCTTGTAGGACCGTGTAACAACTTAAGTACAAGGGTCCCACACAGCAGCTCATCAAGCCACCTCAGCAACTAACTTAATAGAATATAACTAACCCAATTCACAAACCTCCTCTTCATTTATATTATTTTCAAGCTTCACCCGAACTCTGTAGCAGCAACACATAGCTTGATTTACAAGCTAACAACCCTAATCAAGTTCAAAGAGCCCATGAACTTGACTATAGGCAAAGGTTTTGTTAGAATATCAGTAGGATTGATTACTAAGGGGATTTTGATAATATTCACCACACCAGAACCAATTTCTTCTCTGATTAAATGTAGCCTAACATCAATATGCTTTGTTCTTTCATGTTCTTTTGGATTTTTGCTCAATTGTATTGCATTAGAACTAACACAACTAATGGAAATCGACTCTTGCCTCAATCCTAATTCTGATGCCAAGCCTATGAGCCATTTTGTTTCCTTCGTAGCCTCTATGAGTGCAACATATTCAACTTCAGTTCTAGATAAAGCAACAACCGATTACAGTGATTCTTTCCAACGCATTGCACCTTCATACAATGTGAAGACAAATCCAGTAACTGACCTTCTTTTGTCCAAGTTGCCAGCAAAATCTGAGGCCACATAACCTAAGATTTTACTTGTGTATTATTAATTCCTCCAAATAAAATACCATTATTAGTTGTACCATTAAGGTATCTAAGTATCCACTTAACAGCCTCTCAATGTTCTTTCCCTGGATTTCTTATAAACCTATTGAAAACTCCTATTCCATATGCAAACATCGGGTCTAAAACAACCATATCATACACGCTCCTTCAGTTGGTTCTTGTTGTTTAGACAGTTTGAAATGTGCAACAAGGTATCGTAACAAGTTTAGAACTAAGCATACAAAATATGTTAAGCACCTTTCTGACATAATCAGCTTGTGAAAAGGAACAAATTTTGTTCACTTCCTTCTCTTATGATCTGCATTCCTAAAATCGTTGTTGTAAGGCCTAAGATCTTTATATTAAACTCATAACTTAGTTCATCTTTAAGCCTCTACATTTGTTCTTTTTGTTTATATGCAATAAGCATGTCATAAACATATAGAAGAAGATAGATAGTATCTTTAAAAGGCAGAGTTTACAGTACACATAACTGTCATATTGACTTCTGAAGTATCCATGAGTGATCATAAATTCTTTGAACCTTAAATACTATAGTCTTAGGGATTGCTTCAAGCCATGTAATAAGCAAACCATATCTTTAGTTCCTTCTTTAATGAATCCTTCTGCTTAGTCCATTAGAATTTCTTCATCTAAGTTACCATGCAAAAAGGCTATTTTGACATCCATTTGATCTAATTCTAGATATAGGAATGCAGTGATAGCAACAAAACCCTTATAGAGCTATGTTTAACTATTGGTAAAAATGCTTCATCCCTTTTGTGTAGGTTGCCCATGATCACTTTCCGAGCTTGAAATCCCATTTATAGCTAGCCAATTTCTTGTTTAATGGCTTGTCAACTAGGATCTACATATTATTTTTCTAGAAAAATGCAATTTTTCTTTTGTTGCTACAAGCCATTTTGACTTCTCCCTACTACTCATGGCCTTTTTGTAGTTAATAAGTTCTCAACCACTTATATCATCAATAACCATAAATGCATATGAAATTAAAACAACAAGACCATATCTTTTAGGCCTTACAGTAACTCTTCTTTCTCTATTTCTTACAAGATGATATCCTTTTAATGCTGAATGTTTGTGAACTCTTTATTCTTTCTCTTCTTTGGATCTCTAAATATCTAGTGACTACACCATCAGATGTAAATCTCCTTTAAAATTAGTAAAGATCTATGTTTCAACTATTGTTTGTATCAATACCTCCTCATTAAACACAACATCTCTACTGATAAAGGTTCTAATAGGCTTCCCATTAATACTTTAAATCTTATATCATTTAATTCATTCAGAATATCCTATAAAATAACCTTTAACAACCCTTGGTTTTAGCTTTCCCAAACTTATATATGCATAATCTGGGCAACAAAAGATTCTTCAGTTACTTAGATCAAGTGGTTTGCCAAACCAGACTTCTTGTGGAGTTTTAAAGTCCAAAGTTGATGAGGGATTTTTATTGATAAGGTATGCAGCAATAGAGATTGCTTTAGCCCAAAAATGGTTAGAGAAATAATATTATCTGACCTTCTCAATTAAGGTTTTGTTCATTCTTTCAACAAGACCATTTTGTTATGGTGTATGCCTTACTATCTGATGCCTTATAATGCCATGCTTTTTACAAAACTCATCAAACTCACTGTTGTAGTACTCCAGGCCATTGTCTGTTCTTTATCTCTTCACTTTTCTTCCAATTTGGTTCTTCATTAAGGTTGTCCATTCCTTGAATTTCTTTAGGGCTTCACTTTTATGTTTCAACACATAAACCCAAAGATTCCTTGAGAAGTCATCCATTAAGGTAATAAAGTACCTAACTCTACCATGAGATGGAACCTGAATAAACATAATCCAATGTCTCTTTGTTTCATGTCTTCCTGTCTTGAACTTCTGTCTTTAGTGAGGAAATTTGGTTATGACTAAATAACTCTTGCTTTCTTAGTTCTTTCAAACCTTTTTCACTTATATGTTCAATCTTATTATGCCAAAGTTTGGTTTTGTCATTACTTACACTAGCATTTATCCCTAATTGAGGTAATAACCCAACCAGAACACACATATCGTTCCTTCTAATTCCCTTCATACCCTTAGCTATAACATGTATTTGACCATATTCTACCTTAATGCTGCAACCCAATTGATCAATCATCCATAGATACATGCGATTTCTTGTAAGGTCTGGCATATATGTCTGTAAAAAATGGAAGAAATATTTGCAATAGAGAGGATTGTTAGCTGTAAATAAGAAGAAGTCAATGGTGTAAATTAGGAAATAGCTAGTATAATTAGATAGCTAATTTTTTTTAGTTTTCTAATTTTATGCATTCTCCTCTATAAGAGGAATCTGTGTAACATTTTACAATATAGAGAAATACAAAAAAAATTTCATGGTATTAGAGCCATCATAATCAACCGATTATATCTGCTTCAACCAATTCTCTGACACAAATCCAAAACTCCCAATATTGATACTCATCTAATTCAAATTACCACTATTTGCCTTAATAGTGATAATTGTTTAAAGTAGTCTCAATCTGTTCAGTAAGATTTAGATCTGTTCAATGATTATGAAATGAAATCCACAGAAGATGCCAAATATTAAAACAATATTGTTGAAGCCTCTCATTTTTACAAGTTTCTGTTAGCCTAAAGGGTTATACATAATGTAATTTTGATGATAACAAACATATGTATTGAGTGATTTAATAAATATTATATTTCACATTCTCACTAGTTTTTGAAGGATAATATTTATTCAAGTGAATCAAGTGAAATCAAGATTGAAGACACTCAACGGACAACGGCGACATCAAGAATAGTCTAGAGCTCAACGAACAAATTAGTGCGATAAATTCTTGTAAAGCCGGTATGATTTAATTGATGCATGATTTAGCATTTGAGAAGCTCAATAGATTAATTTAATTAAATACTTTTCATAAGCTAAAAGGTTTTATTTTTATAAAGTAAAGTATTTTGTGGATTTGAGCAAATTGGACTTAAATGCTAAGATTTGAAATCTTTGATTTTAAAAAGTATTAAATTTCAGAGTTGGACGTATTTATAAACATTTTAAATGTTTTGGGCCATACCATAATTTATGAATATTTTGGACTAAAGTGAAAGGTTTTGAAAATTTGAAAAATATAGATATTATGTTGAAAAGGACCTTTGTGCGAAACAATAAAATCCTTGGGGTCATATCATAATTTCAAAAAGTTTGGGAAAGACATCTATTTTTAAGAAGTTCCGAAATTGGACCTATTTATAAAGTTTTCTGACGTTTTGGGCCATAGTATAATTATAGACAATTTTAGGTCAAAGTGTAATTTCAGTGAACAGTATTACTGTAGCAAAATTCAAAAAAACGGTAACAATACTGTTCCTGAGCAGCTAGCCGGATAATCAAGCGGCTAACCGCTTGAGCATGGGTTTTTGGCTATAACGGCTAGTTTTTGGGCTTTCACTATAAAAACTCAACTCAAACTTCATTCTAGGGATGAACACAAGCAAATATAAGATCATATAACATATATTGAGCTTCCATTTCATAAATCATCATTTGTTGAATCATCATTGTGCTATAATTTGTTATTCACTCTTAAAGAGAGTTTTATTGTTGTGAACTTCATTTCTCATAAATTTGTGAGTGTACATGTGTGGGAAACACTTGGGGTGAAGAGATTAGGGATATAATCTCTTGTTGTAAAGGTTCATTGACACCTTGGAAGTCAATTGTAAACATTTGAAGTTTTGGGAGGCTTGGATAGTGAAATCCTCAAGCCGGGTATGCTTGGAGGTGTGGACGTAGGCGGGGATAGCCGAACCACGTAAAACTCCTTGTGTTCATTTTCTCTTCCCTTACTCTTTTAAATTGTGCTTGATTGAATTTATTGTTTTGATTTGATTAAGGCAATAGATTAAATTGTTGTGCGAATTGTATTGAATAGATTTTAAAATCTCAATTCATCCCCCTCTTGGGTTGCATAACTTGCATTTCAGTTTCTTGCAGGAGTCAACGTTCACTTTGATGAGGTTCGGGGGAGGATCATTGGCAGAAAGCCACTTACTCCAATTGGCGAGGTGTTGATTGAGGTTCGAAGAGAAGAAAGCCGTATACATATAATGCTAGGAAAGAAGACAACTGACGGGCCTACTAAAAGTTTTGCCATTTTTAGTGCATTGGTTGGTTTTAACAAAACAGCTAGATTTCAACATAAAACTATAGAGAAGCTACGGGTATGGTGTGACTATTGCAACAAATCATGTCATACTTGAGAAACATGTTGGAAAATCTACGAAAAACCAACAAATTGAAAGAGCAGCAAGCCTGGTGATAAAAATACATGGTTGATTTCTACTGCAAATGAAGCCAAGATAGTCCCTTTTGCCAAGAAGCAAATGGATTACCTTCTGCAGTTGATAAAACTCAATTACTCACCAAGTAGTATTCCTACTGCCTCTCATGCATAAACAGGTAGCACACCCAATGCTCTTGCTTCATGTTCAAATTATGTTCATTGGATCATAAATTCAAGAGCTTTTGATCATATGATCAACCTTTCAAATTTGTTTTACACTTACTCACCATGTTATGGTCTTGACAAAATAAGAATTGCATGTAGTACTTTCTCACCAATAGTAGGGAAATGTTTGATTAAATTATCCAAAAAATTAAACCTTAATTCTATTCTTCATGTTCCCAAGTTAGCTTGTAATCTTTTAACCGTGAGTAAAATAACTAAAGATTCTAATTGCCGAGTGATTTTTTGTGATTCTTACTATGAATTTCAGGACCAAACCTCAGGGAAGAAGATTGGCAGTGCTAAATTGATTGGTAGCCTTTACTACTTTGATGATGATTTCTATGGGAATAGAAAGGCTCAGGGCATTAGTAGTGTTAGTTCTATTTATGAACAAAGAATGCTTTTGCATTTAAGATTGGGACATTCTAACTTTCTATATCTTAAACATTTGTTTCCTACTTTATCTAAGGGTTTGGATTTTTCATCATTTTATTGTGAAAGTTATTGCATATCAAAGATTCATTGTACTATTTATTTTCCAAAACCTTATATTCCTTCAAAACCATTTTATTTAATACGTAGTGATGTTTGGGGACCTTCAAGAGTTACTACTATTTCAAAGAAAAAATGGTTTGTCACATTCATAGATGATTACACTTGTCTATGTTGGGTTTACTTAATGAGTGAAAAATCTGAAGTTGGAAAAATTTTTAAAGACTTTTACACAATGGTTGAAACTCAATTTCAAAAAAAAATTAGAGTTCTTCACAATGATAATGGAACCGAGTACTATAAAGGTATTTTGGAAAAAAATTTGAAAGAAAAAGGTATTTATCACCAGTCCACTTGTGTAGATACTCCTCAGCAAAATGGGATTACTTAAATAAAAAATAAACATTTATTTGAAGTAACACGTGTTATAATGCTTTCGATGAATGTTTCAAAATATCTTTGGGGATAAGTTGTTTTAATAGCAACTTATTTAATTAATAAGATGCCTACATGTGTTTTAAAATATAATATACCTCTAGAATGTTTTAAAAAATGCTTTCCCCAATCTAGAATGTATTGAGATTTACCTCTAAAGTTTTTTGTTGTACTGTTTTTGTTCGTATACCTAATAACACTCAGTCCAAACTTGATCCAAGGGCAGAAAAAATATATGTTCATCGGGCATGCCTCCAATAAAAGGGATATGAGTGCTATAATCCCCAAATAAAGAAAATTTATGTGAGTATGGATATCTCGTTTTTTGAAAATAAATCCTACTTTTACAAAAATTCTCTTCAGGGGGAGTATGAGGTAATAGAATAAAATTTTTGGGATATATCTCCTAATTCTTTACCAAAAGTATTTTTTACTACTATACATCATTCCTCTCATCCTACCATTCCCAACCTTCAAAGTCAGGAACAATGTGATGATAAAAACAATGAGAACAATGAGGGAAGTTCTGGCAATATAATGCCAAACATTATTGTATCTAAAACAGAGGGAGAATCACTACTACGGCCGGATCAAAATGATTCTAACATTGAGCTTTTGGTTTATACTCGGAGAAAACATCATCTAAAAAGTCCAAGGCAGCCAGTTACTCTTGGTAACGATCAATCACAACCCTCGGGGATTGGACCTGCAAATATCACAGGTATTTTCAATCCTTACTCATCTTCAATTCCCATCATTTTCCCTAGTAAAGAATCATCAGCTCTTAATATTCTCGTTGCTATTAGAAAAGGAATCTGAAATCTCATTAAGAATCCTAAATATCCCATTGCTCAATATCTTTCTTATGACAAACTTTCTCACACTTATAGGGTATTTACTTAAAAAATCTCACACTTTTTTATCCCAAGAAACATTCAGGAAGCTCTTGGTGATCCAAATTGGAAATTGGCAGTGATATACGAGATGAATGCTCTTAAGAGAAATTGTACTTGGGAGATAGTTGACTTGCCTAAAGAGAAGATGATTGTAGGTTGCAAATAGGTCTTTACTGTAAAGTGTAAAGCAAATGGTATCATATAAATGTATAAGGTAAGATTAGTAGCTAAGAGATTCACTCAAACCTATGAGATTGATTATTAGGAGACCTTTGCTCCGATAGCTAAGATAAACTCAATTAGAATTCTATTATCTTTGGTTATAAATCAGAACTGTCCATTATACCAATTGGATGTAAAAAAATGCCTTTTTGAATGGTGTGATCTTAAGGAAGAGGTTTTTATGAGCCTACCACCCAATTTTGAGAAGAATTTGCGATCAAAAAAAGTCTGTAGACTAAAGAAGTCGTTGTATGGCCTCAAGCGGTCCCCTAGAACTTGGTTTGAGAGATTTGGGAAATCTGTAAAGAATTATGGGTATTGTCAAAGCCTAGCTAATCATACTATGTTCTATAAACATAGTAGAGAAGGTTGAATTGCTACACTAATTATTTATATGGATGATATAGTCATGACATATCATAATAGTGAAGAACTAGAAAAATTGAAAAAGAGACTTGCAGCTGACTTCGAGATCAAGGATTTAAAGACATTGAAATACTTTCTTAGAATGAAGTTTGCTAGATCCAAAGAAGGTATATTTGTGAATCAACGTAAATATGTCCTTGATTTGCTTAATGAAACGAGCTTGCTAGAGTGTAAACCAGCAGAAACACCTATTGAGCTCAACTTCAAATTATAGCCTCTTAAACCTGAAGAAGTCATGGACAGAGAACAATACCAGAGACTTGTTGGAAGACTGATTTACTTATCGCATACTCGTCTAGATATAGAATTTGCAGTGAGCATAGTTAGCCAGTTTATGCCTTCCCCCGGACAAGAACACTTCAATGCAATCTATAGAATTCTCAGGTATTTGAAGGGGACTTCTGGAAGAGGTTTGTTATTCAAAAATCGTAGGCGCTTACAAGTTGAAGCCTACACTTATGCGGATTGGGTTGGAAGTGTTGTTGATAAACGATCAACTTCTGGCTATTGCACGTTTATTGGTGGCAATCGTTTTACATGGCGAAGTAAAAAGCAAAATGTAGTGGCAAGAAGCAGCGTAGAAACTTAGTTTAGATCAACTGCTTATGAGATTTGTGAGGTGTTGTGGATTAAGAGACTTTTAGAATAATTGAAAGTTTCTAATTCACTGCCTAGAAAGTGTATTGTGACAATAAAGATGTCATTTCATCAAGGAAATGCTTGAGAAAGGGTTAATCTGTATGCCTTACATTCCTACCACTCAGCAAGTTGCAGATGTACTTATTAAGGGGCTTCCTACTCGGCAATTCAATGAGTTAATTGGCAAGCTAGCTATGGAGGATATCTTCAAACCAGCTTGAGGGGGAGTGTAGAAAAGGAAATAAATATTTGTTGTTAAAGAGGATTGTTAGCTGTAAATAAGAAATATTAGTACAACTAGCTAGCTAATTTATTGTCAGTTTCCTGATTTTATGTAGTCTCCTTTATAAGAGGAATCTGTGTAACCTTTTACGATATAGAGAAATGCAGAAAAGTTTTCAATCTCACTGGTTTTAGATCCTTAGTTACCCCATCAAACATCTTGATACTAATGGTTCTAATTCCAGCAACCTTACAAGTAAGATTGTTTCCAAGCAAAACTTTGCCCCCATCAATGCTTTCAAAGGACTTGAACAAATCTCTATTTAGGCACATATGGAAAAAAACATACAGTGTCCAGTATCCACTCACCATTAAGTTATTTTCCAATGTAATAAGGACATTTGCTCCTTCTGAATCTCCTTCATTTTTAAATACAATGGTAGCCTTCCCATTTGGTTCCTTTTACAGCGTCTTAAACTTTTTCTTCTCAAGCAATCCTTAATATAATGTCTTTCTTTATGACATAAGTAGCCTTTTTTTTCTTCTTGTTATCAACTTTATCCCTCTGATTATTATTCTTTTTCTCTTTATTGGCTTTCTTCTCTAATCTGAATCTGACAACTATGGCCCTCTCCAAGATTTTAATCCCTTATTTATGTTCTTTTCTTTAAATCTTTAGATTCCAATGCATTTTTCACATTCTTCAAAGTGAGGGATTGTCTTCCATACAGCAAAGTACCCACAAAAATGCTTATATGAATCTAGAAGTAAGCTTAGCAAGATAAGAATTTTATCCTCATTTTTAAGAACAATGTTAACATTCTTAAGATCCAATATCAACTTGTTGAACTCATCCAAATGATCTTTCATAGTTGTCCCCTCCTTTATTGAAAATGTGTACAGCTTCCTCTTCATACAGAGACTGTTGGCCAAAGATTTTTTCAAGAATAGCTCTTCAAGTTTTGCTCATAGACTAGAAGCAGTCTCTTCTTTTCCCACTTCTCTCAGCACTTCACTTGAAAGATGTAAGATGATGTTGTTGTGAGCCTTATTGTTAATGGACCCCATGTCTCCTCTGGAACTTGATGAACCTTCTTTATTCTCTTTCTTATCCTTTGGATATTCATCATCATCAAGAGCACTATCAAGCCCTTCTTGAAATAGAATTGCACGCATTTTGAGACTCCACAAGTAGAAATTATTTTCACCATTGATTTTTTTGAGATTAAATCTAATACTTTGCCATTTGAAGATCAAGAGCAAAGTGCTCCATACCAATTTGTTATGAATCAAGGCATTTTCTTCTCTTTCGGCTCTTAATCAGACTACCCAATTAACCAGTCTAATTAATGGCGTAAAGAATTAATGACACTAGATCAAAGAACAAAGAACAAAGATGACAAAGCAACTAAAAAAGCAGAGAAAAAGAACATTGTAATATTACGTGGTTTGGTACCATAGTACCTATATCCATGGCTGATAATAAACTTTTATTAAGATATTGATTACTACAATTCTTGAGATCACAGAGAATAAATCCCTTCAATGAAGAATTAACAAAATCTATCTCAAAGCTAGTCAAGATCTTTTCTTTAGGTGCTGCACCGGCCAGCATTGCTTTCTTTTATATTTAATTCCAAAAGCTTGTAGGACTGTTGTAACAACTTAACCACTAAGGGTCCCACAAACGCCAACTCATCAAGCCAGCTCAGCAACGAATCTTTTTTTTTTTTTTGAGAAATAGCAACGAACTTAATAGAATACAACTAACCCAATTCACAATACTGATTCATGATTTTAACAAACTCTTGCGACAGTGAACAATGGGACTTGTGAAGGACTTGTTGAGCTTCTAAAGGCTGCAAGTATTGAACGAAAAACAGTACTCCATTTTGAGTTTATACAAGATTAAAAGGTTTGTGCTGAATACATCAAATTATCTCATTAATGAGGGTACAAAAAACGACTAGTACCTAACATAGATTGGGTGTAGAGACCAATACAATTATACCATAGTGAGTCTGAGATGAAAATTTTCATCATGAATAAACATTTCTATAATTAACAATGGTAATTAAAAAAAAATTAAAATCATTTGTTGATTAGAAATTTAAAATTAACAATTTCAATTCAACAAAAGAAAAAACAAAATTTAATTTAACTTTACCTCCACAACACGTGTGAGTCATGAAACGTAAACAGAACTGACGTTCCAAAATCAATTTTCAAAAAATTAGTTCCAAAACCTATATCTTCCAAACACATAACTAAAACTGCCAAATAACAGCCTGGTGTAGGAAATTAATGATCGCAAAAGAAATTGCAAATCAAGAACTCTAAACAATTTGAAAATTGCTTACTTTATTGAACAGATGAACTTGGCTTAAATAGCTTCATAAAGTAACAGAAAAAGAGAAACAATAGCCCAATAATGCACAGCTAAAGCATTGTGATATAAAACCAAAGTTAGTTGGTGTGAGGGGTTCGACACTCTCACTCTTTAAGAGAGGTCATGGATTCAAGCCCCGCTCTCGTATGGAGGCACCACTTTGCCCAGCACTTTACTCCTTACGGGCCTACCCAGTTCAAGCTGGAATTAGTCTGGGTTGTGGTACGGGATTAAGGGTGCCTCCCATAATTGGGGCCCACTCGAGACCATCTCGTAGTTCAGACCAAAAAAAAAAAAAAGCATTGTAGTACAAGTAACAAAGAAAATGTCAAACAATGCAACTAACACCCTAAAAGTTAGATATTTATTCCAGCAAATAATCCTATTGTAGTATTCTTATCATCCAAACAGCCTAACAAGCATAGGCTACAGCTGCCGCAAAATCAGCCTCAGTGGTTAATAATGTGAATAGAGGTCGTTAATGGGCTGGATGGCACGAGGCACTACACGGGCACAACACATGTCCATACAACATGGCAAGGCATGAGTACATTTCCGTAGAGCATGCGACATGGTGCGACATGGCACGACATGCATGTGGGCTAGGCTGGACTTAGAATTTTAGGCACTTGGGCCTTAAAAATACGGCACGCGAAAAAGCACGCAATAAGAACGTTTTATTTTTTAATGAAAGTAAACTTAAAATTTTATGATTTTATAAATAACTTGAAATTGAATCTTTTAATTTTTTTTATTAGCTCAAGTTTTATAAATGTATTTAATTCTTATTTTCAAAAAAATTATAATTGATTTATGTTTATAATTTATTAAATAAATAATTGATATCATGATTTTATAAATATGTATTAATATTATTATAAATTATGATATATGACTCTACATAATTCTAAGTTAACAATTAAGTTAACCCTTAAAAAAATTATTATTGTTGTTGTTAAGTACTAAAAAAGAATTCTAATACCACAGGGTCACACTTAGTAACTAATATTACATTCTCTTATTATTATTGAACATGAACTTGAGTTTTGAATTTTTTATTCTATTAAATTTGAATAAAGGCATGTGGATCCAAAAAAGTACATAGGCTTAAAAAAAATAAGACAACAACTTGGCATGCGCTCTTAAAAAAAATGAAAAAAACTTAGTGGACTATTTTTCCTGAGCACGGCACGGCACATGTGGGCACGGTACGAGTGATGTCGAGATGGGTCTAAGCAAAAAAATTAGGCCCGGCATGGCATGAGCACGAGCACATGTGGACTTCCTTTGATGGGCTTGGGCCGATACAGCACGCCCTGTTGGCCATCTCTAAATGTGACTAGTAATTGCTTCCTTCACAATGAAGACAAAGCTCCAAAGTTCATTAAAAAACATATCCTGAGGTGCTTCTCCTATCCCCGACATCCCCGACGTAATCACTGTCAGTGAATGCAAGAAGCTCTCTCCACCCTTCTTGTAAAGTATGTCATAGTTTATTGTGACTTTCAAGTACCTAAGAGTCTTTTAGCTACTTGCAGACGTAGCTCTATAGGCTTAGACATGTAACGACTAATTAAACTCACAATGAACATCATATCAAGTCTAGTGGTGGTGAGGTACATGAGACTTCCTACTATCTGCTTAAAATAAATTTCATCAACTTTGACTCCTCCTTCATCACTATGTAATTTAGAACTTGGTACAATAGGGCTACACATAGCATTGCTATCTTACATACCAAATCGTTTTAAAACATCCGGTGCATACTTTCTTTGACAAATATATATACCATAAGTATTTTGCAAAACTTATATGCTAAGAAAGAACCTCATACCTCCTAAATCAAACATGTCAAATTCCCTCAACATAGACTCTTTGAATTCACCCATCATGACTTCATCATCACCAGTATATATTAAGTGATCCACATAAACACTTACAATAAGAATCTTACCTCAACTACTGGTTTTAATGAACATGTTTGTTCACTATGACACCTTTGGGGGGAAACCATGCACACTATACATTGCTCCTTTGTATTTAGAATCCACAGTTGACCTCTTCTTAGGCTTCGCCACATGGTCTACAATGCCTTTTCTCAAACTATCAATGTCGAATGAAGCATTCTTTGCAAACTGTAGTCGAGTAAAGAACTAATTACACAAATATAGTAGAGTAAGGTGTTCATACCCGACTGCTGTCAAGTAAAGTATTCTTCACACAACTGCAATCGAGTAAAGAATTCATTACAATTAGGGTAGAAGTCAGGTAAAGAACTCTTTACACGACTACATTGGAGTCTAGAATTCATTATACAACCATAATCGAGTATACACAAAGTAAATGATTCTTTATCTCAGGAGAAAATGCAAAGTAATGAATTCTAGTTAAATTGTCACCATAACGAAAACCATATCTTTCTAAGAAGTTCCAAGAGCTAGCAAATAGTCTAAACTTATAATGTGTATCTAGATCATCAATTTCAGTTTGTAATAAAAATAATACTTCAAATTTATTATCATTGTTGTAATTTATTATCAATTGTCGAGATGATCACACAATATAGAAGCAACATCTATGAGAACTGTTTTGCAACTTAAAAATGTTCCATATACAAGGCAACATGGCTTTCTCATAACTAGCATCTATAGGATCAGCATGACTCAAAATATTATTTAACAACAAAAACCAAACCAATAATACCAATTATCCATTACACGACAACAATCCAATAAAGTATCCTTTACACAATTATAGTCCAGTAAAGTATACATTACACAACTATTGTCTAATAAAGTATCCATCACACCACTATAGTCTAGTAACGTATCCATTACAGGATTACAGTCAAGTAAAGTATCTATTACACGACTGTAATCATGTACATTCATGTAAAATATCAATTACACGACCATAGTCGAGTATATGAACCATAAATGATTTGTGTAACTATACTAATCATCTACCAATGTACAATTTTCTTTTCCATAGAACAATTATACCCATTCAAATTATTAGAGTGAACCAAGGAGTACTGCATAGAATAAAACTCTCATTATTACTCACCTCAGAATGAGTGAATTTAAAGTTGCCTTGTGCTTAGTGATGATTGAATGCAAATCAAGATTGAGGTATTCCAAGACAAAAAACACATATGTCTACTATTCTGTCCAGCAACCTACATCTAAGTTATCACAAAAATTCAGTTACCAAAACAAAAACTGAAGAAAAAAAATAGTTATAATGATAATAAAAAAACAATCCACAGGTGGGCAACAGTACAAACAAATACAACAATATTGCTAGGCTAAAAAGTTTCAGTATGTATAATGGTTCACTAGTTCAGTTAAAATGCATTTATTCACTACATACACGAGTTTGAGTAACTCATAGTGACATGAAGCCGCATACTAGATAACAGTTTACAATTTTAGTTCCAAACAATAAACAACAAATTTCGACATCATTGTAGTTGAAATTGTTGGCCATTTTGTAACCAATCATTACTTTATTCAATTCACTCAATCATATGGTACTAAATCACATGTATTGAAAATTAAAAACAACAAAAACTTGTGTCAAATCAAAGTGTTGAATAAGAAAATCATAAAGACAAGACATTTAAAATGCCTGCAGCAATCAAATGGCCTCACAATTCAACACAAACTCTCCATCCATCACTAATCCCCTTGCTTCTTGAGCAGTTATTACTGAAAAAATAAATTTATCCATCCATTATTTCCACTTCTAAGTAAATATAATGTCCATAGTCCAAAACCAAATTATCTCGTACAAGTTTCCTAAATGACATCTTTCGGTCGTTGAAAATAAGAAAGGAAATATATGTAATGCAGGTTTTTTTTTCATTAAAACTGTAACTCATATCCCCACATAAGCACAACTCCAATGCTTGAGTTTTTGTACCAAATTTTCCAGGTCATTCAAGATGGATTCTAATGTTACTTGTTAGAATCACACAAATTTTCAAAACATATATTCTGATAGAATCATATTCAACAAGGTGTAACAATCAAGTTTTGAGTGGTAAATCACCTTTCATTCAGCCAATTTCAATTGAAGGCAGCAAATTTATGGTGCGGGAATAAACGAAAACAGAGGCGTGAAGCAACAGCAGCACAACGTCATTGGAGTTAGCCTCATCTAAGAGCCCACCAGAGGGACTGCAATCGAGCTTGATAAACAAGTCTTCACTCTTTTTTGCTTGCTTTGATTGGATTCAATCTTGACTAAGGTTTGAATTAGGCAAAAATGGATGTTGTGTACGTTGGTCGTGACTTGTGAGAGAAAATTGAGGGTTGTGTTACGCGACTGGTTGTGAGTGGTTTGGATGATTTAGGTTTTTTATTAGGGCAATTTCATAACTACACATTACAAAAGGCATATATGAGGAATTTTAGCGTATGGGAGTGTATTTAGATAAATGGCTTATTTGTGGGGTATGCCATGGACAAATCCTTGGATGAATCATATCAAACATGCGACTATACAAGACTGGCATCGGCAGAGAAGATTGGACATGGAACCTACTATCAGGTTAATCTTAAAAGCTTTTGCAAAATTTCCCGAGACAAATTCAAGAGCCAGGGTTGGCATCTGGGATATTGGGACATCATGGATACTTTATGACGTGACTTCAAGGTCCTTTGTACCACTTCAAACTGCTGTCCGATTAATGGTTTAATTTGTTGGTTAGCTTCTACAAATCATTAACTAAAACTCAAAATCATTGAAAATGTATACGAAACTGGTGAATGTCACCAGCGACTAATGAAACAATTACAACAATGATGAAAGATTTCAACATCATCATGCATATGCATGGTCCTCACTCCTCACCTATATATTAATGATAATATAACTTGACTGGAAAACCGTATGACGTAGTCCATAAATGTAGAGATCAATAAGATCTGAAAATTAATTGTGAAATTTTCGTCGTAGCAATGAAAATTCGATTGTGATGATGAAACTTTGATTCTTGCTATTCATGTGTGTGTATAAACCTTTTTTTTTTTCGTGGGGTCTCTTTTGATTCTGCTATTGAGATACAGCTAATGATAATTCCTGAGAGCGATAAACCAATTATAAAGCTTCAAAATCTACAACAACCGGAAGCAATGGAACAATTAAGCTTCAAAAGCCTATTCAATCTTTCATCGTTTTCGGTGGAAAATAGATGTTGAAACTTCCATAGAACAAAAGGATCCAACAAGCTTAGGATTTTTACGTTAAGTTTCTAATTACTCAAAATTATATAATAGCTTGATTTGTAAAAGGGCAATAGCAAGTTGTAGATTTAATTTCAATAACTTGCTAAAGTAAAATCACAGATTGCTAGCATTTGCTTAACTAGATGGACAGCCGTCTTCTGCTTCTTCTTCTTTTTTCTTTTGTTGTTTTTTAAGAGGTAGAAGGTTGGCTAAACCTCATGATTCTTTTCTTTAATCAAAATTAAATGAAATCGAAAGCTTTCATAACAGTACAATACTAGTCCAGAGTCCACGGACTTGGTTGAATGGTTTTTTATCATAAGTCATCCAAGTTCAAATCTTAAAGGATAAAAAGTTGAAATGCAACTCAATTTAGCTTTATATATATGAGTTCTGTCTGAAAGACCAAACAAACTCTCATTTATAATGTAATTCTCATCTTGGATTAGTCTCTGGATTTATGTTTAATTCGGTTTAAATTATTAATTCACCAGAGCTTGTTATTGGATTCCATTTGGTGATTTTTGGGTCTAACTACTTTATCCTTTTGTTTGACATATATGACGAGGTCTTCCCAAATATATACGATTGCCAAAGTTTTCCAGTAGTGCTTTTGAAGAATATTTGAAACTTAGGGTGTTTTTTTTTTTTTTCTAAATTGAATTCTCAAAGAAAGAACCAAGATAGCTTTGTGATATGGGTCATGGATGAAATTGCTATTAATGTAAAATGAAAGAACGAGGGGTCCAATTCGACTCTTGAAAGGCCATTTTAGTGTTTTATCTTGAAGTACAGCCATTTTAGTGTTTTATCAAAGTTTAAATTGTTCCGTACTTTGCTCATCCCCCGTTTGTTAATGCAAGGATATTTGTCTCATGCACTTCTCGACAGTAAATGTATTTATCACTTACATATTTTTTCACGTGATGTGGGAAGAAGTTAAATGTCTTAAAATTGTATTATCCATCTCTTTATCGACTGAGTATTGATATTATACTTATGCAGTGTGTTGGGGATTGAGGTTAGACAACTGTAATTTTTAAGATACAGCACTAAAGTGTTTGATAAACACTATCTATTATAACTTGAAAGATATATTAATATGATTTTTCACTTATATAATAAAAAATTTATTATATTTTAATAATTTTGTCAAAATTATTATTTAAAATTTATATTTATTATATATTATTAATTTTTGTTTTATAGTCACAATTTTTTTTCTACAGCAGCTATAACTTAAAAACTACAGTACCTCAATCCCAAATGCACTCATAGTGTGTTTAGTAATCAGTAATCAAAATAGATTGGAATCAAAATGGAAAATGAGAATTAAAATAAATTTTTTGCTTTAATTGTAGGAATCAGAATTAGAATGAACTGTATTACCATTGATATGTTTACTTTAGGATAATTTTTAGGGACCTCCCCTAAAGTTTAGTGTATTGACAGTCTCATAGAAAATATTCACGTAATTACAGGGAGCTCCCCTGACGTTAGTATACCATTTCGTATATTGTTAGTATATGAGGGTAAATTAGTGATTTCATAAAAAAAATAAAAGAAAAATCAAAACAAAATCCAAAGTTGCATTGATGACCCAAATTTAGGTATTGATAATCGGGTCCAGCTACCTTCCACCCACTGGAAGGCAACCATTTCAAGAACTTTGCAAGAGACAATTATCTACAAAAATAGAAAATAAATAAAACTAATTTTTCCCTTTCATCAGCCACCCACAACCCCTTAATATCATCATCACCGTCCCAATCCTTAGCCGCCATCCACAAGCTCTAACAACCACCATGACCGCCATCACAACCACCACTCCTCACAACCCTTAGCCACCGCTACAAGCATTCACAAACTCTAACCATCATTGTCAGTTCACCGGCCTTACCTTCCATTGCTGCAGCCTACCAATCATCCACAACACCCAACCACCTTTAGCCGCCGCTTCCTACAAGCAAGCCTCACCACCCACCACCGCACGCACGCAAAGCCACACCAACCGCCATACTATTGCGACAGAGGCCACAATGTAGACAAGATCCAGCGGAGGATGGATGTTTTCCTTCTCCGGCTGACTATTCTTTTTTGTCCTTTTTTGTTTTTTAATTATTATATTACTTTTAGTTATTTTTAGTTTTTCTTTTATTTTATCTATATTTTGGTTGTAAAGCCTTTAACTAGACAAGAGAACACTACCATCCAACCATTTGCTATGGCTTGCCATGGGGTAGCCGTTAGCGAGAATTCAGTTCGCATTTTCTAGCAATGAATGGAAGAACGTATCAAATATCAGCGCTGACGATCAGACAATGTAAAGAATCCGGGGCTGGGATAGATGATTGGCCTTTTTATTTGTGACGACAGTTTTGTTGATTTTTCTCAATTTATATTTTACTTTTTTTGGTGATATTATGTAAATGTCAATAATTTGTTTTCCATGGTTATTGTAGACTTTTTAGTGCTCCAGTATGATGTTACTATTTAGCTCCAAATTGTTACGCTTATTTTTGTAAGCAAGGGCATTTTTTACTTTTTGTCAATCAACTAACAATTAAGTTAACCGTATACTAATGGCAGGGGAGTTGCCTGTAATTACATGAATACTTTCTATGAGACTGTCAATACATTAATCCTCATGGAAGGTCCCTAAAAATTATCCGTTTACTTTATATTGAAATCAGAATTGATAATTACAAGTTACTAAACTGACCTTAGTAAGTTAGTTTATTATTGTCGACGTAATAATAAAAATAATTATTTATAATCATAAGTATTAATTATAGTAATAATAATAATAATAACAACAACAACAACAATAACAACAACAACAACAACAACAAAATAATAATAATAATAATAATAATTTTTTTTTTTTGGAGGAAGAAGAAAGGATAAAATGAAATTTTCAAAATTTAAATGAGTAATATATAAGACAATGTGAATCCCATTCTCACCTTCCTCAATTTAGGGATGGCAAACATTATTTTTTAATTAAATTATTTATTAAATTAAAATTAAATTAAATTAAATATATATATATATATATGTTAAATGAAAAAACAAAATAGGACTAATTGACAAAAATATAGAAGAAGTTAAATTAAATTAAAAAATATATTGGGATTCACATTATTTTTTAATTTAATTATTCATTAAATTAAAATTAAATAAAAAATATATAAGTTAAATAAAAAACCATAATAGGATTAATTAAAAAATATAGAAGTTAAATTAAATTAAGAAACATATTGGGAGCCACATTATTGTATGTGGATTTGTGGTCTTTTTATAATTTTATTTGTGAATTTGTGGTAATACTAGACTTGAATTTATGTTATTCTTGATGTTTGATTTACATTGTGATATTTTTCTTTGTGCCTTTATGGTGTTAAATGCTATTCTAGGTATTAAATTGTTGCTGGTTGAATTATAATTAAATTTTATTTAATATTACTGGGTAAATTTTTGAATTTTAAATTATTAAATTTTAATTTTTACAGATCCAAATATCCAGAATATCTACCCGCAATCCATGCGGATGTTACCAGCATCTGGATCCGCAATTTTATTTTATTTTTGCAGATCCATATTTTATCATCCCTCTTTCTCATGGGAATAAAAACTTTAGTAATCATTCCTAATTTTAGATGGAACCCGCCACTTTATTCTCATTCCACCTCTTATTTAATCAAATAAAAACATCATTTATTCCTATTCTTTAATTCTTATTTCCATTCCCAATAAGTAAACACACCATCAGAGTTTTTTAACACTTGAAACCTAAAATATGACTTGAGACATGCCAAGCAGATTGGAAGCCTTTTATATTAGACTAACTAAAGTTTGCAATGCTCCACCTTAAATTATTTACTTTAATTATAGAAATCAGAATTAGAATGAATTGTATTACCATTGATATGTTTACTTTATGTTGAAACTGAAATTGAAATTGATAATTACAAGTTACTAAATTGACCTTAGTTTATTATTGTCAGCATAATAATAATAATATTGTTTTTAATCATTATATTAATAATAGTAATTATTTTTCCTAATAATAATAATAAATTTATTATTCGCAGTAGCAATAATAATAATAAGTATTAATTATAATGATTAATAACTATAATTAATACTAACAGTAACAATTTATTACTACTACTATTATTATTATTATTATGAAAAATTTATTGTTGATAATAATAATAATAAGAAGAAAGGATAAAATGAAAATTTCAAAATTTAAATGAGAGTAATCTATAAGAGAATGTGATTCCCGTTCTCACCTTCCTCATGGGAATGGAAACTTTAGTAAAATCATCCCTAATTTTAGGTAGAACCTGCCACTTTAATTCCCATTCCACATCTCATTTAAAACAAATAAACACATCATTTATTCATATTCTTTTATTCTTATTTCCATTCCCAATTAGTAAACACACCATCAGAGTTTTTTAACATTGTAAACCTAAAATGTATGACTTAAGACATGCCTAGTATATTGGAAGCCTTTTATATTAGACTAACTAAAGTTTGCAATGCTCCGCCTCAAAATGATTGATAAATACTAATTACTTTAGTTTAAAAGTTAAATTGATTTAATCTCACACTAATTTAATAAAAACTAATAATATCTTTATTATTTTTATTAAAATTATTATTTGAAATTATATTTACCACATTGTCAACTTTCATTTCATATATAATTATTGTTGTCTTTTCTCAACTGTTGTTCATTAAAACTACGTCACTTCGGCACCAATCAGAGCCTAACCTTTGTAAAGGATAAGAACATTCTATGTATATTATGATTTTGATTGGCGCGAAGTACATTCGATAAAGCAAATGAGTTTCTGTACAATCATGCATATTAAAAGATGTTGGAGGATGATTAAGGTAATCAATTGTGTTAAGCTATCTACCTGAAGTATAGGTTGTAGAGATTCTAGCATATTTGCCTGTAGACTCAGTTATGTGATCTAAATGCATACAAAAATCATAGATTTCAATGCAGGGAAACCCCTAAATTGATAAATGCGAACCTAAATAAATAAATGTGAATGTGCTGCCTATATGCCTATGTTATGGGACATGACTAGTATACAAGTCTGGCATTTGACAGAGATTACAGAAGATTGGACTTGGAACCTAGCTATCAGTTGATCTTAAAATCTTTAGCGAAGGTCCCCAAGACAAATTCAAAAGCCAGAGTTGGCATCTGGGACATCATCAAGAATGAAAGGACCGAGTTTACCAGTCCTAAATAAAGTAAGAAACTTTTTTGATACCATTAACCGAGCCTCTGATGCTTTGTGAGGTATCTTCAAGGCCCTCTGCAGCACTTCAAACTGCTGTTCAATTAAGCTTTCCAAGTCATTCTCATCTTCCACATTACCATCGAATTCGGACAGAGATACATGCAGTGCACGTTGGACTCCTGTCACAAGATCCTGGAAGTGAACAGGTGGTGGAAGGTCAGGAATAACCAAGGATATAAAAATAATTACAAAACAAAAAGAGTGCTCAGGACTACCACACAGCTAGAATTTACATTGTTCACAAATACCAATTCGAAACACAACCCTTCACACAAAATTCTTGAGGGTTCTCTTCATGGTAAATTTTACAATCTCTTTATTGAAGTTAGAGAGGTCTACTCTTCGAAATTAACACTAATCAATACATAAAAAAGAAATATTCAGAAATTGAAAGAAACATATTCTTTGAATTTTCATTCATTAAACATAATTGATAATAATTTTCTAAAATTTCTAAACTTGATTGACGACAGCGAAAGTTAAGATGAATTACAATCTCCAATCTGATGAGTTTTGTCAAGTTTCATGCATTTTCTCTATGGTCATGACCGCATATAACAGACCTGCCTGAAGCCTTACAATGGCTTAGCATGACTCTGTGGTGCTGGATTCCTAGCACAGTCCAATCTACAATCTCCAATGGATAAAATGGGACAATTTTATAAGGGTGATTTCTACAAACCTCGTGGTCTATAGTACCACGTTTCTCTTTATTAGATGGTGAAATACCTTGAGGATCACCTTTTTTTATAGTAAAAGACTAATACAGATAATAGAAAAGTGAACAAAAATGACTTTTAGGAAATAAAGGCACAATTCTTACTGACCAAGAAAACATTAGGGAGGATAATTTTCAGCAAAAACAGTTTGTGATGGCTTTGATCATCCCACATTATAGGAGCAGACCTTCATTACCTCAATGTACGTCACATCAGATGCATTAGGCGGTTTCCTCCTCGTTGGGCGAAGATCTTTAAGATTATACTCATGCTTGTTCTCGGTTTCACTCTGACTCACTTCTGTTCTGTTATTCAGGTGCCTCCAGTGAAGGGGAGTACCTCGGGTATTTAGAACTGCGAGCAAGTATTGAGCAATGCGCTCCTCACCCACAACTGAATCTTTAATAGAACCTGCAAATCCATTATAGTAAACAAATTATTTTACAGGAAAAGCAAGATACAGAACTAATACGATGTGGCTTGAAAGATGTGCGAGATTGTGCATGTGTGGTGACAAGATTCTCAGATGCCACCACACGAAATCATAACTAGAAACATAGTATGCAAATAAAATAATTTCCAAGAAAAGTTTTAGCAAAAATATGGTGGGTGTGTTTGATATCGTTCTCAAAATAGTACTTTAAAAAAAATCACATAGGTTTGAATTTGGTTTATCTGAGATTGGAGAGCTTGTTTGATATGCTCTATAAAAATAGTTTTCTAAAACTGAAAACAATAGAAATATGTTCAGTATTTTTATTAAAATGAGTACAATAGCTGTTCTCACGGAAAAGCTAAGTTTGTTTCCCAAAATATAAGTTATAATCCCAACTTTAATGTAAACTTGGAGCCCCCCCCCCCCCCCCCCCAAACAAGACGCATTTCTGGAAAGTACATACCAAAACTGTTTTCTAAAGCCTTTATGATTTCAAAATATAAAAATAAAATTATGAAAATGAAGCCCAACAGCCACTAGACAGTTTATTCCAAGTTTAAGGAGACATCCACATGCTATTTTCACAATAGAAACACAACTCTATTCACAATCCATATAAATTGGTGAAAGTATGAGGGACAAATGCCTCAAGTTTTCATAAGATACTTATACAGAGATCATGAAGGTAGCACTTGCTTATGAGTACAAAACATTGGTAGGATAAGAGATCCCAATTGGTCAATCCTATAGATTAAGATATTTAATTATAACAAAATACACCTCCTTAATAGAATCCCAGCTAAAGAAAGTCACGGATCTAATTTGAAATGAAACGCCCACAGAAAAACAAAACCTCAACATACATGAATACAAACATATCATTTCGTATATTTTTCTGCAGCAACTTGCCAAATTACGTTCTCCATTGCAGGGAAAAAAAGGCATAAATAAAGTCAAAAGCATTTCAATAGTTGCTACAAGGTAGTGAAGTAATATTAATTTCAGCAGAATTGTTGAAAAACTAATACATGCTCTGATATTGATATATACGACAAGTAAACCAGATGGCATTAAAAAGAATATAACAATATGAAAAAAAAAAGTGGTTTTGAAAGAGGTTTCAACCTGAAAGAGCCAGCTTCAACCCTGTTTCGATATCTGGGATACTTGGAACCAATACACCTGGCGTGTCTAGAACATATATGCTAGGCCGATGAGCAATCTGTATTAAATTGAATAAGACAACATTAATACACAAAAATGCAAGATCTTGATCACCAGCATAAAGCCAGAGAGAAATTTTTATTTTTCCCCTTCTTGAAACTAACCAGATTTTTTATTGGCCTTATAATAAGATAGGAAGACTATGGAGAAAGATACATACAAGGAAGGGAAAATAGTTCAAATTCAAATCTAAGAAACAAAGAAAAGAAACTTGTAAGAACTTGCCCTTTTTAACAGCTACATCTATACCAGAAACATGTCTGACATAAGGAGTCCAGGAGCAACAATCTGAGAAAATGTACACAACACTTCTTTTGCTGTTTTTTTTTTAAATTAAAAAATATATTAAAAAAAAAGAAAAGAAAGAAAACACTCTTTAATTAAAGGCCACATGGAAAGATGTCTACACCAATTCACATAAAAAGCCTCAAAATCTAGCTGCTGATAATAATTATAATATGAAAAATGAAATAAAAATAAAAAGGGGCCATATATACTAGCTTAAACGCTTGACCCAAGTGTTAACTTAACATGATATGAGAGGTAGTTCAAAACAAGTGGTCTAGTGTTTGAATCCATCTCCCTCAATACCACTCTCCCCAAACCCCCATACACCACCCCATTTGGGCTATGTTAGTCAGCAGGTATATAGGCATAAGACAACAAGCCGATCGAAAGTTCAGTTCTCATATACTGGATGCAGCCAGACTCCTACGTAGTTTTGCCCTGGCGCCTCACCCCCAAAACACCAAAAAATTTAAATTGTGTTTCTGTGCCTCTAATTGATTGTTTTTCATTTAATCAGCATGCCTTGAACATGATGGAATGTGTCAGGGCTTAAGTTTTTGGTTCAAATTGTAATTCCACACAATGGGAAGATGAATGCTGTGACAAAGTTACTACTTCACCAAAGTTACAGCTAGTTCAAAGAGAAATAGGCATGTGTTTGCATGCAAGCATGATAAGAGAAAGAGAGAGGAGAGAAGGAATGGAGAGTGGCGGGATGAGACAGTACAAATAACTTCATGGCATAAAGCCCAAGAAACTCAAAACGAAAAAGAGAGGGAGACCAGACCTTGAATCCTGCAATATCTTGAGTGACACCAGGCAATGGTCCAACCGTAGCTCTCTTAGTTTTCTCCTGCACTATGTAAAACATTCCAAACTGTTATTGCTCAATAGGCATGACTTTCCAGACAAACATACTTATTAACTAAATTGAATTCCAAACACAGACCCATCACAATACGAAGAACATAACATCAAATTGAATTAACAGAAAACTTAATAACATCTTACCAGGAAAACGAGACAATGCAATTTGATGAATTGAGTTGATTAAAGCCGATTTCCCAACATTAGGAACACCCACAACCATTACAAGGAGAGTGGGCTCCCTTGAAATCACTTCCTTTAGTTTCAACTCCACAAGTTCAAGAACCTTCATTACATGAACCAGGAAGAAACATTATTAGCAGGCATGAAAGTGAAACAAATAAAGCCGAGAAGCATCGATTATAAATGCTACCATACTGGTATTACGTCTCCAACCTCTACTACGCTATGTCTTTACTTATAAAGAAACTTTGCACCATTTAATTAGCACGTGTATCATTAAATTGAAATAAAAAACATTTAACGGAAATCTCTCTATTCCACTCTCCCATAGTATAACGGTCCTCCAAGCCGCTTTTAAAGCTTCAAGTAGCAAGTTATGCTTTTTTCATTTTGGTAGCTTAAACTACCAATAATTTGTAAAGCATAATACTTTAAAATAAAGTGGAATCATATACTAAGATATTAACTAACCTTTTGAACAGAACTCCTACTATGTGCGTTTATCGCAATACAATCTTGCTTGCACGAATCAAAATGACGAACCCATTTCTATAAGAATTTAAAAAAAAGATCATATACACATAATCAAGATAATATTCATATTCAATGCAATTGAATCCATAACATTAAACAAGAAGCAGCAAAGGAGGCTAACTACATTCAAAATGTTGGGATTGGCCAAATCTTTCTTGTTTAAAGCAATGACACGGCGTTTAGCGGAGAGCTGTGGCTGCAGACCAGGGTGGGCAGATGACAGAGGAATCTGTTTATGACAAAAAACACAACAATGTAAAATAAGAGATTATAAAAAGTAAATAAATAAAATCATATAAAGAATAAAAAGTTGATGGGCACGGACCCGAGAGTCACGGACTTCGATGACAAGGTCGGAGATCTTGAGGCGGTGTTTGATGGCGCGGGTGGCGGCAGCCATATGGCCGGGGAACCAGTTGATGTTACCGCCACCTTTGGTGAATCCCATTTCTCCTAATCCCAAACCCTTCTTTACTATTCGCTTCAAACCCATCTCTCCTTTCTCACTAACACTAGCAAACAGAGATTACAGAAGCAAATATATGAACTCAACTCAACTCAACTCAACAGCGGTGTTAGCATAGCCCAAAACCTTTGAGGGAAGATAAAGAAATTAAAAATTTACCCCCAATTATGAACAATGAGTGCGTTTGCCCCGCACTGTATTTTTGGCACAGTGTGGATTATTTTATATAAAATAATATTATCTTGTATTAATATTAAATTAAATTAATAATACTTAAAATTTATTTAAATTTTAAAATAATTATTTTATAATTATTTTATACATTAATTTTTATAATATAAAAATGATTTAATAATATACTATTATAAAATAGTATAACATTATATTATTAGATTGTTGTTATGATTTTATTATATTGCTTATTTTTATATATTAATTATTAAAATATAGTATAATTTAAAACTACATTGTAAGAATATAATATTATATAATTATCTAATATAATATAATTATTTTTATTTATTAATATTGAATATAATTGCTCAATTTAAGATTATATTTAAATATAGTATATTAGTAAATAATGAATTATTAAATAAAATGAAAATACTTTTTACATATTTAAAGTAAAATAATGTATTATCATTTACTTATTAAATGTTTAAGTTTTTAATAATTTTATTATTTATATTTAATTTTTATTTCAATAAAATATAAAACTAATATTTAATAAATTTAAATTTAAATTTATTGTAATATATTGAATAATATAAGACAAAATATGAACAATGTTTAATTGCAATACGGTCTAAACAATATTTCCCGTAGGTTTATTTCATGTATCTTTCATTGTTCAATCATCTTTTAAATGCAGTGCAATGTAATGAAGATGTTAGTTGCATTTGATATGTAAAATTATTGTCTTTTGAGTGAATAGTTATTTAGTTCTTATATTTTAATTTAAGTATTTTTTTTATTTTTTTTATTTTTAAAAATTGTATCAAGACACTGTATAGTTGACTATGTTACATTTTTTGGCTTCCTTTTCTTTACTTTTACAATAATACCCTTGTAACAATATTCTTAATATTAATTAATTTATCTCTAAAAAAGTTAATTAGTACATTAACTAATAAATATCAGTATAAAACAATTAGTATTTTTTGTATTTGTGCAATAATCTTGCTAACAATTATTTATAAATAAATTAATAATTATTCAACAAAAAATTAATTTACTAAGTTAATACCAAAAGTAATTTTTTATATTATTTTTAAGGTTAATTTAATAAATTAATATTTTTTTTCTTCTCATTAATATCCCAAAAAAATTGTTGAGACATATTTAAAACCAATGGGTATCTTCAGACATTTTAATAAATATAAAAATTAAATAGACAATTAACTAAAAATATATACTAAACGGACATTTATCCTTATATTTTCACATTATTTAATGGACTTAATGTCGATCATGGGCAACCAAGATCCGCTTCTTCCAATAATCTAATGATTAATCACATTGACCAAGGAGGAAAAGAATTGAACCAAGATCTCATTATTTGATGTCATAAACCTCCTTACTAACAGATTTGAAGTTGCAAAACAGGTTGTTGGCTTACTACTATTGATAATAGCAAAGAACTGGAAATAGAAGAAGATTATTCTCACTGTATGCAATTGCATTTGAGTTTTTTCAATAGACATGGCCGCTAGGCCTAATCATGATTCTGGGTTCTTTTGAGTTCTGATGACTGTAAACGCTGGGGAGGACACTATATGTATTTTCTGAACAAAGTGTGATACGCTAGTCCTGCGACACAAGCAAATCAATTCAACATAACACTCTCCGAGCGAGTGCCAGCTCCAAACAACGAAAGAATTAAGAGCAGAACAAGGGTTAAGAAGAAAGAAAGTTGCAGAGAAGAAAGAGAACCAAAATATTTCATATTGCCCTCCTTTCAAACGTTACAATACTTATATGCTTTTTCCTCCAGCACCCTCTAACAGAAGGTTGTTACAAAATAGCAATGTCAAGACAAAAGTAAATATCAACGAAAAGATTCTAGAAAGAAATCCACAACTTCCGTGCTCTCAAACAACATAATCCTTCAACCAGCTGGGTGGTTTTCTCATTCGCGATGGGCCTGCAACTGGTTCTGTGTTGGGCCTAGTTGTATCTTCCTCCTGATGTGGTTCAGCCCACTCCAAAAAGATTGGTACTGTTGTATCATTCCCCGGGTCTTGAAAAATCACCTTGTCCTCAAGGTGAAAATCAGGATAGAGGCGCGAAAATTCAAAGAAATCTTCCCATGTGGCATTTTCTGGAGCACTATCTGACCACTGCACCAGAACCTGTCGAACTTCTTTTCCATGACGCAAGATTGTCCGTGTGGCACAAATCGCAGCTGGATATGAGAGTGGTTGATTGTTGAAGCTGTCGCGAGATAAGGGTAACCCATTGATGGGGCTGGAACCGCTAAAGGGTTTGAGCATTGAAATATGGAAGACAGGATGAATTTTGCAATCTAATGGTAGGTTCAGCTTGTATGCCAATGGTCCCACATGCTCCAATATTGTAAATGGCCCGTAATACTTCTTTGCTAACTTCTGGGACGCTCGTTGAGCTAAAGAGGTCTGTCTGTATGGCTGAAGGCGGACAAGCACGCGATCTCCTATATTGAGTTGGAGTTCACGTCGATGGGCATTAGCCTTTTGTGTCATGCGATGCTGAGCTTGGCGTAAATTTTCCTTTAAGGAGCGCAAGAGAGCATCTCGCTCTGTCAGTGCATCATCGAGAGCTTGGATTGAAGTAGAGCCCTTAGAGTAAGTTGGGATGGTAGGTGGAAGACGCCCATATAATGCTTGGAATGGTGTCATCTTGAGACCACTGTGATAGCTAGAGTTGTAACTGAACTCTGCCCAGCAAAGTAGAGAGACCCACGATTGTGGTTTTTCTTGAGTGAAAGCTCGTAAATATTGTTCAAGCCCGCGGTTCACAACTTCAGATTGTCCATCCGTCTGCGGATGATAGGCTGTGCTATGCCTTAGGGAAGTGCCACTCAATTCAAAAAGCTTCTTCCAAAACTTGCTCATAAAAATTGGATCGCGATCCGACACAATAGAACTAGGAAAACCATGGAGTTTAACGACCATGTTAACAAATAGGTCTGCTGCTGTCACGGCTGAAAATGGAGAAGATAGAGCTCCAAAATGTGCTGATTTAGTCAAACGGTCCACAACGACAAGGACAATAGTGAGCCCTCGAGATGGTGGCAAGCCCGTAATGAAATCCATAGTGACCTCATCACATACTAATGATGGAATAGGTAGGGGCTGTAACAACCCTGCTGGGGCTTGAGTTGAATGCTTGGTTTGTTGGCAGGTTAGGCAGGCAGCTATAAAGTTTTCAACATCAGTTCTCATCTTATACCAATAAAATGTGAAAGCTAAGCGAACCAAGGTCCATTTTATGCTCGTATGTCCAGCCCATGGGGTAGCATGAAATTCATGGAGCAAGATTGACTTCAAGGTGGATTGTGAGCTAATATAATAGCGGTGGCGGAAGAAAAGTAATCCATCATGAACAGAAAAATCAGGAGATAGCTCACCTGCGACAAGGCGCTTATGAAGAAGTACCAAGTCTGGACAAGCGGTATTATCCAAGCGTAGAGTTTCTAACAAGTCAAAAGTTGGACCAGAAACCAATGGGAAATAGGCAGAGGGTCTCATGGGTGCCTCCACAGGCGCATCTTCATGCACACGAGACAAAGCATCAGCTGCCTGGTTTGCTCGACCGGGCTTATATTCAATCTTAAAGTGATAACCAAGCAATTTTCGGAGATACACCTGTTGGTCAGGTGTTTGGATAACCTGTTGAAGAAGTTCCTTGATACTTTTGTGATCGGTGCGAATAATGAAAAAACGACCAAGAAGATATTGTCGCCACTTGTGGACAGCCTCGGCAATGGCATGTAATTCCTTGATATAAGTTGATGCCATCTGAAGTTTTGGTCCCAACTTTTTACTGTAATAAGAGATTGGGTAGTTGTCTTGCATTAGCACTGCACCAATACCGACATTTGAAGCATCAGTCTCGATGATAAAATCCAACTCGAAGTTTGGTAATCGCAATACCGGGGCTTCCACCATAGCTTGTTTAAGTGCCTCAAAGGCGATGGTGGCTGTTGGGGTCCAATTGAAAGCATCTCGGCACAATAAGTCAGTGAGGGGTGCAGCAATGGAAGCATATCCTTTAATAAAACGCCTGTAATAGCCCGTGAGGCCAAGAAACCCTCGCAACTGTTTCAAAGACGTCGGTGGTGGCCAATTGACCATGGCTGCAATTTTCTGTGGATCCGCGCGAACAACTCCAGCAGAAACCAAATGCCCCAAATACTCAACTGTTTCCTGACCAAAAAAACATTTGGAAAGTTTGATGAAAAAACAATGTCTATGCAAGCAACTTAAAACCTGCTCCAAGTGAGAGACATGATCAGCCAAGGATGAACTATACACCAATATATCATCAAAAAAAACAATGACAAATTTGCGTAAGAAAGTAGCAAAAATTTGATTCATGGTAGCTTGAAATGTAGATGGAGCATTTGTCAAGCCGAAAGGCATCACAAGAAACTCGTAGTGCCCTTCATGAGTTCGAAAGGCTGTCTTGTATGTGTCTCTGTCGTGCACTCGAATCTGGTGATAACCAGCCCGCAAGTCTAATTTGCTGAAAATGGTTGCTCCACCCAATTCATCCAGTAGTTCATCAATTGTTGGAATAGGAAAGTTATCCTTGATAGTAACCGCATTCAAGGCACGATAGTCCACACAAAAACGATAAGTGCCATCCTTTTTTTTTACTAGCAACACCGGGGAAGAAAAAGGGATGTGGCTTGGTTTTATTATGCCTTGCTCCAACATTTCACGAATTAACTTTTCCATCTCTGTTTTTTGGAAGTGAGGATAGCGATAAGGTCGAACATTCACTGGTTTGGTGTTTGGTAGTAGGTGAATTCTATGGCTAATGAAACGGTGTGGGGGAAGGCCTGTTGGAGGGTGGAATAAGTTGTGAAATTTGTGAAGTAGGTGAGAAATCGGACTGGGTAGTGAAACTGGAAGTTCTAAGTCTCCGGAGCCTCCATCTGGATCCGAATGTAGTTGTTGGAGCTCAAATAAATTCTGAACAGCCGTGCTATGCATAAGGGCTTGACATTGGTTAAAAGTAATTAAACTCGGTGAATTGGTGACGTTCCCACGAAGGCTGATCGGTGTCCCATCCCAATAGAAGTCCATCGTCATGGCGGCATAGTCATGGGACACCTTTCCTAAGCGTTGAAGCCACTGAATACCCAAAACCACATCCGGCCCCTCAATTGGTAAAACAAATAAGTCCAGAGTAAATGTATAACCCTGCATAGTCAAATGCACTTGCGGGCAATATAGTTGGCACACCAAGAAGTCACCATTGCCAATATAAACCCGAAAATGAGTAGTAGGTTGAATAGGAAGTCCCAATCGTTCAGCCAACACCGGTTTAATAAAATTGTGGGTACTCCCACTATCAATAAGCACTTGAAAACAGTGGCTACCAACCTCGCCAATCAGTCGAAGTGAACGAGGATTCACCTGCCCCGCAAGGGCGTTCAAGCTGGAAATATCTGCCGTTACCATTTCCTCAAATGGCTCCACCATGGCCAACTCCGTAGTATGCTCGGTGTCATCATCATCAGTCCCCATAAGAATCAAAAACTTACTACAGCAGCGATGGTTTGCGCTGTACTTTTGGTCACAGTTATAACACAATCTTTTTTCTCGTTTGTCTCTTAATTCAGCTGGAGTGAGGCGGCGGACTGGTAGATTTGGTGTAGGTAAGAGGGCTGGAAGATTTGTTTGTTTAGGGTATTGTTGTGGTGCAGAAGCTACAGGGGAACTGTTTGGGATGTTGTTGGGAACATGCACATGTGAGGGTGGAGGAAGTTTGTTGACGGATAGAATGGTCATAGTTGTGGCTGATGGTGGGGGCCATTTAGTCCAAGGGCGGCTACTCATTTTGGCCTCCTCTGAACGAGCTTCATAAGCTTTTGCTAGAGCAAAGGCTTCCATAAGAGATGGGGGACGGGAAAACATCAACTCCCTGCGGATATCCGTTCTCAAACCAGTGATAAATAAACTGATCAACAAAGGTTCGGAAATCCCAATGACTTTATTCATCAAATCTTCAAATGCGGACTGAAACTCGGCGACTGTGGTGGTTTGTGTAAGTTTGGAAAGTGTACCTTGAGGATCGTCATACATGGAAGCGCCAAACCGATGCTTCAAACTAATTAGAAAATCTCCCCATGTTGTTATCAGTTTGTTCGCCTTCATCCATTGGTACCAGGCTGCCGCTCTCCCCTCCATGTGAAACGCGACGATGCGAAGGCGCAAGTGCTCTGGAGTTTCATAAAAATCGAAAAACTCTTCAATACGAAACACCCACCCATTTGGGTCAGAACCATCGAATTTGGGAACCTCCATTTTCATTGATCGTAATACCGGCGAGAGATCGGTGTGTCCAGAATGCCCCTCCGTAGCTAGAGAAGAGAGATGTGCAGAACCTGATGATGCAGCCAAAACACTCGAAGACCCTTGGATATGTGAACGTAGATCCTCAAGACGAGAATCCACTGTGGACATGTACTGCTGCAAGGTTTGATGAATCGCAATAGTTTGGCCTTCAAACTGCGTTTGGAGTGCCTTTACTGCTGCCAACACCTCGGAATCAGCCATGGGAAAGTCAATGAAAGCACCAATGATACGCTAGTCCTGCGACACAAGCAAATCAATTCAACATAACACTCTCCGAGCGAGTGCCAGCTCCAAACAACGAAAGAATTAAGAGCAGAACAAGGGTTAAGAAGAAAGAAAATTGCAAAGAAGAAAGAGAACCAAAATATTTCATATTGCCCTCCTTTCAAACATTACAATACTTATATGCTTTTTCCGCCAGCACCCTCTAACAGAAGGTTGTTACAAAATAGCAATGTCAAGACAAAAGTAAATATCAACGAAAAGATTCTAGAAAGAAATCCACAACTTCCGTGCTCTCAAACAACATAATCCTTCAGCCAGCTGGGTGGTTTTCTCATTCGCGATGGGCCTGCAACTGGTTCTATGTTGGGCCTAGTTGTATCTTCCTCCTGATGTGGTTCAGCCCACTCCAAAGAGATTGGTGTTGTTGTATCAAAGTGCTTGAACAGAGTTAAAGAAATTGTTACCCGCTGGCATGGTAACTATGCCTCCACAGATTTTGGTGCCAAGAATATCCAGTCCCTGCAATAACTATCGTTATCCAATTAATCCACGTCATCTTAACAGATAGGCATCCCAACATCCATGACAAACTAGGATTTTCCATGCCTTGTGATACTCAATTGTTCGTAAAATCAAGATTCATTCCGTCACCTGCCGCAGAATGAACTCCAGTCAATGACACTTAAAAAGTGTTTGCTCAACGTGCGCAGGTATCATTCCAATTCAAAGAATGACAAAATAATGCCAGAAACATAAGCATGGAGATGAGTGAATAGATCTGGCCTAAAATATTGTGATTTAAATTCCTTTTAACAAATTTGGAAGTTGTCACATCCAACTTCAATATATATTGTAATGTAATAAAATTACCGTATGAAGCTTTCCCTGCCTTGAATAGTAATTGATCACAGGAAGATTTAATGCTTTAAACACTTTGAGATGTTTCCTGACTGTGTCTATGTCATCACCAACTCGGCACTGGAATTATAGCATCATCACATTTTAATAATGGTTCCAACACGATTTGACTATATTGATGAGTAAAATAGATAACCTTACCTCATTGCGGTTCAGCACTCTATTCAGCATCTCTTCTTCAGGACCATCAAAGAAAAGAACAATATCTGGGTCTGCTCCAACCTAGGTTAGAAACAAGTTATTTTCATTTCATGCTATTGGTATCTTGGAAGGGAATAAAAATCAAGTGGTCCAATAAATGGATTATCAACTGTTTTATTATTATTTTTGGACAAGATTTAATAAGCATCATTGTCCTTGTCAGGATTTACTGCTTTCTCTGTCATGTTTTCTCCTTTTCAAGGAATTTGCCTACTTTTAGTTATGACCAAATCTCATGGTTTTACCATGATACTCATTGCTCTTGAAAGATCGAACGATATTTAATTACCTTGAATTCATACGCAAGGTAAGGACTAGTCAAACTTTTTGGAAAATCACTTAAAACAAATATCTGAAAGAAAATTGCACAAATTTATTTAACCATTTTCGTAAACGAGGTATAGATGAAAACTCAGGATCTGTTCAAATGCTGCGTGATTCTCCTCACTTCGTGGGAACCCATCGAATAGAAATTTATGGTTATCACTTGATTCGATCTCTTTTCGGATGAGGCTGACTGTTACTTCTGAAGGGACAATTTTTCCTTGATAGTGTTGAGAATCATGGTGCTGAAATCACAGCTCCCATCATCAAAGGATACAATAGTTTTGCAGGTATGTGCCGTTCAACAATTTCAATGTTGAGCATAAGACATTATTACCCATATTCACTGTTAGAAGCTATTTCTCTTCTTAATAAGTCGCCGGCACTTAGATGGGTCAATCCAAAATTCTTAACAATTTTTGTACATTGCATACCCTTTCCACTGCCAGGACCACCTGAGAGCATGAGAAACAAATTCTATCATGCATAAGCCTATGATACATCCTTGAAGATAATCCCCAGAAGATCTACTTGAGATCAAGGAATGAGAATTTCATAACTATGTTTGATTATATGGCATCTTAAGAACATCATAATAATTTTGCATGTCAGCAAGTGTACAAGCATTTATACAGATCCTTTAATGTGTTAGTACTACTACGCAGTTATTACCTAGGACAAAACTTAGGAACAGAACTTTGCCTCTGGGAAATAATCCACCTCTTGCCTGTATCAAAGTATCAGAAAAGATTATCACAATCAAGTTCAACAACTGAGGTTCCTTTAAATACCTTAGCATGCTAGAGCATAGTACTGACCACATGTATGAATGAGAATATAATATGGTAAGATGCCCAAATAAACCATTGAAACTAATATCCTGAGGGTTAAAACTGAAGTTTTAAACATTTATCCTGGTTGGAAACCTAATACACTGTTTGAGACATACTTAACAATGCAAAAGTAATAAAGACTACAACTGCTACAAACAAATGAGCACAGTTAGGAATAGCGGATTCATCTTAGATAGAGCCCAGTACACACACACATTGTGATGCCGTGTTGTTACTTCATCCGTATGCATTATACTCAGACCCAAGAAAGACAAACAATTTAGATGTCAAAAATCTAAGCATAGACCAAGGTGCCTATAATTCAAAGAAGCAACAGGCTTACATGAGGTTTTATGATGCAAAAAAATTCATACCAGCATAAATAATTTTGAACTCATGGAAACCCACATTTTGTTGCTTGCCCCATAAGCTATGCAGCTTAAGGTAGCCAGTAGCAAGCAAAGCTTAATGGTCTATCATGTAGCCAAAGAATTTTCATCTGAAGTACAAATTTAGGAAAATTTCAAGCAATTACTATAGACATTAGATACATCTATGTGCGGTTGCAGATTCTATGAATTTACTAAGAAATAGCAAAATAAAGGGAGTAATTTTTTTTTTGATTCAGATACTTCAATAAATTTAACATCAGCTAAACCATGACCAGACATCTTCACATCTAAATTTTTCCCAAATAGTTCAATGACTATTGAATACCTGGGTGGTTTTTCCATGGTAAATGATTCCTAATTCTTGAGGCTACAAGCAGTCTGCAATTGAGTAATACAAATGTAATTTCGACTTTGGATAACAAAATAAAGGCAAAAAATTGTAGCAATACAAGAATTAAGAAGCCATGAAAATTTGCTGCTCCAATCTAGAAATCACAAACAACTTCATAAATCTAATAACAGCAACTAAATAAGAAGCCACTGCCAAATTGATCGACTAAGTAAGAAGTCTTGACCAACCATGTTTCAATTTTCATATATGGAAATTTTTAATGAGACCTAAAGAAGGTTTAACAACTATGCACAAGCAACGATTGTGAGTTGGTATTGAGGGAGTTTGGTAATTGTACCTGGTTAAGAGTGGATGATCTTGAGGAAGAGATTGAAGGAGAAAGATGTAAAGCCACACGCCTCCACAGCTTAATCGTTTCCCTCGAGTCGCTCTCTTTGACGTTGTTACTGTACTGGTTTCTATTTTCAGTGATATGTTTCATCAAGTATCTATCGTTCCATGTATTGCAATGAGCTAATCCTACTGCAAGACACATTTAACTTGTAAATGTAAATATATATATAAAAAAAAGTGATAAATACCCAAAACTTATTCCGAAAATGGGTAGTATACCGGTATGCTCATGAATTGGTGAATAATTTTTCAAAGTTCCAAAATAATTTATTGTACTATCTTTTAATGCACATGATGAGTCCCACATCATTTATGATTAACCTTTTGAAATAAAATCGGGACATATGTAGCATTACGAGTGGTGCTACTAACTCACCTCGAATATCCTCTTATAACCCCTTTTTTTAAGATACTTATCAAACAAAATGAAAAAAAAAAAAATTGTTCTACTCTCTTCTCAATGAAACCCAACAAAAGAACAAATGCATTTAAAGTTTTCTCTGTGTGCTCCACTATAAACAATTTACTATCTTCTTATTTATAATTGCTTTTTATGACCACCCATACACTCTAAAAGAAAACAAGGAAAATATCAAGCACAACAAGATCATTACAATCATCTTTGTGGTCAACTTGGTTCATACTTGTTTTCTTCAAGAAAGAAAACCCAATACACTCTATTAAGTTTTATGGACGCGTTGTTTAGACATAGCTAGATATAAATGGATGAATGTGATCAAGAGCACAGAGCTTTCATCACCAATCAAGGATTATATTGCTATAATGTCATGCTCTTTGGCCTTAAAAATGCCGGGCAATAGATCAAAGATTTGTCAGTCATATTTTCAAATCTTCGATCGGCAAAACAATAAAAGTATATGTAGATGATATGATCACTAAATCCCTCAAAGCTGACAACAATGTCAGTAACTTATATGATACTTTTATCATCATTCGCAAATATCAAATGTGATTAAACCCCGAGAAACATATTTTTGGAGTTTCTTTAGTAAAATTCCTTGGCTTTATGGTAAGTGAGAGGCATTGAAGCTAATCCTGCCAAAATTCGAGTTGTTCATAACCTCAAATCTCCCTGCACAATCAAGGAAGCGCAAACTCTAATGGGAAGAATCTTAGCTTTAAACAGGTTCGTCTCCAATCAACAGACAAGTGTTGTTCATTCTTTGATATCATTAAGAAGGGTCGAAATTTTGGATAGGATGACAATTATGAGAAGCCCTCTAATGAATAAAAGAGTGCTTGTGAAAATTCCCCGATACTAACAACACTAAGACCCGAAGAAACCTTATTTCTATATCTAGCTGTTTCTGAGCATGCAATCGGCGCCCTCTTAGTCAGCCAAATGACAAAATACTCAAAGATCCATTTATTATGTTATTAAAGCATTTACTGATCCTGAGACTCGCTATTCTCTAACCAATTAGCTTGCACTTGTTTTAGTGGTAACAACATGAAAACTCAAAACCCAAATTTTAGGCACATACTATTGTGGTCCTTACTAATGCCCCCTCAAACCAATTCTCCACAAGCCCAATCTAGTTGATCAACTTGTCAGAAGGTCAATCGAGCTTAGTGAATTTGAAATTGAATATCAACCACGACCATCAATCAAGGACAAGTTGTGGCAGACTTCATAGCCGAAATAGCACCCCACGACATCATGACTATCGGGGAAAAACACATAGTTTCGTCAACTGAACCAATAAAGGGAATTTACTACCAATTCTTCCTTGGAGGTCATTTGTTTATGAGGCAACCAACAGTAAAGGTCGAGGTGCTGGAATTGTGTTATAATACTCAACAGAAAATGATTAAATTACTTCCTCAGTAATACTTGATTTCATGGTGACAAATAATAAAGCCGAGTACGAATCAATTCTGGCTAAGTTTCACTTCTGTTTAAATATGAAAGTGGAACCATTGAAAGTCCAATTGATTCTCAGTTAGGGGTCAGTCACGTATCTCCAGAATGTCAAGTCAAAGAAAAACACTTGGAAGCCTACCTACAGAAGGTAAAAGACATGATCAAGAATTTTAAGACAATTAAGTTCGTTCTAATTCTAGGATCAGAAAATCATAAAGTGATACATTATCACGACCAGTAGCCGCTCAAATAATTCGAGTTCCAAGAATAGTCTACATTGAACTGCTTAAAGAAAAAAAGCATAAACAAGTAAGAGCCAGCAATCAGGACAATCCATTACAATTCAAATTGGATGATTTCGATCAGAGAGTTCATAGAAAAGGTATCTTCTGCGATGACAAGTTAGCGGCTCGAAAATTATGGTATCAATCTGCTCATTACTGTTTGATAGACAATGTTCTATATCAACGCGGATATACCCTACCTTATCTTAGATGTGTTTCCCCAGAGGAAGGGAATTATATCTTTCAAGAAATTCACAAAGGCATTTGCGGAAACTATTTAGACACAAAAGCATTAGCCTTAAAAACATTACGTCAAGGTTACCATTGGCCAACCTTACGTAAAGATGCCGACCACATTTCTCATACATGTCATAACTCTCAAATATATGCTGACATTCCACAAAAAGCCTCCCGAGCCTTTAATAGTGTTAACAAGCCCATGGCCCTTTGTTCAATGGGGGCTCGAGCTCATCGACCTATTGTCAACTGGTAGAGGACAAGCCAAATATGCAATTATAGCAATAGAGTACTTCACCAAATGGATTGACCCGAGCCCCTGGCCACAATATTGGAGAAAAAGACAACTAATTTTGTCAAGCGCAATATTTTTTTGTTGTTACGGCATACATCGAGTTATTATTACTAACAATGGAAAATAATTCAATAATTTTAATTTTAGAAATCTTTGTGTCGATCTCAACATCGACCTTCAATTTGCTTCATCGAACATCCAAAAATTAACAATCAAGTAGAAGTCGCCAATAAGATAATTAAAAAGGCCTTGAAAACCTTACCTAGAAAATGTAGAGCATGGGTTGATGAACTTCACGAGGTACATTGGGCGTATTGAACGACTAGCAAAACAGCCAAAGAAGAAACTCCTTTTTCCTTGGCCTTTGGTTATGAAGTAATAATAACAGTGAAAATTGGGCTTTCAACTCGTCGAGTACAAAATTACAACGAGGATGAGAATCAACATATTCATATGCCAATCTTGACGTTTTGGAGAAAAAATGAGAATTATCTCAAATATAAGGAACGGCCTATCGACAACATACAACTCGTTATTATAATCAGACTGTCCAAGCTTGCACTTTTTTCTGTAGGAGACCTTGTGCTTTGAAAGATCACGCTCAATGCAAAACGTCTTGAAGATAGGAGTCTTGGTGCAAAATGAGAAGACCCATACAAAGTCATCAAAATGGTAGGTCCAGGGACTTACCAACTCGAGGGCATGCATTGACAACGTAAATTCCAGAAGAATTAGAACGCATAGATGATGCTTCAAAAGTGTTATGCCTAGAATGACCTCATTGATCGCATTGTGTCTCATGTATTTTATTTTATTTTTACTTTTAAAGTTTATTTTCTTTATTTTATTTTATCTTAAAAACCTTTGTTATAGCTTGTTCAACATAAGTTATGCCCCTTATTACAGCCCCATTTCAATTATTGACTCATATTGCAATTCGACTTCGTTATATTAGCGGTTATTGTTGCCTAATTTCAATTACTTGGCCCTTATTGCAACCGACTTCATTATGTTGGCCCTTATTACGGCCCCATCTTAATTAATTGGTCTTTATTGCGGTACGATCTTAATTACTTGGCCCTTATTGAGGCCTGATTCGTAATGATCCAGGCTTAAAATGGCAAGCCTCTACCACACTTGATTTGTAAATCTCTTTATTTTAATTTTTTTTGCTTATTTCTAGCATGATAAAATGAAGAAAACCAAAAATCTTCTACAAGATTCAAAATCATAATACTTTAATTCATAACATATATATATAACTTCTTTTGTTTTTATCAAAGATATGTCTTCAAAACTTTTAGTTTGGCCAATTTTTGGCCGTGTTGATTGGTTACTTATTATTGCCTGGCAGTTGATCCTTTTGCCTTGATCACTTCTTCCATTACCATTTTGATCTCCTTTCGAGCCAATCTTCCCCTATATCTCAGCTTTTGATTCCTCTCTCTCTTTTTTGATACTCGAGACATCTGACTTAAGCTATTACTCAAGAACAAAACTTAAAGGGGATTCAAGACCAAGAAGAGTCCCCTTATTATACTTCAATTGATGCTCGTTATTTAGTTGATTAATTATCTCTCTAACTAGCTGTAGTTTTATCTTTCTCCAAGAGTATGTTCTCAAAAAGTGAGATCTGTTTCCGTAACTCTTCAACTCAAATTTGATGCAGGCTCAGCTGGGTTCACATCCTTTGTTCATATGGAGGAGTATTTTATGGGGTAGAAAAGTGATAGAGCAAGGGTTACGTTGGAGAATTGGAGATGGTCAGCAGGCTCTAGTGTACCAAAGTGCATGGCTTGCAAGACCTATAACTTTTTAGCCGATATCCCCCCTATCTTTAAGCTTAGACACAACTGTTGCAGAGTTGATAAATGAGGATCAGGAGTGGAAAGAAGATGTGATTAGGCATCACTTCCTGGAAGAAGATGCTGACCAAATGTTGAAAATACCACTGCCAAGGCAACCGAACCAAATCAAGTAATGTGGCACTATGACAAAAAGGGCAATTATTCAGTTAAGAGTGGCTACCAATTGGCTTTAAAGCTGAGATTTCCGGATAAGTCAAGTTGCTCGGGGGAGAAATACAAATCATTGCATGCTATCTGGTATCTTCAAGTGCCAGAAAAAGTTAAAATATTCATGTGGAGGGCAGTAAATAATCTTTTGGCAACAGCAGAAAATTTATGGAAGAGGAAAGTTGTTCAATTCCCCTGGTGCCAGAGATGCAAAAAAACAAGAGAAATTGTCTGTCACATGCTTTTCGAATGCAAAGTTTCAAACCAAATTTGGAGGCTGACCCCTTTTGTTGAGGACATTCAGTTAGGCAAAGTCAGAGATGTTTTTAGTTTGTTACAAGATTTGACTACAAAAAGGAAAAAAGTTGAAATGGAGTTGATAGTTGCTGTGTGTTGGAGCATTTGGCACTCAAGGAATCTTGCCATTTTCAAAAATAAAAGGGAAGATTCCCAGCTATCAGTTGCGGCAGCAGAAGCTTTGGTGCAATCCTACAGAAGAATCCAAATGCCTCAAATGTCAGAAAGTCCCCATAAGAGTCCTGCTATCCAACAAAAATGGAGTTACCCACCAGAGGGCTGGTTCAAAGTTAATATTGATGCAGCAGTAAAAATGGAGCAACAAAGAACTAGTTTAGGAATTGTGATAAGGAATTGTGAAGGGAAGGTTATGGCTGTAGCAATGAAGCCCACAAAGTTTCTTAGCAAGGTTGATTCTGCAGAAGCTGAAGCTGCTAAGTTTGGTCTGGAGATAGCAGAAAATGTTGGATGTTTCCCTCTAATTATTGAATCTGATTCTAAGGAAGTAGTGAAATTAATCTCTCTCAAGAAGAGCACAAGAACTGAAATCTTTTGGGTCATCTTTGAAATCTAAGATCGGATGAAGAGGCTACAGAAAGTAAAGATACAGCACACTCCACAAGGGTGTAATTCTCTATCTCACTCACTGGCAAATTTGGCTTTAGAGCTAAATGATTTTGTTTTTTGGGTAGATAATATACCAACAAACTTTGTGTTCTTATTCACTCAATTAGATGAATGAAAGCTATACTTTCTCTCAAAAAAAAAAAGAACTCTTCAACTCTAAACAAATCGCTCTCTAGCTCTTTTGACCTTTTTCTTAATCTTTCTTTCTCGGCCAAGTCAAGCTCTGCTTTTTGTTCTGGGTCTCCATTTCCTTTTGGAACATATTTCACATGCTAGGAACTTTTGACCCTTGTTTCATTAACTAGTCGAGTTGTTCCCAAAATCTACAATGTAGATAATTGGCCTAATAGATGCACGAATTAATATTACAACTTCTAATGTCTCAAACAAGTAATACATTATTTGAACTCTTGCTGTCGCTCTGTTCCCAGGCATCTATAACTGAGAGTTAGTAGAGCTCCTCAACCTTCTCCTTATTCACATAGGCTTTAGCATAATGCATTACATGCTGAGTATGCTCAAATCTTTATCTTTTTTCCGTGCTCTCTGCTTCCACAATAGTTTGACTAGGCTTTATAGTTTCTTCACTAGGAATTGATAGAGTTTGAAAAGCAGTTGTTGTTACATGTAACAAACAACCATAGGAGATTTCTGCGTTGATAATCCTGAGGTTGGTAAAGCTACAACTGGTTCTTCTTATTTAGAACTCCTTCCGATTGTTCTTTCCTTTATCTTTTCAATCTCGCAAGAATTCCTGATGACATTTTTTCTGCTCCATAAAATCAAATGATGACGATCTTTTAAAACTAAAAACCACACTAAGAAAATTTATACCTTTCTTTTTTTCTCTGAATGACTTGTTTCTGCGTGGCCTCGTGCAAAGGAACAAGTCTACACACCTAAAAATTTTCTAATCTTAGTAGGTCTGTGTATGACTGATGATATTGCCAAGCTCCTTTGATATGAGATCGATACCGAGCTGTTGTTTTTGGCCGGTCTTCCCACAAAGTTGTATCAACATATCATAAGTTATTTTCTAAAACTAATTCTCAAAATAAAGAAAAAAAAACCTTTTATAAGAGTCAAACCTGGTTCCCTAAAAATCTATGATACCCCATACTTCAAATTCTATGAATACTGACCCCATTTTCCACAAACTTAGAACCACTAATCTTCGAAATCTTATTTATGGTTGGTAAATCTAGGATCAACTTCGTCGCCTTAGGCCACACTAACAAATAGTACCAACCATCATGCTTCTTCGAATTACTTTTCATTTTGAAGCATCTCTCTAGCTCTTAAAAAGTGGGCTTGGGTAAACCAGCTCTTACCCATAATACATACATGCCACCTAAGATTCTCTACCCATTTAAAGCTAATTGACAAGGGGTTAGACCTAATGGACACAACAATTTTCTAAAACAAGGTTGTATAGGTAACATCATCCCACAATCAAAAAATATTGTGCACATAGCCACCGTGCCCTCGAGTGGGTTACTTGGTCTCTTTCCTCTTCTGCGTAATCTTATACATATCTCATTTGAGATATTATATTTTTCTTTCAAGGCCTCAAGGTCATCCTCTCCAAGAATTGACTCTATCTTGTCCATATCATATTCTATGGGGCTTAGTCCTAATAATAAGTTTAGGAGCTGGTTTCACTCGTCTTTTTTTCTTCATTCTCCTCCTATTGCCATCACTAGGTTCTTCATCCTCCTCGATCGTGGTATCACTAATCTCATCTATGTTAAACCTAAACAAGTCAATCTATTTAAATATAGGTCCTTCTCTATTCTCTCAGAATCTACTTGTGTTTTACTTTCTACTATTTCCACACTAGATTCTTTGTCATCGTCATCTCTAAAAGCCTAACCCGAGGACTATCTTAATGGATTTTAAGAATCACTTCCTATAGAATTTCTATTGTTAGCCATTTTATGAGTAAGAATTGGTCGTGTTTTCCTAAGCTACCCTCAAATTAACACACTTTTAGCATCTAATTCTTATTTATATCATAAATCTTAAAAGAGAACGATATATGAGAATAGGGGTAAAAGGAAACATATCAGTCAGCCTATTCACGATCCATCTTCCATCAACTTGGTTCCGTTTTTTGGTTGTCTTTGATTCTTTCGTCCTTTCCTCTTATTTTTACAGTTTTTTTTTAAGCTTGAATTGGAATAGGTTTCTGAAAATTGAAGATGAATGATCTTTTTTGTTTTTTATCTTTGGTACCCCATTATAGCTCGTGGAAATTCAAATTGAACAAGCATTTCCTGGTTATTTCCCACCATTTTTCCGTAGCCGTTTGATTATTGGTTGTTGTCTAAGATCTTTACACATGGCAAATTATAATATGATATGTCAAACCAAAAAGGCTTGTTCATGTCACTTCATATTAATGTGCACATGTCCCTAAGCTCATAACCTTTTTGACCCATTCCGTATGGCTTCTTCTTTTCGAGATTTTCCTCCTAAATATTAAAGTCTTTTTAGATTTTTTCTTTCTGGATTTTCCAACCCGATTTTCCCGAACTTACCCGATAATATCAATGGTTTATTAATTTACTTTGTACTATTAGAGCATCTCTAAAAGAATTTTTAAATTTTACTCTTTAAATTTTAATTTATTTACTGATATAATAAATAAGTGTATAAAAAAATATAATCCTTTTTAAAAGATTCATCAAATATGAATAAATTAATATTATTTTAATTAAATTTTTCGCACTATCAAATTAAATTGTTATTCTATTTTTTAAAAGAAATATAAATAATAATTATTACAGTCTTATATTTTTAATAAATAATAATAAAATATTAATAGAAGAGAGAGAAACTCACTAGATAATATTGAAAAGTGAGAAACAAATCTTATTTAAAAAATTTAAATTAACGTGTCTTTCGGAGTGTTTAATATTAATATAACTCTTCAAATAAAAAGTAAAATCTTATTTAAAAAGTTTTTTTGAGATACTCTAATACTCCGAACATAGAAAAGAAGTAAATTATGGGACTAACTATTATACCCTATTTTACCGATCACTTAGGTTGGGTAAGAAATCCCAATAAGATTACAATCATGATATCATTATCTGAACAAAACTATAAATAATCTACATAAATGTCATTTTCGAGAGATATTCTGAATATGACATGAGTTCAAAGAAGTCTTTCTATAAAAGGTCACCTCGTTCATGAGGTAAGGTATCCTGGTTCTTGGAAAATCTATAAGAACTCAAAGCTCTCTCTCCTTTTCTTTGACTCTTAAGTTATTATTTTGGTAACCCTTAATCTCTTACTTAGGGTGTGTTTGGGATTGAGGTGCTGTAACTTTTAAGTTACAGTTATTGTGAAAAAAAAAAAGTTGTAATTATAAAATAAAAATTAATAATATATAGTAAATATAAATTTTAAATAATAATTTTGATAAAATTATTAAAAATATAATAAGTTTTATATTATACAAGTGAAAAATCATATCAACATAACTTAAAAGTTACAGCACTTAGTGTTTATCAAACACTTTAGTGCTGTATCTTTTAAGTTACAGCTGTCCAACCTCAATCTCAAACGTACCCTTAAACTATCAGAGGGTCCTCGCTGGTAACAACACGAGTGCGCTTACGATCTCTTTGTTCTGCAGGTAAAGGGCATTGAACTCAAAGCCATAGTCTCTCCAAACCGCAGACGCATCAAATCGGATTACATCCACATACGAAACTTTGACGCCAACAATAAACCACATTTTGTTAAGGATTCCAAGACTGATGAAGGTACCTAATTTAAAAAGAAAAAGAAGAATACACTTTAGAAAATAATCAAATCAATTCAAGAATGGTATGAATTCCTAATCTGCATCACTAAGACATCATTATAATAAAATATTAAATAACTATCAGCAATTTACTGACGTTCAGGGAAGAAAATAGTGCACAAAAAATACTACCTAATTGATCAACAAGCAAATCGGGTGCACCATAAACTAGTGCTAGCTCTTGAGATTTCTCCGAAAACTCAATAATTAATAACATAATATAATAAAGTTTGTAACTACTAAATAATAAACCACTTTTCCTGACATATAAAAATATATATCTAACGAATCTTCTTCACCAACGGAATAAAATATCTTGTAGAGAAACAACATCTTGCCTAATTAAGATATTAATTATTTCATAGAAGTAGCTAGCTAGAATCTTTATCTCCACGGGATCGATTGACCTGCAACCACAGAAAGATAATAATTAATATTCGATCATGATAATTAATAAAAGCTATATATATATATATATCTTGCCTATCGTCTCTTAAAGCATTGACATGTATGCATTCTCTCAACATAAATAAAAGTGATATTAGTTTTATCCCTTCGCTTTTCAGCGCACTCTCAGCTAGGATTACATTTGCAGAAGCAAAGATATAATTAGCAAGATTAATTGTTTAATTAATTAATTTAGTGAATGTGATTTTTATCTGCATTCTGCAATACAGCCTGCATATATATGCATGGCTTCTTGTTGCAGATATTTTGGCACTAGAGATTTTTTTGGAACTCAAAATTTGTTCTCATTATTATTAAGTTACAGAGGGAAATGACGTGAATTTTTGTTATAATACTGGACATGCATCTTAAGAACATAAATATGTACACGTCGTTTTACAAATTTTATTATTGGAACGTTGATCTGGATGTGTTGTACAATCACCACAAGCACAATATCGAGCGAATTAGATACAATTTTCACATCCAAAACAAGATAATTTCAGGATCCTTTTGGTATATTATTGGAGAGCTGTAGCTGGAAGAGCCATAATCGTACAGTGTTTGATAAAGACTTGTGTTTGTAGCTTTTAAACGAACATCATTAAAAAATCATATTTTCAAGCTCCATTTGGGAGTGTTGCGCTAGACACGCAAAATTGAAGCAAACAATTCCTTTTTTTTGTTGCATTGTGGCAATTGCAAGCTTACTTAGCTGTCATTTTTATTTATCCCATGTAATTATGGCTTAAAGATAACACCACTTTAATACCAAATAGATCCTTAATTCTATTATATAATATGATAATCATTTTCAGGTAGGGGTTACTAATTATTTTTTTAATTACAGACACGCTGTTAAATCGTGTAAATTAAAAAAATTATTTTTTAATACATTATAAAATTATATAATTTAATAGTATTAAAATCTAATTCTATTCAATCTCATAAAAAGCGTGTTCGAATAAAAAAAAATAAGAATGTCGACGTTAGAGACTGACTCTATAATATAATATGTTTTTTTGTAGTTAGATGAAACCTAACATGCACAGAATCCTAACAGTCTCAATAATTATTAATATAAAAGAAAGTGAAAAAAGGCTTATATGGTTGTACTGCCTTGCACTTTTCAGCATAAATCTTGCTAAAAAAATCGAAATACCGCAGTTAACTAAATATCTAAAAATATCTTCTACTCCTTCAAATTTTGTTTAATGGAAAAATATCTTCTTCCCTGAATGAAATCTGATCAAATAATAAAATCACGAACAATCTTGCGTAGCTAGTAGCTTCCTCATCCACATTCGACATATACAAATTAATTAAGTGTCCCAATAAATGACTAATCAGGCTTAATTAGTTGCACTGTGCTGCACTTTTCAGCACAACTCAAGCTCTCGATTATTTATTATTATTATTATTATTATTATTTATGCATGCACATAATTAAAATTGTTTTTTAATGGCTGTGGCATGTGGGCTTGATCTGCCATGCAGGCTAGCTTTAGCGTGCCTATTTTATTATAATTTTCATAAACATATTTTGAATGGTAATCTAATTACCAATGTGCAAGCATATTTTTTTTTTTTAAGTTTTACATTATGGGTCGGCTACGGTGCAATGGTGATATGGTATCACCGTTGCATCCAGCCGTTAGATTCATTTGAATGAGTGGATCTAGTAGGATCCAACAACTGGGTGCAATGGTGATACCATATCACCGTAGCACCGTAGTCCATATCACCGTTGCATCCAGCCGTTAGATTCATTTGAATGAGTGGATCTAGTAGGATCCAACAACTGGGTGCAATGGTGATACCATATCACCGTAACACCGTAGTTTTCTCCTTACATTTAAGCACAAAATAAGTTACTATAGATACAAATCAATCTTAATGGATAAACTTAATCAATTTTTTTTTTTCAAGTGCAGAAAATTGTTCGGGGATTTGTGGAGTAAACACGTAAATACGTGTCATATTGTAGGTAAAAAGGAACATGAACAATTATCGAGGAATTGTCAGAGCTTAAGGAAAAATTAGGAAAAGAAAGTTGAAAGAATAGGAAGTAAATCAAAACTATAAATTTTGACTTATTCTCCGTTTCTTTGAATTGAACCTCAATGGGGACGTAATGTGTATTATCCCTCATAATCCATGAACTTGAATAAATAGGAAAGCCCAAGCAATAAGTTAGATTCGATAGAAATACAAAAACATCATGAAAAACGATAACAAGGCACCACTCCACCATTTACATACTTTGACATTTTATAAATATTTAGAGGCACATGTAGAAAATTTTAAAATCTGATGGGGTAGGGATATTTTCCCCTACATTTTGTGTTTTCATGCACCCCATTAATGTTCAAAAAAGTGATTGTAGTTTTCAAAGATTCAAATAAATTAATAATTCCCACAATTAATCAATTATAAGGTTCTTCATAATTTCTTTTTTCTCATCACTTGGCTCCTTTTACTTGTTCAAACTATTTATTTTTATATCATAAAATGATTATATTAGCTCCAACAAGATGTGTAGTGTCATGCCGTTCGGTATTTAGTTTACGACTTATATAAAAATGTAAATTTTCTGAAAGCAATTTAATAATTTTCAATAATTTATTCCATGACAGATCACCATCACACCATGTATATTTATAATTCAATTAAAGATTTGTAATTGGAAAGATAACTTTGTTTACTTGATGGTTTTTCTTGTGGTAGTTAATATAGTGGGACTTTATAAAATGTTATGGACACGTAAAATAATTATAAATAAAAAAAGAAATATCATTTCTTTTGAAACAAAAGTACATGAAATATTTAACTCATCAAAAATTTTGCAAAATTAGTCACACCAAAACACTGATAGATGATATTGAATTTAACAATCATATTATAATGAAAAAGAACATCAACAAAGTGAATAAATCATAAATATATATTTTTTAATTTTACTTTCGCAACATAGATTTAAACACTTCACTTTATAGAAAAAAAAGAGGAAGAGATGCTATCCAACTCAACTAAGAAATTATTGGCAACAAATTATAAACATTTATTATTTTATAAAACTATAAGAATTTGTGAAAATAAAAATAATTTTCTCATTAATTATTATCCTTTTATGATGTAAGGATAAAAATAATTAAATTGATCTTTTATTAAGACAATGTCAGTGTTTAAGATGATCAAGAGAACTAAAAAGTAAGAAAGAAAAATAATGATGACTTCATGCTTAATTGTGAAAATTTTTAGCCTATTAAAAATTTAAAACAACAGACTCTTTATACAAAATAGTAGATTGAACGAAACTCAAAATCACGTGGAACATGTGACATTTTCATCCAACTAATGTCAAATTAATTTATACACAAAATTTGTTGTTCTAAAAATTACACGACTCAAAACAATAGAATCAATCACCCTTTTTAAAGCATTTTTTCTAAGAAAAGACAATTCATATGGTATTTACAAGTAAATCATTGTCAAAAGCATGATCAATAACAAGAAAAAAGTGTGTCTTCAATGAATGGGTCTTCAAATCTTGATCTAAAATCACCTTAAGTGCATGATCTTACAACTTATGATCGATATTATATATAGTTAACTAATGTTTGATCAATATTTCATTCTTTTTAACTAGTATTAATCACATATCTTTTTTTTTTGTTTTTTAATCTGACTAGTAATAAGAACTCATATTAATTGATTATTCTTTTGGAATGGCAGCGTAATGGAGTCCAAGAAAAAAAAAAAAAAATTGAAACACAGTGAGTATCCAAAGGAGTCACATTGTCACTTTCATTCATTTCAACACTTAGAATATTTTAGGGCCTCTTTGGTTTTCGCAATCCCCACATCAAAATCAAAATCCATGATACATACTTTTTGTGGTAAGACAAAATATACAGGCGTGCTGCTAACTTTTTCAATTACATAAAAGCTACGCACGCACGCTGGTGCACATACACAGAGACATGTATCGATCATCTTAAATCTTTGATAATATTGTGACATGAAGTTTGTCTAATACATAAAGGAGGTAGCCAAAAAATAAAAATAAAAAGAAAGGTACAAGATACAAAAGCAACCTGTTCATACATCATTCACTTTATCTTTTTTTTTTTTTTTTGGGTTTTGATTTGTTTATTTAAAAATTACAAAAAAACAAGTACAACAATCAAATACCTAAAACATTCAACTCCTCCAACTTCAAATGACCTAATCAAAACTATTAATTAAACATCTAAAAAGATTAATTAATTAGATCACAATACAACAATAATTTGATGAATTTTAATTCATCATATTCTAAGCAGAAAAATGCTGAGCTCAGGCCCGCCGTTATTATCCGGATTCAACATGTAAAATGCCTCCGAGTCACGGCTGCCCACAACTCGCTCAAACCTAGCCCTCATGTACAGCAGCTCCCCCTCCGACGCGCCCACCTTCCGCCCGTCCTCCACCACCGGAATCACGCCGGCACCCACCGACACGCTCTGCACGGTGGTCAGCACGTGCCAATCCAACCCCCCGCACGCCCGGGAAGCTGCGTAGCCACACTTCCTCCCATTGCAATACATAGTCCACATGGGCTCGTGGAACAACCTCCCGGCCCGGCCCTTTCCGGTCTGAATCGGTCCGGCTTTCTCACACTCGAGCGCGATCCGGACCAAACCGGATGCCATCTCCTTGACGAGGGTGGCCGTTGACATGGCGAGCTCTAACAGCAAAACCGGTTCGGACCGGGGATCGTCCTGGACGGCGAAGCTGACATGCCCACGGCGGTTGCCGAATAGGGTTCCGGTGACTTTACGACCTAGAGAGGGGGTTACGGAGAGCTGGGTGGGTATGCTTAGCCATTTGCACGTGGGAAGAATTACACTGGGGAAAGCTATTATGTTGAGGAGTGAACGGACGAGCGAAGTGAATCTTGAATGAACTCTGTTCAAACGCTGTACAGAGACCGGTGAGTGCGAGCCTCTCGTTATTAGAAGCTTGCCTGAACATTCTTCGTTCTCGGGTATCGACGACGAAACTGAAGTTGATCTGTTGAAGTTTGAAGATGGTGTGATTCTCTTCGAGCTTCTGCTGGTGCAGGTGCTAGTGGTTCGTTGCAGAGCAACTTCTTGTCTCATCGTTTCAAAAGAGATTTGATGATGGAGATGAAGAGAAGCGTGTGCTTGGGTTTGTGTATTGTGTGTAATATTATTGCTTGAAGCTTTTGCAAGAAACACGAGAGACACAGACAGAGAGAGGGAGAGAAGAGAGATGAAAGGTAATAGCGGCCGACAAACGTGATGATAGTGTTTGAAGGTGGCCAATATAAAGGGAGACTATGGAGGTTTGTGGTGATAATGATCTTTTTTCTCTATCACTATGCATGCTTATATATACTCTTTTTCCAAACTTTTTTTTCTTAAAAAAAAAAAAGAGAAAAATTGTTGGATTCTAGCCTAGCTTGGCAAAAGTATATTTTGGAAATGATCAAATGAAAGAGGTTTAGTGTTCGATCTCTATTAAACACATCATTTGAAGAGGTAAAAAGTTTTAATTGTGACTACAATCTGAATTCGGATTAGTCGAGACCCAATGCGGTCGTGTGACACCGGATGATTTACAACCAAAAAAAAAAACACTAGAAGACTTAAACCCTAAATCTCAATAATAAGGTGATATTAGGGTTGTTTATTATACTTTTTATATTTATAAAATCACGTCAAAATTTCCTCATCATCTAAACTCTTTTTTAACAACATTCACGTAGATCATTAGTGATTAAAAATATAAATAAGTAAATTTACGTAGATGTTATTATTGATGCAGCGAAACTCGTTGATCAATATCGTTTATCCAATGGGTCCATTTAATTATTTGTGATAGTATCATGATCAAAATGTGTAAACTACAACAATCGGTAACTTAATAAAAGAGAGATATTTGAATATTGATGTGATGATCTGTTGCTTGTCCAATTCTCCAGGTTAAGATTGCTCGGACATAATATATTTGATGAGTTCATATTGACCGTTGGATTAGAATCCCAAAGTCATTAAATATTCTGTTGGGTCCAAAGCTCGATTCCCTTTCAATTTTGTTGAATATTTCCACTAAACTAGTATTAATTTTCTCTTCAGTAACGCATGTTATACCACTTGTTTTTCCCTCATCAATTTGGCTGTGCAATGATCGGCCTTTGAAATAGTTCAAACTCCATTTACTAATTACATAAAAAAATTAAAAAAAAACATGTGCATGCAGCTCTTGAATTTAACTCATTTCATCTGATTTGTGACCTAATTGGCCTTTCATTACCTTTAAATGATCTTGCAATTTGTTATGACATTTTACTACGTCATTCTCCATTCAGAATGAGCTACCATAAAATTTTAAAATAATAATCATAATAATAATAATACAATATAAAATTATGCCCCAAATTAAATGCAATAGCTCAAAAGCCATGCACATGCAAGCTGAACATGAACATTACATTTCACTGATTAAGCTTCTACCTCATGATTCATAGTTACTATACTCTTGTAAGTTAGAGTATTTGCCTTCTGCGTGCCTGCCCTCTTTAAAAGGTCAAAAGTATATTATTCTTAAAATTAATAATTCTTTAAAAAAAATTGTTTTTTTGTTGTTGTTCAAAGCTACCTTCCCATAAAGAGAAAGAAAGCGAAGAAATCTTATTTATATTCAAATTTATAATATTTAGGAATATTTAATTAATTTGTATTGTGTAAGTATCTATCATTTGAGTTGTATTCCTAATTTAGAGATGAGTGTTATTAAAATAAGTTTTCAAGTTAAATTATGATCAGTTATAGTTAGTATAAATAAATGTCTTTTCTGACCTTTATGAGTAGATCTTGATTATTTCTTATTAATTATTTCTTGGAGAAAATTCTTAATTTCAGTTCTATTCTTATTATTTCTTGATATTGTGTGAAATTAATGAATTTTAACACTCTAGATTCGTCGGTATTTTTAGAATTAATATAAATTAGTTTTTTTTATTCTGTTATTCTTAAAAATTAATAGAGTATTGAAAATATCTCTATCTATCTATCTCCCTACACCTTTAGTATAGAATGTTCTTTTATAAAATCACTTTTCATCTCTTTCTCTTAGTAAAATTTTTGACTCAGTCCCTAATTACATTTATAAGCATGGTAGTATCATTATAATTTATTTACCCGTAATACTTGCTTTTGGAACTAACCCGCTGTTTGTCTTTTAACTACTTATGTCTTTAACATTTGGTTATTTATGTGATTATGTAAATATTTTCAAAGTTGGAAAGAAGATCAAATCTTTATAAGCTTTGACTTAGGCGAGTGCACCACACGCAAGGAGACGCGTGAGCCGGCCCTCCAATTCTCCCAAGTAAATATAAATTAATACTTAATTGATAATATTATATAAATAATTTGTATTTAGAAAGGTGACACGATGGTGAGGGGCATGATGATGAAGGGTCAATCCAAAATTATGTTCGTGAGTGGCCACTTTGTCCCCATCAATTTGGAAAGAGCAACCCCCAAAACATTCAACACTTTATATATAAATTAAATTTTTATTTACTTATAAGACTTTTAAACTTTGTAGTATACCCATAATAATATTAAATATTAATTGCTTTATACAATTAACCATCATTGGAATCATATATTATAATTAATATAACAATTTGGGCGGTTCCAAACCGAGCATGCTCTAGGGCATGACCAATGAAATTGGTGGCCTAACAATTTTTTAACCCCTAAATTTCATGATAATATTTGCCACGTGGGCTATCCAAGTACCACTACTAGACATTTATTTTTTTAAAATTTCTTTTTCTCTATGTATGTATAAAAATATGTCGTCTTCAATTTGCATCAGCATCGGCATTATTGATGACTCCAGACAATTAAAAAATTTAATATCTTACTCGGGAAAAAATAATTGAAATTATTTAGCCACCAAACAACATTTTGAGATTATTGAATAAATAAGTTGGTTTTATGATAATAGGACCCATGTTTTGATGTGAACTTTATTCGAAGCCGACGGGAGATGGCCATTACATGCATTACGGGCTCACAAGTCACAATTTAGATATTTTTATTATGCTCTATATTTTATTTTTAAATCAAAAAATAAAGGAAGAAGAAAGATAGAATTATGATTTTGATGATAACGTTTCCAAAGCGGCAATAATAATAATAATAATAATAATAATCTTCTAGAAAACAAGGCAACATTGTAATTATCTAGCATTTGGATTTAGAACTCAAGATTTGGATAACAAAATGTATCATCTAATAGCTTTGAATTTGATTTAAAAAATTATTTATTGGAAAATGTTATGGACCAATTTAGTAATGTGGTAACTTTAAAGTAATTACTAGCAATTATATTGTAGAAATAATCGGCTGTAAAGAGAATCGGATAAATGTTTAATAAAATTTATTTATAAAAGTAATGTGAGTTTTAAGAACAGTCATATGTGTTTAGTAAATTTTATTATTAAATTGTTATGAGAATGAAAATTAGTTTTTAATTGTTCAAAATTACTTTTAAATCTTTCAAAAGTAATTTTAAATAGGCCATACTCTTGAAAGATTTTGGTTAGAAATTCAACATTGATAATATTTCATGAGGATATTTATAATTATTGAGGTGGCGGTGGGATGACCCTAACAACTCTTAGTATGTTTTTCTTGTTTAGCTAGGCTATAAAGAAAGTGTAACAAAAAAAATGGCATGCAAATGGGAAGAAGATCAAATCTTATTGCATTCAAAACTTGGAACGAATGTTTTTATTACAATTATTGTGTGTTAAGTTATTAGTCTCACTTTTCAAATTAATCTATATCTCAAAAAGATAATCTCATAGGTTTGACCTCTCTTGCAATGCCAGCAATAAGTTAAAAGATCGATTCCCTTATCATACCTACCTAAAATCAAAGGTGTATTTGTTTTTGAGTTAAACAAGATGGGTGTGCAAAATGTATATCAAAAGAAGAACATCTATGCACGTCTATTATTTGCCATCTCAATTCAAAGAAACTGAAACTACATAAAACTTTTTTCATCTAATCTTTAAAAGCAAAACAAAATATTAAATCACCATGTATATAATTTCAATCTGAGGCCACTTGGCTCCCAGAATCATTGCCGGTGGACTCTATCTTTGGTGCTTTTCTTTTGCGGCGAACCTCTGATGATAGCCTGTCTCACACACACACACGCATGCACACAAAAAGATTTCTATTAAGATTTATTGTATCTGCAAATCATTCTAATAAAATTCAAATGTAAACCAATTTCGTATATATTAACCCTAAAGTTTTCCAAGAAGGCTTAAGGGTTATTTATTGTACTTGACAGCGACTGTATTATGAGAATATTGTTATTCGTATTTAAAAAAAATTATAATTAGATTATTACCTATCAATTTAAACTTCAAGAATTGATATATGATGGGATACATATATAAAAAGAACGTGAATATTAAAGTTAATTACCCCAAGTGTAAGGAAGTATCGGAATGATCATCTTCATTTTCATTCGAAGTGCAACCGCAGTGATCAGCTTTCAATTTTGTGAAGGAAAATCTCCTTTCGAGAGGATCAAATTCAACCAATGGTGACCTTGACGACGACCTTCGAAGCTCCTCCATCTATATATTATTTTTATCCACATGCATTTTGAAGAAAATTTTAAAATAAAAAATGAGTATTTTCAAACTAAAAAATGAATATTTATTTGCTAAAAACGTCAAGCATATTTTGGCTCACCTGTTTTCTTAAAGTCTCATTCTCTAGCATGGCTTTTTGCTCCTGCATATTACAAATTTTCAAAGACAAATACATAAAATAAAATTCATCATTCTATTTCAAAAATTAAAAAAAAGGGGTATTGGAGGAGCATTGGAAACATTTAAAAGTGCTTTTTTTTAAAAAAAAAAGGGGTATTGGAGGAGCATTGGAAACATTTAAAAGTGCTTTTTTTTTTTTTAACTTTTTTTGGGGCAGCCGATAAGCACTTTATGTTAGGTGGACTATTATGTTAGGTGGACTATGTAGCTAATCATGGATGATTATATGTGCCACATGTCTAATTTTTTTTGCCCAAACGAATCCAAAATCCAAAATTATTCCCAAAAAGAAAAAAGAAAAAAGAAAAAATAATCCCCAGTACTTTACCATTAATCTAGATCTCTTAATTTGCTCCAACAAAACTTGTTCCTGCAGCATTAAAGATTCAATTCAATTAGGCCTACACTGTAAACACGAAGCAAAATCTAATTACAGTGTCAAGAGATGATGAAAATTCTAGTCAAACCAAATTACCTTCATGTCCTTGACAGATAACATGCCTTCACTCAATTGATGTTCCAATTGTTGTAGCTCTTTGAAGCTCAAGCCATCTAGCTCCTGTCCATTCATCCGCCTGCAATTTGATGTACTAATTTGTATTAGAATAATTAATTGATTCAGGTCATCATAATAATAATAATAATAATAATAATAATAATGGACATGGCATTACTCACATGTATGCCAAACGTAGCCTTGCATACTCATCTTTCAAAGCATTCAGTTCTGCTGATTTTGGTGGAAGCTGCTTATTCATTGAAAATTGAAATAAGGATCATAAATTTTAAGGCCACTGGTAAATCATAAATTAATAATGTGCTGATAGAAATACAACACAGGCAAAAATAATGTCGTTTTTTTTTTCCCCCACCTCTCTGTGGTTAAAGAGATAAAACAACGTCGTTTTGCTTGTGTTTCTATCAGCGTATATTGTTCCGTTAACATTTTTCGAATTTTTAATTGAGTGCAAATATGAAATATGTGTACGTACACCACATTTTAATTTCTGTATAAATACATATGAATGTGCAGTGATAGATACCTCTGGGACTCCATGCTCTTCATTAGGATTTGTTTGGCATTCCAAATCAATGCCTTTGCTGTATCTTGAAAGAATGTGTTCCATGCTACAATACATACGGTAAATTATACAGTCAATAAATAAATATAAAACTTTTTAAACTAATGACTAATTATTTCCTACTATAACTGTTAAAATAAAAAAATTCCTACTGTAAATAATAATATCATCAAAGGGATAAACTGGACCGATTATGGGTTTTGCCCGTTTTGTTTGTTGAAGGTTTAGGCCCGTCATATGGGTCAAGCCCGCCTAGTTTTTGAGCTCCAGGAAGCTTTGATTGAGAATTAACCAAATATATATATATACATCAAGGGAGTGGTACAGTCTCTCTATTATCAGAATTGTAATTAGAGTTACCCAAAAAAAAAAAAAAAAAGTGGGACTTTTTCAGGATAAACTGGGCCAAAGTTAGGTCCATGTAGGGTTTTGCATGGATTTGGGGCCCGGCCCAATACACCATTTGCACTATTTCCTTATTAGGCAAGTTCTTTACCTTTTTTCTCTCTTTGCCCAATGATCTTTTACCCTTTTTTTTTCTTCCTCAATATAAGATTTTCTTACTTAAATTAGTTATTTACTGTTAGTACCCATTTTCCCTTCAAAAAAGAATTAAAACTTTTAATTTATTACATCATCACTCTGTTCTTCTTCTTGTACATATTTTCAAACTCTATATGAACTTTTCTTTTTTCTTTTAGCAATTAAACAAACTTTTTTTTTTTAATTTTTTTGGTTTTTCGGTTAAAGGGTTTATCACAATTCAACAAAACTAATCTAAAGGCGCTATGAAATAGAGCCATGCATACATAGACCAAACCAACCAACCAACCAAAAAATTGGAAAAAAAAAAGTCTAATTTTATCAAAGATAAAGATTTAGAGATCTCTCAAAAATGGCTTTTAGAAAGAAGAAAAAAGAAAAGAAAAAAAAAAGAACCTTGAACTTGAAAACTCATAAAGCTTGCCGGTGCTGGAGAAGACAATGACACCAACATCCGCATCACACAAAACTGACAACTCCTTAGCCTTTTTCAGCAGCCCATTACGCCGCTTCGAGAAGGTCACTTGCCGGCTGTTCAAGTTCTCAATTTTCTTGATCTCAATTTTGCCTCTCCCCATTTTGTTGTTGCTGCTTCCTTTTAACAACACACACAGAGATTATAAGAAGAAGAGGAAGAGAGAGAGATAGAGAGAGCAGGAAGCAAATGAAATGAGATGAAAGGAAAGGAAAATTAGTGTCTAATGTGCAGAAAAGAAGACTAAATATAAGGAAAAAAAAAAACTTCGAAATGACAGGGGGACTAATGAAGGAAAGTGTGACCAAAATTAGAATATAACATGAAAAGGTGACAGATGGGATACTATATGTAGCAAATTCTCCGCATATGGGCATTTTTCCATTTACTTGACGACTAGTCTTTCCCACTTTTGGAACTTCTCCTTAGGCTTTGTTTGGTATTACGTTCAATTGTTTCGAGATTTTGTTTTTGGTAATTAATCCATTTTTGTCCTTAGTTTTGATATACTACCATAAGTGCTCTTCGTGTTGGATATGAAAATATGCTACTTTCTCCCTAATTTTTCCTTCTTTTTCTTTGGATTTTACCATTTACTCCTTACATATTTTGTAACACCCCTTGCAAGGGTCTGATCTGGTGCGCGACTGTATCGAACTCCCATTGGGAAAGTGGTGAGTCCCACAACTTGCCACGCATGCACTCACGCACCTAATCAAACTTTTTATAATATCCCTTATATATTCTCTTGTTACTAAACTTTTAACTAAAAAGAAAATGTTGTTTTATGGTTGAGAAGTCTGTCCAACTATGTCCAAATAGTAATTGTATGTTTTTAATATTTGTTTGAAATATATAAGAAAAGGATGCTTTAAAAAGTAAGAAGTATGTATCAAGTATTTTTTTCAAACAAAAGTAATAACACTGGTGTCCTTCAAAGGGCCGTTAAGACTAATTGCCAAAAACTTTCACATCAAAAGTTTGAGAAAAATCATCATGACCCTTAATGTTTGCTTACATTTACACATTGAGTTACTTAATTTTATAAATGGTCACATACTGTACTTTTTTTTAGTAGCATAACCTACTTTTTAATAAATCTTGAGAGTTTGGATGATGATTTTTAAACCGAAAAAAAATTATGTGTGACCATTTAAAAAAGTAAAGAGTACTCGTATATTAAGTATATTTGGGAGTATAATCGCTTTTCCCTTAAAAGAAAGTAAAGATAAATAAGAGTAGGATTGGCAATGGGATGAGATGGGATGGGATTTACCAATTCCAATCTCGTCCCATCTATACAAATGGAATGAAAAAATATCTCATTCCTGTCTCTATATTTTTTTTGGAACAAAAATATATCCCCATTCAGTCCCAAAAGATATGGGATTATACGAGATCTCATCCCAATTGGAAAAATTCACATTCTTAGTCGGTAATCAGACGGGATGGGATGAAATTTACCAATCTCACTTCCGTCCCGTATATGCAAGTGAGATAAAAAAAAGTCTCATTTCCGTCCCTAAATTTTTTTATGGGACAAAAATATATCCCAATTCCGTCCTAAATGGGATGAGATCGCACAAGATATCTCATCTCATCAGAAAAAATTGTCATCCCTAAATAGGAGCTACTATTTCAAGATAAGGAACAATTGGTTAAAGAAATATATTGTCATAAATAATTAAATATACTACAAGTGCTTTCATAGAAAGCTATTTTATTCAAAGTGTTTTGCACATGGCATTCCAAAACAAACCCTAAGAAACGTATTCACAACATCTAAATTTTCATTGAGTTTCCAATTAAAATGAAGCCCTTTATTACCGTAAATATAAAATTGAATCCATCATGCTTTCTGAAATTTCCATAGAAGATTGGATGTTATATTCTCTCTTCTAATAGCATGAGAAATTGGACATTAACAAAAGTAAATAATGGAAAGTTCAATATTTTGATTCCAAACACATCCTTACCATACTTGGTCAATTAAACGTGGGGCCGCCTATTAATAGTAAGTCTAAAGTGGGAAGGTTTTCAATGAATATTTGAGTAGATATAGAAGCAATTAATACATAAACTTAGAAGTAATGATACCCCACTTAATGGAATTACTTGCAAATTAGTCATTGTGTACAAGTCCTTCAACCACAAACTAAGGTACAAGTAGAAGAAACACAAGTTTTCAGAAAGTCTTTTGCTTGTATGTCTTAATTGAGACAGTCACGTGAACCTTGTCAAGTTGGCTCTTGGACTACTAATTATGCTTATTACTTCCAAAATTCTTAGCTATACTACTGACATTACCCAAATCATCACTGCAGATTCGGTGTCAAAATCAATGAGTTTGGGAAAGACGTCGTTTGGTTACGTCTAAGAAAAAGTCTTTTCAACCCTTTGTTCATAGGATAGCCTAGAATGATCATTTATGTTATATTTAAGGAAAAAATATCAATTATCCACCTTTTAAACTTACCTCATCATCAGAAATATTGTAAAAGTTTGAATTTGTTCAATTTTGAATGCAATGTATGCAATTTGTATCAATCATCCACTAAAAAGATATAATTATCCTTATATAATGATAAAACAAAAACAAACACAAACTATAGTAATAATTATTTTACAAGGGTAATTTCCAAATAATGGGTGGAAAATCGAATAAATTTAAAATATTGTAGTATTTTTTTATAATAGGTTAGTTTTCAAGTGAATAGCTGATAATTTCCCTGTATTTAAAGAAAAAATGATATTATCATAGTGCTTTATCACCTCTTCATCTTTGACTTTCTCTTGTAGTGTTTTGGCACACATTTTCTTCTCATTTGAGAATACTCCTCTCCTTCTTTGGATTTTAAACAAGCTTTAAATAGACTATATCAAGGTAGGCTTTAAATGGACCATATCAAGGTAGATTATCGACATACTTCTGATTTTTGGGTTGAGTTTCAAATGGATAATATAAAGATTTGAACTATTGGCACCCTTCTAAAATCTTTATAAAATCCCTCTCCTATTACAATTACATTAAGGAACAAAATAAAATTTGATTACTCATATATTTCTCTAATTTATAAATTTCTCTTTCTAACTTTTTATACCAACACAGCTACACTAAAGTTTTTTACATTTTTTGTTTTCTCACAAGCACTTTGCATTCTAAACTTTTTCATTCGTTTAAAAAATTACATAATAGCTATTTGATTATGCTTGTAATTCCATTTAATTCATACATATAGATGATTTTTTTTTGCAATTAAATAGATATGATTTAATCATTCAAAACATTTATAAAAAAAAAATTTGTAATTGAAATTTTGTCGAAGAGACTGAAATTTTTTTTTAATAAGAAAGAAACTGAAAAATTAGAAAATGAGATTTTGTAAATTAAAGTGGGTTCTGACCAAAAAAAAAAAATTGAAAAGAAAATTACAAGGGTAATAGTCCCATTTTTATATAAAGACATGTTTTGATACACACATACATACACACACACACATTTCAATGAACTATACAATAAGCTAGATTTTTTAGTAATGCTATATTTTTGAACTAGTATCACAGTCATTACAATCTTAAATGAGGTAACATTCATTTGTTGGATGATATAATAAAATAAAAAATAATTTGACAAGTTATAAAACTAATATTTTAATACATGAGTGTCGCATAAACACTTGGGATTATACTTGAAATGTCTATTATTTTTTTAAAAATAAAAATACCAATAATAACAAAATGATAATACAATCTTCTAGCGAATAAATACGTGTGAAAATATACCCTTTATTAAAACTATTTATTAACATGTTAAAAGACAGGGTCCAACTATGATACTACTGTAGTACCATAATTTTGCCCCAAAACACAACACATTTTATTGAAAATAAGAAGAAGAAGAAGGAGAATTCACATCACAGAGGATCTCGCCCTTTGTTAAATATGGCAACAAATCAAAACAATTTATGCACCTTACCTCAATTTTTTGCCACTGAAAATCTAATCAAATATCAAATCAATCGTATCATTAATCTAGGCCCAAACTTAGCCCAACCCAAATATGTCAACAATGAATCTCATCCGTTAACTAATACCACCCACGTGGCAAATCATACGGCTTCGATCATCCTTTACTGACTCCAAAATCCAAACCGCGTGTGACCTCACTGTACAGATTTTGAATTCAAACTATACAAGTTAACGTTACGATTTTCCATAGCCTTACCTTCGGATCCGAACCTGAAACCGAGCCAAAATGTGTCTAAAATGAACAACCCAAAAACAAAAGCTTAACACTGAAACATTATTCCATTGTACAAGAAAATAGCAAGCCCAATCAACTGAAGAAGCAAAAGAATCAAGAACTATCACTGAAAAGAGAATTACACAAATCTTTTCTTTGTTTTTTAGCTTTCTGGGTCCTTTAGGGTTTCTTGTTTTTATTCATTCTGTTAAAGGAAAGAAAAGAAACCCAGTATGTTCTTGAATCTTTACTTTCTTTCCATTGTTTTGAATTTGTAAATTGTGCGAGTAAATGCATTTGCATGTGAAATGACTTGTTGGGTATTTTTTGTTTGATTGTTTTAATTGATATAATTGAGTTTTTTGTTTCTTTGGTTAATTATATGGGGACATTAAGATGGAAGATGGTAGAAGAAGAAGTGGGCTACATGACTTCAATTTGGCGTCAAGAAAAGCAGAAGAAGCAGGTTGGTGAATGCTGATGCTATCTTTATTTCTTTCTATGTGTGTGTGTGTGTAGATGTAGTTTTTTCAATGTGTTTGTTCTTAATTTTGTTTTTTGTTTTGTTTTCTTGTGTGCCAGATAATGAATAGTGAGTCTTTTTTTTTTTTGTTTAAAAAAACGTTTCTTTTATCAAATTTGTGGGGTTATTTTGTAGCTTGGAGGCGATTTGAAGCAGCAGAGTGGCTTGAAAACTTAGTGGGCCCTCTTGGAGTATCAAGCGAGCCATCAGAGAGAGAATTCATTTCTTGCTTGAGAAATGGTCTTATTTTGTGTAATGCCATTAACAAGATTAACCCTGGGACTGTAACCAAGGTACTCCATTCTTTAATTTAAATACCTAAGTCCAAAATTGATAAATAACGTAGTATGTTTGTTTGTTTCATGGAAATGCAGAATGTGATTATTGGTGGGTTTTTATCACTCTAATTATCTAATTGATGATTTGCTTTTGGAAATTTCTCAAGGTTGTGGAGAATAGTTCATATATACAATCATTCAGCCGGGAATCTCAGCCGCCTCCTGCTTTTCAATACTTTGAGAATGTACGGAACTTTTTGGTGGCTGTTGAGGAGTTGAAATTGCCAGCTTTTGAAGCTTCTGATCTTGAAAGGGTAATATAACTCATCTAATGTTTTTTGTGTGTGCAATAAAACTAGATGAATAGAATGTCTCTCTCTCTCTCTCTCTCTCCTTCCCCTCCACACACTCTCTCTCTCTATATATTTGTTTGTTGTTAGTATTGACCTGTGACTAATTGACTCATTTGTTTATGTTATTTTAAGGATACTTTGGACGCAGGGTCAGCAGCCAAGATTGTCGATTGCATATTATCCCTGAAATCATACCATGAGTGGAAGCAGATGAGCTGTGAAAATGGATTTTATAAGCCTGCAAAAACTCCGTTGGTTCTGCAATCTTCCAGTAGGCCTTCACGAGCCTCAACAGTTATCACTTCAGGCTCTTCTAGGCATTTGGACATGTCTGCATTATCTGAGAAACAGCTACCTGTCAATGGTGAAAATCTGAAGCTTGAAGGTAGGTTGGTCTTTTCCACAGGTGTTTTTTATGTATGTTAACCTTAGATTTGTATACGAGTTTATTCACATCCCATAAGAACTCTTTAAGAAACCTTCTAAGCCTGACATCTAGATTGTGTAATTATTGTCAGTGTAATGTTAATAAATGATTTAATAATACTTTCTGGTACCTACCTAATGCGCTTGTCACTGTAAAGATAATAAATGGTTGTCAAAATTGCTCACTGGTTTATAATGTACCTAATATGCCATTGTCACATTTCATAACTAAGGTATTACAAATATTCATCCTTGTTAAATGATAGAAAATAATTTATTTTGTTTTTGGTTATGTAGAATTTAGTAGCAACAGCCATATACTTGAAAGAGATTTTTCGTTTTAAATAGCATTTATCTTGATAGATGATCCAGATGCTACTTATTTTTGCCTTGGTGTGTTATCGTATCTTACTTTATACAATGCATTGTATCTTGTAGATTTAATTGTTAAGGTGATTGCTGAATGCATGATTGGCGCAAAGGAAAACCTTGATGAGAACCTTTTAGCTTCCTTTCATAACAGAAGTCTGGTAATTTTTATTTCTTTTGCTTACTGAATTTAGATTCACCAGGTGTAAAAAATTGGAACTAGAATGGAGAGCTAAAGTGGAGTAGATAATTTTCTTTGTTAATGGATTTTCTTTTTTCTCTGATTTGATCCAGGATTCATTTAAGCTGTTGACCAAGGTCCTCTCTAGTTGCTCAAAACAACTCCAGACAGAGTACCCTGAGGTCAGTCTGGTTTCAGTCAAAGATTACTCCAAAAATTTCCTGGTTGAATTTCTCAATATAAGATATACCAAAGAAAAATTAACAAAATATAAACTGGTTTTGTTGGTACATATTCTTTTTCCTTTTATGTCCATTGGTAGAGACAGAATGCAGGATAATGGTGGAAGTGTGATCATAGCTATCTATAGACATTGACTAAGGCACCCCCTGGTTTGCTACCTATGTTTCAACCCGCAGGATCTTATCTTATCAAGCCTGAAAAATATATCCACTAGCAAATTTCTTGATATTTATATGTATGTTCTCTTAGTTTGATTGAATGTAGGAATTGGGATAAGATGGGACTGGAACTGGATTTGGATAGAGTGGATTCTATAGTACTGTTCTTTGTCTAGTGCAGTTCCGGACTAAACTGCATTCTGATTAAACATCTTATATTTATGTTTTAAAAGATTTATTGTCCTATATTCATGGAACTAAAGTTTCGAGCCACACCATTTGTCCAGTCCAATTTTAGAGTTTAATTGTGTACTATTAGACTATGACAACAAGAAATATTGCTTAATCCCCTGTATCGCGCAATCAAGACGTGGCCTAGAGTCCTTGCTTTAAATTAATTTACACTTGTTATCCTGCTACGCCATAAAACACACTGTTATCGAAATCTAATTTTTTAAGGGAATGTTAATATTTGCCCGAAAGGAACTAGATGAGGGAGACTACTGGCAATGAACGTGTGCAAAAAGCAACTTGACTACAAATAATACATCTAAAATGTAAATTATGCATCTTTTTGAGACTTTCAATGCCAAAAGGCTCCCTTGGTATGCACAGATTAAGAGGACTCTTGAAGTAACTAAAAGGCGAAAAATCTCCCTTGCTTTATCTTATTTGAACAACTTTTGTTTTTACTTTTTTAAGCCAATGCTTTTGCTTCATAAAGCTCTTTGTAATATAGTTATTCCTGTTCAAATGCAGCTGAAATCAATGTTTGAAGCATTTCTAAAAGGAAGCAGATTGCAAACCCAGGTAACTTCTTCTCCAGAGGATTTACCTGTACTTGGAATTTCTCAGGTAATTTTTTAAAATTTCAAATGGATGTGGCTTTATAAGCATGTACCTTTAAAGAAACACGTTAAACATAACTGCTTCGATTTCTTAGATGTCATCTTTCTCATTAATATAAAATTCTACTGCAATTATTTCTCATTAATATTTTGTGATACATAGCACTTACCTGAATGAAATATGGGAGTAAAAGTCACCATTATTGTTTTACTGTTTCCCTGATATAAGTTTCTTCTTCATAAAAAAAAAAAACCCCTTTTGAGCATGTTAGATCATTAATGTTGATAATCTCAGTGATCTAAATAAGTAGATGTGCTTGCAGCAGCATCAATCCTGTTTTCCTAGATGTACTTTTGAGCACTTTCTTTCTTAACCCAGTTAATGACACCGAGAATTTAATAAATACACTATTCCTATTAAGGGAAAAAACATCATGTTTCCTGCACTAAAAGGTGATGCTTGTACATACACATTTGTCCATGCATCTGTTTCTTGGATACAGAACCTGAATTCTTTCACAGTGTTGCAGAGCTTGCTTGATGAAAGGTAACTGCAAGCACCGGCAGTTACTTCAAATGCAAGAAAAAGAACTTGTGGTAAGTAGTGCCATGAACTTCATTTTTTGCTTGAATTGTCACAGTCTAGGTTAATCGCTATGAAATTGTACTTTCGTAGAAAATAACATTGGGAAGATAACAAAGTTGGCTCATATTTTTTGCTTGTAATCAATTTTAGAATGCTTTACATATATTTTCTTGCTTGTTCAGCATAAACTTACATTCATTAGATTGCCCTTATAACGAACTGTTTTCAGAAATATGATTCACCTGTATAAGCATTCTTGTCATGAGACCTTATTTAGGAAAGAAAGCTGTTTTTAACAGCGAAGAACACGGTCTCTGTGGTGGCTGATTTTTTATTTTAATTTATTTCACTTTTTCCCTGCTATTAGAGTAAGAAAAATACTGCACATCCCTTTTTCATTTTTAGCAAGAGATCTATGCTCAAAGCTTGCTGTTTGGCTTATAACGTGCTGCACCTTAATGAACATAAAGCTTTCTTCTTTCTTCAATTATTTTGTGTATCTTTTGCTTGTTTATCTGATCATTTCTTCTTTTGAAAGAAATTCTTGGCCAAACACACATTGACGATAAAGGAAGATGTTAAATATTGAATGATATAAAAAACCACCTCAATTTTCTATTAAATTAGAACTTCTTCTATAATTTTGTCATTTTGTTCTTAATTCTTTCAGGATCTTAAGGACTTGTTATCAAGAACAAAGAAAGAGTTCAAAGACTTGGAGTTGCAGCTGCATAGTGATTTAGAAGACCTCGGTCTGTTCTATACTAAAAGGACCTTAAGTTTAAAATGAAACATACTTTCCTAATTTTTATTATTTATCACATTCTCGTAATCTTTACCAAACATTTATATATACAATGAATTTAGGCTGGACTCCTTTAGTACTGTTGTCCAGATAATGCTACAAGTATGATTTGAGCTTTTGCAGCTGATATCTTTGTCCTGTGTATCTGAGACCAGAATTTCTTCTGATTTTGTTTCCATAATTCCTTATTTATGAAAAAGATGAATTCATAATCAGAAGCCATTTTTTTTTTATGATGGTTTCCTGTCTTTATATATCAAGTTTTGAAGTTTTTGAAGTTTTTTGGAAGTTAAAATGTGCTCCTATCTGGCAATTTGCATGATTTCAGGAAATCAGGTGCAGGAGATGTCCTCTGCTGCTCTTGGGTATCACAGGGTGGTGAATGAAAACAGGAAGCTATACAATATGGTTCAAGACTTGAAAGGTACCAAGAACTATCCTTATGTTACCCTTCTGATTTATTTTAATGAAATATTGCTTTACTTAGAAGCATTGATGATGTAATGTCAATTTCAGAAAAAAAAAAAAAAAGGAAATGATGTAATGTCAAATCTATTCATTATGTACTGGGTTGAGATTTTCTTCAGGCAATATACGAGTTTACTGCAGAGTCAGGCCTTCTTTCCGGGCTGAAACAAAAAATGTGATAGAATTTATTGGGGAGGATGGCTCACTAGTGATTTTGGACCCATTAAAGCCCCGAAAGGAAGGAAGAAAAGTGTTTCAGTTCAATCATGTGTTTGGTCCAACTGCCACGCAAGGTAAAGCTCAGTATTAATCTATTACTGAAATTTATTGGGGAGGATGGTTTATTAGAGAGGGTGGCTTACTGCAATTTAATATTGCATTGATTCGTATGTGCCTCTGATTGCTTCGGAATACCAATCTTTGTTTTCAGATGATGTATTTAAGGACACTCAACCATTAATAAGATCAGTGATGGATGGTTATAATGTATGCATTTTTGCATATGGCCAAACTGGATCTGGGAAAACGCATACCATGGTAAGATCCTTGTCAACATTGTTTCAGCAGTTCAAATTTTCTAAAACTCCATTAAGTTCATTTGATTTGTTTTGAATATCTAATGATTTGGCAATGCATTTTCCATCTGCACAATACAAATTATTGTCTTAGTTTCTCTACATCTTCCCAAGATATTTTCAGCTAATGTATGGCTTTTGTGACAGAGTGGTCCTTCAGGAGGAATGCAAAAGGATAGGGGGATTAATTATTTGGCTCTGGAAGATCTATTTCATATATCTAGTACAAGGAAGGACATCATCAATTATGACATTTATGTTCAAATGATCGAGATATATAATGAACAAGTACGAGACCTTCTCATAGAGGATTCATCAAATACCAAATATCCTTTATATTTCATCTTCTACCTTGTAGAAATATTTTTGTTCTATTAAATATGTTCATATATAAAACTTTAGATAGGAAAGTTTGTTTCTCACTTTTTTTTTTAAATGCAAATGCAAACATCCTGTATCCTTAATTGTGCTCAAATTAGAGATAAGGAGTTGTGCTAGTGAAAATGGGTTGAATCTTCCAGATGCTACGATGCATTCAGTGAAGTCCACAGCTGATGTTCTTCAGCTGATGAAACTTGGTGAGGTGAATCGTGCTGTCAGTTCTACAGCAATCAACAACAGAAGCAGCCGCTCCCACAGGTCAGTTTTGGGATTGTGCTGATTGTTTAGCCCATCTTATTGTATTTATTGAAAAAGTCGGTTTTGTTTAGAATATATGAAACGTTGAGTTTACATTTGAAGATTTCTCTGAAAATTGATGGAGTTGTATCTGCAGTGTCTTGACAATACACGTCCATGGTAAAGATACATCCGGAAGCATTCTTCGTAGTTGCCTGCATCTAGTAGATCTTGCAGGCAGCGAAAGGGTGGACAAATCAGAAGTTACAGGTGATCGGCTAAAGGAGGCTCAATATATCAACAAGTCCCTTTCTTGTTTAGGAGATGTGATCACAGCCTTGGCTCAGAAGAACTCTCACATTCCTTACCGTAACAGCAAGCTCACTCTTCTCTTGCAAGACTCTTTAGGTAATTAAATGCTATTACATGTCACCTTTTCATAAAGCCTCTACTTCCTTCTCCTTAGAATAGTGTGTAATTTGTAACTTGTCGCTTGGACTTGCTGCATCTGTTAGGGTGAGGGGGGTATCGTGTGTATCCAAAATGGTGAAAAAGAACTGAATGCACATCTGTAGGTTTTTTACCCTTTTGTTTATTCATTTATGTTGAAAGCTCCTCTGTAAACTGTGAGGCAGCCAAATGTGATTGATAACTTTACAAAAAAAAAGAAAAAGATCTTATTCTTGTGTGTAGACATTTCCTTGAATACATTCGAAATGAGGCGTATATTTACCAAATTCTCCTTATGGAAAAATTGTATTTCAGGTGGACGTGCTAAAACATTAATGTTTGCACATGTGAGTCCAGAAGTGGATTCTTTTGGGGAAACAGTCAGTACATTGAAGTTTGCTCAAAGGGTTTCAACTGTTGAGCTTGGTGCTGCACGAGTGAACAAAGAGAGTAATGAGGTTATGCAACTCAAGGAACAGGTGAACATGTCAATTTAATTGACTTTTTTTAATCTTTATATTCATCTAAAATTGTTTATTTTTACATTTTTGAATGCCCATGCACTAGATTCTTGATATGTTGTTCTTTTTATTTTCCGTAATTTCTGGAATTTCTTACCAAATATCTAAACAAACGAATACTTTCTGTAAAGTTTTGTTTTAGGTAGAAATTGCATGGTTTCGTGTCATATTATCTCTAATTTACTAATTGATTCGTGTTCATGAGCCAGACAGTTGCATATGAGTACACAAATTTATTTATTGTTTTTTATGCTTTAAAATCTGTCAGATTGAGAGCCTCAAAAAAGCATTGGCAAATAAGGAAGCTCAGAAAGCAATAGCAGTGACTGAGCGAACTCCTCCTCGTACCCGAAGACTGAGCATTGAGAGTGTTAGTGCAGTGAAGACTGAGAAAGTGATAAATAGTCAAGAGAAAAAGGGGACAAAAACCCCTTCAGTCCCAACTCGTGCACGAAGATTAAGTTTGGAAGGTCCAAGATATGGTATCAAGGAGAACGTTCAGGTAAAAGTATCTGATAGTGTAAGCAAGCCCCTACAACTTGGGTCTGCTTCGAGACAGAAATTTGATCAGTTCCAAGCAGTTTCTACGCCATATGAGCATTGGAGCAGCAATGATGTTTCCATTATCGATGCTAATCATCATAATAACGTTCCCAAAAGTCCTAATTTTTCCTATAGAAAACGGGCAGTGAAATCTGACAATAGACCCCTGATTTCATCTCTTCAGCTGCCAAATACACCTGAGCCACAGATATCTGCCGGAAATGAGGTTCAGATTGAGAAGCAAAGTGAACTAACTCTTTCCACAGAACCTCGGACTGCAAATGGAAAAGGATCCCAAATAAGGAAATCCCTTCGAACCATTGGAAAACTGATCAATGGCTCTGAAAAGAGGTATGTGAAATCTGGTACTTAATTTCTAAACTAAACTTGTGGCAATGTTAGGTAAATTTTACATCTTATCATAATTTCCATTTGGTTGATGAACATTTCTAAAGGATGAACAGTCTCTGGGCACTGGATTACTATGTAAATATTTGTTTATGCCATCTTTCCAGCAAATCATATATTTTAAAAGTTTATCCCAAAAAAGTATTTGTAATCATAATTTGTGGCCTTATAAATTACAGGAACCAACAAAACTTGATTTTACCCACCAAGGGTCCTGGCAAAATCAATGATGGAAACTCCCCAGTTAGAACCAGTACAAGGTCCCTGAGGCGGCAATCACTTACTGGAACTGAAGCTTCGGGGTCAGATAGGTCTCGCAGATCATCTCTTGGAGGGAAGCCAACTGAATCAAGTAAGCAACACCTGCACAGAACTGATGCAGGTTTTTTGCCTCATTTTATGCAACTGTTTCATGATTTGAGTTCTTCTTCGTATTGTCTTTTGCAGATGCAAATGACTATAGGAATGCCAAGACACCGCCTCCAATCCGCCCATCAACACAGACTACAAAGCGCTGGATGTAGATCTACCCTTGCACTTAAAGGACTCCAGTAGTGCTTCAACTCGAAGCATACTGCTTTGCTGACATTTGAGCTGGACACACTCCAAAATAGACAAACCCAGCATACTGCTTTGCTGACATTTGAGCTGGACACACTCCAAAATAGACAAACCCAGAGTTAGCAGGCTCGCAGATCGAACAAGAAGAAAATCTTCATATAGATAGAAGTAGAATGTAAGATTGTAAATTGATTCATATTCCACCTTCTTAAAAAACTATCTTTTCTAATGAAATTATTTCACAATCGTGTAATAAAATGGCCGCATTTGGCATGCTGTTCGAGTTCAACTTGTGACATTGAGAGTTACTATCAGCTCCCGGCAACTAAGAAATGGGTGTGATGAGATCAACTTTGAGGGTTGAATAGCTCTCTGCTCTGTAACAATGCACTTCTGGTTTCATCACATTCATTTCTTGCTGAAACATTAGTTACTTGCGTTTGCCAATTTGCCAACACCACAACGTCAGGGCCACTAAAACTGCAACAAGAAATCCTTAACATAAACCAAAAAAAAAAAAAAAAATCCCCTTTTGAAATTTATCTTGGAAATCAATGCTTTACTTCATATATAGAAATAAATTCTTCCAATATCTCAGAGAATTTGCAGTTAAGTTTTGCAAGATTTTTCAAGGCCCACCAATAAAGTGGGTGATAAGATCTTCCCCATACTTTCCTGAATTATTTGTACAAAAATAATAGTTCTTGCTACTGAGCATCTTCACATGGAACATGACAATCTCTTGGCAGGGGCAGTCATAATTATTAGGACCACTTGAATTCCTTATGGATTCTGAAACTTGCAGCAAAGAGGACACAAAGTTCCCATTTAAAACACTATAAATGCAATTAAATTTTTCAAATGAAAAGTGAGAAAATCACAAGTTTGCACGTCAAAGTACCATCTAGCCGAAAGTAATTTTGCTTCGCCACCACCCCCCCCCCCCCCCCCCCCCCCCCCCCAAAAAAAAAAGGAGCCTTCAAAGCAATGTATGTCTTCACACTAGCAAAAACTGAAGTAATAAAAGATGTTAAAGGGTTAAATGATTGAGAAATGTCACATGAAAACAACAAATCCAGATCAATTAACTTGAGCAAGTCAAAAATGTTAAAGCCTAGCACATGCTAACTGCCAACCATGCCTCCATCTGCACCTTAAAAGGCACTTCAATAATACTGTTGCCAATTCAAAAAGACCCAGAATCCATGTTTTAGTTTGGCGTCACAAGAAATTACAATCAGTAGACGCGAGGGACAAGAAATTCGGAACACAAAACCTCAAGTTTCCAACAAAAGACTACAAAACATCTAACATACAGAGTACAAAATGAAAAAGCTTGCTAAGCAAAAGCACAACATACAAAATTCACATAATGAATATGAGTTCAACTCCATGCAGTTTATATATGAAAAATTCTGGAAAACCAATAAGAAAGGGCAGGTAATCCATGAATTAGCATAAAAATTACAAGAGTTAAAAGGGCAAAGAATTGAAGATTGTATCTTCTTCTAGAAATGCTAACATTACCAACAGGACACACAAGAGTAGCTTATTACTTCCTGACACAAAGGACTTTTGATCAAGACTGCCAAGAACATCAGCATATAGATATCTGCATCTTATCTCATGATAACAAAGAAATATCAACACTTTGAATTAAGAATCAAGATGAGAGATAACTCACGGATATCAGGAGATTGTAAGAAAGATCTGAAGTACAGTAAAAGGATTTATTACAGTCAAAATGTTGTATGTCAATCTAAGTCTTACAAGTGTGAAAGAGCAGCTGCTTCAAGCATCCTAAGTATTTACCAAATCGAAGTGCCTTTTTTTATTTTTTTTCCCTCCAATACTTTTTACTGCTAAATGTACAAATCAAGAAGCAACATCACTAGCTTTTACACAAAAATGTAACTGGTTACAGTGTTCCCACCAATCTACAACCATCGAATTAACCAGTGATAAAGGAGATATTAACATCTAACCACATTTGGAGTCAGAGATCCACAGAAATGCATTTAAATTACTGTGATTGGTGATGACAGTTCTGGCTGATTCTTTTGATAGAATAATCATAAGCACGAACCAACCGCTTCTGAAATCTTCGGAGGTTTAATCTCACATTTTGGCCATCGAGATAGATTGTTTTTGTGTATTGCCATCCCTTTTCGTTCACACTTGAAGGATCTCTAAGAACAGGATCATTTTTATCATATTGGTCATACAATGAGCTTTCTCTAGGAAGAATGGTGTAGCCAATATACTTCAAACCAAGTTTTCTTGCCGGTTCTCCATAGTACGTCTCTGCTGCCCAATCAGTTCCAAGGGGAATAACCTGAATAAACACAGAGCCAGGCTTCATGAAGAGAAAATGAGTCATGGCAGCACCATGGACTCCAACCATGACATCACTTGAGTTAAGTGCCCGATAAATCTTTGCCAACTCAGATGTTCGATCAGGCCTTACAACTTGAACTTGAAATCCAATGTCCTCTGCCATTTTCACCAACGAATTCTCATTAGTTATTGCTCTAGACCCATTTCTAGACAAAATAACCAATTTTGGTTTCTTGGATTGATCTCCTTGCACTTCCTTGACATTTTTGAACGAGGGATCTGATGATGGAGAAAGAGAGAGTTTCTCTCGTGCTTCTCTTTCCTCATCCTGTATCAAACCTCTTATTCTAGGCCAGTAAGCTTGATCTAGAACATTTCTGAAGTCAATTGCATTCTTATTTCCCCGCATTAACAAAGGATCCACTGTGAGCTCATCATGGATTCTTAGACCAACAATGGCTTCTGGAAAGCAATGAGTTCTCTTGTCTCCGCTAAAATCTATAGGTGGATAATCTGATAGACGTGATAGAATATCGCCATACTTCATAATCCACCAATTATGATATTCAAGAATGACAAACACGACCTTCTTCTTCAAATGCTGAGAAGTAATATACAATGGCAGAATTCCATCATTAAATTCGTGATAAACATTACCCGTATAGCCGCCAGTTGAGAAAAACACAGCTGGGACATCATGTACAACATCACAATGATGGTTGGCTGTTTCATTTTCTTTCTTCACAACAAGGTCTAATTCGTCAATGGTGTCCATTACACTTGTTTCCCATTTTCGTGTATATGGTCTGATCTTTTCATGCTGCAGTTCCTTCTCTTCAACCATGCTTGAAACATAGTTGATGAAGCCATTGGTGTTTTTGTAGAGAAAGATTGAAGAGGAAGCAGAGTTTGTTCTCACATCCCCTTTCATGATACATACATCAGTACGAATACTGCTTCTATCACAACATATAGTCCCTGTAAAACCCACAACAAAATAAAATAAATAAATCATTCACCAAATATATACCCAAAAAAAAAAGGGGGGGGGGGGGGGCAGATACCAATATCAATATCAATTATTTTATAGTAGAAACACATACCAAAAACAAAGATATTCACTTCAAAGTATAAACAAGACAAAAATCTAACATTTTTCAGCTACCAAATAGACCAAGTGGGAAAATTCACTAAACATTGACCAAACTACACAAAAATTAATTATTTTTACTTTCAAAGAGAGAGAGAGAGAGACAGAGAATATGAAGGACAAACCATTAGAGATTGAAGAACACAAAGGAGCATTTACATCAGCAGCAACAAGTCCTTCATCTTCAGCACCAAAAGAATCTGCAAAAGCTTTTAATAAACAAAGAAACAACAACAAAAATCAAGAAACAAACAAAAAAAAGAAAAAAAAAACAGAGAAAACAGAACAAAACAAAAAGAAAAAAGAAAAGAACCCAAGATAGACAGAGAGAGAGAGTGAGAGAAAGCTGGCTTACAGAAGAGAGACAAAGCATGAGGAGTCAAGATGAAGGTGCAAGAAAGAAGGGAAAGAAGGAGAAGGGAAAGAAGCTTCGTCCTGCTGGTGGTACTGCTGCTTCTCTTGTTGTGATAACTAGGCGGTGCACAAACAAAAACAAGAGCGGCCGCCCCAGCTCGAGACTCCTCGTCCTCATCACCTCCACCATCACCATCATTAACAAAATGTTCTCGAAAGGGTATCTGTTGCATCGCTTTCTTCAACTTGAGGTAACGCTGGTAGTAGTAGCGCCCCATAAATATATTTTTTTCAGCTTCTGCTTTTGTGATAAGCTCTCAAAGGGACGTCCCCAACTGGCCAACTCCTCCAACAAAGAGAGAAAGAGAGAGATGGTTTGGCTAAGTTTACGAGGAAGAAAGAAAGAAAAGAAAGAATAAGGAAACTTCAAACTCAGGGAGAAGCAAAGCCAAGGCAACTTTATAGTAAATAGTATCTATATATGTATGTATGTATGATATGTTCTATTATTATTATTATTAAAATGTGCAAATGTGCGTGTTGTTGTGCGCGTGAGAGGCTGTCAAACGAGGCTAAATCAGAAGCAGCCTAACAATTTTCATTCAGCCAGTCAAATAATGGGGGGTTGCGTCGCGTTTGGTGTTTATTTTGCTCGTTTAAACGACGTAGTGTTGGGCACTCCACGCGTCTTTGAATGTGCCGAATGTGTAAGCAAGTTGTCAAAGTTCTCTTCTTCCCCAAGCCACAGAGACGCCAACTGTACTTTGATAATTTACATGGACATCCCTCAAGTTTTTGTTAATAAAATAACTCGCCATCTGGATTCTGAAACTCGTTGTCAATGTCCTTCTTGTTGGTAGCTAGCTCAGTCAGTCAAAATGTATGTCACCACTTGTACCCTTAAAAGTAGAGTGCGAGTAATGATCCATTAACACTTTGAAAGCAAATTACAAAGATTTTAGACTTGGGAGGGATAAAGCAAATTTATTAGAATTCTCGATATATTTAAATTAAATGCATAAACAATAATCAGGCAACGCTACTGAGTTACGAAAAATTATTCTGTTTACTTTTTTATTTACTTATACTTCGATGATATATTATTTTAACCCATGCTTAGATTTATGGGTTGCAAGCAAAATTTTCATTATACATTCAAATCGTATGAGTTTCATAAAAAATAATAAGATCATTATCTTAGATTATATACATACGGGTGTATCACTCTATTTAGTAATTTTTCATAGTATACTACTACACATATGTATGTTGTTTTGATTCTCTAGTGTTATTTTAAAAATAAGCTAGTATTTAATGCTAAAAGATTCAAATGGAAGACACTATTTTTATTCTCTAAAACAAATATCTTATTAAAAACTAAATCATGATAGTTATCTTTATCTTGACTAAATTTAGTTTCTTTTCAGTATGTAAAAGTCATTATTGAGAATGTATTGAGGTCAAACACAATCAATGGACTTGTTTGACAAACTCAAAACCAAGAGATGCAAATGATAAAAACTCTGCAAATCACTCACTAGTTTATTTGATTTGAGGTGAACAACAAATACTCTTACCAAAAATTACCCCAAATACACTCCACCCAACAGACCTTGTACAAAAACAATGGACCAGAGTACCACCCAATTGGGGAAGGGTTCTTCTTTCAGTCTTAGGTCACGTGACTGAGAGAAGGGGGATATTTTAATATTATTTTTTTGGTGGGTTTTTGGGAAAATAATGATCCACGCGCGGTCGAAGCGCGTGGGAGAGATGAAATGATCCATGCTGTTTGCCAGCCGCTGACGAGGTTGGTGGTATCGCTGTCTTCAATGTCGAACAAACCTCCCCCCCAAGGCTTTGATCAAAATTTAATTAATTGTTCAATTCTCTTTTTTTGCGACGAGGTTCGAAAGCCGTTGACAAAAAATAAATAAATAACAAGTAATTTATTAAATACAAGTTGAACTGAATAAAGAAAGCATAAACGAAAAATATATAAATAAAGCAGAGATTGGTCAAATTGTTTATCCATGGAACATTAATTCTTTTATATACATATACACACACACACAACAAGAAGTTTGTGAACTGTGATACGGTGGTATATGGCATTTATAAAGCACCAGCAAATGGTGCATCTTATATATATATAATTTTTCAATAAAAAATTTTTAACTTTAATAAAGTCAGAGATCAGTTAAAAAATTAAAAAAAATTTAATTATAATACACTACATAACAAAATATAATGCATTGAAATTTTAATTTATTTTGTCTTTTAACTAATTCTTGATTTTATTAAAGTCGGAGATCCCTAATTAATATATATATATATATATATATATATAATTATTATAATTCATGTACACATTACAATCTAAAATTTATATTTTATAATTTAGTCTACAGGTCTATCGAGCATTAACTCATAAATTTATTTTTACATATAATGTATACCTCTGTCAAACTTTAATTCAATAATTTACTTCCATAAATATGTGGAAAAATTACCATTCATTATGAAAATTTAGAAAAATAAATTCTTCTAATAGGTTGAATCTACGTCAACGTAGGTGTGGATTATCGGTTACCACAAATTTAAATGTAGTTTTGCTTTTTCTACACTTCGGAAAGGAGGATTTATTTGTTAGTGGTGCAAGAATGATGATTTTATTTGAATGATATACATACGTGAATGTTATTTTCAGAGCCCTAAGAGTCAATTAACTATGCGCCACACGCTATGATGTGGAGTTAGTCAATAATTTACGCATCAATTTTCTTCTTAGAATTGATTTTTCGGATAACAATGGGGAGCCTAATGAAGGAACGAGACATGTCTCCACCAAAGATGTTGCAATTACAGCTGCCACGTCATCATCTCTCTATGTTTTGATCACCCTCCATTTTCATTTAATAATAATAAATTAATATATTCCACCAACAAAAATAAAAACCTAAAATTACAATTTTCAAAGCATTGTAATCAAATTAAGAGGTCACGTGTGTGTGATTAATTGATAGACTGGGGGCGAGATATTGGGAGCCGATTGGTGGTATAAATAAATAAATAAAAGATTGAGCAAAAGAAAACAATTGGCGGTAATCAAGGTCTCGAAGCTCGCATCGGCGGCGAATTTTCTACTTCAAAATTGTACGAAGACATTTTTGTCCGCGGATTTTGATGGTACATTCTTGATTCACAAATGACTTTTTTTAATTTCATATAATTTAAGAATTTTCCTAATAATCGCTTTTTTTTTTTAATTTTTTTCCTTTTTTTTTATGAAAATAAAAAAGGGAATAAAAATTTGAAAAGTACCCAATTACGGACACTGAAAAGGGTCTTTACGAATTAGGATTTGTTTTAGTGAGGTAAAAAATAAATATATAATTTACAAAATGAAATGCCAATCTTACATACGGCTCATGCAAAAATTAAGATTGTAATTTAATTTATGTTTTAGTATATATATATATTTTACAACATTAATATTTAACTCGAAATTCTATCTACCAAAATTATTAAAATTAGTATTTTCGGTTAAAATAATATAAAAATCAGGAGATATTCTATCATCCATTGTGAAACAAAATAGAATTGGAATAAATTCCGGTTCAATGAAATTGCGGGAGTAAATATTATTATTTTTTTTTTCTGGTAGAATTTGGGATCGAAATGCACATGTCAGGCACGTGATTATTTGTCAGAAAAGTTTTTCAATGGCTTTATGGGCAACTGGGCATATTATTGAAATATTGGACCGTTGGAGCGAACAGAACAAAATTGGGGAATTGGATTGGACAGGGATGCTGACAATATTTTCATGTAATTAGTGAGTCAGTTTCATTAATTTGCCCCTCAAAAAAAAAAAAAAAAAAAAAGGTGTCACGTGACTAGCAGGCATACGGCCAAATATCATAACACTCCCAAGTTTTCACGTTCTGTGACTTTCTGTGCAAATCAAAATGATATATTGAAGCTTCTGAAAATAATAATAATAATAATAATCAAGCCACCCATACATGAGAAAGCCATTATATATAAGTAGAAAAATAAAAATCTAATAAATGGTAAAATAAAATTTCAACTCGTGTATGCTAATCAGCTAATGTTAGTGGAGATCCTTCTCAGAAAGTCTGAAAAGGGTACCACGGCATCAAGATTCATTTATTTATTAATTTATTTTACTTTTTGCCACGGCCTTTACAATAAGAATAATTGTGCGTGGCATAACATACGCCTTTGCCACCTGCAATTTTATTGGTGGGCGGAATAATTCATACAGAATGACACCCCACGATTTCGGCCATTGGTTTGGGCTTTTGTTTTTCCTTTTCTTTCTTTCTTTTTTTCCTCTCTTTTTAAAAAGTGTTTTTGCTCATTAAGAATTTCCAAAATTATTGCTCTAACGATTTTCACATCAATAAAATTTGTATTTTAACTAATGTGATAAACACATGACTCGTAATAACTTTCATAAAACAATGAAATAACTAAGTATATAATCACTCGATGCTATTCTTTAATTTGAACTGTTGTTTGGTAATTATATTCATTGTCGTATAATATTTGATAAAATACTGGTGACTGCAGTTTGAAAGTTTAGAGGATGGCACTCTACAATTATTTGGTAAAAAATCTAAAATCAAACACCACCCAAAAGCCAAAATCACCTCAGACCTCGCACATGTTTCTTTCTGACTCAATCATTTTCATATCTAGCAGCAAAGAAACCTAATCCACGAAGAAAACTACCATGAGAAATCAAAGCTCCTAATAACTTTTCGGCGCATTATGTTACTTTCAATCCCTGCTGTATCCGAAAATGCTTCTTCCTAACGTTGGGGATCACCAGAAACGAAAGCTCTTGTAGCACCACAATTGCAGTCTGTTTTCGCTAAATTGCTTGATTTGTTGTTATTCATAAACCAAACCATGCAAGCGTAAAGAAGCTTTGAGTTTCAACATCAAGTGGAAACACCCAGTAAATTCAGTAAACAAGAAAAAAGAATCCAATCAGCTCTCAGCACAAACTGGTGAACAACTTTTATATACAAAGATAAGCACAGAATTAAAAGCACACGGAATTAATCTCAGGATCAGCTCAACACTGTAAATTTAATCATCCACAGCAATCCCATACATATTCATTCTCATTCCACAAGAGAAGAGGACACCTCTCCTATGTATTCAATTTAAATCCAGACATTATTATCGTAATCGACTTCTCTTTTGCTACTTTTCATTGATACCAGCACGATAGTTCTCCAATGAAAAAGATATTCATCAAGCAACATCAAACATATAAGGTAATGGCTAATAATATCAAAATTTCATTTATGAGTATCTAATGTATAACACTCATAAATAATTTCAACATCAAATCTAACATCTCTACCAGAAAATAAGTAGACCTAAAGTATAAATTTAACTAATTGTATTGTGCTACATCAGCTGCATGAATAAGAAATGGGTCAACATAATAAATAAGAATTGATTATTATGTTTACTGAAAAAAAAAAAAATCAAATACACCATGCAAAATGAGTTGGAAGGTAGTTCCTCTGAGCAGAAGGCGGCTAAATGACCAAAGTACCAACAACTGGAATTTACTTAAAACCCAGAATTAATCAGTTTTCACCTCTGTAAAGATATTAATTAAGTGTTAGTTCAATGATATTTCACTAGCATTTTAAAATTTTAAACAAACCCATCAAGTTTCTGTGGGCACTTATAATCTCGACCAATGTCATGGCATTATGATAAGGTTCAAGCTGCAAAACAATTTTGCAACATCTGAGGTTTTTTACAGTTAGAGAAATTGAAACCCTCAAGGTAATGACTGCTTAAACAACGTAATGGAATAATGAATAACATGTGGATAATTATTTGGCGGATTGTCCATGAAATGACTTCAAATAGACAGCACATGGAATGAAACCAAAATTATCTTTTTCTTTTAAAAAAATAAAAGAAAAAAATAATAACACATAAATGTGAACCAAATACCTATCAACACTTGTAAGCCGTTTGAAACCTTCTACAGCATCTCCCAATATCTTGCCAGTTGAGCCAAGTAGCACCCGCCCAAAATCATGCTAACTTCATTAAGGCTGTCTTTTTCTTATAGTTGAAGTTGAGGTGTTAAACTTACAAGGGGAAGGGTGGTCCTAAAGTCAGGAGATTCGCAGACCTTACGAAATTAGACCTCGAGGTTGGAAAAGAGGAGTCATCCAATTCGAGTATATAGATGTCTTCAATAGAAAGATATACTATACAAGAGTTTTCGCCGGTGCCGTTTCTCAAATGCAGCTATAATGTCGTCAATAGACTCCTCCCATGATTCAGCTGCTTCGATCTATACATAAACCAGTAAAAGTATGGTGACGTTATAAATGATAGACTAGTGATACTATGAAAAATACCAAGAGACAGACCTCCTGGCACAGATCAAACGTTAGTCGTCCTCCAATAGCTGCCTCCTCATGGTTATCTTTCACCTCCAAGTTGATAACCAGAACAGTTTTCATAAAAGGCTGTTCTCGAGTATTGAGATCTGCATTATTTAACACAAAAATCAAACAACTATACAAGAATATGGAAATAAAAATAAGTTATTTTTAAGAAATGAGCCAACATTTATGACTATTTAAGGAGAAAACTGCTTTACAATCTGGCTCTCACAACTTTCATCAAACTCATATATGAACACTATCTCAGATGTCTAAAACTACAAAGCAAAAAGCTCTTCTGATTAATTTGAACAACAAGCTTCAACAGTCTCCATGAAAAAAGTCTACAAAAGCCAAAATAGTCATGGGATGAGTTGGAAAGCATCTTTGAAAACTTGCTGTTCCCACAAATTACTAAAAAATATTACTTATTAAACATGAGAGTTTGTAAAGGTAGACGGATTGGCAACTCTCACTGGATTCAGCAATTTTGGTGTGGTAGATATTTAAAAATGCAAAGAGCAGTAAGACAGAATTCTCAGGTATAGACTTCAGAGAAGCTTCTTCAGTTGTCACTCAAATGTAGAAATATCCTAGTTTGTTATCATGATCAAAACATGATTAGTTAGAATAAGTAAGCTCTAAATAACTTTCTTAAACTCATTCAGAATTCTTTCATGCCAAGTCAATTACATTATATAGGTCCAACTGATTGCAAAGCTTCTAAGATAAATGTCAAGCTCCTACATCAATGCTGATCAAATGATAACATGAACTGCTGCCAGAATCACAGACCAAGCAACTGATAAACATTCCAGGAATATATGGTATTGTTGAGGTCAGAGATTCACTCAGAGACTGCAGGATTCACAGATGAGGAGAAGAATTCTGTAGCAGTTATGTAGAAGTGAAACTAAATGTACTTAAGTAGTTATTACAATTAAGCAACATGCTAAAAGTAGTGAGAAAATCAAAGTTACGGATCAATGCAGCGTCCATAAGTACAAAAGACACTGACACTCCAACCTCTTCTTAGTAAGACAGTCTATCCAATAAGCAGGGGCGGACAAACAGTGGTTCATTTGTTTTCTCAGCAAGCCAAGCTGAACAGAAAGCTGAATGCTTCATGCTTTCTTGAACCACTTTACAGAAATATCAACCGGTCGGTTTATAAGCTGGTTTGCAGCCAGTTATACCTATTTTAAGTTTTGGTTGGAGTTCGAGGGAACCAACACTAGCTGACCCAAAAAGAACCGAACGTTCCACTAAAACCCAACTGTTCAGTCATTTCAATTCTGATAATTTTTTTGCAGCTCTTGAAAGGTTCCTTTCATATAGTTTTGCAAAGAGCTAGAAGCTATAAAAGAACCAATGGATATTATGGAAATGCTGCAAGAAAAGCAAAGGAAAATGGAATTTGCAATCAGTTCTTTTAGATGATTGACTGAACTCACTAATTTATGCTTACTCGAGTTAAAATGGAATTCTCAATCAGTTCTTTTAGATGATTGACCAACTCAATAATGATATGATTGCCTATTGTGTAGAGATTAAAAGAGAGCTAAATATTTCCTGGATTTAGTTATAGCTTCCATTCTGAAGAAGTCAGCTAAATTAAAAAACTTCAAGAACATCCTGCTGGATCTAGATTCAATGATCCAGCCTGGTAACCATCCCCCTGGACAGAGTTAAAAAGGACAAATGGAGTGAAGTCTTAATACACTCTTGCAAATCCTCAGGCTCAGCCTTGTTTTAGAATTATTGATTTGGCTATCTATATAAACCCCAAACCTGCTTAGCAAGTTGAGTTCAAAGTTATGGCCCACTAAACCTTACAATCCTAAGGAAACAATAAACTGTTGCTTTTTTCCAGTACTCTAGTATTCCGTCAGATATATCCCAGAGGCTTAAGTATTCTACATCTGCCGTATACACTTGTAGACAAAAGACCCAAATATAATCTGGCTTTTCAATTTAAAGGACCAAAAATCAATCAATTTCACATTAGTCTGTTTTCTAAACTGACTCATGTTGTTTTCTGATCCTAACACGTAATTGTTCCCATGCTAGAGGCAAAGTATATACCTATACCTCCAAATTTGATGCTTATAACCCACCTTCGCAACCCAAAATCATAACCAATACCATTTCCCCAAAAAAACTATTGTTCCTCTAGTTCTTGGGCTAGAGAATTACTTTTGCAGTCAACTATAAACGCATTTTAATTCTTTGATTTTAAAGTTTACCACAAAACTAAGATTATTCATTATATTTTGACTTAATGATGGACAGGCCAAAAGGCACTGGGATGCGCTTCAATGAGTACGCATTACACGTTACATAGATTTTTGTTCACATATTTTACTAAGAAATCTTGTTGACAAACGTCAACTAAAACAAATAACAGCAACATCAAGTACAGAAATCCATTCAGTTGATCCATATAGTACGTTAAATTATCAATATAACCAGAGATGATGAAAAGAGAGGAAAGGAAAATTGTAAGTGTCAACCTTCAACAACCGTGTCAAAAACCTTTTCTTCAAAAGTAAAAACAATATCAAAGGAACCATCAAGAGCATTATCTTGCCAACGTTGAGGTGCCGCTTTCACACCTATATTCCTTTTAAGCATTGGCAAAATACCATTACGCTTGTACCTAGGACAATTAACTAACCAAAGTAAGTTCCATTTCTCCAATAAAATATATAATAAATTAAAAACTTGAATTGAGTTAAGGCAGAAAGAAGATACAGTTCGGGGTCTTTGCGGCGGAGATCATCGAACATCTGTTTGTAGGGAGTACCAAATTCGTAGACATTAGGTTCTCTGAGTGATGGTCCAGGGAGCTTAACGTGAGCTCCAGTACCATAGGATGAAACGTCGAAGCCATGTCTCTTGAGGAGATAATGTGCCTCCATACTTCGGTTCTGGTTGGACGAGCATACCATGGCATACCGGTATTTCATGGTGATTGCCTACTCCCAGTCTTCTTGATCCAATTCCAACTCGAGTAGAGTCTCTACAAAAAATGTTAGTACCTGCAGATTTCAACTCCTCATTAGCTTATTCCAACCGCTTGAGGAAAAAAAAAAATATCAGCGGTTATACCCCAATATCACCAAGAGAAACTATCTCATCCGTAGAAATGGGAAAAAAAATGGAAACCAGCCAATAAAATAATTTTAAATTAGATTTTCAAAAATCGATTGCACACAAACTATCAGAAGAAGAAAAAGAAAGAAAAAAAAAAGACAAATTCAAGCTTAAACACAACACCCTTTCAAAAAAAAAAAAAACAGGACAATCAGTTCCAACAATTTAAACTCAAAAACAGATTAAACTTCCACAAAAGCTACAAAAAAGAATCAAGAAATGCACTCTTTTCTCTAACAGATTTTTCTTGCGCCTTTATCTACAGATTTTGTGCTTAATTACTTTTTGACAGTTCATTTACACTCTAAAAGCATACATGCCAGTGAGAAACAAAAAAATTATTAATTAGCATTTGTTTCCAGATTTTTTTTTTAGAAAAAAGCAATTAAATAATTTGATGTTATAATCATAAAAATTTTATTTAGTTAGATTATTATTCCAACCATCCATTTATACATAAATGTATTAAAAACTGATTACCCCAAACCCAAATATAAGAATAAAAAACTTTAAAAAAAAGAACAATTACTAACTCACAGTCGACGGTGACTGCTTGCGGCAGTGTGCTGGTGGCGTTTGGAGTGCGATGCGACGGGATTTCAGCGGCGTTGTTGATTTGGTTCTCTTTGGTGCTCGACGCCACTGTTTTGGGCTTTGGGCTATTTCGAGATTTCGACTGAGGAAATTGCACCAGATAACCGTGGTACTTCAAAAATTACCTCAATACTCTCAAATCAGATTTTGCTAAAATTTTCATCAATATCTTTTAAAAATTGATATAAAATTATTAAATTATCTTTATTTAAAACACTTCAATTCAACTGGTATCACTTCTGCTCAACAAATATTCGAGATTTTTAATTAAATACTCTTTAATAGTTATAAAATTATTTAAATATCCTTTTTTTCTTTTGTTTCATAAACACCTTAATAAATATGTGTAAAGTTTAAAATACCCTTAATGAATGCATTAAATGCACTCCACGTCCTTGTCTTCATAGTTCTTTCACTTCTTTCACTTCAATCTCTTCTAATCAAATTCACTCAAAATCTCCTAAAATCTCTTATAATTCTTACACAAATACAAGTATGTATTCTCTTCTTTAACTCTCACTCTTTTTTTAATTAAAAAGAGGTGCATTACTTATTAAACAATCAATAAGTTATGTTAATGTTGTTGGGTGTTAAATTTTTTTTTTTTAGGAAAATTTAGAAATTTTCCTCACATTATAATGTTTCATTTTCAATTATTTTTACCATTTTTCGTTATATGTAGAAATATATGCAATGTAGGGTGTTTAATTAGTTTTTTCAGCAATATAATTTATTTATAGCGAAAATATTTCGCATTGTGCATTTCTTTTGACATTGTGTACGTCATGTAGTCAGTCGCGTAGGTAGGGTTGGCAAAACCCCAAGCCGGGTCCGGGTATTACAATGACCAAACCCGACCTGGATGCAATAGATGCCCAGGCCAGGTTGTGCCGGGCTTTGATTCGGGTACCCGAATTTTATATTTTTTAATATTAATGTGTATATTTTTTTAATTCTTTTGGTAATTTTATAAGTTTTAAATTTATTTTAATAAAATTTGACATGAAAATATGAACTTTAAGTGTTTAAAACTTTATATATGTGGAATAAATGAGTTAAATAAATATAAATATTTAAAATAATATATAATTTTTAATAAAATTCAGGTTCAGGGTTTATCAAGTGATGCCCAGACTGGCTCGGCTTCATACCCGGGCCGGGTATTACCCGGGCCACAACACCTGGGTGCGGTTCGGGTCTAGATCGGACGGGTATTTTTGCCACCCCTACGTGTAGGGCATGTAATCATCTAGATCGTGTAAGTAATATAGTCGTGTAAGTCAAGAAAGTAATATAGTCATTAGGTCATGTAGGTCATATAAGTAATGTAGCATTGTAGTCGTGTAATTACTTATATATGAAATTTAATATTATTGTTTTTATTATATCAACTGATATGGTTTTGGTATGTGTGCCTATTCTCTTCAATAGTGAATCAATTGAACAAAATGTCAAGTACAAGTTCAAAGGTTCTAAGGTTACAGAGATAATGATACTACGATCGACAACATATGCCGAATTGGTGGAGACGATAGCTCAAGTTATTAATATAGATACTTCAGAATTTAAAATCACAATGAAGTTTAAGCTTAAGACATCGAGTCCTATACCACCAGTTACAATTCAAACCAATAATGATGTGGAGTTTTTCTTAGAGGAAGTAGATAGTGGAATGAAGTTTAGAAATCCACTATGCGTTACTTTTGAACGTAGATCAATTTCGACAATTCTAGTGGATAGACAACCTTCACCTCGTCCTTCATGGGAGGGGAGTCATGCTTTCTCCAGCCACATGCCTTCATCATTTCATATTCTTAGTTTGAACAATTTTACTATTACAGATGAATCACCAATTGAGTGTTTGCCTACTACGCAACCGACTAACGAACAAGAGCAGTTAATGAATTTGTGAATGACGCTGATTATTTAGATAAGCCACTATTAGATGTTGATTCAGCATTAGGAGATAATGCTCCAGCTACTGTAAGTTCAAGAAACTTAAATAATGCATATGTGCCCAAAATAAATTTACTTGCTACTAGAAGTAATTTATTGTCACAGAAGTTAGTAGGTGATAGTGATGTGTTGATGGTGAAAGAGGTGTTTGAGTCAAAAGAGGCATTGCAAGAAAAGCTTAAAGCACTAGCTGTGAAAAAAATGTCCAATTAAAACCCCAAAGTCAGACAAGGACTTACTTCTTGTTGTTTGTGTAGATGACAACTGCAAATGGCGCATTCGCACAACTAAACTTAAAGGTTGCAACATGTTTGAAATTAGAAAGTATTACAATGTTTATACTTGCTCCCTTGATTCACACGAAAAAAATCACCACCAAGCTTTATCCAAAGTAGTTGGGCAAAATTTTCGACACAAATTTGATGGTGGTTCATCTTCTTAAAAGCCTGCTGATATAAGGCAAGATTTTCAAAAGGAGTTTGGTTATTAAATAAGTTATCACAAAGCATGGAGAGCAAGGGAGTTTGCAATGGAGATGTTTAGGGGCACTTCGGAAGATTCATACCATTTATTACCCTCGTACACGGCAATGCTTGAAAAGAAAATTCTTGGAAGTCGAACATTCATTGAAAAAGACAGTGCGAACAACTTTAAGTATTGTTTCATGGCCATTAGAAGTTCTTTGAGAGGATTCACTTCATGTATTAGCCCTGTTATTGCAGTTGATAGTACGTTCATAAAGGGCAAGTATAAAGGAACATTATTTATTGCAATATCTCTTGATGGCAACAATCAACCCCACCCTGTTACATTTTATGTAGGTGACAGTGAGAATGATGCTTCATGGGAATGGTTTTTTACAAAGTTAAAAGAGTTCATTGGTGATGTTCCTAATTTAGTATTTATTTCTGACTGCCATTGAAGCATTAAGAAAGAGTTGATAAAGTATTTCCTGATGCAGGGTATGACATATGTACACATCATCTAAAACGAAATGTTAATGCTCATTTTAAGGAAGTTGATGTGGGTGCTTTATTTGAATTGACTACACACGCATATCGGCCCATCAAATTTACTCAATATATGAATGTCATTCACAGCGTTAGTTTGAATGTACACAAGTACTTTACTGATGTTGGATATGAGAAATGGGGTCATTCTCACTTTGAGGGGAGGCATTATGGTATTATGACGACTAACATTACAGAAAGTGTGAATTCTGTGTTAAAAGAAGCATGAAGCTTGGCTATTTATAAGTCAATGGATTCTATCATTAACAAATTACAAGAATGGTTTGCAAAAATGCGAGAAATGACAATGGATACATGTACTCCAATGAGTACTTGGGCTAAGAAACAATTGAAAGAAAAATTAGAAAAATCACACACATATTCAGTAATACATACTAATTTCATGAGTTTATAGTCAAAGATAGCGACCTTGATGGTCATGTTGACATTCTACAAAAGACTTGCAGTTGTTATGAATTTCAAATTGACCAACTTCCTTGTGAACATCTAGTAGATGTATGTAAGCATATGCGTAACTATTCTGTTTATGATTTATGTTCTCACTATTACTCTGTCAATCCATGGGTTACAACATATGCAGAGAGTATTTATCTTGTGGGTCCACAAGAGGAATGAGATGTTTCAAAAGAAGTGCGTGCATACATGCTGTCACCACCAGTGAAAAAGTGAGAGGCAGGACGGCCACGAAATACTAAAATACCTTCTCAAGGGGAAGACATTATGCACCGTAAATATGGTAGGTGCGGATTGCGGGGATATAATTGACTAACATGCACTACAGAAGTTCCATTTTCAGAGCAAGAGCATGGCCCTAGGGCTAACCAAACTGAAAATAAATAATTGTAATACATGCAATATTAAATAATTGCATTTCTAGAATTTTAATCTTGGACGTGTTGTGTTTGGAAAATGTTATTTGTTGCATACGAAAGAACTTAGTTTTTCTATATTCTAATTTACTGATCATGTTAATGTGAATTGTCCTCATTTTCACTAAAACGAATGCAAACTTATGTGATTTCATTTAAAAAGCATCTTTGTTTAGTCAGTTTACAAGTACTATTTTTGGGCAAGCATGTAAATATTTCCTATTTCTTGAGTTGCACCCCAATTAAGAATAATTTCAAATGTATAGCAAAATTTGATTAAAGGAAACATTTGCAATATAAATTGATCATGTTCGAATAAATTAATGAATTGATTATTAATGGGTTAATGTATGGTGTCATGACTTGATGTAACAAAAATTAATGAATTGATTGTAATTTTCTAATCACTTCAATTGTACATGAAATTGAATCTACAGTTGCAGCAAATCCACTAAATTTGCATTTCCAACATTTCGAGAAATGATTAGAATAATTAGTATATACAAATAAAGTTCTCTTGATGTTTAATAAATCTCTAGATAGGGTACACTAATGAACATTGCAGTTGAAAAGATTACAACCATTATATTCTTTTTTTTTTTGAAAGTGTTTTCTTCTTCTGCCTAAGCATATATGTATACATAGGACTACTTGCATATGATAATTCCATGAAATCAATTAGTCAACTACATATTAATGCGAGGAAATTGACTAGAATAAAATATATAGAAGAACATCATTTTGATAGAAAGAATAGTCTAAGTAAGGAGGTTTCACATGGTAAAGGCATCTGCACCACACAATTTATTGTCAGGGGAACAATTTTGAGCCTAGTTAAAGTAAATGTAATGTGTATATTCTATTGACAGGAAACATAAAATGAAATTACAGAAATGATGTTAAAAGAGATATATCATAGAAGACACACCTGGAGAAAGCCATAATTTTTTACCCCTCAATCTGGAAAAAAATTCCTTTCATCCTCAAAAAATTAAAGTTGTCAAAATCTCATAAAAATAACCTAGATTCATTCCGATTAAAGCCTATAAAATTTCAAAAAACAATACTCAACTATTTAGAAATAATAAAAATAAATCAAACCTCAAGAAACAACACTTAATCAATTCAAAATTTTCATGGGAAACATATCAAAGGTTACTTGAAAAATAACATTGCAATTAATTCTTTCTATTAACAGCCCAGGCCCACTGATAGTAATAGGAACATAAACTTCATTTTACTACACCAAACTATGAATTTAATTGAATTTTAAAGTTGCAGACATTTGCCTAATAAGTTCAAGAACATTGCCCATACAAGCCATTTCTAATTAAAAAGAAAAACTGAAAGAAGTGAAACCAAGAACTCACCTGTTAATTATTCTCCAAAAGTAATGACTTATCATAGAAAAGTCTTTTAGCTATTTGCTTTCGATAAATCGAGACATGTGCCTAAGTACAATAAGTTTGAATAACTTCAACTCGTGCAAGTCTCTCCAAGAAACACAAAACAAACACACCGCAGTCTCCGTTGAGAATTTTAGAAAATAGTCAACCACATACTGAATAAATAACTATTACAGTATAATAAAGAATTTGGAAATGTAGTTTTGCTCACCGAGATTCTTGCTGTGGGGTATTCTCTGCATGTAAAGCTATCCAAACTTTATTTTTTTGGGTAGTTCGAGGGTGCGAATTATACCATACAATCTTCTCCAATACAAGAGGAATGATAACAACATAAGGCAATAATTCTTTCAAAAAGGTAAATTCATTCATTAAAGAACCCATGGAGTCATATACATAAATAGTCTCCCGTATAATGTCAACCTCAATAAGAATCAATGACATTAAAGGACATTAATTGGGACATAAACCTACAATAATTTGAGTAAACTTAAATAGGAAAATTTAAACTTTAGAGCAACACTAAGAAATAATTATAAATGTAATTGCTTACCTTATAAACATCTCTGCATGGAATAGCAAATGGAAGGTCTTCATAATTTGCTTCTTTGATTGTCAAATCATATTTTTTTATCTTCATCCCGTATTGTAGTTAGATCATTCTTAAACAATTTACACTTCAACAGAAGCTTTTACTGAAAAAGAATGAATTTTGCTAGTTGTTAGTGCATACATCTCACTATCTCATTTGTTTTTTAATATAGATTACCAAGTACCTGAAATACATTGTCCATGATTGCACATCGGTGCAAATGTGATGTAGTCAGCTTGGCCAAATCATGTCGTATCACATAACCAATGTCTATATGTTGTTTGTATTCAACATATGTAAATTAATATTTATAACATGAATTATTGCAATAATTTACAAGCTAATTAAAAATTAAAAATACCATGTCATTTAACCACACGTCTGCCTCATACAAGCCATGAAATAAGTTCTTCGTTTCTTCATGTATAGGCTGCAATATTGTTTTACTGTACAGTTATGAGGAATATGAGAAATATTTATTGCTCGTTATAGTCCAGAAAGAAACATTGTTTGAAATAAAGTAATATAAAGTGAAATAAGGAATTACAGTTCCATATTATCCTCCTTCAGCCAATGCTCAAATTGGACTCGAACTTGACTTGTTGTTTTACTTCATCAACATTGACATGCCACGGTGTTGTGCAAATTTTAATGTACTCGCAAGCGCACGAATCTATTATAGTATAGATCAATGGTGACAAGTGTCGATCCCACGAGGAGGTGGATTTTAATTATGTAGAATTAATTTTGCAAATGGGTGATTAGATTTGTGGTGGAAATGATTTAGAATATGCTAAAATTAAATTAAAATGGCAAGAATAAATTCTAAAATTGAAATTGAAATGGTGAGAATAAATTGGAGAGAATTATATTGAAATGACGTACTTGAGTATCTGGATCCGTATCAACATGCATCATGGGCTAAATAATCCTTATTAATGCCAATTAAATCATGAGGGGGGAATCCACACCTCATGAACCACGCTCTAATCAATATGGTGCTAAGGGCTTATCGTGTCAAATAATAATAACCTTGTACTAGAGGGCCGGTGAAACCAAGGCGGTACTAGACAAGATTAGTATTATTTGTTGACGAGAAGTCAAAACATCCACAGAAACTAGAGGGGAAGAGAAAATAAATTTACCAAATAAAGTCCATGATACATGTTGAGACTTCACTTTCAACCTAAACTTGAAAGGAAATTAGCTACTCATAATTGAACTAGGGGCAAAATGGGAATTTATTAAAATATGAAGAAAATACAAGATGGAGAAGGAATTACAGAAAATGAATCCCAAAAATGGATTTAGAGATATCAAATTAGGGGAGGAGGCCCCCTTTTTATAGATACATGGAGTAAATCATGGTCATCGGATTAAAAACAGTTTGGACGCTCAGGATTGCGCCACGTCATCAGTCAACAGTACGCGGTTTGACCACGCAGATGAACAGTAACACGGTTTGACCCGGGTGAACAGTGACGCGATTTGGTTGAAAATAATCCTGTGTGATGCAGGCACCGTACGCGAGATTTTTCGTCCACTGATATGCTGCCACGTTGCCATCAATAGTACATAAGAATTTTAGTCCAACAAGATTGTGACACCTCATCAGTCAATGCCACATTATCGGTCAATGCCACGTCATCGATCCGTCTATGTGAACAGTGTCGTGAACAGTACCGTACACGTGAATAGTACCGTACATGTGAATAGTGCCATTTTTCTTTGTATGCTTCTCCTAAGGTTTTCGATCATCCTGAGTTCAAAAGTGATATCCGTTTCGCCATCTGATCTCTCCTTTATTGTGAAATAACTATAATACCCCTAAAATACATAAAATACTTAATTAAAATAAAACACACGTAATTAAATTACAAAAAAGGTTAAATACATAAAAGTAAGGGTTGTTAGTAAGACTTGAAATATAAAATGACGATTTTATCATTTATAAATATGCATTTTCTAACACTCAACACACGGTTTTTTAAATGGGTTAGTGTATGGCGTGCGTAAAACAACTGTGTCCTTTTGAGATTGCCTTTTTCTTTCATATTTTTTTGAGATCGCCTTTTTCTTTCATTTTTTTTCACCTCCTGCTGTGTATACGGAATAATTATTGGATTCTCTTTCAATATACTAAGATTTGTGGTCAAACTTGGTTTAACAGTCGCAGGTGTGGCAATACTCGGGTCATTATCAAAGGTTGTCTGAATCACCAAAAAACAAATATTATTAACATCACACAATTTTTAATGCCAAAATTTGTACTTAGTTAAAAATAATAACATAATGAACCTTCAAATTGTAGTATGCTGAATTTAAGAACTCCCCTAAGTCTACAATTTTATTGATCTGGCCACTCATCTCCCTCACATCACTCGTATTATCCTCTAATGGGTCAATTTTTTGTACCTTTGCTTCAATCTTTTTGAGTCGTTTATCCAAACAATTAAACTTGTCCTTGATGAAGGAAATTAAATTATCAATGTAACCAGGACTTTTACCCTTGAAAAAAATGCAATTGTTATTAAAAGATAAAAATGACTTGCAGTTTTTTCCTTAACATAATTTGCATGGTCATCATCTTTTTTACATTTCATAGACATAACCTCACCATCTGCATGTTTTTTAGTCTCTTTAACTTCCATGACCATAGACTCTTGCTGCACAACGCCACAACTTTTCTATTTTGAGAGTGGGGTGACTGATTTTGTATTCTTTGAGTCAATACGAAAATTATTTTCAAGTTAATGTTTCCAATTTGTTTGCCAAAACCACTGTAGATAAGGTTGTGATGCCTCTTTTTCATTGGTGGCATCCAACTTCTCTTCTACCTTAAGTTAAAAGAAGTAAGCAAATTACTAAATGTCAAAGAGAAATTAAAAAAAAAATATTAAAGGTCTAGATTGTTTGCTATGTAGCTTTTTCTTATCAAATATAGAAGAGTTGAGGGCATTAGAGCTAACATGTTTAGTGATTGTACAATTTAGGATTATTGGATATTGGACATGCTTACTTTTCGAAGCAAAAGTTTCACACACTTCATGAAAAATTTCAAGTGCCCATAACTGTGCAAGTAAAAGAACTAATTCCTTTTCATATTCTTAACAATTTGTATGAAAACAATATTGTCAATTTGTTACCTGAACTGCAAATGAACAACCATGAAGGTTGTATGCCTATTTTTTCAGGGACATAGTTTGGATTTAGCCTTTTTTTATTCTATCTAATTGCAATCTCATTATTCATACTTTTTAATGTAACCTTAAAGTAGACGCGGCCCTAAAGATATTTTTTGAAATCTTCAAAGTTATCAATGTGGAGAATGCAATCCATAATTATACATGATCTAAACTCTTTTCCAAGTAATACAACCTTCAAAAAGTACAACACGACAAATTTAACCATTTTCATATCAAAGTTGTCAATGTGGAGAGTGAGTGTTTATTGAGCAGAGGTGAAAATTACTAACTTGTCATCGTTAGACCCAATAAGAATAATAAAAAAGAACCTTAGTGATGAATAATTAGGGATTTTTTGCAAATTATGTTTTGGACACTTTTTGAACTTGAATAAGTTTCAGTTTTGTGCCCAGTTGTTGCACAAGTTGCTATTAAGGCACGTGCATTCATCTGATAAGGCAATGTATTTTAAGATAGGGAAGAAAATTTACCAATTTTCAATGTTCGAATTTGCAGTAGTTACTAGATTGAATTGTGAAGAAATTTATAAACCTAACTTGGACATTGTCAATGATGATAGTCGTGTATGTGATGTTTTGTTGGGTAGTTGCACAAAGTTCACCAACATAACTCTAGGTCAGACATTTAAAGCAACTAAGTCTAAGGATGATATGAAAATTGTTACATTTTTCATATTGTGCTTTTGGAGGTTGTATTACTTCGAAAAGAGTATAGATCATCTATAATTATGGATCACATTCTCTACATTGTCAACTTTGAAGATTTAAGTAAATATCTTAGGGCCATGTCTGCTTTGAGGCCACATATGAAAGTATGAATAATACAACCTTCATGGTTGTCCATTTTCAGTTCAGGTAACAAATTGTCAATATTGTTTTCATAGAAATTGTTAAGAATATCAATATTAATTAGTTCTTTTACTTGCATAGGTATAGGTACTTGAAATTTTTCATGAAGTGTGTGAAACTTTTGCTTCGAAAAGTAAGCATGTCCAATATCCAAGAATCCTAAATTGGACAATAGCTAAACATGTTAGCTCTAATGCCTTTAACTCTTTCATATTTGATAAGAAAAAGGTATATAGCAAACAATCTAAACCTTTAATATCTTTTTTTTTTAATTTCTCTTTGACATTTAGTAATTGGCTTACTTTTTACAACTTAAGGTAGAAGAGAAATTGGATGCCACCAGTGAAAAATGGGCATTACAACATTATCTACAGTGGTTTTGGCAAACAAATTGAGAAAATCAACTTGAAAATGATTTTCATATTGACTTAAAGAATACAAAATCAATCACTCCACTCTCAAAATAGAAAAGTTGTGGCGTTGTGCAGCAAGAGTCTATGGTCATAGAAGTTAAAGAGACTAATATACATGCAGATGGTGAGGCTATGTCCATGAAATGTAAAAAGGATGATGAACATGCAAATTATGTTGAGAAAAAAACTGCAAGTCATTATTATCTTTTAATAACAATTGCATTTTTTTTCAAGGGTAAAAGTCCTGGTTACATTGATAATTTAATTTCCTTCATTGAGGACAAGTTTAATTGTTTGGATAAATGTTTCAAAAAGATCGAAGCAAAGGTACAAAAATTTGGCTCATTAGAGGATAATACAAGTGATGTGAGGAAGATGAGTGGACAAATCAATAAAATTGTAGACTTAGGGGAGTTCTTAAATTCAGCGGACTACAATTTGAAGGTTCATTAAGTTATTATTTTTAACTAAGTACAAATTTTTGCATTAAAAATTATGTGATGTTAATAATATTTGTTTTTTGGTGATTCAGGCAACATTTGATAATGACTCGAGTATTGCCACACCTGCGATTGTTAAACCAAGCTTGACCAAAAATCTTGGTATACTGAAAGAGGATCCAATAATTATTTCGTCTACACATCAAAAGGTGAAAAAATATGAAAGAAAAAGACGATCTCGAAAAGACGCCGCAGTTTTACGCACGCCATACTCTAACCCATTTAGAAAACTACGGCATGTCAATGTTAATGAAGTAAAACAACAAGTCCAATTCGAGTACTGTCTAAATGAGGATAATATGGAATATTAATTCCATGTTTTGCTTTATATTACTTTTATTTCAAACAATGTTTCTTTCTTAACTATAACGAGCAATAAATATTCCTCATATTTCTCGTAACTATACAGCAAAATAATATCGCGGCCTATGCATGAAGTAACGAAGAACTTCTTTCATGGCTTGTATGAGGCAGATGCGTAGTTAAATGGCGGGGTATTATTTAATTTTTAATTAGCTTGTAAATTATTGCAATAATTCATGTTATAAATATTAATTTGCATATGTTGAATACAAACAGCATAGTGACATTAGTTATGTGATACGACATGATTTGGCCAAGCTGACTACATCACATTTGCACCGATGTGCAATCATGGACAGTGTATTTCAGGTACTTGGTAATCTATATTAAGAAACAAATAAAATAGTGAGATGTGTGCACTGACAACTAGCAAAATTCATTCTTTTTCGGCAAAAGCTTCTGTTGAAGTATGAATTGTTTAATAATGATCTAACTACAATAGGAGATGGACATGAAAAAGACATGATTTGACAATCAAACAAGTAAATGGTGAAGACCTTCCATTGGCTATTCCATGGAGAGATGTTCATAAGGTAATCAATTACATTTATAATTATTTCTTAGTGTTGCTCTAAAGTTTACGTTTTCTTATTTAAGTTTGCTCAAATTATTATAGACTTACATGCCCAATTAATATCCTTGAGTGTCATTGATTCTTGCTGAGGTTGACATTGTAAGAGAGACTATTTATGTATATGACTCCATGATTTCTTTAATGAATAAATCTACTAAAAAATAGTGCTTGTAAACTGACTAAACAAATAAGTTTTTTAAATGAAATCATATAAGTTTGCATTCTCTTTAGTGAAAATGAGGACAATTCACATTAACATGATCAGTAAATTAGAATATAAAAAAAATTAAGTTCTTTCGTAATGCAACAAATAACATTTTCCAAACACAACACGTCCAAGACTAAAATTCTGCAAATGCAATTATTTAATATTGCATGTATTACAATTATTTATTTTAAGTTTGGCTAGCCCTAAGGTCATGCTCTTACTCTGAAAGTGAAATTGTTGTAGTGCATGTTAGTCAATTATGTCCCTGCAATCCGCACCTACCATATTTACCGTGCACAATGCCTTCCCCTTGTGAAGGTATTCTAGTATTTCATGGACATCCTACCTCTCATTTTTCACTGGTGGTGATACTTGACAGCATATATACACGCACTTCTTTTGAAACATCTCATTCCTCATGTGGACCTACAGGATATATGCTCTCTGCATATATTGTAACCCATGAATTGACAGAGTAATAGTGAGAACATAAATCATAAACATAATAGTTACGCATATGCTTACATACAGCTACCACATGTTCACAAGGAAGTTGATCAATTTGAAATTCATAGCAACTGCAAGTCTTTTGTAGAATGTCAACATGACCATTAAGGTTGCCATTTTTTACTATAAACTCATGGAAATTAGTATGTATTACTGGATATGTGTGTGATTTTTCCAATTTCCCTTTCAACTGTTTCTTAGCCCAAGTACTTATTAGAGTACATGCATCCGATATCATTTCTCGCCTTTTTGCAAAGCATTCTTGCAATTTGTCAATGATAGAATCCATTAACTTATGAATAGGCAAGCTTCATGCTTCTTTTAGGACAGAATTCATATTTTTTGTGATGTTAGTCGTCATAATACCATAATGCCTCCCCTCAAAGTGAATAATGTTCCTTTATATTTGCCCTTCATGAACGTACTATCAACTGCAATAACAAGCCTAATACATTAAGTGAATCCTCTCAAAGAACTTCCAATTGCCATGAAACAATACTTAAAGTTATTTGCACTGTCTTTTTCAATCAGTGTTCGACCTTCAGGATTTTTCTTTTCAAGCATTGCCATGTATGAGGGTAATAAATTGTATGAATCTTCCAGAGTGCCCCTAACCATCTACATTGCAAACCCCCTTGCTCTCCATGCCTTGTGATAATTTATTTCATAACCAAACTCCTTTTGAAAATCTTGCCTTATATCAACGGGCTTATAAGAAGATGAAACGCCATCAAACTTGTGTCGAAAATTTTGCCCAACTACCTTGGATGAAGCTTGGCGGTGATCTTTTTCTTGTAAAATCAAGGGAGCAAGTATGAACATTGTAATACTTTCTAATTTCAAACATGTTGCAACATTTAAGTTTAGTTGTGCGACTGTGCTGAATGTTAGAAAGTGTATATTTATAAAGGAGAAAATCTTCATTTTGCATTTCAAATATTATTAACATCTTTATTTTCCAGTATTTAATTTTCTTGTGATTTAATTTGTGTGCTTTATTTTAATTAAGTTTTTATGTATTTTAGGGGCATCATGGTCATTTTACAATGAACGAGAGTCCAGACAGCAAAACGAATATCACTTTTGAACTAAGGACAGTCGAAAACCTTCGGAGGAGCATAAAAGGAAAAATAGCATTGTTCATATGTACGGTACTAGTCACATATACGGTATTATCTACGTATTGTTCACGACACTATTCACATAGACGGATCGATGACATGGCATTGACCGATGATATGGCATTGACTGATGAGGTGGCATTGACTGATGAGGTGTCACGATTCTATTGGACTAAAATGCTTATGTAATGTTGATCGGTGACGTGACAGCATTTCAATGGACCAAAAATTGTGCGTACGGTACATGAATATACACAGGATAACTTACAACCAAACCGCGTCACTATTCTAACCGTGTGGTCAAATCGCGTACTGTTGACTGATGACGTGGCGCAATCTTGAGCGTCCGAAATTTTTTTAATCCGATAGCCATGATTTACTCAATGTATCTATAAAAAGGGAACTCTCCCCCCTTAATTTGGCATCTTTGAATTCATTTTTTAGTTCAATTTTTTGTAATTCCTTCTTCATCTTGTATTTTCTACGTATTTTAATAAATTCTCATTTTGCCCCTAGTTTAATTATGAGTAGCTAATTTTCTTTCAAGTTTAGGTTGAAGGTGAAGTTTCAACATGTGCCATGGGCTTTATTTGGTAAATTTACTTTCTCTTCCCCTCTAATTATTTTGGATGTTTTGACTTTTCGTCGACAAACAGTAATAATCTTGTCTAGATACCGCCCTGGTTTCACCGACTCCCTAGTACAAGGTTATTATTATTTGGCACGACAAGATTAGAGTGTTATTCATAAGGATTGGAAATGCCCCTCATGATTTAATTGTCAATAATAAGGGATATTTAGCTCATATTGTATGTTGATGCAGATTCAGATACCCAAGCGCTTCAATTATAATAGTTACCACTTTAATTTAATTCCGCTATTCCAATTTAAATTCTAAAATAGTCTAAATCACTTTCATCACAAATCCAACCACCCTCATAGAAAATTAATTCTACATATAATTAATTTTCACCTTCTCGTGGGATCGACACTCATCACAATTGATCTATTCTACAAAAGATTCGTACACTTACGAATTCAATAAAATTTGTACAACAGACTGCGCCATTTGCAGTTGTCATCTACACAAACAAAAAGAAGTAAGTCCTTGTCTGACTTTGGGGTTTTAAATTGGAACTTTTTTTTCACAACTAGTGCTCTAAGCTTTTCTTGCAATGCCTCTTTTGACTTAAACACCTCTTTCACCATCGACACATCACTATCACCACTAACTTCTGTGACAATAAATTACGTCTAGTAGCAAGTAAATTTATTATGGGCACAGATGCATTGTTTGAGGTTCGTAAACTACACGACCTACAAGACTACATTACTTACATGACTGGTAGTGTCGTTAAGGTGCACCAAATTTAAAAACTTACCATTAATATAAATAATTAGTAAAGAGCGAGTAAGGATCGATCCCACAGAGACTATGCTAGTTATATTTATTATTAACTCTAAAGCAAGATTTGGAATAAAATAATAGTAGTACTAATAAGAGTAATAATAATATAAATTAATCTAACTAAAGAAAATGCCAATTATAAATAAAAAGGGGGTTTATGAATTTTTAACTAAATAGTAAGAAGTAAAGAAATTAAAACTACGAACAAGAATTTAATAAAAACTCTAATTAAAGGAGAAAGAAATAATAATGATGAAAACTTTAGTTAAAGGATCATTCGCCGCCACCAAATATGCACATAATATATCAATTCTATTATCAATTTATATTGAAACTATCAACCGTAGACAACAATAAGCTCTGTTTGTCTCAATCTTTCCTTAGTGTGTCGTTAGGCAAAACAAGTTCTTCACCTAATCTCTAACCATTAAATAATTTAAAACAAGCTCTTTAAATTTAAGATAATGGAAGCGTTAAACAAAGAAAGATATTAGATTGATCTAGGCAATAAACACACAAGCTCGGATTATTTAACCTAGGTTATGTTCTCCAATTGAAATCATTGATTCCAACCTGCTACTAATGATTAAAATATCAAGACAATTACGGATCAAGAATTTTAATCTATCAATAGAATTTATTCAAGTCCTATCTAATTGGCCACTCAAATAAAATAAGAATAAACCATGAACATTAATTATAGAAGAATATAAATAATCTCAATTAAATAAATTGAATGATAGAATTTAAATTTAATTGCATAGCATGTTTAGGGTTTTGAATTCACTCTCAACCAAATAAAAATCTAGCCTAACATAATTGAATTGGGAATAAGAGAATTGACAAAACCAATCATGAAGATTAATTCAAGCGGCTGCCTTTTTCTTCAATTAAATTCCGGCTGCTAATTTTTTCTTCTTCTTGTGGCTGTTGATTTTCCTCTTGCTACCGAATTGGATCTGCCCTCTCCCCTTATTCAAAAGCAAAACTCCCTTTTATATTGTGCCCTAAATCCTCACATGAAAAGGATTAAAAACAAAAGTCAATCCGCCACTTTTCTTTGGATTCACGTGCAAGGCCATTTTCCCTTTTTGTTTCACTTTGCTTTCCATAATTCAATGCTAATTCAATGCCATGCACGTGACTTATTTAATTAATAAGCCAATAACAATTTGGCCAAAGCCCATCACAAGAATGTGTTTGCCTTATTAATTAAATTATTTCCAATGCTAATTCTGCTCATCTTCACGTGAACTTCAATTAGGCCTTGGCTGCTTTGATTTTCTTCCATTTTAACTCCCATTACTTTCCTTAAATTTCTAATTAGTTTCTTCTTTAAGCTCTCCTTACTTGAATATTCTGATTTAAGTCCTCTTTATTCCCAAAATGCACCTAAAATAACAAAATATAATTTACTAAACTAAAAATTAACTAAAATAATTAGAATATTTAAGACCAAAACAAGAAGAGGATGGAGAAATTAATAGCAAAATATATGAAAAATATGCACTTATCAATGACCTACACAACCTACATGACTATATTACTTACATGATAAGTGCATATTTTCTATATATTTTACTTTTAATTTCTCCAACTTTTCCTTGTTTTGATTTTGAAGTACTCTAATTATTTTAGTTAATTTTTAATTTAGTTATATCATTTTGTTAATTTTTGTCTTAATTTTTTATTGTATATTTTATCCTTAATTTAATATTTACTAGTTAATTATATTATTTTATATGATAGGGAATTAATTGGAGATTATGGATAAAAAGGGCATGATTAAATTGAAAATCAATTTAAAGATAAGGGAAAATAAATTTAAGAAACCGTGGCCAACAAGAATTTGAAGATAAAAAATTGGAAGTCAATTTCCTCAAGCTTCGAATGGACATGCATTATTGGAAAATAAACGACTTACTTTGGCAATTGCACGTGCATGAATTCACTTGACCAAGTTAAAAAGATTGCATGTATGTCTCGCCAAAGCTAAAGTTCACGTGCATGAGATTAAATTATGAAGAGCAAATTGAAGAAAAAGGAAATTGTCAAAGTGGCCAGCACATGAAAGGAAGTAAAATAAAGCCTTTTGGCTTTAGAAAATCATTGCCAATCACAAAAGCTTGTGCATGAGGACGAAAAAGGAAAATAAAAGTTCAAACCTTAATTAATAAGATTGTTGGCTTAAGCATTATAAAAGCCAACCTGTGACTTTTTAAAAAGAGAATCGGCAGCCAAGAGGGTTTGAAGAGGGAGTAGCCGCAAGAAGGAAAAACAAGGGAAAAACTGAAAGGAATTAAATTGAAACAGAGTTAGCAGCTTGAATTAATTTTTATGATTGGTTTTATCAAATCTCTTTTATTTCAATTCAATTATGTTAGATTTGATTTTCTATTTAGTTGAGGGTGAATTCAAAATCCCAAACATGTCATATGATTAATGTTCAATTTCTAACTTTCAATTTATTTAATTGAGATTGTTTATGTTCTTCTAGAATTAATGTTTATGATTTTATTCTTCTCTTATTTGAGTGGCCAACTAGATAGGATTTGAATAATTTCTATTGCTAAATTAAAATTCTTAATCCGTAATTATCATGATATTTTAATCATTAGTAGCAGGTTGGAATAAGTGATTTCAATTGGAGAACATAATTTATGTTAAATAATCTGAGATTGTGTGTTTATTACCTAGATCAATATAATATCTTTCTCTACTCAATGCTTCTATTATCTTAAATTTAAAGAGTTTGTTTTAAATTATTTAATGGTTAGAGATTAAGTGAAGAACTTGTTTTGTCTAACAACACACTAAGGAAATATTAAGATTAACATGGCTTATTGTTGTCTACGATTGATAGTTTCAATAAAAATTGATGATAGAATTGATATATTATGTGCACATTTGGTGGTGACGAATGATCCTTTAACTAAAGTTTTCATCATTATTATTATTATTTTCCTTTAATTAGAGTTTTTATTAAATTATTATTGTTAGTTTTAATTTCTTTATTTCTTACTATTATTTAAAAATTCATAAAACCCCCTTTTTATTTATAATTGGCATTTTCTTTAGTTAGATTAATTTATATTTTATTATTACTACTATTATTTTATTTTAAATCCTGCCTTAGAGTTGATAATAAATACAACTAGCATAGTTTTCGTGAGATCGATCCTTACTATGTGCTACTTATTTATATTAGTAGTAAGGTTTTAAATTTGGTGCATCCTAACGACACTACCATTATACAATCTACATGACTGACTACATGACGTACACGGTGTCAAAAGGAATACACGACGAGAAATATTTTCGCCATAAATAAATTATATCGCTAAAAAAACTAATTAAGCAACCTACATTGCATATATTTCTACATATAACGAAAAATGGAGGAAATAATTGAAAATGAAACATTATAATGTGAGGAACATTTCTAAATTTTCCTAAAAAATAAAAATTTCAAAACCCAATGACACAACTTAAAAGTAATTTTAAACTCCCAAGTATAAGAGTGTCTTATTCTATTAGCAAGCAAAAGTGTAGTTGAAGTTGATTTTAACTCACCAAGATTAAGTTGAAGATAAATTGAATATGGAAGCAAATTAACACTAGCACCAAGATCTAGTAAAGCATGCTCAATTCTGTGATCACCAATAATACAAGAAATAGTAGGACAACTAGGATCTTTATGAAGCAAATTAACACTAGCACCAAGATCTAGTAAAGCATGCTCAATTTTGTGATCACTAATAATACAAGAAATAGTAGGACAACCAGGATCTTTATATTTCAATTTATTATTAGTAGACAGAATTGTACTTACCTGTTCGACCATAAAAGCTCTCTTTCTTACCTTCAATTTTCTCTTAACAGTGCACAAGTCCTTTAAAAATTTGGCATATGAAGGTACCTGCTTGATTGCATCTAATGGAGGAATGTTAACTTACACTTACTTAAAGATTTCATAAATTTCAGAAGAGTGGTTTGATTTCCTTGGTTTATTCAATGTATGCGGAAATGGTGGTTCAGGTGGAATACTAGTTATTTCTTCACTAGGTGTAAGTTCATTTAGTCCTTCAATACGGTAAGCCCAAAGTGTATCATTAAGTCTAAGAGACCAATTTTTTCGGTTTGGGTTAACCGTTTTTTCCTAAATTTATTTTATCTCCCTATTTGCTAACTCAACTTGACCATTTATTTGAGAATGATAAAGGGTAGCAATTTTACGTGTAATTCCATATTTCTTCATTAAAAACTCAAATGATTTATTACAAAATTGCTTACCTCCATCACTAATAATGACTCGAGATATTCCAAATCAACTTAAAATGTTCTCTTAAAAATTTAACCACAGTTTTACTATCATTATTTCGACAAGAAATTGCTTCAATCCATTTTGAGACATAATCAACTGCAACTAATATATACACAAATTCAAAAGATGATGGGAATTGACCCATGAAATCAATTCCTCAACAGTCAAATATTTCAATTTCAAGTATGGATTTAAGGACATCATGTTTCTTTTTATAATTGATCTCAATTTTTTACATTTTTCACAACTTTTGCAAAATTCATATGTATCTTTGAACATGGTAGGCCAATAAAATCTACACTGCAAAATTTTAGAAGTAGTTTTTCTTGAAGAAAAGTGACCACCACATGCTTCAAAATGACAAAAACGAATGACACTACTTATCTCATTATCAGGAATACATCGCCGAAAAATTTGATCTGAGCAATATTTAAACAAATAAGGGTCATCCCAATAAAATTTCTTTACTTCAACAAAAAACTTCTTCTTCTCTTGAGCATTCCATTGCAAAGGCATTTTACCTGTAACAAGAAAATTAATATGTTAGCATACCATGGCATTGAAGTAACAGAAAATAAAAATTTATCAGGGAAAGAATCATTTATGGGTGTTATATCATTGCAAAATTTGGATGTGAGTCTTGATAAATGTCAGCGACAACATTTTCAGTATGCTTTTTATCTTTGATGGTAAGGTTAAATTCTTGAAGTAACAAAATCCAACCAATTAATCTCAGTTTGGCATCTTATTTACTCATCAAATATCTCACATCAGCATGGTCAGTAAACACAACAAATTTAGAGCCAAGCAAATATGAACGGAATTTTTTTAACGCAAATACCACAGCAAGTAATTCTTTTTTAGTTGTAAAATAATTCATTTGAGCATTATCCAAAGTCTTACTCGCATAATAAATCACAAAAGGCTTACCATCCCTTCTTTGTCCTAAAACAACACCAACATCAAAATCACTTGCATCACACATTAATTCAAAAGGCAAAGACCAATCAGGAGATTGCATAATAGGTGCAGATGTTAAAAGATAAATTATTTTTTCAAAAGATTTTTGCCAATAATCATTCCATTCAAACGGTGCATATTTTAATAAGAGGTTACAAAGTGGTTTAGATATGGCACTAAAGTTTTTTATAAACCTCCTATAAAATCCTGCATATCCTAAAAATGATCGCACATCTCTAACTATTTTTTGTTGTGGCAATTTAGATATAACTTCGATTTTTGCTTTGTCAACTTCAATTCCTTTAATAGAAACAACATGACCTAAAACAATTCCAGAAGTAACCATATAGTAACATTTTTCCCAATTTAAACACAAATTCTTTTTCAACACATCTTTTTAAAACTTTCTCCAAATTATCAAGGCAATCATCAAAAGAATTCCCAAACACAGTCAAATCATCCATAAAGACCTCTAAACAATGTTCAACCATATCACAAAAAATGCTTAACATATATCTTTGAAATGTTGCAGGAGCATTACAAAGCTCAAATGACATTCTTTTAAATGCAAATGTTCCAAAAGGACATGTAAATGTGGCCTTTTCTTGGTCCTCAAGTGTTATAGGGATTTGATAATAACCTAAATATCCATCTAAAAAACAGTAATAGGGATGTCCTGCTACTCTTTCTAAGATTTGGTCAAGGAATGGTAATGGAAAATGATCTTTTGTAATGGCTTTATTTAATTTTCTATAATCAATGCACATGCACTATTGAGTGTTAGAAAAAATAAATTTATAAAGGAGAAAATCATCATTTTACACTTCAAGTTTTACTAACACCCTTATTTTTATGTATTTAAGTTTCTTGTCATTTAATTATGTGTGTTGTATTATAATTAAGTATTTTATGTATTTTAGGAGCATCATTGTCATTTCACAATGAACGAGAGATCAGACGACAAAAAGAACATCACTTTTGAACTCAGGCCGGTCGAAAACCTTAGGAGGAGTATAAAATGAAAAATAGCATTGTTCACATGTACGGTACTATTCATATGAACGATACTATCTACATTACTGTTCACGACACTATTCACATTGATGGATCGATGACGTGACATTGACCAATGATGTGGCATTGACTGATGAGGTGTCACAATCCTGTTGGACTAAAATTCTTATGCACTATTGATTAGTGACATGGTAGCATGTTAGTGGACCAAATATTGTGCGTACGATACATGCGTATACACAGATTATTTTCAACCAAATCGCATTACTGTTCAAGCCAGGTCAAACCGTGTCATTGTTCAAATCACGTGGTCAAACCGCGTACTGTTGACTGATGATATGACGTAATCCTGAGCGTCCAAACTGTTTTTAATCTGATAGTCATGATTTACTCAATGTATCTCTAAAAGGGGGTTCTCTCCCCCTAATTTGATCTCTCCCATTAATTTGATATTTCTGAATTCATTTTTGAACTCCATTTTCTGTAATTCCTTCTCTATCTTGTATTTTCTACGTATTTTAATAAGTTTTTATTTTGCCCCTAGTTCAATTATGAGTAGCTAATTTTCTTTCAAGATTGGGTTAAAGGTGAAGTCTCAATATGTGTCATGGGCTTTATTTGGTAAATTTATTTTCTTTTCCCCTCTAGTTTTTGTGGATGTTTTAACTTCTCGTCGACAAATAATAATAATCTTGTCTAGATACTGCCTTGATTTCACCGGCTCCCTAGTACAAGGTTATTATTATTTGGTACGATAAGCCCTTAGCACCATATTGATTAGAGCGTGGTTCATAAAGTGTGGATTCCCCTTATGATTTAATTGGTATTAATAAGGAATATTTAGCCCGTGGTGCATGTTGATACAGATCCAGATACCCAAGTACGTCCTTTCAATAGATTTTTCTTCAATTTATTCTCGTCATTTCAATTCCAATTTTAATATAATCTAAGTCACTTTCACTACAAATCCAACCATCCTTATACAAAATTAATTCTACATATAATTAAAATCAACCTCCTCGTGGGATCGACACTCGTCACCATTGATATATTTTATAGTAGATTCGTGTACTTGCAAGTTCAATAAAATTTGCACAACATGCGCCAACTAGATGTAATTCATGTTGGAATTAATTCACCTTTTTCATTTTTAATAACAGTGATTCCAGATTTTTTAGGCACTACTTGTGTAGGACTTACTCACTTACTATCAGAAATAGAGTAGATAATTCCCACATCAAGCAATTTAAGGACATCTGTTTTGATTACCTTTTTCATGTGTGGGTTTAATCTTTTTTGAGGTTGTTGACATGTTTTAGCATTTTCTTTTAAATTAATTCTATGTGTGTATATTAAGGGATTAATGCCTTTAATATCATTTAAAGTCCATCCAATTGCATTGTTATGCTTTTTTAGACAATTAGTAACTTACCTTCTTAGTCGTTTGTTAAAGTAGAAGAAATCACAATAGGATAAGTTTGTTCTTCTCCAAGAAAGCATACTTAAATCCTTTAGGCAAATGTTTCAATTCCATTTTAGTTGCTTCTTGTTGTTCTGTCTTTTCAATACTTCCAAGCTCCTCAAATTTTGGCTCGTCATCATAATTTTGTGAAGTCTGCACAAAATCAAGCAACAAATTTATATTAGAAATATTAAGTTCAAGTTGCTTATTTGACACAATTGAATTAACTAAACAAACATTAGAGAGTTCAGAAAAATCTCCTTTTTGAATATTTTCCTCGATACAAGATTCAAGCAATTCTTTTTGTTCATCAGTATCATCTTCATTCTCATTTTCTTCATTAAGTTGCCTGCACATGTTGAAAATATTCAATTCCAAAGTCATATTCCCAAAAGATAAATTCATTAAACCATTTCTACAATTAATCAAAGAATTAGCAGTTGCTAAAAATAGGTTGACCTAAAATTACAGGAATTGGTTTATAATTATTCACAACATGTTCAATTTCCAAGACAATAAAATTCACAGGATAGATGAATTTATCAACTTGTACTAAAACATCTTTCACTATTCCTTTTGGTACTTTAACTGATCTATCAACAAGCAAAAGTGTAGTTGAAGTTGATTTTAACTCACCAAGATTAAGTTGAAGATAAACTGAATATGGAAGCAAATTAACACTAGCACCAAGATCTAGTAAAGCATGTTCAATTCTGTGATCACCAATAATACAAGAAATAGTAGGACAACCAGGATCTTTATATTTCAACTTATTATTAGTAGACAGAATTACACTTACCTATTCGGCCATGAAAGCACTATTTCTTACCTTTAATTTCTTCTTAACAATGCACAAGTCCTTTAAAAATTTGGCATATGAAGGTACCTGCTTGATTGCATCTAATAGAGGAATGTTAACCTACACTTGCTTAAAGATTTCATAAATTTCAGAAGAGTGGTTTGATTTCCTTAGTTTATTCAATGCATGCGAAAATGGTAGTTCAGGTGGAACACTAGTTATTTCTTCACTAGGTGTAAATTTATTTAGTCATTCCTTACCCTTTGAATTTTCATCATTTTCATAAGGTTCAGGTATAGGTCTATCAACAACCTTACCACTACGAAGAGTTATAACTGACTTGACTTGGTATGTGGATGGATTTTGATTAATCTTAGAATTTGGTTGTGGTTGGGTTGGAAATTTTCCTTTTTCTTGAATGGTGAGTGTAGACGCAATTTTAGCAAGAGTATCTTTCAAATCAGAAAAAGTTTGTGCATTTTGATTGTTAATAACATCTTGCTTTCTGATGAATGAATACATTGTGTCTTCTAGATTTTTCAAGGGTGGTGGAACATATGGTGTATAAGGTTGAGCATTTTGAAAATTTTGTGGAGGTGGTGCTTGTGAAGATTGTGCATTGTTATTATTCCTCTAACTGAAATTCGGATGATTTCTCCAACCAGGATTATAAGTCTGTGAATATGGATTTGGTTTATTGAAAGTGTTAATGACATTAGTTTTATCATTTAGACATTCTTTAAGTGCAGGCAAAGTGGAACACTCTTGAGTAAAATGATCATTCGAACTACATATGTTACATGTAATTTCTTGAACAGATTTTACTTGATCACTCTTTTTATACTCTAAAGCTTCAACTTTCCTAACTAGGGATGCAAATTTTTCTTGTAAATCATAATCTTCCCTAAGGTTATGGATTCCTCCACTAGATGGAGATGGTTGTTGCTTATTTGTCAATTCAAAAGTTCCAACAATATCACAATGTTGTGCATTTTCAGCAAATTGGTCCAGGTAATCTAGTGCATCATGATGATTTTTATCCTTAAATTCACCATTACACATCATTTTAACAACCTGTCTACTTTGGAGTATTAAGCCCTCGTAGAAGTAAGTGACCAATCGCCAAGTTTCAAAACCATAATGTGGACATATGTTGAGCAACTCTTTAAACTTATCCCAATATTGCTATAATGTTTCTCCATTTTTTTGAGTTAAAGAAGTGATTTGTCTTTTAAAAGAATTTGTTCTATGAGGTGGAAATATTTTTTTTCAAAAACTGTTCTTGCATGTTATTGCAAGTTCTTACTGATCCGGATCTAAGGTTTTGTAGCCAAGTTTTAGTTTTATCTTTTAATGAAAAAGGAAAAAAGCTTTAATCTAATTATGTTCATGCTACAATTTTGGTTCGTGAATGTATTACAAACTTCCTTAAAATCTCTTAGATGCAAGTACGGATTCTCAGATTCTAAATCATGAAATATTGGTAAAAGTTGGATAATACCTGGTTTAAAGTTGAATCGAGATACATCTGGAGGAAATACTATACACGATTGTGCTCCGGTTCTGGTTGGATTCATATAGTCTCTTAGAGTTCTTGGTTGATTCTAATCATGCCCATGTTGAGAAGGTTGTCTCCCTGGTCAATTTGAGGATTAAGTTCGCCCAAAACGTTTTCGTCTTGATGCTCATCCATGATTGGTGGTGGAGATTGAGATCTACGAATTAACCTGCCACTTGAAGATCGAGACCAACGTCTCATGCAATGGTTATGTCACAAAGATAATATTCACACAAATTAATAACAAAATTAAAAAGACTAATTAAAAATTGAAAAATAAATAAATAAATATGCAAATAATATAAGTGTACAAAAGAAAATTAAATAACAATTTTGGTGGTTGAACCCACCAACTAACAATGAAATTAAGTATAAAATAAATGCGAAAAAAAAAGAAAAAAAATGGTGGTTGAAGCCACCAATAAAGCAAAAATAAATAAATAAATACGAAATAAAATAAATGCAGAAAATTAAATAACTAAAATAGGAGTTAGCAGTTAGTGAGTTAAGAGTTAGTAGTTAGAGTTAGTTTGGTCCAAATTAAGTCCAAATATGTCCAAGTCTTGATTATTTTGAGGAATTTCGTCTAGGGATCCAATTACAAATTATTTTTAATTTTATAGCCACACTGTAATTTTTAGAAGTTTAGATTGAGCCATTTGGGATGAATGTGAAACTTCTGAAAGCTGTTGGGGTCAAAATGTAATTATGAAAAGAATGAGCTAGAAACGAGAATTGTTGGGGTGAAACTAGAATTATGAAAGATGTAGGGATAAAAGAGAATTTAAGAAAAGAAAAAGGGGACAAACGAAAATTTACATATAAGAGAAAAATAAAAAACGGAAAAACAAACCAAATAAAAACTTTTCACTGTCAATGACGCCAAAAACTTGATACAATTTAAAAGTAATTTTAAACTCGCAAGTATAAAAGTGTCTTGTTGTATTATAGCTCGGTGAGTCCGAGCTCGATCCACAGAGAAAAGATTTAATTTGTTTATTTTATTTTATCTAAAAATTGAAATTAAAACTTGAATATAAACAACTTAATTTAAATGAAACTATGAAATTGAACTACTTAGGGTTATGGATCCACTCTTAGAAGTAAATAATACTTAATAAATTCTTTTTGCCATTTTTTTAGATTTATTACCCAAAAGATTAATTATATAAATTATTATTATTTTCCCTTTAATTTTATGATGGATTAAATATTTATTGCGCCAAAATTTAATTTGTCTACAATAAGTCAAAATACCATTTCACCATACCTTATATTAAGATTTTAAGAATCTATTGTGCCAAATTCATTTGTTTGTCTACAATAAATCAAAATTTCAAAATATAAAATATGTATAAAATTAAATAGAAAATAATTTAATTTATAAAATTAAAAATAGAATTTAATTAAATCATATTTATTTTCTAAGAGTTTCACCTTCCCCTAACTAATATTATTTAGTTAAGCATAATTAAAATAAAAAGTAGTAAAATTGAATTACTTATAATTTAAAGTAATAAAAACAACTAAAATTGGAAATAAAACTAATTTTATTTATAAAAATAATTATACAAAATATTAAAAACAAACCTGAAATCAAGATTACAGGGAGATGGAGAGAATTTGAGAAGAAGAGAGTTGTAAAGAGATTATTAAAAATATAAAAATGAGGCTCTATTTATAGAAAAATAAATTCATAATTCAGTACTTTGCGGTCCATCATAAGCTTCATGCATGTGCTCCTCACAACCATTAGATCAAGATCCAACGGCTAGTCAAACTTCAAAGGTCAACATCACACGTGGTATTGTTTGACTCTTCCAATTTGGCCAAAGAACGGTTGAGATTTGACGGGTTAATAGGTGGATCTGGTCGACCCAAATGCAAAAATTCGAATACTACAACTTGCTTCACCAACCATTGCCACGTGGCACAATCATGGCTATTGAATCATGAACGGTTGAGATTTAGTCAAAATTACCAGCTATCCCATGCACTTATATCTATTGTAAGCTCATTTCATCATCCAATCAATACTCGGTCAACAGGAACCATTAGATCAAGATCCAACGGCTGGTCAAACTTCAAAAGTCAACATCACACGTGGCATCGTTTGACTCGTTCGATTTTGCCAAAGAACGGTTGAGATTTGGCAGGTTAATGGGTGAATCAGGTCGACCCGAATGCAAAGATTCGAATCCTGTAACTTGCTTCACCAACCATTGCCACATGGCACAATCATGGCCATTGAATCATGAACGGTTGAGATTTAGTCAAAATTACCAGCTATCCCATGCACTTATATCTATTGTAAGATCATTTTATCATCCAATCAGTGCTTGGTCAACAAGAACCATTAGATCAAGATCCAACGGCTGGTCAAACTTCAAAAGTCAACATCACACGTGGCATCGTTTGACTCGTTCGATTTGGCCAAAGAACGGTTGAGATTTGGCAGGTTCATGGGTGGATCGGGTCGACCCGAATGCAAAGATTCGGATCCTACAACTTACTTCACCAACCATTGCCACGTGGCACAATCATGGCCATTGAATCATGAACGGTTGAGATTTAGTCAAAATTACCAGTTATCCCATGCACTTATATCTATTGTAAGCTCATTTCATCATCCAATCAGTGCTTGGTCAACAGGAACCATTAGATCAAGATCCAACGGCTGGTCAAACTTCAAAAGTCAACATCACATGTGACATCGTTTGACTCGTTCGATTTGGCCAAAGAATGGTTGAGATTTGGCAGGTTAATGAGTGGATCGAGTCAACCCGAACGCAAAGATTCGGATCCTACAACTTACTTCACCAACCATTGTCACGTGGCACAATCATGGCCATTGAATCATGAACGGTTGAGATTTAGTCAAAATTGCCAGCTATCCGATGCACTCATATCTATTGTAAGCTCATTTCATCATCCAATCAATGCTCGGTCAACAGGAAAAATCAACTTTTTTTACACAAGCCTAATTTTAAGCCGATCTTGACTGATCTTAAGGTTTTCGGACCTCCGGAATCCAAATTTCACATAAAAACAAATACAAATATATTTAAAACATGATTAATAATTCCTAATATATTACATAAACATAAATATAAATTATAACATAAGCATAAAATAACATATTATCCCTTAATAATTAAATAATTTTTAATACTAATCACCCAACAACATTAACATATCTTATTGGGTTGTTTAATGAGCAATGCACCTTCTTTCATTTAGAAAAAGAGTGGGAGTTAAAGAAATGAATACATACTTGTATTTATATAAGAAGTTATGAGATATTTTGAGAGATTTTAGGAGATTTTGAGAGAATTTCAGTGAGAAGAGATTTAAGTGAAAGAAGTGAAAGAATTATGAAGACAATGAAGTGGAGTGAATTTGATGCATTTATTAAGAGTATTTCAGACTTTACACGCATTTGTTAGGATACCTATAAAAAATTTTAAAAAAAAGAAAGGAGTATTTAAATAATTGTATAACTATTAAAGGGTATTTAGTTAAAAACTCACACTTTTGTCGACAGAAAATCGACTCTGTAAGTTTACTGAAATTATCATTTGCCACCCCAAGGTTTAAGCTATTACCATTTAGATGGAATCCTTCCTTGAAGAGCCATTTATTACCCTCTCAGATTGTTAACACTTTTTTTTAAAAAAAATCTACACTCCCAAAATTTAGAAAAATAGTCACAAAAACTTTTAAATTTTTAATAAAAGTTACCAAAACCTCTTTTTTACTAAAACACCCTTTGACTCTATAAATCCAAAAAAGGAGTCCAAAATTTATAATGAATAGAAATATGACATTAAATAAAGGTAATAATATATGCATTTTAAAATAAATTTAATATTTAAAAAATATTTTTATATTTTGCAATCTATTAGACATGTTTGATTATATTAAAGTAACTTCTAATAAGAAATAGAAACATATATGAAAATAAATAATTTAAATTTATTTTTTAATATTATGTGAAAATAATTTTAATATTATTAACGGGGGGGATATATTTTTTTTAATTATGAAATTTATTTAACCCAAATATTTATTTAAAATCTTTATAATAAATACAAATATACATTAATAAAAAATTTAATGATTTAAAATTTTAATATTATTTTAAATGTTAAAAATAATTTAACATTATTAGTCTACCAAACAATTATATTATTTATATTAATTTTTTTAATTAAAAAACTTTAAAGTCAAAATTTTAATTATTAAATTCAAAGGGTATTATGATCAAAAATAAATTTTAGTGTCTTTTTTTATAAATCTTTGTGATTAATTCTCTAAATTTTGAGGGTGTAAATGCTTGTTTCCCCTTTTTTTAAGACAATTTCATATAAGACTATTATAAGCCATTGAACTCAAAGCTCTTTCACATCTTACAATTCAATCTCCTTCACCATAAAGATTGGGTAAGGAGTGTGACATTTTGTGTATAAAGAAAAATTGTTGGGTTCAAAATGTCTCTTTTTCTTTTTCTTTTTAGCTTTCCTTAATAGTTAATATTACAACAAAAAGTTTATCGATACTTACAATTAAAAATTGATTAAAATTATTTTATATCAATCTTGTTATTATATAATTTGAATTTTTACTTTTACTAATATTAAAGAAATATTTATTCTATCCACATTAGTCACAAAGATGTCTACCGTTATCTAATTATGTAATTAGAAGAATTGAATCTGTGAAGTAATCTGTTGAAGTTGCACTGCAAGATTTGCTTCCAAAGGAAGTTCAATTGTTAAAACCAACAAAAAGAGAAAGAAAAAACTTAGGGCCTGTTTGGTATTGTTTTTGAATCTGTATTTTCTGAGAGTAAAAACGAAAATGAAAATGGTGTTTTGCAATTACTGTATTTCGAATTTAAATATGTGTTTGGTATCATTTTCTGTATCCTATATTTTAAAACTGAAAATAGTAATATGTATTTGGTAGACACAGTTGAAAATGATAAAAACAGAGAATATGTGTTTGGTAATGCTTTTTTCAAAAACAGTTTTTACTAATCATTTACATTATATTTATAGTCATAAAATAATTATTTAGCTAATACACACAAATACAACAAAATAAATTTAACCAAATTTAATATAAAAAATTACATGATAATAAAGTTCAAGAATTAACATTAATTAAAAAAAGTTTGACATTGTCATTGTTTTTACACTATATAATTAAGATATATATTACAACACATGATTTAAACAAAATAATTATAAAAAAACTACATGATACACATTATGCATTACGTATGTAATCATGCCACATAAAAGCTGCAATTCCATCTCTTGTAGCATTCATCTCTGCGACACTTGCTGGAAATAAATCAATATTAGTAAGTGGCCTACTAGTGTCTCCTTCATCGTTGATAACAAAATCTTGCACATGAAAGTCCCCAAATAACCTATCACTTGCATTTTCTCGTCGAATAAAATTATGCAAAGCGCAACATGCAATTGGAATTAGACGTTGCTTACGTATGCTATAATTATGCATGTCCCTTAAAATTGAAAATCGTGCTTTTAAAACACCAAAGCATCGCTCAATTACATTACGCAATGATGAATGTCTATAATTAAACAATTCTTGAGGACCTCTAGGTGCTCAACTTGGTCCTCTATAATTACGTAAATGATATCTCTCACCTCTATATGGTGTCAAAAATCCCTTCATATTTATGTATCCAGAATCCACAACGTAGTAATATCCTAAAATATAGAAACAATAAAACATAACTTAATTAAAAAATAAAAGCCAAACATATTAACACACACACACACACACACACACATATATATCAATATTCTTACCTTCTTCCGGTAGTCGAAACCCAGATTCTGGTCTATTTAAAGCATCCATAAACACCCTTGAGTCATTGGAGGTACCTTCCCAGCCCGTATATACAAATGTAAACATTATGTCAAAAGAACATGCACACATGATATTTTGAGTCACCTAAGTCTTTCTATCTCGATATGATATCTGTTTCTGTGCTGGTGACCATGCAGCAATGTGGGTTCCATCAATTGCACCGATACACTTCTATGAAAATGTAAAAATTAATAATTTACTAACCAAATGTTACTGTCACATAAACATTGAAATAACGTGTATTGAATTTCTTACCTCAAAATATGGAAAAAAATTTGGATTGTTTCTAATCTCTAATGGCGCTTCCCCTTGAGGTTTTGGTTTTATAATGTGATTTGCCAAGTGACAAAATGCTTTTAACACACGCTTAAAGTGTGTAAACACAGTTTCCGGTGAACATTGAAAACGCTCAGCTACAACCCGCACAACAGCACCATGGGACAATATATACAAGCACATTGCTACAACCTCCTTGATACAAACATGTCTATCATTCTCTAATAACTGTAAATGTTCAAGTGTATAACATAATCGAATAAAAACTTCATTATCCATTCGAAACATGTTATACATCCTGTCCGGATGACCATTTAACAACTCTTGAACAAATTCAATTCCAGACAATTGTCATGTATATCATTGCCTTCTAATAGCACGCTGTTGTTTCTCATAAATTTTTATAGCAATGGCTACCTCTAAAACCTCTTCTTCAATATCTGTTAAATTGTCAATATCATCATCTTCATTGTTGTTGTTATTCATTTTTTTTATCTGATTAAAAAAAACTTAGATTATATTTCAAGTATATGATAATTGATCTAAAAAAATAAAAAATTCCAACTCACAAAAATAAAATAAAATAAAGTTCAACAAACACATTTCAACTTATAAAAATAACATAAAATTTAACAAATAAAAGTATTACAAAGTTCAAACTATAAAATAAACAAGCACACAGTTCATAACCAATAACATCCAAATAACATCCAAGTTAAACACATTATATCTTAAACAACAAACTATAAACTAGTTAACCAATATTTTTTCCTATGCTCATGCATGCTCAGAAATGCTTTCCTCCACTCAATACTGGGCACTAGCTTATCCATCAATTTGTTGTATGTATCTCCATCAATGTCTCCCAATTTCTCCACAGTTTCAATACACTCTTCAATAGACCACTTTTCAACACATTGAGAAGTTGACTCCGCACTTTTGCACTTAACCATCTCCATTCTAGCATTCATCACTGAACTAGCCATTTTAAAGTACTGTCAAACTCACTCTTATTTTTTTTACCACGCTCAGTTGCAATTGGCCGACGAGGCCTTTTTTCTGTCCTAGTCTTGGAAAGAGGTTCCATTGAATCGTTATCCTCAATATCAACATGAACTCCATGACTAAGGAAATTCTCTTCCAATTCACGATCCTCATCCGAGGACAATGGAACTTGGCTAGATGAAAAACACAAATGGCCAGAAGCTGTGGTGGTGTTGAATATCTCCCCTAAGGTTTGGTAGTGCTCTAATCCTTTTTTACGATATGGCTTCACTGCAGGCACTCTCTGTGGAAAAAAAATAAGTGTATAAAACCAAATAATAATACTTTAATTTTATACGAAACTATTTAATATACTGTGAATATAATTTTACCTTAATATATTCAGCCCAAACATCTTCCGATGCTGTGACCGTATTTGAAATAGGATCCCAACCAAACCCAATATGAGCTACTAAGTCAGAAAACTCTCGATGTTTTTTGCGCAACCTATTAAACTTGGACTTAAGTTGCCCTACATTGAATCTTTTGTGGGATTGTTCAAATAACTCATCACTTATAGTGGTCCAAATTTTCTTAGTAAAGGTTGATGTTTGTAAATCACCCTTTTTAACATGGTCATGCACTATACGAATAAAAGCATTTTCGGTCCGGCTAGACCAATCGGCCTTATCCTCAACATCAACATCAACATCATGTGGATCCATATCTTGAAAAATTAAAAAAAAATAACACATATCAAATATTAATCAAATTCAACATAACATGAGAGTAATTTCAGCAACATGTCTTAGATTACAAAATGAATGTTAAATATTGTTAAATTAATAACTACACTAATTCTGCTCTAAAACTTCATATTGCTTCTAATAATCCAATAATAGACCTGTAATTCAGCATACAAATAGCTACACTAATTCTGCTCTAAAACTTCATATTGCTCCATTGTTGGTTTTATCACGAACCTTTGAAGAGATAGTTTCTCACTTTCAATCTACCAAGCATCCACATGGAAGCAAAATCAAAATTCAATATTATTAAATTAAAGCAGGATAACATGTAAAAGAAACAAAGAAATGAAAAAAAAAAAAGCATAAGCCTCTCTATTTGGAACCGATACTATGTAACTCAATATATTATTTCCAAGATAGGCATCTTCCATCATTCTCATTCTTGATAGGTTAAAACAATGTACAAGATGCAATTATCTAAAAGAAAATTCTAGCCAAGCACAATATATATTTTATAGAGTGTAATCATTTGGGAAAGAAAACAAAGAATTCATAGAATTCAAATAATCAAAAAGCTCCACAAAAGCAACTATAGCTAGCGAAGAAGTAAAATTAATCCTTATTCATATACATAGACTTTTTTGTATGAAATGAAACAATTTAAATAAGCTCATTGCTACGACCTAGAATTTGAAACAATCCAAAGAAAATAATCAAGAACAGTTTCCAATTTGCCGAATTGAACATGTCACTTAAAACAGTTTCCACATGCCACTTAAAACCAGAGCAAATATTGCACAAGATAATCAAGAACTACACCCAATTAATTTGCCTAAAAAACTAATTGAACATAACAACATCCAATTTGCCCAATTGAATCCAATTTGCCGAATTGAACATGATATGGGTCCAAGCTAAACAAAAAGAATTACACTCAAAATGCAGCTAAATAGAAAAAATAAAAAATATACCAGTAAGTGGTTGTAGCAAGCGAGTGGAAGAGCAGCAGCAGCAGGATCTAGCAGCAGCAGCAAGCGAGTGGAAGAAAGACAGCAGTAGGATCTAGCAGCAGCAAGTGAGAGGAAGAGCAGCAGCAGCAGGATCTAGCAGCAGCAAGCGAGAGGAAGAGCAGCAGCAGCAGCAAGCGAGTGGAAGAGCAGCAGCAGGAGGATCTATCAACAGCAAGCGAGAGGAAGAGCAGCAGTAGCAGCAGGATCTAGCAGCAGCAACAAGTGAGTGGAAGAGCAGCAACTACAGTAAGCGAGTGGAAGAGCAGCAGCAGCAGCAAGCGAGTGGAAGAAAGACAGCAGTAGGATCTAGCAGCAGCAAGTGAGAGGAAGAGCAGCAGCAGCAGGATCTAGCAGCAGCAAGCGAGAGGAAGAGCAGCAGCAGCAGCAAGCGAGTGGAAGAGCAGCAGCAGGAGGATCTATCAACAGCAAGCGAGAGGAAGAGCAGCAGCAGCAGCAGGATCTAGCAGCAGCAACAAGTGAGTGGAAGAGCAGCAGCTACAGTAAGCGAGTGGAAGAGCAGCAGCAGCAGCAACGAACTGGAAGAGCAGCAAATGTAGATCTAGAGAAAGAGGAAGAAGAGAGTGATAATGAGTGCGAAGAGTTTAGATCAGGGACTTTGGGGTTGTTGATGAAGAGAACACGAGCCTTTGAGATTTGTTCTGTAGTTTGTTCTTTAGTGTGAATTGTAATTCATTTGAAAACACATTAAACATGTTTTCAACTTTACAACTGGAAAACTGAATCCAAATTTTTTGTTTTATAATATGTTTATGAGTTTAGCCCACCAAACATGTTTTTCAACTGAATTTATAAAACAAAAACGAAAATAAAGGGTTGAAAACGGTACCAAACAGTCCCTTAATTTTTCCGATTAATGAATTTAATAACTCTTGTTTAATAAATAAATTGTATTCAAATATATCAAATTTTAACCCAGTTGTTTAAGATTCATCACAAATTTAATTTGTGAATTTATTTTGCCACCTACTCACAATCTCATCCTCAAGAGTACCGACAAAATCCTCACAACAGGGAAAGCAATCACTGTAAGTGGAAAGATCTAAAAAAAGTCAAAATATTGAAGATAGAGATGATGAGATGCATTATAACCCAATCAAGACCATTTTGAGCTTTCTCCCAGCTGATTGAGCAATTAGCTACAGACTCCTCGAGTCTTGACAACGCATGAAACTTCGAGCCGCCACGACCAGCCGACGGTCTTGACTCGCGACACAAAGTTCCGTAATTGCAAACCAACATTTCCTCTAATCTCCCACCTAATTGGTACCAAATGAAATGACAGTTTCCATTCACCGATTTCGTGGTATTCTAATTCTTACATCTATTAGTTCAAAGAAAAAAAAAATCTTGTTAAGTTACATATCAATCTAAATCTTTATAAATAAGTCGTTGCTTATCAATCAAATAATTAAGGGGTTATCAAACAACATATTTAGATCGAATGTAATGTAACTTAGCAACTATTTTTTTTTAAAAAAAATCAAATTATAAATAAATAAGAGCAAAATTGAATTCCTAATCTTTTAAATTTCTTTTAAGTAAGAACATTATCTAATCAAACTCAATGATGTAAACAAATAGATCCTAGAGTCCAAGAATTTATATCAACAAACATATCCTAATATAAATAAGAATTAATAGTATAAATAAATTTCAATTCTCGCTAAAATTTTACAAGCTAAGAAATAAATTTTTCTAACTTAATTATTTTTTTAATTACTTCTTTTATATAAAGAGGTCGTCACTCAAAATAAAGATCATGGAAAAAAATATATAGTGGAGGAAATATAATATCCTCAAAATTTTTCCTCAACATTAATTTTCTTCTAGATCTTTACTGATAACGACCCTAAGTATCTCTGATACGTTACCTTTATCATTCAACACCGTCTTAAAACAATTCAATTGACTGAGAATATGCTATGGGAATGCACCAACAGTCACCTAAATTTAACTCTTCAAGTAACAGTAAGGGATAAAAGTACGTATTTACTGGTCGAAGTTGGGTGAGGTTTGTCGTCTCGTCTCTATATTCATTTTTCGTTTATGAAATTGGCTGACTACTAAATATCTAATGTAAGTTGAAAGTTTCGTAAAAAAAAAAATAAATTAATTAAGGACCCGTACGATATTACTCCGTTTATAAATATCGCTACGGAATACGAACCTCTCTCTCACAATTCAATTCCCCTAAAAAGTTTCGCACAACAATTCCACCGGAATCCCAAAGAACAGGGCTATAATATTAAATTAAAATTAAAATTTTTTAAAATTTAAAAAAAAAACTAAAAGAAGAAACGGAAATACGTAGGGGATTAAATTAAATCGAAGGGGAAATGACGGACGCCTTTTGCTCGGACTGCAAGAAGCACACGGAGGTGGTGTTCGACCACTCGGCGGGGGACACGGTGTGCTCGGAGTGCGGCCTCGTGTTGGAGTCGCACTCCATCGACGAGACCTCCGAGTGGCGTACCTTCGCCAACGAATCCGGCGACAACGACCCCGTCCGTGTCGGCGGCCCCACCAACCCGCTCCTGGCCGACGGCGGCCTCTCCACCGTCATCGCCAAGCCGAATGGGGCTTCCGGCGAATTCTTGTCGTCGTCGCTCGGTCGCTGGCAGAATCGCGGCTCGAATCCAGATCGCGGCTTGATTTTGGCTTTTAAAACAATTGCTACCATGTCTGATAGGTATGCGTAGGCGGATGGATCGAATTTTTTTATATGGATCTTGGATCGGCTATTAATTTTGTTAGTTGATTTTATGATCGTCATAGTTTGAGCTAAAAGTTTGAATCTTTACCTTATTCTGCAAGTTTGAATGTTAGTTCTTTCCGTACGGAAGTTATTTTTATTTTTTTAATAATCAGCTTAGTTTGTATACGCATGTGGGAGCTTGGAATTTGAAAATAACAGTAAGCAATGAGAAGTATTTGAGTTTTTGATTGATGCAATATTGTTCCTTTTTGCTGACGTGGTGTGGACTTTATGTTTCAGGTTAGGCCTCGTTGCAACCATTAAGGTACGATACTCGTTATCTTGATAATTATGTGATCCTAGATGTTTTGATACTCTCGTAACGGCAAACTTGTAGGAATAGCTCATCAACTTATGTATGTTTACAGTGATAGGACTTAACTACTTATTCATATCATTGTCTATGTTTAGTAAAGTATATTTGTGAATTCAAGGATGAAGCTAGAATATTTGATCAGTGGGGATGACTATGGCTACAAAAATAATAAGTACAGCGGGGACATCTAGTACTGCAATTTAAATACATTCTTATAATTGTTAGCACAGATACATAATAACTTCATTTCCTGTGATTTTTTTGGGACATAAACATACAAAACAAGGAAGCAACTTAGTATTTGTCTCATTTTGAAGATTAGTTAGGTTGGAAATTGTATATTTGAAATGACATGAAATATTTCCTTGTGTACAAGGTTACAGAAGTTCAACATGCAGCAGATAAATGAATAACTATAATGTTCTTGATATAAGTGATTGCAAGTAGAATATTCTAGAGTGTGTTTTTGCCTGAGGTTTGGGCTAGTTAAAGTAACTGGGTTGACTATAATATCAAAGAGGAGGGAGATTATAGCAAGTTAGAACTGAAAGTGTAAAAAAGTTGGAGACATATGTGGACAAAGCATAACGTCTAACAATGGTAGTCAAATATTCAACACCATTTGTATATTTGTTAACATGTCAAAGGATCACTGGGCATTATTAATTATCCCAGTCCCTGTGTATTTAATGCACTCAAGAGAGAGACTTATATTATCTAGTAATAGATGACATTTGATTCTGACATGATCGTCAGATGTTAATTAAAGAATCTATTAGTAATTTTTTTTTTTAAATTTATTTCTGTTATGCTTGAATTCATCTGTGCTTTCTGCAACTAAGAATCACAAATTGGTTATCGAGCTCCATCATTGGATGTAATAGTTCTAGTAATGGTAATTTCAATTTTGTGGAAGGAAAATTTTCGGTTATGATAGAAAAATTTGGAAAAGAATTCAATACTCATGTTGTACCTTCACTGTTTTCCTTATGTCTGCTCATAGCCTGTGTAATCATGGCAAGAGCATCGAAAATTCTTACTATGATGAGACTGAGAAGCCTTGGAAATAATCTTACTATCAGTAGCATATGTGAATAAGTGTGCCTACGAATGTGCCTCAATGTGTTGTAGTATCCTGTGAGCTTATTTCTTCATGCAAAACTAGTTGCCCAGATATTATCAGTGCAGACTTACTGCAGATCTTATAGATGACTGGCAAAAACAATCATATGTATGAGATGTTATGCTGTTTCATTAATGTAACCTGTCGTGCCCTTTCAGAGATCAGAAATAAAGATATCAGAGGGCTATTGTGAAATTGAATATATACACAGAAGTGGTGAAAATAGTGTAATTGAACACCCAATCTTTTAAAAGAAATGAAAATCACATGATGATTTTCAGTGATCTAGCTTTCATTGATTTTTTCCTTTTTGGAAAGGATGGGTTGGGATCGGAGGAGAGTGCAAATTGCCTCCCAGCATCATATGATGTTTCCTGGAAGAAAATATTATGAAAGTGGAATAACTATTCAATAATTTCTTTTCTTCTCTGAAAGCAATGACAAAGGAAAAGAAATTTGCTATACTTTCCACTTATGTCAAAAATGTTTGATCGGTGGCTTTTTTGTCCTTTCTTCCTCTTTTTAGCTTTGACATGCTTGAGATTCAAATGTTTGATCTTCTCTGATACTATCTTTCTAATTGTATTGAAGGATCGGGCAAATGAGATATATAAGAAGGTGGAAGATCAAAAGTCTAGTAGAGGCAGAAATCAAGACGCATTATTGGCTGCTTGCCTGTACATTGCTTGTCGACAAGAAGACAAGCCACGCACTGTTAAGGGTACAGCCTAAGATTCTCTTAACATCTGGATGCTTCCTCATTTATCTTTCCCTTTGTGTATGAGCTTCATTGAACCTATGGATTTCAACTAGAAATCTGCTCTGTCGCCAATGGAGCTACAAAGAAGGAAATTGGCCGAGCAAAAGAATACATTGTGAAACAGCTGGGTTTGGAGACTGGTCAGTCAGTGGAGATGGGAACTATACATGCTGGGGACTTTATGGTGGGAATTTTTTCTTTTTATCTGTCTAGAAATAAACTTTTTGGAGTAATTACTTTATTGTTTTTCATCGAAAACAATAGCATTTAATTTTGCTTGTTTCTAACTATATATTCTGGCTACTGATATCAATTTCTGATTGAATGTTTAGAGGCGCTTCTGTTCCAATTTGGGTATGAATAATCAAGCTGTTAAAGCTGCCCAAGAAGCTGTTCAGAAGTCCGAGGAGTTTGATATAAGGTATTCATAACTTGTCCTTGCATTATCACGGTAAATATAAAAGTTAAAATATTGTTTTGCTTGAATATTACCAATTCCATTCAAGTTTTAAATTTTCTTTTGGATATCAGATGGTTTAGTTTTACTTTTGGTTAACAGGCTAGAATTGAATTGTCTAGAATGAATCAGATATATTTTTTGTGAAATGAAGAAGAAATTTGATTAGAAGAAGCAGCCTTAGAAGTTTATTGGATATTTAGTGTTTTTTATTTCAATGGTTTTGAGGTTTTCAAAAATTTCCTGGTGATATCTTTAGCAGTCAGGATGTTAACAAGGATTTTGATGGGATTTCTATAATAGAGAAATAATGTCAGGAGTTGTTAACACGATTGCAAAGTACTCCCTGTTCTTGTAGTGTTGTCTCAGTTTTGTGGTGAGCTTCTGCATGTATCTAAAATATGCCTTGATTTGCTCTTGTTATTCTCATTTACCCAAGTTAACTGGGTTGTCCCAGTTTACAGTATAGAAGGTGGTTTATCTTCAGATTTTACACAAGGAAAGCTTTAGTTTATTGAAAAAGGACAAGTTATTTTGACTTGTAACTCTCAGGTATTTGTGTTTCCAATATCATAAATCAATTGGCTTGCTCATCGTGATGATGCTGTGTGCGTGTACTCTGGAAAGGCTCAAGGAATTACATGATTGAGAATTTTTTTATTAAATGACTTGGCAGCCTATGATAGGTTTCATATGTCAATATTTAATGTGCCTGAACTCACTGGCACATCTTTGTACTTTATGCAGCATAATATACATAGCTTCGTGGTTTATAATATTTTATGTGACTGATGTAGCTAATCCCATATAAGGAGCCTCATCTTATAGGAAAAGAAGTTTTTCAAATTCATTAGCGAGTTTCGTATTACTATTAAATTAATTTGATAGATGCAACTGATAGTGTATCCTTTATGGTATTTGCTATATTGTTCCCTAACTTCTTAAGTTGATTGATAATTCTTTGCAGGAGGAGCCCAATATCAATTGCAGCTGCAGTTATTTATATTATAACTCAGCTTTCAGATGACAAGAAGCCACTCAAAGGTTTGATACATTTTCATTTTAGTTGTTTAATGGGAAATTATCCTGCAATCACCTAAAGAATTTTGAAAGTACAAGTAACCACATGAGTTCCTGAAAATATCTTTGCACCAACTCAATTTTTAATTTTATATCAACCAACCACTTTTTCGTTAACTCTGTTATTCACTGTTAAAGTTAACTCAGTTAGTCACTGTTAAATAATCAAACATAAAAGACTATTTTGTCCCTGAAATGAAAAACGGTTAAAATCATCTTTTTACTTTCTTAACTGAATCTAGGGTCAAAATAGTCCTTTATTGTGGATTATTTAATGGTGGCTAACGGCGTTAACGGAAAAGAGGCTGATTGATATAAAAGTAGAACTTGAGGTTGTGCAGAGACATTTTGTCAGAAACTTGTTGGCTTGCACTTTCGGCTAGAGGATAATTTCCCTTTGTTTAATTTAAAGTAGATGTTTCCTAAACAATTCTAGGTGCTAACATGAGGTCAGACTGTATTTTTCAGAACTGATGGGACTGGTAATATTACTGAAAACACACGACTTTTAGTCATATAACTCTATTTGTTTCACAAGTTAATGTTTGATGTCACAACTCTAATGGTTTACTTTACATGTCTGACCTTTCATGTCACTAGTAACATGCTCTGATTAATAATACCCTACTGGTACTCTGTTTCATCTCATACACTGGAGTAGTGCTGTTAATGGTTGTTGGTAGTGGTGTTTTTGGGTCTTCTTTGTGCATATATTTAAATGGAAGTTGCATAAATGCAGATATTTCTGTTGCAACTGGAGTTGCTGAAGGGACAATCAGAAATTCGTACAAGGATCTTTATCCTCATGTCTCAAAGATAATACCAAACTGGTATGCCAAGGAAGAGGATCTTAAAAACCTTTGCAGCCCGTAAAATGTAGAGCACATGAATAACAACATCGAGAAACAAGCATCTTGAATGGTTTGAACTGCCCTCACGTTGATGTATTCAGAACCTGTCAGCATCCTATTTACAAGGATTTTCGTACTTATTTTCTTAACTGTTTTGTCTTTGTGCAGTTGACTGCATTGCAACCTTTAATTTATAAATATTGACAAAAAGTCAAAAAAAGTGAAGAGAGAGAAGAGAGAGAGAGAAGGGGGAGAGAGAGAGAGAGAGAGAGAGAGGAGCTAATACAAGTTTATTTTTCAATTTATGCTTAATTTATTTACATTGTTTTACCTAATAAAGTTTAAAATAATGATCTTGTACGGTAACCTAGGAAAGTTGGATTGCTGTTTGTAATTCATTACCCTTTTTCAGTTTTTAACTGTTATTACTTCTACTTGTTGCGTCCTTTGTGAAATATTTCAATTTCTATGTGTTACTCTGATAATTAAGTTGTTAGGGATAATCCTAAAGAAGCAAGTTGGGCGTAGTCTATTTGATCATTTGATCCCTTACTATTCCTGTTGTGTTAGGTTTCTGCCTTTCTGGCTCCCTCTTTCATTCTTTCTTTTTTTTTTCCTTTTTTTTCCAAACTTAATAATATTTATAAGACAAAATTTGAGGAAAATTTAATTATAATAATTAAGGAGATGACTGGGAAAAAAAATTAATTAATTAATCGTTCGTGGTTTGGTGGTGGACCGTTGAGTGCTTTGAATTTGAGCCCAGCATGAATGAACTCGGGCTCTCTGGTTTTATCATATAGGGTATTTAAGAGATCTTTTAATAAAAAAATTATAAAAGCATATTTTAAAAAATATGGATATTCACGTTAGAGAAAAATTATATATATATAAGTACTAATCTAGTGTATGATTATGGACTTCTTATGACTTAAGAGTTTTTTCAAAATTTAATAAATCTAGAATCTTCTATTGAAACATATTCCTATATAAATATATATTTCTTAGACGGGGCTACTTGAGCCTACTAAATCTCTTTCTACACTTGATGTAAAAAAATCGTCAAAATTATTCTTTATTTTTTCACCTTTCTTTTACGGATGCATCTCTCTCTATCTTAACATCATGCAAACTAAATTCTCACCCACAGTCTATGACAGACGTTGATTCTTAATCTTTCTTATTAAATTATAATTGAATTTTCAATAAATCATTACTGCATTTCTTGAATTATTAACATAAAACGCAGCCTTATGCATATCTCCGGGACCATCAGTATCTTTTAGGTAAGGCTTACAATTCATGTCATCACAATCCATGTTCTTTTTTCAATAAGTTCAAAGAATGTCGATGTCGTTTGAATCATGATTTTTCTTTTCAAAGAGTTTACGTAAAAAGAAAACGTAGTCGCTTTCATGGCCTGTCAATTTTGCTTGAAATTTATTTTTGGATAGTGAGTTTTGTTTTGTTTGTAATTGATGATGGCCTATAGAAAACCTAAATTTATCAATTTTTGATGGACAAACATTAACATTCACTTGCAGTTGAACATTGAAATAAGAAAATATGTGAAACAGTGTATACGAAACTGAGCAATAGCAAGAGAGAGAGAAAACAAGGTTCAATTAATTAGTTAATTCCATAAAAAAATACTTTAGCAAATTAATAAGAGAACATTTAAACCAAAAATGGGTATAAAAAAACAATTTAATAGAATAAAAAAAAAAGCCTCGCCCACATTTCTTCTCAAATAAAAATATTCATTTTTTATTTAGATGTCTGTAACAGCCCAAAAATTTACCTATGAAAGTACAAGAGTAAAATTGGAATGAAATCTCACATCGTTTATTCTTATTAATAAACCTCAAGATAGACAATCATTATTCATACTCCAACCGAATTTTTACGTAAAACATTTGAAATAAAGTCTACAAAGAAAAGTCTTTAATCCAAAATAAAAAACTTAGCCAAATTTAATCTTTAAAGCAACTCCAAAGATTCACTAAAAAAATCTTCATCTAAGTACCCAAGCTACATCTCTAATCAATCTACAAAATATTAGAAATAAGGGGTGAGTCGTCAACTTTGTAAGTAAATCCATGCATAATATTTGACTTAAAACAATTTAACAAAAGCTTTCATTTTTAAGACAATTTATAAAACAAGTTTTTAATAAATAAAGGTTTGTTATAAATACTTTTAAAAAAATGATTTTACTTAACAAAATATTGTAATAAACTAAACAGATCAATTTCATATACTTTTTTTTCAACATAATACATACATTGAATCAAAAGTAAATGAATAATAAAGTACATGTACCATGTATGAATCTACTTATCTCAATCTACAGCAATCAACTCAATACCTCAAGAACAAACTAACGAGCTCACCCACATTCTATAATCATCACAAAAATATCATTATCAATATTATCTCTAACCTTAAACATAATGCCAATCATCCTGAAATCATAGGCACTTATACTAGCTCAATAATAACCTATACACATGTCAGAAAACCATGAAAATTTACAGAGGTACTGTGAACATGCATGACATTGCATACAAAATTTCAAAAAAATAAGTACAAGTGAAAATCAAGTCAGAATATTGACCTTTCACCAAAGTAACAAAATTGTCCGTCATTGACTAAAACAGACCTTTATCACTTAAGAAAGGGTGAGGCTATTTGAACTCACCAACCTACTCACTAAACCCATTTACTAAATAAGCCCACCTTCACATTTTGAAATTTTAAATTTTACTCAATAAACCTAGTTAAGTACCTAATGTAGCCTTATTAAACCCAATTTTTATAATAGTAGTTATTTTACTCATTAAACCTATTAAATTCATTTATAAACCCTTGATAAATGTTTCATAATTTTTTTTATTTTGAAGAAGGGTTTTGCCTTTCACCCAAGCTTTTCCAACTAGAGGTGAGGTTCCATTGATGCTGAAGTTTGGAATTCGATCAAGAGGATAAGTTGCGAGAAGCTGGTGAAGACAACACACAAGAAGAAAATCTCCCGCCCTTTAGTCATAGACAATCTCAGCACTAAGCCCATCAAGTTCAAGAACAATGCATGCATATATATCAGTTGCTCATGTGTTTTTTTGTTCTTGTATTTTTTGGACTGTAGGCCTGGGTTTCTTCCGCTTCATAAGAAAAATGAGATGTATTCATACGTGTTTGATTAGTGTTAAAAATTGTATGTTTATTAAGGGGTAAAAATATTATTTTGTTTTTATAATATGATTTACATTTGTATTTATATAATATATTATGAATTTCTTATTATTTTTTTAAAATATTTGATTTTGTGTATTTATTAGATAAAAATAATAATTTTACACAATTTGAGGCTTCAAACAAATGTACGGATGTTAAATTTGGAATCTGAAAGTCCAAGAAATTACGTCATTGTCCAGGAGGATTCACCACTTATTGCTGTAAATTTATAAGTTTTTACCACGGTTAATGTGGTAATTCTGAAATTATAAATTTTTACTATGTTAAGTATTATAATTGTTAGTGGAATATTTTAGATGTGCTTGAGTAGATTAAGTTAAGTTTATCTTTTGTCAGTGGGACAAATATATGGTTAAGATGTAATTATCTTTATTTATTTATGTGGTGTGGATTAATCATTTATTAGTATAAATAAAGAGAGGGGGAACACACCTCTCCACATTTTTTATTTTGCTTTCCCCTCAAATTCTTCTTCTCATCTATGGTTGTAATATATTTTCAATAAATAAAATTATTTTTATTTTCAATTTTCAAATACTTTTTTAATTATGTTTTTTTAATAATCCCTTTATTTCAATTATGTTTAGCTAAATACTAATAGTTAGGGGAAGGTGAAACTCTTAGCAAAAAAATATGATTTAATCAAATTTCATTTTTAATTATATAAATTAAATTATTTTCTATTTAATTTTATCCATATTTTATATTTTAAAATTTTGATTTATTGTAGAGAAACATGGGAGTTTGGCACGATTAATTCTTAATATCTTAGTATAAAGTATGGTAAAATGATATTTTGACTTACAAGTGATTAAATCATACTACAAATCACACTACAAGTAATTAAAGGCAGACAATTATTAAAAATAAATCATATAAGTAAAAGAAATATTTAATACCTAAAGGCAAGTAGAAGTTATAAAACTTTCTTTCTTTCTTTTCCTTCTCCAAAGTATTCATATAAAATAACAATAACAATAATTAATAATAACTAAATTAATAAAGTTAATAAAATTTAATAATAATAATAATGTAATTTTCGTTATCTAGATACATGTATTAAATATATTAAAAAATTAGTTAATTAAAATAATAATAATAATAAAGGTTAATAATGCTAATATTAATAAAAATAATAAAAACAATAATTAATAGTAACTAAAATAATTAATAAAATTTAATAATAATAATAAATGTTAATATGATAATAATAAAAATAATGTTAATAGTAATTAATAATAACTAAAATAATAAGTTAATAAAATATTAATAATAATAATATAATAATGTTAATAATGATAATATTAATAAAAATAATAATAACAATAATTAATAGTAACTAAAATAAAGTTAATAAATTAATAAAATAATAATAATAATAAATATAAAATGATAATTTAATAAAAATAATATAACAGTAATTAATTAAAAATAATAAATTTAATAAAATATAATAATAATATTAATAATAATAAATGTTAATAATGCTATATTAATAAAATTAATATAACAATAACTAAAATAATAAAGTTAATAAAATTTAATAATAATAATAACAACAACAACAACAACAACAACAACAATAATATTGTTAATAATGGTAAATTAATTATTTTTATTAATTATTAATACTTATGGGTATTTTGATAAATTAATTCTCATTCCCATTCCTGATTCCCATTTATTTTGCTAAGTAAACACATCAATGACATTTCAGCATATTCTCATTTCCATTTATTTTTGTCAAGTAAACATTGAAATTTCATTCCCATTCCTAACCAATTTCTATTCTACCTCATTCTCATTCTCTTGAAGTAAACGCATCATAAAAGAAATAAAAAGCAAGAAAACTGAGTTCTAAGAAAATTTATTTTTTTAAAATTTATTAAAGCTAATAAACTATGTAACTTATTTAAAATAAATTGCTAAGTTTTACTCACACACAAACACTCAATATTAACTATTCTAACCAATTTAAAAGGATAAAAGAGGAAAGCAAATAACGGGCATTACAATGTCCATATTTTATACAGCACTAACAAAACTCTTTTTGTAATGCGATATAAAGAGACTGTATAAATAATGTAAAATTTCTTTACATATAATGTTGTAAAATGCTAGTTCGCACTTGAAAATGATTTTATGTGAACTGATTGGGCCATCGAGAAGATTCAATTGGAATTGGATAGATCGAGGCTTTAATATGGAGACAGATTGTATCTTATCTCTGAATAGATAAGCCTAAAGGGAGCAAGCAACTTGGCTTACAGCACCAAACCGGACAAAAGGCAAAAACAAAAATGTGGGTGCATGCTGTCTTCACGATCTTCCCAAATTGCTTGGCTGCTCCCTGCGAAGCCATGTGTGTGATTGTGAAGACAAATTACGTGTGGATATATAATACCACCACATCAAGCAGCTTCTGTCCAACCAACGGTTGACAAGTGTCCAACTTCGAGAATTTAGTTCACTGTCTCTGTCCCAAGCTCACCTTTCGCGGGAACGAAGACGAATTTTGCATGATCAAAATATGTACAGCGTAATGTTTATCTTCAATCTCTCTAAGAAGCCACAACGCAGAGACCAATTCAAAGATAAAGATTTTATTTAAAAACATTTATGGGGAGGGCCGGCAGCAAAACAACCGATAGGAATTGTTGGGTGAGACAACAAAATAAAGGACACAATCGCTATTAAATAAATGTTTGTAGTTATCATCAACTCAAGTAGTAGTTGTCACTCCAAAAGATATACATTACAAAAGATTTTAATTATGTTCCAATTCCGCTTCATTTCATCTAGTCCTACATATGTCAATGATCAATTATTGTAACAAAGGCAAGTTGCCAACTCTCTTTAGAAGTATGATTAATCAAAGTTGCTAGGAAGAAAATCAGTCATTTCATCAATATTCTATATAAATCCCTTAGAATCGATATTGATTATTCTCATGCAAAACTAGGACAACCATTAATTTTTGAACTAATTTTTAAATATGAGTTAAATCTCATGAGCACAGTATAGTTTTAGAGTCAGACTCATATAGGAGTGAGCCTACACAACCTTTTTACTTATAAGAACTCGATATGCATATGATAGGAAGAGCAGAGAAAACATATAGGTAGAGAATGATCTGACACTTGTAGAGTTTGAAAAAATTATGGAGTTTTCATATAAAATATGAAAATTTAGTATAAAAATCTAAATTAACCCCTGCACACTTATTTTATAACTCTATATATTAGATAAAAATGTCATTTTATAGTTCCCATTAACATTAATGTGAATATAAGTCCCTTGTTAAATGAAAAAAAAATAAATAAATAAAAACTAGCCCCTTTACACTCAATCCATAACTTGAATATTTGACACGATGATCAATGATGAATCATGGGTCTGTCGATCGAGAGTCTAAAACCATTTGATGATAGCATATAGCTCGAAAATTTGCATGTGTGTATGTACCCTTTGTCACATATAGTTTTGTTTCGGGTGTTTTCAAACTCCCTTCATTAGTTTGTAAGTTCGGAAGAAAATTTGTTACAAATTTTTATTGTTAATACGATTAGAGAGGTATTAACATATATAATCACATGGAAACTGGAAAGTAAAAACAGACAAAACAAAAAAGAGATCAATAAATTTTGACAACGAAGCAATTAATTACACTGTATGGAGATTAATATATACCACTTATTTTTATACTATTTTTATAATATCTAAAAATCCCATCACACAACAAATTTAATGAAAAAGAAGGGTAAATCAATTGTTTATTTATTTGATAGTTTATCTTATAAATATTAATATATATTAATTAAAAATACTAAAAATAAAAAAAAGTATAAGAAAAATATCTTATATTATTTTTTAATCACACCGAAATATATATTTCTTATTTTTCCTGCTTGAACTTTTTTATTTTAATTTCTATTAATATAATTGATCTAATTTATAATAAATATGAATAAAAGTATATTTAAAAATATTAATAATGTTGTAAAATTATGCTATCCGAGAAATTATTAACTATTATGAAAACAATAAAAGAATAAGTAATACATTTTTTTATTATAAAAGGGCTCACGAAAAGCTAAGGCAACACTAATCGGGAGTGTGCAATCCCATAAGCATCCTTACAAAGTAAGCCAACAATTTCAGGAGGAGGAAAAAGAAGAACATACATGCCTATAGGAGTATTTAAACTATAAGAAGAAAGGAAATCAGCAGCACAATTTGCCTCTCTATACACATGCTCTAGTTGAACGATCCAATCCTGCTCTAGTAATACATATTAATTTAAGTAAAAAGAAGCCGACAATATCTCTTAATTAAAAGACGAATTGATGATATTCTTGCAATTTTAAAGAAAGTGACGGTACGTTGAATTGGTCCTGTGAAATAAATTGCATCAAACTGTGATTTTATTTGTGAAAAAAAGGAAAATAAATAACCAACCCCACCGAAAATTAAAGTAAACAGCAGCATAAAAAATTGACAAGCAACCAATTCTAGCTAGCTGGCATTTCTCATTTTGCACATTTTGACTCAAAGATAATTCGTGAAGAAAGATAAGATCCGTTTAGGGGCGTTTTGCCTCAACTTTAAGGATCTTTACCATCTGTCAAACACATATAAATAGTTAATTTAGTGAGAAATTTTATCCACTAGTCAAAATATAGATACACAATACTCATTAACCTGAAAATCAACATCATCCACATTAATTATTATCATTTTAATTAGGTTCTAGATATACACGCCTGTTTTACAGATAAAAAAACAATTTTGCTTCTTAATTTATCAATTAATGAGTAATAATTTGGTCCAAGATACTGAATTTTATTAAAACCTATAAAAATTACTAAGTTATATAATTTAATAGTATAATAATATTATATTAATAAATCAAATGATTAATAACTTTTTTAAACTTCAATAAAGTCTGTGAATTGAAATACTTCTAACCAACTAATAATAAAGTCAATTTCTCTTGGTTCCCATCAATTCACCACCATAACCACATTGTTATTAGCCCACATCAATGTGACACATATTATTAACGACAAATAGGCATTCACGTAACTTTTATCTTTATATGAAATCAAGATTCCTATTTTCTCCTATATGAACCCTAGCTATATGTTCAAAGCTCAAATTAAGAACTAAAATATCCTGATCACTTCAAAACATTTTCAAACTTGTGTCACAAATGACCAACCAAAATGGCAACATCATTAAGCAACGAGAACAAGAAGTTGTTGTCGTCATGGTGCCATTTCCAGCGCAAGGCCATCTCAACCAACTCCTCCAACTCTCCCGTCTAATCCTCTCTTACAACATTCCGGTCCACTACGTCGGCTCCGCCGTCCATAACCGGCAGGCGCAGGTTCGCGTTCACGGGTGGGACCCACTTGCCGCATCATCAAACAACGACAACATTCATTTCCACGACTTCGAAATCCCTCCATATCCTTGTCCTCCACCAAATCCTAATGCCGCATGCAAGTTCCCTTCTCACATTATACCATGTTGTGAAGCATCAAAGCATCTTCGCCATCCCCTTGCAACACTTCTGAACACACTTTCTGCGACGGCGAGAAGAGTTGTAGTCATTCACGATTCACTAATGGCGTCTGTGATTCAAGACGTTTGTTTGATCCCCAACGCAGAGTCCTACAATTTCCACAGCGTGTCAGCTTTCACTCTTTACTTATACATATGGGAAAGAATGGGAAACCCTAATCTTAATGAGGCCAGTGGTCTGATCCCGAAAGATGTTCCTTCTTTGGAAGGCTGCTTCACCAGTGAGTTCCTTGATTCGATTGCTTCTGAATACGACCACATGAAGTTCAATAGTGGCAGCGTTTACAACACGAGTAGAGTCATAGAGAGTGCTTACATGGACTTGCTTGAGAAGGCAACAGTTGCTGAAACCTTTAATCACTGGGCTTTAGGACCATTCAATCCTGTGACATTACCTAATAAAGGTAGCTCAAACGGAAGGCATTTTTGCTTGGAGTGGCTTGATAAACAAGATAAACACTCGGTGCTTTATGTGTCTTTTGGGACAACAACAGCCATGAGTGATGAGCAAATCAAGGAGCTTGCCGTTGGATTGAAGCAAAGCAACCAAAAGTTCATATGGGTGCTCAGAGACGCTGACAGAGGAGATGTATTCAATGGGGAAGTGAGAAGAGCTGAGCTGCCAAAAGGGTATGAAGATTCAGTCAAAGATAAGGGATTGGTAGTGAGGGACTGGGCCCCACAGCTCGAAATTTTAGCACATTGTTCAGCAGGGGGGTTTATGAGTCATTGTGGGTGGAATTCTTGCATGGAGAGCATCACAATGGGAGTGCCTATAGTGGCTTGGCCTATGCATTCTGATCAGCCAAGAAACACAGTGCTTATAACCCAGTTGCTGAAACTTGGCATAGTTATGGCGGATTGGGCACGGCGAGATGAGATTGTGACATCAAATGTCATTGAAAATGCTGTGAAGAGATTGATGGCATCAAAGGAAGGGGACGAGATTAGAAAGAAAGCTGTTGAATTGGGTGGTAATATTAGTACGATCAATGGATGAAGGTGGAGTTTCTCGCATGGAGTTTGATTCCTTTATTGCTCATATCACTAGATAGGTTGGTGATGTGGATCAGTTACAAGTGATTTTGATTTTAATTTTCACCTATCATTTTCTGTGATCACACTTGATTGATGATAAACATGCACCCATCATTTCCTATCACTTCTCTGACAAATTCAAGTGCCACCATTAACTAAGCAAATACATTTATGGGGATAAAGAAACTTTTCATTAACATTCTTTGTAAAATTAATGGGTTGCAATTGAATTAGGTTTCTCACCTAATTTAATTTAAATTTCTCTACAGGTTTTGAGAGATATTTATTTATACGTTATGAGGGATGAGGCAGCCCATTTTATTAGCTACCTAGGTTTGGACCATATATTAATGTTATAATGACTATGTCCTATTACAAAATGCATCCACTATCATCGCTATCTCGGGACCAACCTACTTTATGCTCTATGATTATTAAACTCCCGGGTTCTTATTGGGCATTTTCAATTAAACAATAATAGTTTGGAACTAAAGACAATAGGAAGGTTAATGCCTTCGTTTTTGTAACTTGTTTCTGGCCGTTAGGTGTCAGCTAGGGAAAAGAAACAAACAGAAAAATCAAATCAGACATCTATCTTACTCTTTTTTTTTCTTTTTCATATATATATATATATATATATATATATATATATATATATATATAAGTTCTTAGGTATAAGTGCTCTATTTTTTTCTTTTAGTGCAGACATACTATTAATGGTTTATTAGAATTAATGTTTAATTTACATAAAATCATGCGGTTTAATAGTGTGTCTGCACTGATTTCAATTAAACCATACAACTTAATAGCATATTCGAACAAAGTCCAAAAAAAATATTTTAACTTCTTATTTGAAATTTGAACTTAGGTGGGCAACCAAAAAAGAAAAAAAGAATTCTTAAAAACAACCAGACTAATCCTAAGGTCAACATCTATCTCTACCGGATCTATCTGTTAGATCTTCAAATTTAGTTTTATAAAATATGAACAGACGAATCAAAGGGGGTTAATGTATATATATTGTTGATAAGCCTATAAAAATGTTATTGGATATTTAGAATACAATAATGATAGAACCACAAACAGTTTTGTGTACAAATTAATTAACATGAAGAGATTAGTTGAAAAGTAATAACAATTATTTTTTTCAATTATGTAGACCCATAATTGTATAGTACAACCAATCTCTTCATGTTATATCTTATTTACACAAAATAGTTGTGGCTCTATTATTACTCTTTAAATGATAAAAAAATTATTTTCTAATTTAAAATCTTTCACTTCTATTAAAATAAAAATCAAACTAAGAAAATAATACATTCTAATGTAGTATACTTATCTTTTAATTTAATCGGGTCGGGGACTCTCTGCTATTCCATGCATGGCCACCCCCAAAAAAACAAGAGGCGCGACAAACAGTAGTGTGATCATCATCAGGTGGATCAAATTTGGACGTCAACTTCAAATCCTCTCACCTCATGTGGGACCGGCTTCACGTTTTGCCATTTTGGGCAAATCCCCATCCTTATAGTTTTACATATCTAACTGCATGCGTCACCACCTCAATCTAGTTATTTTTTTCCTTTTTAATAAAGTTATAGGCATAGCAGATCCAGTTAGGTCATCTATTTATAGCAAGTAAAAATTGACTAAATTCATGTCACATGCCACATGTCTATTTCAGATTGCAAGTACAGGAGGCAGAGTAGTGCGGCGGTGTGCTGCAACCACAAAAAGACAAGAGTAGCAGTATGCCGCCATCGTTGCAAGATTGGCTTCATCCTTATAAATTATGTTAAAAGCTAGAAGATTTCAACTAGAAATGTTTATTTATCAGGTATTTATAATTGGTCTTTTAATCTTTGAAGATAATGTTGATAAGCTCAGAGCTTAATAAATGATTATGAGCCAAAGGATAGGTGGTCTGTGAAGATTTGTCAAATTTATTGTAATTACCAACTTGTCAATAATTTTCAATTCATTCTTCCATAACTGATGTCCCCACACTTAGGACTTGAAGCTAAATAACCAAAATGGGCATAGGAAGTCATAAAGGAAATCTACTAGATTGAACACTAAACGGTTTTAGTCACAAGTTTATAAGGGAAGATTAACCAAATCAAACCAGAAAAGCTTTTTGAATTGAATCAATAACACAACACATATCACTTCCAAGTTTTCATCAATAGATAAGCACGACCTGGAAAACCAAAACTATGATGGCATAAAACAAGCTCTAGTTGTAGTGATCATGGTGCCATTTCTAACACAAAGCAATCTCAACCATCTCCCAAGACTATCATGTCTCATTTCATCTTACGCCATCCTAGTTTAGAGGCCGTTTTAAATATAGGAAAAAAATAAGGGTCTCTTAAGGCCTCAAATTTTAAAAATGCCTCTTTTTTTGTATTTCTTTACTAATTTTCTAATTAATAAAAATTAAAAAAAATTATGTGTGGTAGTAAAACTTACTAGAAATCTTTCTAATTAATAATTATCCTAAAATTAAGAATTATTTTTAATAAAAAAATCTATATTTGGTAATCTTATTGTTAAAGAGATATAATTAATAATATTGTCTAACTACTAATTCATTCATTATTTGTTTTTCAAGAAAAATAAATAAACTTTTTACTTTTTTAGTTTCTTAAAAAAGCTTAATTATTTAGCATTAAAATCTTTGATTTTTAGTATTCCTTTTAATTTTTATTAAGAACCTCATAATTTAAGAAATCATAGAGGAAAATATTTCTTTCTCTCTTCTCTACAAAGAAAATTATTACATGTATTAGTTCATTAAAAAAATTAGTTTATTGAAATATAAAGTTCATATCCATTATCTGATCATCAATTTATCATCTCAACTTTATATGTTCTATTATTCTAAATAGTCTATTTGAAAATAGCATTGTTCTTATTTATTAATTGTTTATTTTGTCAAAATTCTAAAGGAAGTAAATTTTTATTTTTATTTTAAAATTTTTTAAGATCTTCTTAATTATTTATTAAATTCAATAACTAAAGATGAAATAAATTTTAAACTCTTATTTATTTATTTTTAAATATTAAAATTACTAAATAAAAGGAGCCTCATAAAATAAATTCTCCTAAAGGCCCCGCATATGGCCCCGTCCCAGTTCATTATTCCGGCCCTGCCATCCACAATCGCGGGGCCAAGGTCCGCATGAATGGAATTGATCCACTTGACATCGACCGCATCCCGTTCCATGACTGCCCGATCCGTCATTTCCTCTCCCCTCTACCCAATCCTCGAGCATCATCAAATTTCCTACATATCTCCAGACTTTTGAAGCTTGCATGCACCTTCGCCAACCCATCACGGCACTATTACATACGCTTTCTCTGACAGCCAAGAGAATCATCATCATCCACGATGCTCTTATGGCATCCGTTGTCCAGGGTGCTACTTATATACCTAATTCAGAAACCTACGTGCTCCATTGCACCTCTGCCTTCACTTCGTTCTTCAACCTATGGGGAGATCCGGGAAAGCCTTTCCAAATTGAAGCTGAAGTGCCAAATGACCTTCCATCTCTTGAAGGTTGCTTTACCTTCGAGGCCATGAATGTCTTTGCTTATCAAGCAGAATTCATGAAATTAAGAGCGGGAGATTTCCTCAACACAAGCAGGTCAAAGGAACGTACTTACATTGATCTTCTACAACAGATTAACGAAAACAAGAAGCAATGGGCTATTGGGCCGTTGCATCCAGTGGCGATCTGCAAGAACAAGATCCCAATTAGACAAGAGCAGTGCTTGAACTGGCTAGATAAGCAAGCACCAAAATCTGTTGTCTACATTTCTTTTGGAACAACTTCCACGACTGATGAACAGATAAACGAACTTGCAATTGGTTTAGAAGAAAGCAAGACAAAGTTCACCTGGGTATTGAGAGATGCAGATAAAGGGGATATTTTTGCAGAAAAAAGGTGGGAGAGTTGAATTTCCACAAGGGTTTGAGGCAAGGATGGAAGGAGTTGGAATCGTTATCAGAGCTTGGGTAACCCAATTAGAAATTTTGGGGCACCCGTCAACTGGTGGGTTTATGAATCTCTGTGGCTGGAACTCGTGCATGTGGAGCATTAGTATGGGAGTGCCAACAGCAGCTTGGCCTATGCATTAAGACCAACCCAGAAATTCTGTGCTGATAACAGAATTGTTTAAAGTTGGTCTGATGGTCAAGGAAGGGGCACACCGAGAGGAAATAAACAGATCATCAGTTATTAAAGAAGCTGCGAGGGGGTTGATGGCATCGGAGGAAGGAGATAAGATGAGGGAAAAGGCCTGTGAACTGATAGAAGCTTTGCAACAGTCTGTAGCTAAAAGGTGGAGTTTCTTGCATGGAGTTGGAATCTTTTATTGCTCACGTTGCCAGATAGATCTGGAATTCTAATAGATGAACTAATGACTGACTTTACAGTATAATTAATCAAAGTGACGCATTACTTCCTTGCTATTTTGCCTCATGTTTAATACTAAGAAGAGCCGCTATGTCAGCCAAAGTCAGAGAAACCTCGAGTTTTTCAATGCAAATTGATATCATGTTTAGAAGCCTTTTTAGAAATAGTGTTATAACGGCACAAATATATTCAAATTATTAGTAGCCGTACAAAAATATCCACATGGGCCGCTTGAATATATGCAAAGGTTCCAAATGTTTAAAAAAAAATAGCATAGATCCTGCATTTTTGGCTTAATACGAGTAAGTCCAAATCAAGTAAAGGTTAAGTCCCAATTTGTTTGTTTTCGAACATCTTTCAACAAGAAAATTATCACATCTTGAGATCAACTTATCATGGTAACACAGGAGTAAAATATGGGTTTTCTAAGGGTCTATGTCCTTTCTTGCTGGCAAAACATTTCTACCATCCAACCCTTATCTTTTGTAAACAAACAATCCAAATATAGATAGAGCACATGGAAAAAAAAGTCAAAAATGATTATACAGAGCCAAATTGATGCAGTGCAAACTGTAGGCAAATATCAATTCAGATCCACTTGGTCCCACTAATTTGTATTAATTTTAAAGAATTATAAGTCACACACTATTGAATTACTAATCTAAAATTTACTTGACATACTGCTCTTGTTTTGTGCATTCGTTCTGAAAAATGCATCAGCGAGTCAGGGGAGAATAGGAAGCTCCACACTATCAAAGGAAAAGAAACTAACACGACCTTGCTCTACATGACAAAACTTCAATGGAATACTACCACATTGTCTCTCAAGGACTTCAATTTCTGCCTTGGATGGTGGACAGACCCTACAAAATAGGTAAGTCAGGGCAAAATTTGAGAATGGTTTGACAAGTAAACCAGATTAATAAAAAATAAAAATGGAAAACTTTTTCAGGAAGCTTTTTAGTAAAGAGAAGTTATTATATGTAGAAAACTCAATAAAATTTAAGAACTTATGTTATCGAATTTTTTCCCTAGTCTTTAAAGTTTTTCCAGTACTTCCGAAATAAATGCAGACATAATTTCCTCTACAAAACACATTAGAGGAACAAATACAGTTAGGTGCAACATACTTTAAAATGTGACACTGAACAGTTTTCATTCATAGATTGGAATGACACTTGAGCTCTGAGAAATTATTATACATACTTGCATGTTAAGTAGAGCAAAAAGCTTGGATCCCCAGGGCAAGACTTTTTGAACTTTCTATTTGGAAGATAAACATCAAACACTGGCCTCACTTCATTAATTTGTATATTGTCGAACAAAGCGACTAGAGAACTCTCTTCTTTTGGTTCCACGTCCGTGACTCCATGTCTTTTCGGAGTTATCTGAAGAGAAACTGGGTCACTTGTGATGTTAATATCTCTACCTTTGGGGATCTTCACGGTCCAAGGAACACCATGCCGTCCCACAATATAGCCAAGAGATTTGAGGTGCCTGTAAACTTCAAAAAGCTCCCAACTGCATCCAGACTTTTCATTTGCAATCTTTTCATAAATCTCTTTTAATGGGAGACACAAATCATTATTGTCCAAAAGATTTAAAGCCCCAATTTCAGCCAAAAACCTGCAAGAAATAGGCAATTTATTGCCTCATCTCTCAAATTCTCAGATTTATAGAAAACACATCTGCAGTAGACAGTTCCACTTCTAAATCATTGAATAGTATCTATCACTTTGATTGTTTGATTAATATGCAATATTTCCCTTCTCTTACCATGTTTCACTAATATGTTTCATTTCGCTAATATGTTTCTTTTCTTTTTTTAACCTCTTGATAGATTGTTAGTTAGTCAATAGGACCTGTGAAATTTCTAATGAGATAAAATCCACATTAATGACGACGTCTAAAGACGAACAAAGCAACAAATTCCTACTGTTAATGGGGTGCTTTGGTGGCTAGATCCTTTGAAACCATAGAACTGTCTACAAAGTACCTAAATTCACTTATCAGTGCTTCTCCAGACAGCATTCAATGTCTAAAATATCCGGGGGGAAAAGATAAACTTTTGCCTATTTAAACCGAAGATTATGATATAAACACCACAATTGTTCTAGTTACTTGAAGTACTTTTAGCAGTAAAAAAAAGCACTTCAATATGCAATCTAACCTTTATACATACAAATAAGAAAATTAGTAATTGATTCTCAAGCAAAACCAACAAGAATGAGGGAGAATTTCGCCTACAGAGTCTCCTCAATTGAGCAGTAGGTCTTTCCATTTCGAACAATTCCCGTCGTCGTCCACATTTTACCCTTCTTTTCTACAACCTCAGCCATTCCCAATTCATTGTTCCAATGCGCCTTTGACATGTCTTTCCTGAAAACAATACTCCACAAGTAGTCAAGAGTATTTTCCAGAATTGCCGACTACTATGGCCACAGTGTACAATATTGTACCTAAACTGTAACTTGGATATAAAACCTGACATATAATAATCTTCTTCATCAATTTCGTCCACATAACTGTCCTCGTTATCACTGGCATTTTCCCAAGAATCACAATCATTTTCTTCCATTACGGTTTCACCTGAAACTTCCCAACAACAATTTAAAAAAAAAAGGCAAAAGAGAAAATTACGTAGGGATAGTTACCAAAGGCAAACAACATAGTAGAATGGGCCTATCATAATCTGACTAATGAATAAAGCATAACCAAAATTAACAGATAATGCATTTCTAAAAAACAAACTCTACTGCTTCTCTTTCTTATCAATTGCTTTTATTGGTAAATATTTTGATTGAATATGCTAAAGTTTTTTATTCAGTCAACTTCACATAAACTGAGTTAGCTGTAACAAACATACATGGACTATTATTTAGCCAAGAAATTGTTGATACAGATGCTTCAGAATGACTGCATAAGGGTTGCCCTAAAAAGTATCACAAAATACCACAATTCTTCTTACAGACATTTCATCAAACAATTGCTATACACTACAAGCATAAGAAAAAACACTTCCACTAGCCTTCTAATTTGTTTGAGGTTTATAATTCTGAGGTTATATAATTCTTACTACTTATCAAATAGCAAGTCACAAGGAAACAAATTATACAACAAAATAGAGATGGGCATGTTTAAATTATACGCTAACTAACTAACTAATTTTAAAAAATAAAACTAGCCTCCAACACTTCTTCAAATCGGAAAATAGTTGGAAGCAGTGGGTTTCATTCGCGCCGGAGTTAGCGACGGCGTCGGTTGAACAAGACGGCCGGCGACAGCAACGTGTAAGACGAACAACGGCGGCGGCGCGGGGTCGTATTTCGATATCTAGAAAGAATCGAAATTTTGGAGTACAGTGCTATTGATACTGAAGAGTCGAATATTATTGATATTTGTCTCAAATCTTATTTCCAATGACGTGATATATTATTTTTTGAGCACTTAAAATTTTTTTAATAATTTTTGTGAATTAATGTGGCATTTTAAGATGTCTAGTTATTTTAATAATTATACAATTAAGATTGCAAAATCTCCGAAAATAAAAGAAAATTGATATTATAAACTCTTGAATATCATTTTACTTGTCGATTTAGATTTGGTCTTAGGTAGAGTTTGTTTTTTAACTTAATAACTTAAAGTAATTTAACTTAATTAATTAAGTTGACTAGAGGTGTTTGTTTTTATAACTTAATGAGACTTTTTAAATAATTTTGACTTAATAAAATAAGCTAATTCTTTTAACTTTTTACTTAATGGAGAAATTTAATTTTTTACTTAATGGAGAAATTTAAATTAAGTCAATTACTTACTAATATCTAAAATTTCATGTTTTATAATTTATTTTTCATGTTTATCCTAAAACTCACCCATAAACATTTACCCTACATAAAAATATCTATATTTTTTTTCTTATATTATATACGATAAAATTTGAAATTTATAGTATTTTATATATTAAAATTCTAAAATAATTATATATTCACTTAAATATAATTATACTTATAAGTGTTAAAATATTGTGGTATTTAATATATTATTTATTTGACATTTAAATTTAATAAGAATACAAATGTAAAAGTATATATTTAACAAATAACTTAATACTTATTTTTTAAATTCGAATGAAAAAACAAACATATTATTCAGATTCGGACATTCAGATCTATTCAGAATTCAGACTAATTCAGGTTTATTCAGATTTCAAACAAAAAAACAACGTCATCTTAGTGTTGTGGTCATTCTTAATATGTAAGTAAATATTAATTGTATATTTATTTTTATATTTTATTAAAGGTATTATTTTTGAAAAATTCAAGTTCTTAACTTTTTTTAAAAAATAAAAGAAAACGGAAGTGGATTGGTGAAATTTTTTTATCTTCTTAGTAAAAGTAAAAGATAAATTAAAATTTTTAAAAATAAAAAATAATTTAAAAATAATCAATATACGAAAGGTAATTCGAAATTAACCCTCAACCTAATTTAGCACTACAATTCTAAATCAAAGTATTGTGTATTACATAACTTAGAAACACAGAATTTTAAGTTAGGTTAGCAGGTCTTTGGACTATATACGTATGCATTCAACCTCTACAGTCTAAACCCCAGATTATAATTTGCTTATAGATTGTAACAAATTAATGAAAAATACAACCCTTAGCTTGTGATATGCAATGAAAAACTTTGAAGCGCACACAGAAAACTAATGGTAACATTGGACTCGAAGCATATTAAATGTCTTCTTAATTTAAATGGAATATTAGATGTAACTTAACATTTTTCAACTTTTATCTTGATTCATATAAGCACCCAAAGTGAAGATAAATGGGGAGAGATATCGAACGCTTGCAATTGTTGAAATTTTACAACAGAGACAGAAGCTTAGCAACTTTTTTTTTTCTTTTTTGGAAATAAAGTTGGAGAAAATTAATTCCAACAATAAAAATACCTTTCACTTCCATCCTAATGTCTCTCCGATAATTGATTCAACACAACAAAGATTGATTTTTGTCATTCGTATCATACAAACCTTCTACATATAGTTTAAATGCATCCTCTCATACTTTCTTGGCCAGGTAGAGAAATTTCAACTCTCTCAATTTGCTTCACAAGCTCCGGGCGACCCTTTCATACAAATCACGAGGCCAATTCTGATTCATATTGTTAGCAAGAAAGTTAGCAATCTGCATTCGACAGAAGACACATCAGTGGTGAAGCAAGAGCATTTATCAAAGAGATATATGATACACTCTCAAGCATTCCGAACAATCAAAATTTTGGGGATGGTACAAGTCCAAAAATACACCCTGAAAATTAATCTAACTCGCAAGACTATTTAGTAGAAATGGGATCCTCTTTTATTTTGAACTTGCCTAACATTTGGAAGATCTTTTGATAGTGTCTGAAGGACCAAAAAGGCATTTGGATCCATCCAACAAAAGAATAGCATATACAATACCATACCATGAAAGCTTGATAATCCCAGATGGTCGTCCTTCAACATATCAAATCCATCCAAAACGATAGCATATACAATCCCTGTTAGTGTTTCTTCAAATTTTCTTATGTATCGGTGGGTGAGGGGGGCTATAAAGGATAAAATTTCGATGCAGGATATGCTATTTTTGGTATATGCATATGAAAATGAAAATTCTCTCCATACTATGAGCCACAAGGAAATTTAGACATTCTATAAACAAAATTATAAGCACAGAAGAGCAACTTTATCTGACTTTCAAAAATGAATGTAAGATCTAGATTAGCATCACCAGCATACCTTCGCCCTCATGGCACGAAGCGATCCATCGGTATCTGTAACATTGTCCAGACAAGTTAGAGCAACCCTCAGTAGGTCAGGCACACAAGCTTGGACGTGAGGAGATAAACTCTGAAACACATCAACCATGGCATCTGGAACTCGTGGATCAAATGGAAGAAATGGGAGTTTGGCGACCTCCCTCAAAGCATCTAAATAATGACCTGACCTTGCCATCTTATGGACAGACAATATTGCCTCAAGCTGTCTCAATACAGTCTGTTGCTCCAGAACTTGCTCTCGTTCATGAAGACTGCAAGTGAAATTCAGGAGTCAGGAAAGAGCACAAAGATCTATGTAAATCATAACAACATCAAGTTATGAAAAGTTGCCAAAAGAAGCAAAGTAACTCAGAACAGTGCAAAAATTTAAAGTTTTGCAAATTATATATATATATATATATATTCATATGTCAGAAATTCTTTTAACTCACTAATTCACAAATTTGTCTACCTTTCTACTGGCTGTAACATCCTAAAAATGAATTATTATTAATTCCTATGGAAAGATCTCAAACTTGAGACAGTAATATTTTGAATACAATTGTCCAGACAAGGGTTGGAGGAAAAACTCTATTACAAAGTCCATACCCAGTAAACCATTTTTATCGATTTCAGCCAAAATAATAATAATAAATATTTTTATCAGCAATAAACAAAATCAACCTAAACAAATAAGAGAAGTGAATAACATTGATGCTTATAAAACATGTACTTATAAAATAAGAAGTACAAGATTCCATACTTAATAAACTATTTTTATCTGCAATATATGAAATCATCCTAAATAAACAAGAGAAGAGAATAACATGAATGCATAGGAGTTTAAACTCAGAATATATTTCAGGAATTTCAATTATGACGGTTGCTTTTTATTTGGTTTAATTATATGTACTCTCGATCTGAGAAACAGAAGATCCCATAGTCCACAAGATCAGCTGTAAGGTAATGCCTTCAAAGTTTCCAAAGGTTTGCCTAACAAGTTTTAAATAAGCCTTTTATTGTAATCATACAGCAACAATAGTAGCACAATATTAGCCAAAAACTCTATAAAAGACCAGGAAATGAAAAGCGTTTAATAACCTGACTTCAGGATAATATTTTTCCATCTCCAAAATTTCGTTGCCAGAATGAATTAGGCTAGCAGTCTGACTTTCACCATCCAACCTACCACGGGACATGGCAAAAATTGCTTCTGAGAGACACTTGTTAATTGTATCCAATGCCATTGAGAAGGCTCCAACTCTCTTCTGAAGTTCTATAGACTGAGTTTAGGTAATAAATAAGAATGAGAAGAAACAAAGGAAATATGTCAAACACAAAACTAATTAACAGAAGCAATTAAAGTAAAAACTATAAACTGAGGAAATAAAAAATTTCATGAACATACAAAAGACCCTTAATACAATAGAAAAAGGGCCAAAGAGCAAATAAACAATAGGAACATGTAAGCAAGGACACAGGACCCTAGTATTGAGGAATGTCTGGGTTGTAATCTATATAGACTGCCAGTGATTAGTTGAAATGTTAGTCCTTTTTATAAGAAGTTGATAGGTTATTCTTCAGTAGACAACCAAAATAAAGAAATTGAGGAAGGCAAGGACATAAAAATTACTTTATCATAAAGCCCAGCTTCCTGACACTGCCCAGCAGCTTCAAGTAAAAACTGTTGTCTAGCTTTGAGATCAGTTATATATCGTCCCAATTCACCTTCCTCCCCAGCTCCTCTTGAACCAAGTAAAAGATAAATTCCACCATCTCGTAACAATAGTTCAGTTAGAAGTTGCTTCAGCATCAAGCTTTTCTGCCTTTGTTGATCAACATTAGCTCTCCCAGTCCACGACAACTGTCCACCACCTACTGCAGCAGCAGCTTGTGCATAATATTCTAATGCCATCTGGAGATTGCCAAGACGAAGATAAGCAGACCCATATTGCCTAATTATGCTGGATGCCTCTGCATATGGATCCATCAATCCCAGTTTTTTTCCAACACCAGAACCTTCAGAAAGGACCCCGTGGTCTGCTAGCACAATTGATATGTGGGCAGCATCAATATTATACCCCTCATCACCTGATTCTTTAGATAAATAAAGAACAGCTGGTAGCAACTGAATGCTTAAAAGCAACACATAAGGGTATACCAGAGGGTCCTTTCCATTTTTTGTATAATATGATGGATCAAACTTGTTTAGGTAAACCTGCAAATCATCCAAACTGTATGGGGCCAAGCCATCGCTCAGGACAACAGAAGGAGCTTCACTGGGTACATCCCGTATGGCTGAAAGTTTGAACCACAAAAAATCCTCTATAGTACTGAAAAGAGTTGGTAGATCTCTTAGCAGCCGGTCAATTTGCCGGCGAGAGCCAGATATGATAGCATAGAGTAGCAACTTTTTCTTATCATATGCAGCTCGACCTACTCGATCACCCATTCTCAACATTTTCTCACATTCTTCAGAAGCAGCAGCTGCAATCTCGGGCGGCACCATACCTCCAGTGTTTATCCACTCTGTAAGCTATCAAAAAATAATAATAACAAAATAAAAAGGTAATGGACTAGGCCTGATAGTAAGGTTTTATGGATTAAGTAGTGAACAATGAGTACCAGAGGAGCAAACTGGTTTGAAGCACGGGATGATAGGGCAATGTTTCTTGCTTCATCATAGTATCCAGTTCTCAAGCAAAAATAAATCTGATACAAACAAAAAGCAAAACTTAGAATGAAACTCATCCATAAATAAAAGCACTGAATAACTCCGAATAAACCTAAAGCTGATTCCATACCATTTCCTCCAAAATTTATCAATAATCTTAAAAGAAGAAAGGAAGAAAAGAAAATTGAGGACTCAACACTTCAAAATAGATAAACTTTAATAATATAAAAGGCCATGGAGTATCAGGTCTCTCACCAACACGATGTGCAAGTTAACATACAAGCATACTTAATTAACATAGAAGCCTGCTCCATCTACTTAGGGATTGTTAGTGTTTTTGTTTGAAGTCTGAATATGCCTCAATGGTCATTCAAATGTTTGTCTGCTTGCTTTTTTTTAAAATTTTTTTTATTCAGGGTTATTCTAAGATATTTTTATCTGAACAGAAAAATGACATTTCCTGACTTATATCTGAATGCAAAAACTTCTGAAAAGATAAAAATCTTTATTTCCATAACAAACCATTCCTTTTTACCATATTAGAAGCCTATCTTTCCATACCAATTACATTCATAATTTATTCAAATAAATATCTCAAAACATTGCTTTCTAGATGTTCCTACTTAAAACGCAAAAACGCTGAACAATTATATTCAAATGTGGGAGAAAATTCCAATACATTTCATTAAATGAATTAGAAAATAACAAGGCCGTAATGCACACAGTCTCTTGCAACCAAGGAAAGCACACCAAAGCAAACAGAAAAGCGACATAATCTCATAGCATGCTCCATATGACTCAGATAATTTCTTCACTAATGCAAGTTCACCATTCAGGATAATAGGTCATAAATTTAAAAATGATTATAGGATTAAACTTATATAGCAAACCAAAACGCTTCATATATAGCAAGTAAGAGAATTAGAGATGTCACGGATTACATATTTAAAAGTGTTTAACCCAAAAACTAGCAATTTATAAGCATTGTTTGCTACCTTCTGTTCAAATAACAATAAATATTTAACAAAATTTCCAGGGGAACTAAACTGATCCCAACTTTAAGAAACTGGGACTTATGAGCAAGAAATTTGAACGGTAAATAAACTATCTAACATCATTTCATAATTGTAAAGCATAGAAGATTCAACAGAAAGGAAATGCCAGTGATATCAATCAAGACCTGCTGCCAAGTGGTATCAACTGGAGGCTGCCTACGAGTGTCACCAGTGTCAAAATCCAAGACTCCATAATCCCTTAATCGTATCTGCATAGAAAGAAAAAATAAAATAAAAGAAGAAGAGGCACACAACAAAACCAACAGACAAATTAAAAGGTGATGAAAGGCTCAAAAAGTAAAGTGACAAGTCAACATGCAAGATCAGGTTTACTAGCAATGTAAGGACATACTCGAAGAAAAGCCCGAACTCTCTGTAAATTTCCAACAACTCCACCAAGGGCAGCCTGTAATGGCAATTAATAGCATAACTAATCAGTGCTCAAACAAGCAGGGGGAGGTTGATTTATGTAGCTTTAGTACCAATCACAAGATAGATTAAGAATACGCTGCTAGCAGAAGCAAAAGTTTGGAGGGCAGCTTTCAGAATGACAGCAAAAGCAATCTCATGTGTAAAAAGCAGCCAGAGAGCAAAGAAAATCAAAAGCAGTAACCAAACAGAACATCATTCATTAAACAATCAAGTAAAATCACCTCCTGAAAAAAGAGTGCAATCAATCGAATGAAACAGTACTAGAACAAAATCATTACCTGTGCAGGATGACTTTGTATAGTATCCATAATATACTTCTCGTGTCCCCATTCCAGGTGGCGCCTTGCACCAATTACAAGTGACATCTTTCTTGAAGCAGTCTGTTGCACAGTTGCATGCTCACCCATCATTGTCTGAAAGTTATTGAGAGATCATCATACTTGCTTTGTAATATAATATAAAGCATGAAAATGCAAAAACAAGGTTACAGAGTAGCATGTATTAAGCAGATAAGAGAATAGAGTAAACCTGAAGAAGGTGCCATATTTTCTGTATGTTAACTGATTTTCCACTAGATGATTCAATGGCCAAGCTTTCATAAGCGCCCTTAAAAGCGGTAGCAGGCTAGATAAAATGACAAAACAGATGGTAAACACATAGAAAAGCATTTTTTTAAAACAAACCAAAGATTGTATATGTCAATGCATGTTAGAATTGTAAATATTGATAAAATATAATCCAAAAAAAAAATTTAAATAAAGGACAGAGCAGATATCATTTATAATTTGCCAGGTATATTGTGTTAAAGAACTGATATATTGCCAACTTCACCAGAGATTGCTGTCAAGATGACAGCATATATTTCTGAAACAGCTGAAAGGTCATCAAATTAAAGTAAACTATATTTCAAACAAGAGACTTTGATGCCTTTCAAAATGTAGCATTATATAAATTTAACATAGAAAGGAGTCTTACTTTAAATGGTAGTCCTTGCTGCCTTGCATTGTTCAGGTTCTTCACAACTTCAGCGTAGACAGTTGCTTTTTTCTCAAGAAGTGGCTTAGTAGCTAAAGGTACAAGCTCCATCCCAGAAGGACCTGAGGAAATCTGAGGACTAGAAGCCATGGATGCCATTTGACCAGGAAGAGTACCTCCAGTGCTCGTATCAGTCATGTTAGTCTTGGGTAATGTTGAAATTCGGCTTAAGCTCTGAAGAAAGTCACGTTTCTCTTTCTGCCAGTCTTCCTGCCAAAGATCAGATTACACCTATCAATCTGAAGTAAAAAAGCACAAGAATAGAGACTTCCTTTAGTTACCATCAAGATTTTTACAGCTATTATACAGAAAAACAGTCCCCACAGTACAAGAACCCAAAATTTACTTCATAAACTGCAAGTGGTGGAGGTAGCTAAAATTATAACATGTACTACTTTGAAGGATAAAATCTTTTGTTCCAACAAGGTTATTGGGAAACTAAAAGAAAAGTTGGATATAACATTTTTTTCCATCATTTTTCTTAAAATTACAAGGGAATACACACAAAATACACAATTGTTGCTGAACCCCATACTTAACGGCTTCCATTAGAGCACCAAAGAACCAATGTACTGATCTAACTTAAATCAGTGACAACTTAATCAAAAGTAATCGTCATGACAAGATTTAAAGGGCAAAAAAGGATATTCAAACAAGTTATCTACAGACTTCAATCTTGATTAAAAATGACACTGTTTTTATATTTTCTATCTTTCGAGTGAGTGTGCATATTTGTACAGCAAAACTTAGAAAAAATAAACAATTTATTTAGGAAATGCAACTGAGTTATGCTCCAAAAATAGGGGACTAAAAAGCTACAATGGGAGAAGAAATAAATGCAGCTGTTGATATTGGATATTACTTTAGTTTAAAAACATCTCTAAGAATTAAGAGAAAATCCATGAGAAAAGTAATTTTAATAGCCAAATACAAGGAAGTAATTGTGATGGCAGCAGCATACACAAAAGAGAGCTAGAATTAAAATAATATTAAGGAGTCCAAAAATCTGTTGGGTTATACAAACCTCCAGAACTTTCATCATGTAATCATTAAAACTTCTAAGGTTATCCGTCTGAGCTTCTTGGATGGCTGACACCATTGCAATTTCATGAACCTGAGGTGAAAGATTAATGCGTAAAAATTAAAATATGACCAAATATGCTTAAGGAAAGAAACAATATAAAGTGTAGTTAAATACGCTGTATGGTATTTAACCCAAAGCAGAATTTAGCAACCAAATTAGTAAAAACTTGATCGAAACCATAAGTATCCATTTTATGGCACAACCACACATGAGAATCTAGAAAAATTATATAAGAAGACAATATGTTGATCATCGCAGTTCTTGCTTAGCACAGACATAGGTCAACAAACACTTTAACATCATAACTGATCAACATGTAGACTGGAGTTTACTTACATGCATGAAAAATTAAGCAAATGAAAAATATGCAACAAAGAAAATTAGAAATCTCCTTTTCTTTCTCTTGGTTTGATAAGAAAGATATAAGAAAATTAGAAATGTGTTCTCATAAATTGTAAGATTACAACAATTCTTCCAGCAATTGAAAACAAGGCCATGAATAGGGGTTTCCCTTTTTACACAAAATATATACAAAGGTTGAAATACACAATCACATACGCCAAAAAGGAAACAAATGGGATGCAATGAGGTAGGGAATGTTTCATTTGCATATAATGAAGATTTTGGGGTTATCTCTTCACTAGTATACCTTTTTGCAGACAAAATTTGTTGTATTCTAAATCATTTTGAAAGTTCAAGATACTTTCACCAAGAACAGACTTCAGGTATGCTGGGAACAGTTTTTAAGTATAAATTTCATGTAGAGCACTATCTTCTTTCAAGCACTAAAAAGCTGAGGATGCATTCTATTTTTTTAATCTAAAAATGTTAGTATCTACATCTATGCTATTGATGCAAATGCGATGCAAATGCTAAGGCAAGTCATATAATGCATAACTCTTTTCAATGGTCAGTATTTCTATATAGTAACAAAAATGCCAGTGTACTTGATTGGAGAAGGGAGAGCAACAGATTAAAACCGAAATACCATTGAGATTAAAACAAAAACACTATTTTATGATTCTTTTAAAATCAGTGTTTGGGAGCAAGAGAATATCCGAAGTGCACATAAATGGTCTAACTTATTCTCCTAAGATGCAGTTATTTCTTTAAATGTTAAACTGGATGGATAAAATTCCAATAATTCCAGTAACTGACGTAACACATAATTCCAGCTGAATAAGCATAAGGAGTTATACTACATAATTAAAGCCAACAATCATGAAGAATATAATTTTGCTGATCGAAGTCATACAGACATTAAAAAAGCTCAATATTAGCAGTAACAGCAATAACACATCTTAAGAATCTACTGATAGCGAACAACTCTAGTACCAAAAGTTACCTGTTGCAGATATTCTTCCACACTAGTCGCCTCAGTGGGAAAAACATCCTCAAATGTTGTCTGTAAAAGAAAGTAACAAATGAGAAAAGATCATTTATTAGATGTAAATGATAGAAAAAGGAATAAATAAAAGAATTACAAAAACAAAAAAAACAGAGACAACAAAGCAACATAAAAGTTTGTGATGCAAGATAGACAGTCAACATCATAATCAAACCAAATGTAAGAGTTTGTAAAGTTAGCAATCAGAGCAAGTGAAGCATGGGCTGGCATGAGAGAAAAAGTGGAACTTACTCGACCTAGCTAACAAATGTAAAATCAATTTCATTCAACAAAATATATGGAAGTCTTTTCGATACACTTTTCATTGTTACATATTTGTACCACTGGAAATAAAACTTTGAAAAATAATGAAATGAAAATAGGTCACAACCAGAAAATTTTAGGTTACCATATATCAAATACAGTGTAATAAATTTCACCTTCAATTCAAATGACTTCAAATCTCTAGCAAGCTGTTCCGCATTTATTCCCTCACGTGCAAGTAGCCTGCAAATACAGTGCAAATGAATTAAGAGCATGAAATTGTCAATCTTATGCTCCTAGTTCCGGAAGCTCAATTGCATCCATGTAGTAAACAAGTAATTATAGGAAAAAAAATATTAAAGGCAATTTTCCCCAAACAAATTTCGAATTTCCATCCTGAGAAAAGAATCTTAGTTTAAAACTAGCTTCCCTGATTTTTCAACAACCAATTAAGTGGCAGTAGGTAGGAGAATCACAAGTACCTTGTGGCTGCAATAGACTGAGAAGGAGTCTCGGTTCTTATGGTTTTTGCCTTGAGCTTCTTTGACAATGCTTCTAGTTGATCTAAGTTCCTCTGAAAAGGGTACAATTTACGAACCCAAAGTTGGGAAAAGCCATACACAAGCATCCAAATATACATATCTAAGTTTAAATAAACTAATTTTCTTTTGAGCAATAAAAATATAACAAGTTTAGTTTGACAAAGAAGAGAGACTAATTCTGAACCAAGATATTTCATATCTTGCATCTTAGAGCTCAAAAACCTCCCCCCACTTCTCTCCAATGGAGCCAAGAGTCTGACAAGTCTAGACAGTCCAGTTCAGGTGAATTTCTCATTTTTTAATTCCAAAAAAAAAAAAATTGACACAATGTTATAAAGCTCAGACTAATTTTTAAAGACGCCATTTGGTAAAATTTTTCTGTTTGCCCCTTTCCCTAAGACAAACAGCTGTTGACAAGCTGGTCTTTTTCTCACTAAATGCTTTACAAAGTTTACAATTTACTAAACAACCAACGCATATTTCCTTGGAAAATAAGGATCAAACAAGCCTACTCCTTACATTATTTTATGTTTGCAAACGATAATCATCCAGAAATTAGGTCACTTGAAAGACCTCATAATTCACTCAATGTCAATTAACAAGAATAACAAAGAAACAAAATTCAATTTTTAACATTCACATTAGTAAAAGCAGAAACGAGGAGACAATGCATAACAAAATCATGTTCATGAACATTTATTTTTATTTCTCGATTTCTTTTTAAAAAAATTTCTTTTCATTCGGAACATTTTTTTCTCGGAAAGCAAAAAGAGATGCATTACTATCCGATTTCGGTGAGGACTTACAGAACTCGAGAGTTTAAGAGGATTACTGAAACTAACAGCTGAAAACATATATATTTTACTTTCGTCTCTGGTCTCATTTTCTCGGGAAACAAACGGAAAGTGAGGAGAGAAAAGAGTACCTGAAGAGGAGGGAACTGAGCAGAAGGAGCTGCCTGTTCCAGAAGCTTCGTTGAGGAGTGAAGAAGATCGGTCCAGCCACTCATGTCTTGCTCACCCGCCATTTTGCTCGGTTCCAATTTTACTGAATCAATCAATGAGAGGGAAAAGGGTTTAAGAAGATTTCATATTAAGCCCTACTCCAGTCCTCCACTCAAACGGTTTAGTTTTTGTTATTTGGCTTAATTGTCTGCAAGCGCGATGCGGCTAAATTACCCGAATAATGTTGAATCTCGGATCGAGACCATGGAGGTTACGGGTCGGGTTGGGGCGAAATTTTACTTGAAAGTTGACAGCAAATAATCCAATGGCAAACGGAAATTCAAAAACTAACAAAATAATATATTATCGATAATGTAAGAGATCCTAATATTTGAATCTCAACTTAAATTTCATTGTCATATGTCAATATTTATTATATAATCAATTTTATAATTTATAAAATTACTTAATTACCATTTAATGGATAAATATCACATTAAATTAGAATCTAGATTTTAGAATGTTTTAGCATTATTCATAAATTGTTAATAGAATATATTAAAGACCAATTTAATTAACCAAGGGCGTGTTTGGTTGGAGGATTAAAAGTGGGGATTAAACTCTTTTTTTTTAAATTTTATCTTTATCTCATGTTTGGTGCTGTTAAGGGTATTGGGATTTAGTTATCATTGACCCATAAGCTAATCTTAAATATTGTAAAGGAAATTATCCCAAAGGGGGTAATGGGATTAGTTAGTATTGAATTATATTGATAACTCAATTAAATATAATAATTTATAAATATTAAAATTATAGTAATATGTAATAAAAAATATTGATTTTAATAATATAAATAATAAATTATACTAAAAATCATTATTAACTTTACATTAAATTAAAAATCTATTTTAATTCATTTAATTATTAAATATTTTGATAATTCCAAATTTACATTATAAATTAATTATTAAATTAGTATTCAAAAAGATAAATATTTATGAAATAATAGATTATTGAATAAAAATATCACATATATATTTAACAAAATAAAAATTATTTAAATTATGATTTATATTTCATTAATGTCATTGAGGTTGATTTGTATAATTAATAATACAAAATTTTAGTTTATAATAATATTAATAATAATAATAATAACTTGTAAATTGTAATATTATAATATAAAATATGATTATTTATAGTCCAATCAATATTACATTAAATACAACATAATATTATATATAATCCAATATTATCTAATCCAATTCAATCCAATCTAATCCGGCATACCAAACGAGCCTAAAGGAATGAGGTTGCTCACGAACGTCTATTAACCTGACTTTATCTAGTTGGTCACTCAATTCGAATGCTAGGCAAATAAGCTTTAGATAAGAATAAAATTGATATTCCACTTTTTAACTAATACTATATATCACTGTTATTACACCAATAACTATAGTAGCATTCACACATTTGATGGTTAAATAAAGAAATAATTGTTCACTGATATAGAGGGCAAAATTATTAAGTTAACAAGTAAGGTGGCGTTTACTCAGTTGATGGATAAATAAAATAATAAGTAATTTTAGAAGTAATGAAATTTTATTGTTACAGGCCACGGAGGGAATTGAGTTGTGTTAGATAATAATAATAATAGAAAAAAATTGCTGAATTACTAGCTTATTACGTGGCCTATTTATTCATCTTTTTAAATTCAATTTTTATTATTACATAACACAACGGTAATATTTACATTTTAATTTATAAGTTTTTGAACATGATGAATTACGAAAGCATTTTCACCTGGATTCAAATAAAAAATATTGAAAAAGGATTATTATTAAAAATAATTACCACCAAATGCAATTACCCAATTTTCATTGGATCTGATACTTCTGACTTAACTATTAAACTTTTAAACGTTTTTGTCATAATTATTTAAAAAAAAAAACTGGGGAAGAATTCGAGTTTTCTGAATGACCCCCTACAGTTTGATTAATTATGCAAATAATCATTTGATGGGAAAACTTGTACTACTTTGTGCGCAATAACGGGACGCGAATCAGAAAGAAAAGAAGAGAGTGTGTGTGTAAAATTGAAAATGCCTAAAGCCAGCCCAATTTTACGCAAGGGACAGAAAGCTCTCCAGGATCTTAGCTTGCTCAAGATCTTGAACTCTGAAATTACACACGAGCTCTCTTCCAACCGCTTTCAGGTATACATAACTGGTGAATGTAATACAACTCTTTTTAAACCCATAACCAAGTGAAATTATGAACCAGGATTTGCTTTTGATGCTTTATTGATGATGCTTAATGGGTTTTTTAATTCTTTTAAGCATGCTTTTGTTTCGTACTAACAACTTCGGAGGGCCATTGGGTGTTTTGTGGAAGTTGAGTTACACCATTTTGTTGTAGATAGCATTTGACGCTAAAGAGGCTTTTATTCGTAATAAGAACATACAAGGAAACTTACCCAGAAAAAATATTAGGAAGATTTAACCATATTCATTTTATTAAATATGTAGCATGCTTATTATCTTTCGGCCATCTAATCACCACATACACAGGGAAATCTATTCCAATAGTGTGTCTAGTACTATGAATTCAAGAAATTAGGGGTCCTTTTCGGCTTATGTATGTTGATGGGTATGCAGGATAATCAAAGTGGTACCTTGGAGGATTTTAAGGTTGAATATGATGCGCCACAGTCCCAAGATGTGGTTTTGCGGAGGAAATTTGAGTCAGGTGAGGAAGTAGCAGTTTCGGCGTTGCTGGGGCCAGAGACCTTCGTAAGAGAGAGTAGGTTTCCGAGGGAAGTTTTGATGAAAGTATGTCTCACAAAGCCGGGCCTCTGTTCCATTTTGCAGTTTGATTGCAGAGTTACTGAGAAGCATATTGAGGGGTCTGACTTTGACATCCATAATGCCTATTATCTCCAATCATCAACCTGTCTTGGTCGTCCACTCTACAGAGGCCCCATGTTCAGGTAGAGTTTTTCCATCATACTCATGATGTTACTAATTATAAATCTAAATCACCTGAACACAATCTGAACTTGTGTATTTGTCAGTAACCTTAACCCTTAGTACAAATAGGGCAATTGTTGTAGCATGTGACTTAAAGGAAGAAGTCTAGAAGAAACAATATGTACATACATGGTTTGCGTTTTTCTTATGTTTGAACTGAGAACTTAATGCTTCTAGAGGACCGTGCTAGGGTACAATTGGGTTCTCTTGAGCTAGGTGCCATATCTCTATGTTCAGTTTGATTAGTGACGTTGTTATGTGTTTTCCATCCCGGTACAATAGCTAATTCCCATAAGTTATTGATGGATAAGAATTCAAGAGTAATGTTGGTCATGGGGAGAATTTGCATGTTCAATTTTGGCTGTTGGAGTTGAAGGGATGCTTTTGAGGATAGACTTCCCCATATATTACTACATTAGATAGGTGGGAGGGATAATGGCCATTAGATTTGATAGCCTCTTGATGAATCCTTTTAATTATTGAACATTGTAAATGCATCTCCCTTATAAGCTGCTTTATATTCTCATGTCCTTAGTAATGGTTGGACAGGCAGCATACCCGTTACCTAGATGAGAATTCACTCTAGTTTTCTCTCTTTACACTTGTAATTGCCCCAGCCAAATAGATACGCTGTTATTGGATTCTGTTAATGCTTCTCCCCTTCTCCCATCCAATCCGCCCTCCCTTTCCTCCGGTTTGTAAGTTGAATTGAATAAACTTTCCACTGTGCACTACTGTGGTTGAAGTTTATTCATTTTTTTTTAAATACCTACACATTCATGTGTCTCCTCATGCGGTATCTGTGTTCTATCAGTTGCCTCTTTTCTGCTTTTGTGATGTGATTTTACTTTACATGATCTTCCTTAATTTTTTTTTTCAAATTTTTAAGTTAAAAGATACTCACTCATAAGGTAAACGTTATATTTTATATCAATGATGAAATTTTGGCTGAAAAATGGAGCATGGTTTTTTTATTGCATGCCCTTTGATGTGCTTGTCATTGTAACAAGGGGTGCTGAAGATATTGGTATGTAATAGAACTGTGGGATGCTGTTTCTTATTAATGAAATTAAGAAGATTTGATTGTCATTATTTCAGTATTTTATATTCATTGACTCAGACACAACTGGTGATTATGCTAAATAGATACAATTAAAAAAAAAATAACTAAAAATAACTCCAACAATCATCAAGTTCTTCTCAGTGTAAGGCTTGGCCCTGGCTATTGCATAATCCTTGTATTTGTTCGCTAAAATCACAAGACAGAACATACTTGTTTTACTGAAATCATTGTTGTGTTTCATTATTCCGGAGTCCCATTGAGTTCCTTGGTTACGTAATCACCCTTCTTGTTGCATTTGCAGTTCTTTGGACCCTCAATTACAAGTCACGCTCAAGGAATATCTAGTTGCCAGAGGAATTGGAGAACACTTAACCAACTATCTTCTCCTCCACCTACACAAAAAGGAGCAAGATCAATACGTGAACTGGTTGCAAAAGCTTGAATCCATGGTAGCCAAAAGCTGAGTGACATTGACAACATACTGGTACAGTGCCTGAAAATTTTACATCCTCGCCCATCTTTTTGAACACCCTCAATGCCCTGCCCTCTGTTCTAGAAAAAGGTTCACAGCTGAAAGTAATTCAATTAAGCTCATAATTTAACTTGATATGAAAATATCATTACCTTATCAAGAGTTGTATCATCTCTTTCCAAATTTCTGCAATGAATGATTTATATTCCATATTCAAATTTTCTGGGCATACTTTTATCTAAAGCTAAAATATTTGTGACTTTTAAGTGGACGGCTGAAGTTGTCTTACACTGATAGTTGGTTTCATATGCTGCAGCATGCAATGATAGACCACCCATAAAGATCTGACCTGATTGAGTTAAAGGGTTAGAAGTTTTCTGCAGTTAATGCATAAGATGCTGGAGACTAAACTAGGTACATAAGTTAAAATAATCATTTTTTCCTGCCACCATTAACTGGTGCTATACGTGCAATTTGCAAGAGACCAACAGTAGAAATGTGGATATAATAAGAAGGAAGAGATTTTAAGTGTGCCAAAAGGGAAAGAGTTTGCGTGTGCGACTTTGCGTATGGTGAGGTTTCATTAAGGAGAGTTTCATTGTGGTCTATACTTTTCTAATAAACTCGTCGCGCACGAAGTTGTCCACCGATAAATAGCTCCCTAATAAGAAGATGGCTCAATTTAAAATGTGATACTTTACTTTTTTTGGGTCAGGTTGAGTGATGGTTTTGTATTCTTTTAAAAACACAATACATGCGGTAATAATAATTATCATATTGTAAAATTAATTTACAGAAATAGAGTTTGACTTTGTATACATATGTAACATTGGTCATCTGCCTTCCTTTTCCGATTTGATAATTTTACTTCTTACATCGTTTTTCATTTTTTTTTTAAAACCACAGCAAAATTTGTTGGGTACTGATAGCAACAACGCATCCAACAATTATGCTCTTATGTATTTTTGTTTATCATGATTTTATTACCTCCATTTGATTTTCAATTGGACAACTCAAAACTTGTTTGTATATATATTTGGATTTGATTAGGATAATTTTTTTTTTTTATTTGAAAGGATTCTTATGTAAGGAGTAAGTAATTTTTCTTTTGAAGTTTAAATTATTCATAGAAGAACACAACATGTATAAGAAAATGAATAATTTTCTCACAAGCAATAATAAGATTGGATTTTTTTGTTTGTAAAACACAACAATCAACTTTTTTACAAGTAAACTATTACAAATGTAGAAGAAATGGTATGTTTATTGAGAGATTTAGTGTAATAATTTTTTATATAGTAAATTTTTCTCTCATCATTCTTAATTACTATAATTTTTATTTGATATAAGAGTTCATATAAATTCTTATCTTATGTGATTAGTTTTTATCCTCTATTTATTTTTTATTTATTTTTCATTTGATATTCAGGCACCACCACAGCCATTTAAGGCTCCGCCTGACCTAGAACGCTGGATCACGTACGGCCTTATTTGAATTTTTTAATCGCCATGTGATATGTTCAGTGGTTTGTCTCTACTTTTTCTACGACCCTGGACCGAAAGATAGTAATTCGTGGTTTGAGGATGTATTTAAAATTAAAATTATTCTTTAAAATTTATATTTATTATATATTATTAATTTTTATTTCATAATTATAAATTTTTTTTATAATAATTATAAATTAAAAAGTATAACACTTCAATTTCAATTTCCAGCACATCCTCAGTCTTTGGCAGTACAGTAATTTTTTTCCTACTTTTGGAAAGTCGACGGTGAAGATCATCCCATCCGCCCATGTGGGACCCCATTGGCTGATGATGATTTGATTTGTGTACTCGATTCCCGCTCGTTGGCCGGTGGTCCTTGCACCATTGATTTTGTTTTTGTGATCTCTTCTAAGATGAGGTGCAAACATTATTGTAATTTCCAAGTGGGTCTCTTTCCTTTCCTGTACCCAAAATAAATTGTGGATGGATAAGCAGCTAGAAATACATTTTTTTTTTTTATTCCTTAAGTTACATGCATGTATCTTACAACCCTTTTATATGAATAATATTCATTTACTATTTATGAGAGAGGGTTGTAAAATACATGTAACTTAGCATTAGCCTTTTTTTTTTTTTATCTTATGATAAAGACTTAATCTTTTGCCAAACATACCATGATTAGGGTATCGGTGTCGCAAGATCTTGGTTAGGGTCCATGTTATGTAATTTTCATAGATTTTTTACTATAAGGAGTCTGTATCTAAATTCATAGTAGATATCAAATTATAACATATATGTCTGTTCCACAATGTAATCAAGACGTATTTTTAGTATTTTCAATGCATTGCACTTCTTTTATCAAATTTTTGTTACACGCAACTCATGAAAATGTTAAAACGCACAACAATAATTTGATAAAAGCAAATGTGTTCTAAAAAAAGCTCCCCAGACTCTTGTAATTTGAAATGGGAATTTTCAATTTCATATAAATATATCCAACCGTAATAAGCAATTAAAAAAATAAATAATTACTCATGTTATTGCTCGTCTGATAGTAGACTAAAAGTACATAACCATCAAATTAAAGTGTTGAATAACCGAAATGATAATAAATTTATGAATCTGATAATGACAATCGCTAGAAGTCCCTAAGTTACTAATTCTAGAGATCAGACCTCCCAGAATTCCAATTTGAGAAGAAAAATATGTCCTTTTTTTGAGTAAATCTTCCATTACATTATTAATGAATTTGTATGTTGTAACGTCATGTAATATATAGATTTATATACTTTTTTCTTAAATAAAAGCCGTGGAGTTTAAAATTCAAAACACTAACAGTTGTAACTCAAAAATTATATTGATATGATTTTTTACTTATATCGTAAAAAATTTATTATATCATTAATAATTTTATTATAATTATTATTTAAAATATATATTTACTATATATTATTAATTTTTATTTTATAATTATAAAATTTTTTATAGATTAAAAATTAAAATACCTCAATCACAAACAGATTATAAGACTAATTTCTCTGTCGTCATTTGATCAAAACCCACCCATAAAGTGAGGCCAAGAATAGATTGTCATGATGATAGTAACAATAAATAAAAATAATAATATTTTAATTTTATTTTGTTATTTGGTAGGTCAGCTTTGGGTCAAAAAGATGACTTTGTCTCTCCATATCTTAGTATTTGAACCAAAAATAATAATAATAATTCTTTACATCATCATTGATTGCACTTGTAAATCTAAGGGATTAGAATTCTGTATTGAATTTATTTTTTTATTAAATAAAAAATTAATGTTAAAATCATTTTATTTTATTTTTTTATCTAGCTATCATTGAATTAATATTTTGGATCTTCATCCAAAGTAAAGGCACACAATTTTTATTCTAAATAAATATTCTCAATATAAATTTATCACTTTAAATAATAAATGATAAGATTTAATGAAAAATTATCTCAACATTAGATGCTACTACCCTAATTATCAAAATTATCAGTTGCTGAAGGTATCTAATATCTACCCAGCATTTGATCCTTTAGACTCGCTGTTAAATATTCTCTAGCCCCACGTCTTTGGCAAGGAACATTATCGTTATAAAGAACAACAGGACATTACAGCAATCCCTAGGTTGGACGACCTCTCTGAAGAGGAAGTGTAGTAAGGGCACGAAAAATTGAACGTTTCTTGTCGCAACCTTTTTTGTTAGCTGATGTATTCACCTTTCCCTTGGGTAATATATTGGTCTAGCTGAAATTGAGGGAGTAAATTAATCTTGTCTCGAGAATTAGATGGTCTTCCTGAGCAGGCCTTTTATTTGGTAGGTAACATAGATGAAGTTACTGCGAAGGCTACAAACTTAGAAATGGAGAGTAATTTGAAGAAATGACCTTAAATCTTTGTGTACTGACTCCTAATCGAATTGTTTGGGATTCAGAAGTGAAAGAAATCATTTTATCTACTAATAGTGGACAAATCGGCGTATTACCAAATCACGCGCCTATTGCCACAGCTGTAGATATAGGTATTTTAAGAATCCGCTTTAACGACCAATGGTTAACGATGGCTCTGATGGGTGGTTTTGCTAGAATAGGGAATAATGAGATCACTATTTTAGTAAATGATGCGGAGAAGAGTAGTGACATTGATCCCTCGTAAGCCTAGCAAACCCTTGAAATTACCAAAGTTAACTTGAGGAAAGCTGAAAGTAATTAAGTAAGAGAAACAATTGAGGCAAATCTAGCTCTCAGACGAGCTAGGACACGAGTAGAGGTTATCACTGCAAACAATATGACTAATTGGTGCGCCCGAATAGAATAATCCAACGAATTTCTGTTTATACCCCTATTTTGATTCTGCCAATTGAATCCAATTAAATTCAATCAAGTGGAATCGGATTCTGACGGAAGGAAAAAGGTTTCAATTCGAAAATCAAATTGAATCGGATACAAAAGATACAAAATCAATAAACAAAGGTGAGTAGAAAAACTTATTAGATACCATTGGCCGTGGCTTCTAATGATTTCTAACTGATACTGGAATTGAATACCAGGTAAATAGTGTGATAAAGTAGATAGTATTGTGGAATGTTGTAAATGGAATCCGTCTTAGTTAATCACAGTCTTTAATATTGATCACATCATTTACACTTCTTTCAATATTATATAAATTATATAATTTCAAGGTGAGAATGATCATGTCCTTTCAAAAGTCTCCCCTCTCTTTAACTTTTTTTTTCCACTCTTTTTTCTTTTCGTGAAGTCTTAACTTTCTCGTTTGAACTAACTGTCAAAAGTAGCCATCTAGATGGTCAGCATCCATGTTGTTCAAAGAAAAAGAATTTTGCAGCAAGTTGGAAAGGAAAAGGAGCACACGGGTTTGACATTTGAAAGAAGAAAAAAGAAGGTAAAAATAATATAGAATTGATGCATAGTGCCAAAGCTTTCTCTATAAATAGAAACGAAGAGAATAAGCAAAGGCATTCCATTCAGAGAGCAATTTAGGGAGTTGAGAGAGAGATAAAGAGTTTGCATTTATAAGCTCTTGTTACAGTGATTGAGAGAGTTTGGGTATATTGGGGTTTTTGGGAAACGAGCTAAAATACTACAATACTTGTAACTCCTTATTTTACTAGTAAAATATTTCATTCTGTCTTCGCCCGTGGATGTAGGTTAAAAGCCGAACCACGTAATTTCTGGTGTCTTCTATTGTGCTTGTTCTTTATTTTATTTCCAATTTCATTTTAGCTGCAGTCTTGCTTCACTCACCAATTTCCTAACAGTGGTATCAGAGCTATTGGTTGTATTTTTTGGAGTCAGGAACTGTTCACGTAAGAGGTACTATTCACGTATACGGCACTGTATACGTATATGACACTATTCACGTATACAATACTGTTCACGTATACGGTTTTGTTCACATAGACGGTACTATTCACGTATACGGTACTATTCACGTAAAACGGTAGAAGCGATCCAAGAATTTTACGGTGCAAAGTAGGGAATAGTGGTGTGAGTAAAGCAATTATGTGATTTTGTACATGTCTAGGAAAGTTCTGTCACAAAGGCGATAAGAGGTTAAGGAGTCTGGGTTTTAAGTGGGACCATTGTGACCCCTCCAGTCTTTCTTGGGAACTTTCTTGGTGTGCATTCTCACACATACTCACAACTATTCAAGGTGATACACTAGCTTGTGTGCGGTATTTATCAACAAAATGGCGGCAAAGTATGAAATTGAGAAGTTTAACGGAAATAATTTTTCGTTATGGAAAATAAAGATGAAAGCTGTATTAAGGAAAAATAATTGTTTGGCAACAATTAGAGAAAGGCCCATGGAGATAACTGATGACAAGTGGAACGAGGTAGATGGCAACGCCATTTCTGATCTACACTTGGCACTTACAGATGGAGTATTATCCAGTGTGGCAGAGAAAAATACAGTGAAGGAAATATAAGATACTCTCACAAAATTGTATGAGGCCAAGTCACTACACAACAAAATCTTCTTGAAGAGAAAACTCTATACTCTTCGAATGGCGGAATCTACAATGGTGACCGACCACATCAACACATTGAAGACTCTATTTTCACAACTCACAACGTTGGGTCATAATATAGAGGAAAATGAACGTGCAGAGCTTCTACTTCAAATTCTACCAGATTCGTATGATCAACTCATCATCAACCTGACGAACAACAATCCAGTGGAGGGTCTAGTTTTCGACGATATTGCAGCCTCCGTATTAAATGAGAAGAGCAGGCGGAAAAATAAGGAAAACAGACAAGCAAGTTCGCAGCAAGCAGAAGCGCTATTAGTGACGAGAGGGAGATCAACAGAACGTGGCCCCAGTGGGAGTCAAAATCAGAGTAGATCAAAATCCAAAAGTAAGAAGAATGTTAAATGCTACAAATGTGGCAAGAAAAGGCACGTCAAGAAAGAATGTTGGAGTAACCAGAAGAGAAAAGATGGCAAAAAACCTGAGTCATCAAATGCTCAGGGTTGTGTAGCAAGTACCTCGGATGATGGCGAAATTCTTTACAGCGAGACAACAACTATTTCAGAAGGCAGAAAACGACTGTCTGATGTCTGGCTTATAGACTCAGGAGCTACCTAGCACATGACCTCTAGGAGAGAATGGTTCCACACATATGAACCTATCTCAAGAGGATCTGTATATATGGGAGATGATCATGCCTTGGAGATCGCTGGTATTGGTATTATCAAAATAAAAATGTTTGATGGTACAATTCGCACAATTGGGGAGGTACGACATGTCAACGGCTTGAAGAAAAATCTATTGTCTTTGGGATAGATTGATAGTCATGGGTACAAAACTCATGTGGAGAATGGAATAATGAAGATCGTTAAAGGTGCGCTTGTATTGATGAAGGCAGAAAAGATCGGTGTTAATTTATTCATACTTAAAAGAGAAACACTACAAGAGGCTGATGTGTGTGTCACGTCAAATGGAGAAGAATCAACGATGATGTGGCATCTCAAACTTGGTCACATGTCAGAACAAGGCTTGAAGATTCTCTCTAAGCGAAAATTGCTTCCGGGGCTCAAATCGGTAAGTTTACCATTCTGCGAGCATTGTGTTACAAGTAAGCAGCATAGATTAAAATTCAGTAGATCTATTGCTAGAAGTAAATGCATTCTAGACTTGATTCATTTTGATGTTTGAAAATCACCGGATATATCCATGGGAGGTGCAAAGTACATGGTGACTTTCATTGATGATTATTCCAGAAGATGTTGGGTGTATCCAATTAAGAAAAAGTCAGATGTATTTTATGTGTTTAAAGAATACAAAGCGCGGGTGGAACTTGAATATGGTAAAAAGATCAAGTGTTTGAGAACAGATAATGGTGGAGAATATACAGACGGCGAGTTTCTTGCTTTCTGTAAGTAAGAATGTATTTAGAGGTAGTTCACGGTGGCATACACTCCTCAACAAAATGGAGTGGCAGAGCGGATGAACAGAACTCTTATAGAAAGAATAAGAGCTATGCAAAGGACTGCTGGTCTACCCAATTCATTCTGGGCAGAAGCAGCCAAAACTGCCTGTTATATAGTAAATCGATCGCCATCTACAGTTATTGGGCTGAAGACAGCAATGGAGATGTGGACTGGAAAGCCAGCTGATTATTCCTACCTACATGCATTTGGATGTCTTGTGTACGTGATCTACAATGCCCAAGAAAGAACAAAGCTGGATGCAAAATCTAGAAGATGTATCTTCTTGGGGTATGCTGATGGAGTAAAGGGGTATCGTTTGTGGAACCCCACTGCCCAGAAGATCGTCATCAGCAGAGATGTTATTTTTATAAAAGATTAACTGCAAAGGAGAGATGAGAATGATGGCACTACAAAAGAAAAGTCAGAGATCGTGCTAGTATATGTGGAAAATAATCTAGAAGATTCATATTCTTCTGAAGCAGCACCAGAGCACGAGGAATAAGAACTAGTCGAGTCCGAGGCTCCAGAAGTTCGTCGGTCAACTCGTGAGAGACGACCACCAACATGGCACTCGGAGTATGTCACAGAGATCAACGTTGCATACTGTCTTCTAACGGAGGATGAAGAGCCATCAACTTTCCATCAAGCTTTAGAAAGCTTAGATATTGCTTTGTGGATGACAGCAATGCAGGAAGAAATAGAAGCTCTACACAAGAACAAGACATGGGAACTTGTACCACTATCACGTGGAAGAAAAGCCATTGGAAACAAATGGGTCTACAAGATTAAACGTGATGGCAATGACCAAGTAGAGCGGTATCGTGCAAGATTGGTGGTGAAAGGATATGCTCAGAAAGAAGGTATTGACTTCAACGAGATATTTTCTCTGGTGGTTCGACTCACAACAGTCAAAATAGTCTTGGTGATGTGTGCTACATTTGACCTACATTTTGAGCAGTTAGATGTGAAAACTGCATTTCTTCATGGAGAACTTGAAGAAGAAATATATATGCTCCAACCAGAAGGTTTTGCAGAAACAGGAAATGAGAACTTGGTTTGCAGGTTGAACAAATCTCTTTACGGTCTCAAACAGGTGCCGAGGTGTTGGTATAAGAGATTTGATTCCTTCATCATGAGCCTTGGATACATCAGACTCATTTTAGACCATTGTGCATATTACAAGAGGTTTGAAGATAATGATTTCATCATTTTGTTGTTGTATGTGGATGACATGTTGGTAGCAGGTCCCAACAAAGATCGAATCCAAGAATTGAAGGCACAATTGGCTAGGGAGTTTGAAATGAAGGACTTGGGACCAGCAAACAAGATTCTAGGGATGCAAATTCACCGAGACAGAAATAACAGGAAGATTTGGCTTTCGCAGAAGAATTACTTGAAGAAAATCTTGCGATACTTCAACATGCAAGATTGTAAGTCAATTTCTACCCCACTTCCTGTTAATTTCAAATTATCCTTAAGTATGTGTCCTCGTAATGAAGCAGAGAGGAAGAAGATGTCTCGAGTACCGTATACATCAGCAGTGGGAAGTTTAATGTTCGCTATGATATGTACAAGACCGGACATGGCACAAGCAGTGGGAGCAGTCAGTCGATATATGGCGAATCCTGGTGGAGAGCATTTGATAGCTGTGAAGAGGGTTCTGAGATACATCATAGGAACCTCAGATGTTGCATTATGTTATGGAGGATCAGAGTTTACTGTCAGGGGCTATGTGGATTCAGATTTTGCAGGAGATCTTGATAAAAGGAAATCCACTACTGGTTATATGTTTACACTTGCGGGAGCAGCTGTAAGCTGAGTTTCGAAACTGCAAACCGTTGTGGCTTTATCTACAACAGAAGCAGAGTATATGGCAACTACACAAGCTTGCAAGGAAGCTATTTGGATACAAAGGTTATTGGAGGAGCTCGGGCACGGACAAGAGAAAATTTTTGTATTTTGTGACAGTCAGAGTGCCTTGCATATTGTAAGGAATCCAGCATTTCATTCCAGGACAAAGCACATAAGAATTCAGTATCACTTCGTTCGAGAAGTAGTGGAAGATGGAAGTGTGGATTTACAGAAAATCCATACCAAAGAGAACCTAGCAAATGTTTTGACCAAGCCGATAAATACTGATAAGTTTGTCTGGAGTAGATCCTCTTGTGGCCTAGCAGAAACGTGGGCAACATGATTATAGCGAAGCAGAAAGGATGGTGTGGAGATTAATTGATTCTCAATCTAATCTCCAAGTGGGAGAAATGTCAAAAGCAGCCATCTAGATGGTCTAAAGCAGCCATCTAGATGGTCAGCATCCATGTTGTTCAAAGAAGAAGAATTTTGTAGCAAGTTGGAAAGGAAAAGGAGCACACGGGTTTGACATTTGAAAGAAGAAAAAAGAAGGTAAAAATAATATAGAATTGATGCATCGTGCCAAAGCTTTCTCTATAAATAGTAACGAAGAGAATGAGCAAAGGCATTCCATTCAGAGAGCAATTTAGGGAGTTGAGAGAGAGTTCAAGAGCTTGCATTTATAAGCTCTTGTTACAGTGATTGAGAGAGTTTGGGTGTATTGGGATTTTTGGGAAGCGAGTTAAAATAATACAATACTTGTAACTCCTTATTTTACTAATAAAATATTTCCTTCTGTCTTCGCCCGTGGATGTAGGTTAAAAGGCGAACCACGTAATTTCTAGTGTCTTCTATTGTGCTTGTTCTTTATTTTATTTCCAATTTCATTTTAACTACAGTCCTGCTTCACCCATCAATTTCCTAACACTAACTTTATGTAAATTGACTAAATTCTTTTCTAAAAAGGTGTTGTTATTTTTTTTTTTTAACTGGAAATATATTCAAGTCCGTGCAATAATGTAGCCGAAGAATGACTGTGTAACCGAGGCTTAAGTTTTTGCATGGTACTTTATGCACGGACTTGAATGAATATATTCAAGTCCGTGCAATAATGAAGCCGACAAAAAGATCTGAAAATGCTTGAGTTTTTCCAGGGTACTTTATGCATGGACTTGAATGCATTAACCATGCAATAACGTAAACAACGATGTGTGAAGGTTTTATCTTAAAACGTAAACAACGCTGTTTGCGGTCATGATATTGAAGGCTTTATTCAATAACGTAAACAATGTAAACAAAATAAATCACTTGAGAACACTGTTATGAAGGGAAACCTAAGAGGGAGTTGAGAACACTGTTATGCAATAACATAATGGTCTTTGGCCATTATGAGGACACTGTTAAAGCTTTGTTTACCCTTTTCGTCAAATTTTTCTGTTAAGTTACAGGCTACTGCCGTACGATCATAGAGAAAATGGACAGCATTTTCAACTGGAAGGACTTCGAGGTAGATCACAAGTATCCAAAGGAGGAAGCCTTGCGACGGTGGAGATCCGCCGCCTATATCGTCAAGAACCGCCGTCGACGCTTCCGTATGGTGGCCGATCTCCAAAAGAGATCCGACGCCAAGAAGAAAAAGCTCGAAATAAAGGTTCTCTCTCTACTTCCAAATTAATTGATTATCTTTTATCTCTCATCGTTGTCTTTTCTTCTGTTTTCCCCAGCAAAAAATACAAGTTGCTATCGACTTGAGAAAGGAAGCTTTACGGTTAACTGATGGTAAGATATCCACCGTCTTGTAGTGTCCACAATGCTTTTCCTTTGCCTTTGGACCTTATGATTCTTATTCTTTCAATTCTTTTTCCCAAATCGATTTGTGCTCTTGTCCAGCTGCTGGTCGTGCTGAATACAAGCTCTCAGAGGAGACTAGACAAGCGGGTTTTGGTACTGACCCTGATGATCTAGCAGCTATTGTTTGCGGTCATGATACTGAAGGCTTGAAATCTAATGAGGGAGTTGAAGGAGTTGCACAAAAACTCTGTGTCTCCCTAAATGAAGGTGTCCGCAAACGTGATGTACCTATCAGGCAAAATATCTATGGCGTCAACCGTTACACAGAGAAACCTCCCAGACCATTTTTTATGTTTGTATGGGAAGCACTGCAAGATTTAACATTAATTATCCTTATGGTTTGCGCAGGTTTATCTATAGGTGTAGGGCTTGCTAGAGAAGGGTGGCCAGAGGGCATATATGATGGGTTGGGAATCATACTTAGTAAATTCTTGGTAGTTATGGTTACTGCCATTAGTGACTACAAGCAGTCTTTGCAATTTAGGGATTTAGATAGAGAGAAGAAAAAGATTTTCATTCAGGTCACTAGGGATGGACAAAGACAAAAGGTCTGCATTTATGATTTGGTTGTTGGAGACATTGTTCATTTATCTATTGGAGACCAAGTTCCTGCTGATGGGATTTTTATATCAGGACACTCGCTGCTTATTGATGAGTCGAGCTTGTCGGGGCAAAGTGAGCCAAGGTATATGTATGAAGAAAATCCTTTTCTTCTTGCTGGTACTGAAGTTCAAGATGGGTCAGGGAAGATGCTAGTGACAACAGTTGGTATGAGGACTGAATGGGGGAAGTTGATGGAAACTCTGAATGAAGGTGGTGAAGATGAGACCCCACTGCAGGTGAAGCTAAATGGTGTTGCTACAATAATTGGTAAAATTGAATTGTTTTTTTCTGTGCTTGAATTTTTAGTAATGATTGGAAGGTTTTTGGGGGAGAAAGTGATTCATAATGAGTTCACAGATTGGTCCTCAGCTGATGCATTGACACTGATCGACTACTTTGCCGTTGTGGTAACTATAATTGATGTGGCTGTCCCTGAAGGATTGCCATTGGCAGTCACATTGAGCCTTGCCTTTGCAGTGAAGAAATTAATGAATGATGGGGCACTTGTCAGGCATCTCTCTGCATGCGAGACAATGGGGTCTGCAAGCTGCATTTGTACAGATAAGACGAGGACATTAACCACAAACCATATGGTAGTTGATAAAATCTGGATATGCAATACAATTTCAAAGGTTGAAGGCAATAACAGAGAAGACATCTTGCAGTTAGAAATATCTGAAAGAGTATTGGACATCACCTTGCAGGCAATATTTCAAAATACTGGCTCGGAAGTGGTGGAAGATAAAGATGGGAAGAATTCCATTTTAGGAACGCCAACAGAGTCAGCAATATTAGAATTTGGCTTGCGTCTGGGTGGCGATTTTGAGGCTCAACGTAGAGAGTTTAAGCTTGTCAAGGTTGAGCCTTTTAATTCGGTTAGAAAGAAGATGTCCGTGCTTATTGCTCTTCCAGCGGGTGGGATGCGAGCTTTCTGCAAAGGGGCTTCAGAAATAGTGTTAAGTATGTGTGACAAAGTGGTTTCTGACAACGGAGAACCGGTACCTTTATCTGAAGAGCAATTCAGGAATATCACTGATGTAATAAATGGCTTCGCATCTGAAGCTCTGAGAACTCTCTGCCTGGCTTTCAAAGATCTAAACGATTCTTCTAATGAAAACAACATCCCTGACAGTGGCTATACATTAATAGCAGTTGTTGGAATTAAGGATCCCGTGCGTCCTGGAGTCAAGGAGGCGGTTCAAACTTGTTTAGAGGCTGGAATTACTGTTCGCATGGTCACTGGTGATAATATAAATACAGCTAGAGCAATAGCTAAAGAATGTGGCATACTTACATCAGATGGTGAGGCTGTGGAAGGACCAGAATTTCGTAACATGTCTCCCGCTGATATCATACCAAAGCTTCAGGTTATATATTATCGAACTGAACATAATGAAGTTAAAATCTGAATCTATATGCACAAGAAGGTGCTAATACTTTTATGACTGTTTATTATGGATACAGGTAATGGCTCGTTCTTTGCCCTCGGACAAGCACACCTTGGTAACTCAGTTGAGGAATACATTTGGGGAGGTTGTTGCAGTGACTGGTGATGGAACCAATGATGCTGCTGCTTTGCATGAAGCAGATATTGGACTTGCAATGGGCATAGCAGGGACAGAGGTTAGTGTTTATATTTGCTTTGAAAACCTACATATAACTGATGATTATATAAAATTGAACTACACATGTTATATTTACTTTGAAAATCAACATATAACTGATGATTATATAAGATTTTGGAGTAGTGCAAAATCTCAGCTGAACAAAACAAGTTTATTAAAAAATAATTATGAGAGAGAGAATGCATTTTTCAACAATGTTGACAACTGGTCCTTAATTCAAGTTGATTTTTCTTGTCTATATATTCATGGTCCCTACTGTACGTGCCACCTTCACCCAAAAAGAAAAGAAAATTCAAGTAACGTAACTATTATAAATGATAAATCTTGAAAGAAACTTAGTTCTATATTATTTGGTAGAAAATGAAAGAAAATAAAAGAAAAGTTTTGCAAAGAAAACTGTTAGATCCTTTTATTATACCAAGCTTACAGTTTAATGACTACAAATTGATATTTATATTGAGCTACAATCTCTTCACACACACACACACGAGATTGTTGCAACACATAACCATTTGCTTTATAACTAACTTGACACATCAGTTCAACTAGCTAACTAACTTTGACAAGTCAACTTAATGATTTTATCTGATACAACCAGCTACACAGCAACATCATGCTCTGCTCTAGCTACATAGCAACATCATACTCTGCTCCAGCTTCATCTAATTCACTAACATCCCCCCTCAAGCTGAAATGTTTAGGATGAACATTCAGCTTGCTTCGGAAGTAACTAAACTGTTTGAAAGAAAGAGCTTTAGTCAACACATCTGCTATTTGATCTTGACTAGGCACATAGCAGACTGCAACTTCTTTAGCAGTAACTTTATCTCGGATGAAATGGATATCCAATTCAACATGCTTAGTTTTAGCATGATAGACTGGATTATAAGCTAAAGCAATAGCTCATTGATTATCACACCACATCATAGGAGTAGAGCTCAAGTTGATGCTAAGTTCACCAAGTAAAGACTTAATCCAGGTAACCTCTGAAGCAGCATGAGCAAGAGATCTGTACTTAGCCTCTGTGCTGGATCTAGAAACAACAGCTTGCTTCTTGGACGACCAAAAGACAAAATTATGACCTAAATAAACAGCAAAGCTAGCTACTGACTTCCTATCATCATGATCACAAGCCCAATCAGAGTCTGAAAAACAATGGATTTGCAGAGCTCATTGGTTGTAGAATTGCAGCCCAAGATGTATAGTACCTTTTAAGTACCTCAATAACCTTTTACATGCTTCCCAATGTTGAGTTCTAGGATCGGAAAGGAACTGACTTAACTTATTTACAGAAAAAGCAATGTCAGGTCTGGTAAGAGTAACATACTGAAGGGCTCCTATAACTCTTCTGTATTGAGAGACATTGTCAATTGGCTCCCCTGAGTCTTTGGTGAGATAATAACCTGTAGACATGGGAGTTGGCACAGGACTGCAATCAGTCATGCCATGTTTTTCCAGAACATCAGCAATATACTTTGCTTGTGTCAAGGAAACCCCTGTTGAAGACCTGTTGACTTCAATCCCCAAAAAATAGTTAAGTTCCCCCAGATCCTTTAAAGCAAAAGTCTGATGCATATTCTGAATAGCTTGCTGAATCAGTGATGAACTAGAGCCAGTGATGATAATATCATCAACATAGACTAAAACAATAGTTATATGACCATTGTTCCAGGCATAAAAGAGAGAGCTATCAGACCTTGAATGCTGAAAATGCCACTGGGAGATCATTGCATCCTTAAATCTGTCAAACCAAGCTCTAGGAGCCTGTTTTAAACCATATAAAGTCGTATTCAGCTTGCAAACATGATTAGGTTTAGTTGAATCAACAAAACCTTGAGGCTGAGTCATGTACACATCTTCAATTAAAATGTCATTGAAGAAGGCATTATTAACATCCACTTGCCGAATAACCCAGTGGTTCAATATTGCTAAGCTAAGAATAACTCTGATAGTTGAAGACTTAACCACTGGACTGGAGGTTTCTATGTAGTCAACCCCATGTGTCTGATGAAACCCCTTAGCAATAAGTCTAGCTTTGTACCTTGAAACCGAGCCATCTGAGTTATACTTAATTCGAAACACCCACTTGTTACCAACTATCTTCACTGGAGTAGCAGGTAAAACCAAATCTCATGTGTGATTAGCTTTAAATGTTAGATACTCTTCTTGCATAGCCTTATACCACATAAGATCAGAGAGTGCTCTGGAAACAGAAGTTGGTTCTGATTGTTGGGCTAACAAGGCTGACAAATAAACTTCTGGCTTGAAAATACATGCTTTTGATCTGGTTACCATTGGATGACCAAATGGTGCAGGTTGTGGTAATGTATGTGGAGGTGATGAATGAGAAGATGAGAAAGGAGAAGCTGAGTTAGAATTATCAGAAAAATAAATAGGAGTAGAAGCATTAGACTGATGATCAGCAGGGTGAGTTGGTTGAAGTGTTGATGATGCTGCTAAAGGTGCTTGTAACTGAGTAACAGAAGAAGAGAAGACTGAAAAGAAGACTCAGAGTGTGAAGTGGACTGACAGCTTAAAGAAAATGAAGAAAAATCTACCCTAGGCTCATAAAGAAAGGAATTTTCATCAAAAGTGACATGATTGGAAATATAGACCCTCATAGAAGAATGAAGACACATATATCCCTTGTGTTGTGAACTATAGCCAATGAATATACATCTAGCAGTTCTGAAATCTAACTTATATCTATTGTATGGTCTGAGTGTTGGATAACAAGCACAACCGAAAGTTTTAAGTGTTGAATAATCTGGTTGATAATGAAACAGCTTTTGAAAAGGAGAAATGCTATGTAGAACTAGAGTTGGAAGTCTGTTTATCAAATAGACAGCTGTGTGGAATACATTCCACCAAAATTTGAGTGGTAAATGTGCTTGAGCTAATAAAGTCAGACCTACATCAACTATGTGTCTATGCTTCCTCTCAATTCTTCCATTTTGGTGATGAATATGTGGACAAGGGTGTCTAAAATGGATACCAGAAGTAGTGAGTAATGAGGAAAAAGATCTGAACTCCCCTCCCCAGTCTGTTTGGACAGTTTTGATTGAAAGTTGAAGATGCTTTTCAATGAATGTTTTGAAATTTTTAAACACTTCAAGAGCATCAAATTTTGCTGATAAAGGGAATATTCAGGTAAACCTACTGTAATAATCTAGGATTGATAGGTAGTAGTTATATCCTTGGGTAGAACAAATATGAGAAGGACCCCACAAATCTGCACATATCAGTTCTAAAAGGTGCTAAAGTTTTTGTTTCAACTGAATCAAAATGCAGCGTATGATTTTTCCCATATTGACATGCTGAACAAAATTTCAAAATTTCAACTTTATTAAGAGCAGTAAAGTTGTTACAAGCTTTGATAATAGTTTTGAGAGTATAAGGAGCTGGGTGTCCTAATCTTCTATGTAGAAGATTTACATCAGTTAAACCCTTTGCAACAACTAACATACATGACTTTTTATTGAGCTCATAAGAACTAACAGCAAAAGGTTTTTCAGAAGTAAAAACAGGAGACCAAGCAAAGAGAGACTGAATTTTGTTTTGACCAACTGAACTGAGAAAGACTGGGTTAGCAGCAACTTGTGAAGAGACTCTATACAAGCCACCTTTAGTAACACCTTCAAGTAAAGTTTTCCCTGTGTTCCTGGCCTTTATAAAACAGAAATCACCAAGAAATTCAATAGTAACTGGATTGTCAGCTAATAATTTGGAGATGCTAAGTAAATTCTTAGTAATAAAATGGACATGAAGAACATGGTTAAGAAATAAAGATTGAGAATTGGAAGTGTTTATCACAACTGATCCTATATGTGTAATAGCTAATGCATTTCCATCCCCAACAAATAACTTTTTAGTACCAGTATAAGCTTGTGAATCTAGAAGTTTACCTAGATCATTAGTAATGTGATTTGTTACTCCACTGTCAATGTACTAGGAAGGATCTTCAATGTATTCTGGGAGTGAAGAAGACATAGCTGAGGAAGATGAAGCACTTGACGGTCCAGGATTGTTGTTTCCTTGACCAGCAACAAAATTAGATGATCCAGGAGTGAAAGAGTAATAAGCAGAAGGACTACTATCTGGATACACTATATTTTCTTGATAGCCAAAACCCCTGGGTGCATGACCAAAACCAGCATTTTGTCCAAAACCAGCATTTGAACCAAAACCTCCAAATCCTCTTCCACTATTACCATTATAGACCCTTCCTCTACCATATTGCCCTTGATTAAAACCTCTGCTACCATTCATATTTCCTCTACCATGATTCCTCTGTGGAACAAAGGATGAGTTGTACCTATTCCTACATCTATTTGCTACATGACCAGGTATGAAGCAAATTTGACAAACAACTTCAGAGGAATTACTGTCAGTATTAAACTGACCAGATCCATATCCATTAGAACCTCCATTTCCAGAATTATTACCTCCTCCATAGTTATTTCCATAATTTTTCTGAAAATTTCCATTATTCTTTCCAGCATATGAATTCTTCTGAGCAATATTTGCTGTCATGTTATGCATCACATCACCAGTAATTTTCCCTTTCTTTTGCTCAACTATATTTTCATGATTCAACAATAAAGAATAAAGTTCATCTAATGTTATCTTTTCACCTCGAGCTAACACAGCTGTGACTAAAGATTCATAGTCTAATGAATCAAGACCAATTAATATATGCATCTCAAGATCATTTAACTCAATAGGTTTTCCAGCTAGAGCTAAAGTATCAGTTATGCGTTTTACTTTAACAAAATAATCAGACATATGCATGGCACTTTTCTTAATAGTTTGAATCTGCATTCTAAGTGTTTGAATTCTAGCTTGTGATTGAGAGATGAGCATACTAGCAAGAGTCTCCCAAAGCTGTTTTGAAGTTGTAGAATCAATCACAGTAGCAAGCAGATTTTGCTGTATCGATGACATCATCCAACTCAGTAAGAGTTGGTCAGTCTTCATCCAAGCTACGAATTCTGGATTAACAGATCTGGATCCAGACTCAGTTAAAACTTCAGCTTCATTGTTGTTTCCAGAAGAAAGAAACTGCTCAGGACATTCTCGATCGCCATTGATAAACTCTTCCAAACCGTTTCCTTTGATTGAAGTTAAAATTTGTGTGCGCCACAGAATGAAGTTGTTTTGATCTAGCTTTACTGGCGTAACAAAACTGAAAGAGTTGTTGTTTTGAACTATATTTACCATTTATGGCTCTGATACCAGGAAAGAAACTTAGTTCTATATTGTTTGGTAGGCTAGAAAATGAAAGAAAATAAAAGAAAAGCTTTGCAAAAAAAATTGTTAGATCCTTTTATTATACCAAGCTTATAGTTTAATGACTACAAATTGATATTTATATTGAGCTACAATCTCTTCATACACACACGAGATTGTTGCAACACATAACCATTTGCTGTATAACTAACTTGATACATCAGTTCAACCAGCTAACTAACTTTGACAGGTCAGCTTAATGATTTGATCTGATACAACCAGCTACACAGCAACATCATGCTCTGCTCCAGCTTCATCTAATTCACTAACAAATCTAATTATATAAAATTTGCTGATACTGCATAGAATTCAAGAGTGGATTGGAAACTGAAAGTAGTTTTTAATTTGGGTATATATATCCAAGGGACACAGAAAAACAAACTAAAGTACTACTATAATAAGTTAATTAATTGCTTCCTTAACACCTAGCTTAATAAATAGTAAAAAGAAGAAGAAAATAAAGTAGCTTCTAACAGAAAATATTTTTCACCATTTAAAAATTCATCAATATTACTTTTTATATATAAAATGATGTGTAAGAATTTTTCTAATATTCCTTTCGGCAATTTTTAATTCATACATACATGGTCTTTTCTTTTTAATCCCTATATAGCCATTAATATTACATAGCAGGGACAGAGGTTAGTGTTTCCATCTTAATAGTTGTCAATCTCTAATTTGTAGGATTTAATTTAGTCTCTAATTTGTAAGGATTTAATTTAGTTTCCTTTCTTGTTGTCCTCTACATGTGTATATTAACCTAGAATTGTATTGTTTGAGATATCAATAAAACGTTACAAATTTCTCCACATGTTCAAACATTTGGTTCTTCTATAATGCATAGTGTGCCTAATGGGTTTCATTCTCTACTTCTGAGTAAAGAAAAGAGGTATATTTTCTAGGAGGCAGTGCCTATGAGCACTATTAGTGTTTGATCAATATCATGTCTAGTGCTTAATTAATTTTCCCCAGATTTGTCATCATCAGTGGTTTGAAAGAAATGCCTATATGAACTAGAAATGTTTCTTTGTAAAGAGACTTTATAACCATTTCTGCAACTTACTTGCATCTGTAAACCACATGAACTTTTATTATTCGTTCATTGTTCTATATTTTGCTTTCTCAATTCTCGTGTTGATATTATGAACAAGAAATTTGTTATCTGCCGTAGTATTATAGTGTTTTGGTGAGAGCAACTGATAATAAAAGCAAACAACTTATTGAACAATTATGCATGGTGATCAATCATCGTGTATTTACTTTTTATATCTTCAGTTTCTTGCAATATAATCTGGTCTTCAAGTATGAGGACAAGTTAGTTTTACTGATAAGGTCTTTTTGGGTGGTATCGCTTGTTTGGGCACACTTCGTGCTCACATCTGAGTTAAGGGTTAGCATTAATATGATAGTTTGAAAAAATAATTGGATTTTCAAGTGCTAGTAGGGTAGTTAATTTCCTTTGCAAAATGTACTCCTGAAGTCTTTGAAGGCTTTGTTGATACGAGATTCTGGTGTCTACTCGTGCAAGACCAGAATCTTTCCTCAACTCTCGAACTCTTGACCAACTGCAGATTCTCTTCATAACTCTTTTCACTGAGTAGAACAATGCCTCGTATAACTTTAACTTCAGTAGACTCTTGTGCACACAGAAATTGGTCAGAGCACGCCAGGAGTTTCTCCGGCGTAAACCCTCCGACGCTCAAGTCAAAAAAGTCAGTTTACTTTTTTGGGAAACTCGGCCACTGATCTCGTGGCTATTTTTTAGTCTCTTAGGCAGTAAAAAATACCTCTGAGCTTTTCTCTCCTTTCTCCCTAAAGATATTTTTTCTTAAGTTCTAATGTCAAAATGTCTAACCCGTTTACCTTCGTTGATTACCTTTTTATAGCCTTCCTGTGAATCCGATCCCCCACAATCCATGCCCATCACTTTCCCCAACCCACGGAAGTGGATACTTGAGTGTCGTAGTTGTGGCTGAGTGGGTTTCGTGCCTAAATTCTCGAATAGGAGTGCGCGTTTCGTTAACCGCTATAGACTGTGTCTGCTGACCTCGATCTTTAGCAGGGAAAGTTGTCGGCTCCTAGCAGGAGACCATCTCGTCCTCGTGGGCGAGCAGAAAATTCCTGCTCATGGATACCCGCTACCAGACTTTACCCATCTGCTCACTTGTAAGGAGGCTGACTCTTCGTCCAAGGTATGGTTGGTCTCATTGTTATAAATCCCCAAACACCGGTCTCTCAGTTTCTCGTATTTGCAATGCAATGGATTAATACTAGAAACTTTATTAGTTTGGGCGTTCTCGAGGCACATCTAACTTGACTGTAAGAAATAAGGATATTGCTCACTCCAGCTTAGTCGTTTCCCCTTTTGCCACTAGCAGGCTACTTCCTCGAAGAGTCATTTCGCAATTAAATGCGGAAGAGGCAGCAGGAATACGTCCACCCGTTTGAATTTTAAATTGACAGTTGTGGAACCCTCGGAGCACGTGCCGTTTGGATGGCAATAAATCAAAAGCATCACCCTCACTTCCAAACCCTAACTCTCTAAAGTGTTCTTTTCCTCATCCAATCTGTTTCGCATCTTCCGACGGCCGGTGATCCTCTCATCTCCAAAATTCAAACTATCGTTCTTATTTTCGTTCTGGTGCTTCACTACTTCAAGTACTGTTTTCTCTTCCCAACTTTGGATTTTTGTTGTTATTTTGAATGGGGTTCGGTTGTGTCATTTTACATAGAGTTTAGGGAATGTCAAAAGGCAAAGAGAAAGTGACTGAGGTTGGCGATGACGAGTTAGACTTCCTATCTGGTCTACTCACTAATCCCGCTTTTGACCCCGGGATTCCTCTAGAACTGATAAGATCTAGTTTAGGGAATAGTGCTAGGAGAATGTCTCTTGAAGCAACCACTTCAAATAACGACGATGACGGGTCTTCTGGTTCGGAGGATACTCTAAGTGAAGACCCGGGTGAAGACTCTGGTGAAGCATCCTCACCTGGGGTATCACAACCAGAAAGGAAGAGGAACCTAGGAGGTAGAGCTCTGATAGAAAATTATGTTATTGACCTCACGACCTGTATGACTACAATAGAAGACCTTATAGATCTTTGTACTATTTATGACATCCCTGATGGTATATCTCTTAGGGTTCTAGGTAAAAATAATACTCCCAATGACCTTCTAGGGGATATGTTACTATGTTTCTGAAAAGCTTTAAATTTGGGATCAGGCTGCCCTTACAACCTTATTTCATCTAGATGCTTAGTGGGTTGCACTTAGCTCCTGGTCAGCTTAACCCTAATGGGTAGAGAATACTTTCTGGTCTGTTCATTTTGTGGAGCAGATGCTATCAGAGTGAGCCCACGTTTGATGAGGTCAAACACCTATAACAGTTAAAGAGTAGTCTTAAAGACGTCGGTTGGTATTATTTCATATTAAGCACCAAGACCAGGAAACTCATAACTGATCTTCCAACAGGTGGAGGTGGGAATTAAAAGAAAATAATTCTTTTTCACTAGGGGTCCTTAAGGTCAAGTAACACAGATTGATGGGGAGAATGTTCGCGTCCCCTCCCGTTTCGTAGTTCCAGGTAGCCCGCTTGTTTTAGATGTCTTGTACCCCCAGTTGGTCTCATGATTGATCTATCTCTGACATTGTCTTTGCTCGAGCTGTAGGTTCTTGGGGCGTCCACTACAAACTCAAGCTTGACATGCTCAAGTGCGTCAAGACTGTGTTGGCCAATTCCTTCTCATGCAGAAAATTGTTGTCCACTTATAACTTGCTCCAATCTCACATGATATCCACCAACCTCGAGATGGAGGACGCTGTAATCGGGGCTATGAATAGAAAACGATCACAGCGTCCTCGTCTCAATGCTGCTAGGCAAGATCAACATAAAGATGCTCCTCCTGGCAAACGAGTCAACACTGCGGAGCAGGTCGCCCTTTTGAAGACTCTATTACCTCCTCCTCCTAAGGCCGGCGAAACTAGTGGGACTGCTAATGACACTGATCCCACTTCTCCGCCTCTACCTACAGGCCTAAAATCTCGTTTGCACGATAATCGACCAGAGCTGGTCCTTTACATCAGCGAGTTTTTTAGGCTCGTGAGCAAGAAAGACTTGGAGGAATTTGATGGCAGCACTCTAGGCGAGCTGGTCGGGGCTATGCAGTTCAGTGCCTTTCATCTCGATTGTATGGCCACTTATTATAAGGCGAAGGTCGGCCGTTACGATCGAAAAATGAAAGAAGACATTTAGTCGGCCAAAAGCAAAGTTGGCGCTGTAGAGATCTCGACCTTGAGAATATTAAATTGATTGAGCGAGAGTCCCTCGCGCAGGCAAAGGCTATCACTCTTGAAGAGGAGATGAATAAAGTTAAAGAGGACTTGCAAACGCAGAAAGCTACCTATGAAACTCAGCTCGAATCCCTGAGTGCTTCTCACCAGACTCAAGTCAAAAACTTAGAGAAGGAAGCTGACAGCCAGTACGACCAGAGGCTTCAGCTTTTTTATCGGTGCATCATGGCCGTTCTCGGGAAGCAGCATCCTAATCTAAAGATGGATGAGCTTGCCGCTAGTGTTGCTGAATATATAGACAAGGAGGCAGCCAAAGAAGATGGCAGAGAGTTAGATCCAAATGCATCCGAGGAGGCAACCTCTCCTCCTCGTGCAGCCCTTACTGATGTTGCCGAGGCAAGTACTCCTCCGGGCGCAACCAGTGAGACCCCCTGCTCCTGAAGTTGACCAACTAGCGGAAACGACTCCGCTTACTGATCCCCCCGTCTTCTTAATTGTATTTTGTATTGTGGATTTCCTTTTGGAACATTGTATGTCGATATTAGCTGTTCTTTACTTTTGTTGGGAAATTAATAAAACTCTTCAGTTCGTTTGCTTGCTTCACATACTCGGTTTTTTTTTTTTGGCTCGCTTACACTTAATCGAGCAGATGCTAGGAGACTTGGCTCTGCATGTCTTAGAAACTTATTGAAACTTTTAGTAGTCTGCTCGCCTTAGCTTGGTCGAGTAGATCCTGGCATACTTGGCTTCCTGTCTCGGTATAAAATAGGTTTTGAGACTTTTGAGCCTTTTCATGCCTTAGAAACTTTTTGGAACTTTGGTGGTCTGCTCGCCTTCGCGTGGTTGGCGATAACTGAATAAAATTCCTCCACGTTCTATTGATTACTGAACTCGACTTATATGAAATTGAAATAAACGACAATAGGAAATAAATAAGTCTTAAGTATAATTGGATCTTACTGGAAATATTTCTTGAGATGCGTTGTGCTCCACGGTCACTTCACCTCATGGCCATCTGCGCGAATGAGCTTATAGGCTTCGGGTCCAGCCACATGTTTGACTCTGTATGGCCCTTCTCAATTAGGACTGAGTACTCCTTATGTTAAGTCTTTTGTGTTTTGATTCACCCTTCCTGAGTACCCACTTGTCGACCTTGAACTATCGTACACGCACCTTCTGGTTGTAGTAACAAGCAACTCTTTGCTGATATGCGGCTGATCGCTTCGATGCTTGCTCCCACTTCTCAGTCAGCAGATCCAGATTCAAGCACATCTAGTCATTGTTTTCGTGCTCATTGAAGTGATAAGTCCGGTGTGTTGTCGTTCCTATCTCCACAGGTATAACGACCTCATGCCCGAAGGCCAAAGCGAACGAAATTTTGCTAGTTGATGTTTTATGGGTTGTCTTGTACGCCCATAACACCCCTGTTAGTTCATCAATCCATGCTCCCTTCTTTGTTCCTAACCTGGTTTTCAAAAGTCCTCTTAATAACCATGTTGGCTATTTTTACTTGTCCGTTAGACTGAGGGTGAACAGGCGAGAAAAACTTCAGTTCTATTCCAAGGTTCTGGCAGAAGTCTCTGAAGTTATAATTCTCAAACTGCTTGCCATTGTCTGCTATCAGGGCATAAGAGATCCCATATTAGCAGACCAGGTTTCTTCAAATGAAGTTAGCCATCTTTTTCTCTGTGATCCTACTGAGGGCTTCTACCTTGACCCACTTCGTGAAATAGTCTATTGCTACTATTGCATGCGTTGCTGCCCTCCGTCCCTTCGGCAACGGTCCAATAAGATCTATTTTTTATTGAGTAAATGGCCATGGCGAGGCCATAGTAATGAGCTTCTCTTATTGCTAGGTAGAGAAATTTGTAAAACTCTGGCAACTCATGCAACTCATAGTTTTCTCCTGTGCATCCTCGTGCATCGTCGACCAGAAATATCCCTGCCAAGAGCTTTGTGGGTAAGGGGTCTCATACCATCATGACTTTCACAAATCCCTTCATGTACTTCTCTCAGTACGTAATCTGCGTCGTCCTAGTCCAAATATCGAAGGAACGGTAGAGTGTACCCTCGTCGATATAACACCTCATCTCTGGTTGGTGAGCGAGGAGGTTGCATCTCGCTACGCTGATATTGAGCTGACCTCTGGTTAGGCTGGTAAGAGGTGACCCGACCTCTTGCACTGCTACCTGAGGCATGGTGGTCCTTCCTCTTAATCGACCCATTTCCTGGTGGGACTCTCTTCTCTTTCCTCCTCAACCCTTCCAGCTAGTTTGTCTTGATCTTTGCTGCCTTTTTCTCCTTAATCTCTATGTCTCTCTTGGCTTGCTTGTAAGCGGCAGAGTATGACTGAATGGCTGGACTTCTCAAATTATACCACAGGCGCCATATCCTTACCCCTTCTTTTAGTCCCCTCAATACTTGGGGATGGTTGAATGCTCCCAAATTGAGGACAGCGTGATGGAACCTTTGATGAACTTCCGAAGGGTTTCATTCTCTTTTTACTTCATGCTTGTCAGCTCTATCATATCATCTTCAGGTGTCATTGTCCCCGAAATTGCTCTGTAAATTCCTAGCACATCTGTTCGAATGACTTGATACCCCCTCGAGAAAGCTTCCGGTACACTCACATGCTCGTCCCTCTAGAGACAGTGGGAACACCCTGCACCTTTGGGCTTGAGACAACCCCTGCACCCTAGTTATATCATTGAAGTGCTCTATGTTTATCAATGGATCAGTTCTCCCAGAGTATTTAAGGTCTGAGAAACAAAAATCCCTCGAAATGATTGCGTTCATGATTTCTGCCGAGATGGGGGATTCACCATCCAGCATTATCCTCCAGCCAGGTGCTCTGCTACGTCCTTGTATGTCATCTATTCTCTGCGCTAATCAATACAATTCCTTCTCTAGTTGTACGACATGACCAGGGTCACGTGTTGCAACCTGATCTCTTTCTTGCTCGATGTCATGTAGGTGTTGTCGAAGTTCCCTTTCCTCTATATTAACAACTCCATCATCGTTGTTAAAGACCTGCCTCCCCGGGGATTGATCTCTTCCTCCATGACTTTCTCCCCGTAGAGATTAGTTACTCACTTCACCACCAAATCTCCTAGTGGTCCGACCTCTCATCGTGTTGTCGTTGTTCCTTCTGTCAACGTGCCCTGGTGCCATTCCACCACTTCTCATCCCCTCCTCTTGAATTCTCCTTCGCTCATTTCTCAGCTCGTGTAAGATGGTTGTCAGAGTCTCCATCTGTTTCTCCATCATATCCATCCGCTCATACATTGCTTTTTCTCATGCTTCATTAGCTATCTCTCTCAGGGTCACAGACTCATTCAGCCTTAAATAAGCTCCTTAGGCGCTACCCCCACCTACGTCTATTGTCTCCTCACTCCTTTTCTCATTCTCTTCTCTATTAACGGAAGCTTTTTGTCCAACTCCCCACAGACAGCGCCAAAATGTTGATGCGAGATTCTGGTGTCTACTCTTGCACTGACCAGGATCTTTCCTTAACTCTCAAACTCTCGACCAACTGCAGATTCTCCTCGTAACTCTTCTCACCGAGCAGAACAACGCCTCGTATGACTTCAACTTCAGCAGACTCTTGCGCACACAGAAACTGGTTAGAGTACACTGTGAATTTCCCCGGCGTAAACCCTCCGACGCTCAAGTCAGAAAAGTCGGTTTACTTTTTTAGGAAACTCGGCCACTGATCTCGTAGCTATTTTTTTGGTCTCTTAGGCAATAAAAAATGCCTCTGAGCTTTTCTCTCCCTTCTCCCTAAAGATGCTTTTTCTTAAGTTCTAATGTCAAAATGTCTAACCTGTTTACCTTCGTTGATTACCTTTTTATAGCCTTCATGTGAATCCGATCTCTCACGATTCATACCTATCACTTTCCTCAACTCACGGAAGTGGATGATTGAATGTTGTAGTTGTGGCTGAGTGGGTTTCGTGCCTAGATTCTCGAATAGGAGTGCATGTTTCGTTAACCGCTATAGACTGGGTCTGCTGACCTCGATCTTCAGCAGGGAAAGCTGTCGGCTCCTAGCAGGAGACCATCTCGTCCTCGTGGCCGAGCAGAAAATTCCTGCTCATGGATACCCGCTACTAGACTTCACCCATTTGCTTGCTTGTAAGGAGTCTGACTCCTCGTCTAGGGTATAGTTGGTCTCGTCGTTATAAATCGCCCAAACAGGCTTTTAAACTGCTATAACCTGAGGAGAGATTCTTTGAAATTGCACTCAGTTTAATCCATCTAGATGGTTAATGCAGTCTAATGATGTTTTTCCTGGTTTCATAGTACTGATAACCTAAAGCGCATGCTGTTTACAGGTTGCCAAAGGAAATGCTGATGTTATCATCTTAGATGATAATTTTTCAACGATTGTAAATGTTGCCAAGTGGGGACGTGCAGTATATGTAAACATTCAGAAGTTTGTGCAGTTCCAGTTAACAGTTAATGTTGTCGCTCTTGTGATCAACTTCGTTTCTGCATGTGCCTCAGGTTAGTCTTTTACACTGTTCACTTGTCTTACTTGTATAGTACCAGTACGCTTATTACAAATAATCAACATGAGCTTCCACTTAACTTTCAGGATCTGCTCCTCTCACGGCTGTACAATTGCTTTGGGTCAACATGATTATGGACACTCTTGGAGCACTAGCACTGGCTACAGAACCTCCTCATGAAGGATTAATGAAAAGGCCCCCTGTTGCGAAGGGTGAAATTTTCATCACCAAGGTCATGTGGAGGAACATAATTGGTCAGAGCATTTATCAGCTAATCATCCTGGTAGTTCTCAATTTTGACGGGAAGCAGATACTGCGGCTTAGTGGTTCAGATGCCACTGCTGTACTCAATACGGTGATATTCAACTCCTTCGTGTTTTTCCAGGTACTATGCTCGGATTTAGCTTATTGCTTCTCGTTTCATCCCCTTGACCAACTTCTTATACTAAATGATTATTGAGAATGGTATTTATTTATTTTTTCCTTTTGTATTTTACTTTAGGTGTTCAATGAAATAAATAGTCGGGACATGGAGAAGATAAATGTGTTCAAAGGCATGTTCGACAGCTGGATGTTCGTTGGAATATTGGTTTTAACAGTGGCTTTTCAAATAATAATAGTCGAGTTCCTCGGAGCATTTGCAAGCACTGTGCCACTTAGCTGGCAACTATGGCTTCTGTGCATCTTAATCGGAGCAGGTAGCATGCCCATTGCGGCTGTGATAAAGTGCGTCCCGGTTAAAAAGTGTGAACCCAAACTTCAACGCCATGATTAAGTTTTGAAGTGAAAAGATACTCACAATGTAAATGTTATATTTTATGTCAATGCTGAAATTTTAGCTGAAAAATGATAGCATGGTTCTTCAATTGGATGCCCTTTCCTGTGCTTGTCATCGTGATAAGGGGTGCCGATGATATTGTATATAATGGAACTGTGTAGGGTGCTGTGTCTCATTAATGAAATTAAGAAGATTTGATTATCATTATTGCAGTATTTCATGTTCGTTGACTTAGACACAACTGGGGATTACGCTGAATAGATACAATTAAACAAAAACTAACTAAATAACTCCAACAGAATTAAAAAATAAAATAAATAACTAAATAACTAAAACAATCATCACGTTCTTCTCAGTGTAAAGCTTGGCCCTGTCTATCGCATAATCTTTGTATTTGTTCTCAAATATCACAAGACAGAACATACTTGTTTTACTGAAATCATCGTTGTGTTTCATTATTGTGGAGTCCCATTGAGTTCTTTGGTTACATAAAGTCGCGCTCAAGGAATATCTAGTTGCCAGAGGAATTGGAGAACACTTAACGAACTATCTTCTCCTCCATGTACAGCAAGATCAATACGTGAACTGGTTGCAAAAGCTTAAATTCATGGTAGCCAAAAGCTGAGTGACTTTGACAATATACTGGTATGTGCCTGAAAATTCTACCATCTTTTTGAACACCCACCATGTCCTGCCCTTTGTTCTAGAAAAAGGGTCGCAGTGGAAAGTAATTCAATTGAGCTCATAATTTAACTTGATATGAAAATACCATTACCTTATCAAGAGTTGTATCATCTCTTTCCAAATTTCTGTAATGAATGATTTATATTCCATATTCAAATTTTCTGGGCATACTTTTGTCTAAAGCTAAAATGTTTGCGACTTTTAAGTGGACGGCTGGAGTTGTCTTACACTGACGGTTGGTTTCATCTGTCACAGCATGCAATAATAGACCACCTATAAAGATCTGACCCGACTGAGTTAAAGGGTTAGAAGTTTTCTGCAGATTAATAAATGCTAAAGATGCTGGAGACTAAAGTAGGTTGATTTCAATAGCAATTTAGATTGTTGGTTAAAGCTTAAAACAGTGTTATAAAAACAAGAGCACTAATATTTGAACAACTGGGTAGCAAAGGGGGAACAGGCGGGTAATTTTTAAAAATTTCTCCTGAGGTTCGAAGTTGTTGTAAGTAGATAGTTAAAATCGTTTTATTTATAAAAGACTCCTTACATTTTAGTTCCGTTTGATTACCGTTTGACTAATTAGGGGCATTATTGACATTTTATATTGTCATCAAAAAGTTGCCGTTTTATCAAAAAGTTCATTTTCTCTCTTGGGCAACTCCAACATCTTGAGATTGGTGCTTGCGGGTCAATGGAAGGGGTAGTCAACAACACCATGGGGGCGTTAGGAGGAAGAGATGAATATCAGCCATAAATTTTTCGAAAAATTACATATGATCCGGAAACCAAAACAAAAAAGGAAACAAGATACAAAAGAACAAAACAAATCAGGAAAGAAATTCTTGTGAAATTTCCTTCTTTCTTTTGGCTTTGAATATCGCATTTCCGCACATCAACCAGCCAAAACTTCAAAAATTGTCTTTGTTACTTGACTTACATCCACTTAAAGCAGCCATGGGTCAGCCTTGTCAACTACAACAAGATCAAGCTCCGTCGCCTTTGCTGTTTTTCTTGGGTGAATTCTCCGGTGAAACCAAGAATGCAATTTATGATCCTCTAAAGAAAGCATTCTCAGTTGTTGATTTTCCAGAACTCAGTTTCCAACTCCAATGCCTTGCCTCAGGACAGGGATGGTTACTTCTGCTTTCGCGAAGAACGACTTCTCTCTTCTGCTTTCGCGAAGAACGGCAACTTTTTGATGACAAATGGCCTCTGTTCCATTTTGCAGTTTGATTGCAGAGTTACTGAGAAGCATATTGAGGGGTCTGACTTTGATATCCGTAATGCTTATTATCTCCAATCATCAACCTGTCTTGGTCGTCCACTCTACAGAGGCCCCATGTTCAGGTAGAGTTTTTCCATCATACTCATGATGTTACTAATTATAAATCTAAATCACCTGAACACAATCTGAACTTGTTTATTTGTCAGTAACCTTAACCCTTAGTACAAATAGGGCAATTGTTGTAGCATGTGACTTAAAGGAAGAAGTCTAGAAGAAACAATATGTACATACATGGTTTGCGTTTTTCTTATGTTTGAACTGAGAACTTAATGCTTCTAGAGGACCTTGCTAGGGTACAATTGGGTTCTCTTGAGCTAGGTGCCATATCTCTATGTTCAGTTTGATTAGTGACGTTGTTATGTGTTTTCCATCCCGGTACAATAGCTAATTCCGATAAGTTATTGATGGATAAGAATTCAAGAGTAATGTTGGTCATGGGGAGAATTTGCATGTTCAATTTTGGCTGTTGGAGTTGAAGGGATGCTTTTGAGGATAGACTTCCCCATATATTAGTACATTAGATAGGTGGGAGGGATAATGGCCATTAGATTTGATAGCCTCTTGATGAATCCTTTTAATTATTGAACATTGTAAATGCATCTCCTCTTATAAGCTGCTTTATATTCTCATGTCCTTAGTAATGGTTGGACAGGCAGCATACCTGTTACCTAGATGAGAATTCACTCTAGTTTTCTCTCTTTACACTTGTAATTACCCCAGCCAAATAGATACGCTGTTATTGGATTCTGTTAATGCTTCTCCCCTTCTCCCATCCAATCCGCCCTCCCTTTCCTCCAGTTTGTAAGTTGAATTGAATAAACTTTCCACTGTGCACTACTGTGGTTGAAGTTTATTCATTTTTTTTTTTAAATACCTAAACATTCATGTGTCTCCTCATGCGGTATCTGTGTTCTATCAGTTGCCTCTTTTCTGCTTTTGTGATGTGATTTTACTTTACATGATCTTCCTTTAATTTTTTTTTTTCAAATTTTTAAGTTAAAAGATACTCACTCATAAGGTAAACGTTATATTTTATATCAATGATGAAATTTTGGCTGAAAAATGGAGCATGGTTTTTTTATTGCATGCCCTTTGCTGTGCTTGTCATTGTAACAAGGGGTGCTGAAGATATTGGTATGTAATAGAACTGTGGGATGCTGTTTCTTATTAATGAAATTAAGAAGATTTGATTGGCATTATTTCAGAGTTTTATATTCATTGACTCAGACACAACTGGTGATTATGCTAAATAGATACAATTAAAAAAAAAAAAACTAACTAAAAATAACTCCAACAATCATCAAGTTCTTCTCAGTGTAAGGCTTGGCCCTGGCTATTGCATAATCTTTGTATTTGTTCGCTAAAATCACAAGACAGAACATACTTGTTTTACTGAAATCATTGTTGTGTTTCATTATTCCAGAGTCCCATTGAGTTCCTTGGTTACATAATCACCCTTCTTGTTCCATTTGCAGTTCTTTGGACCCTCAATTACAAGTCGCGCTCAAGGAATATCTAGTTGCCAGAGGAATTGGAGAACACTTAACCAACTATCTTCTCCTCCACCTACACAAAAAGGAGCAAGATCAATACGTGAACTGGTTGCAAAAGCTTGAATCCATGGTAGCCAAAAGCTGAGTGACATCGACAACATACTGGTACAGTGCCTGAAAATTTTACATCCTCGCCCATCTTTTTGAACACCCTCAATGCCCTGCCCTCTGTTCTAGAAAAAAGGGTAACGGTTGAAAGTAATTCAATTGAGCTCATAATTTAACTTGATATGAAAATACCATTACCTTATCAAGAGTTGTACCATCTCTTTCCAAATTTCTGCAATGAATGATTTATATTCCATATTCAAATTTTCTGGGCATACTTTTGTCTAAAGCTAAAATGTTTGCGACTTTTAAGTGGACGGCTGGAGTTGTCTTACACTGACGATTGGTTTCATCTGTCGCAGCATGCAATAATAGACCACCGATAAAGATCTGACCCGATTGAGTCAAAGGGTTGGAAGTTTTCTGCAGATTAATAAATGCTAAAGATGCTGGAGGCTAAAGTAGGTTGATTTCAATATCAATTTAGATTGTGAGTTAAAGCAAAAAACAATGTTATAAAAACAAGAGCACTAATATTTGAACAACTGGGTAGCAAAGGGGCAACAGACTCGATGTTACCGTTCTGTGTACACTAACATCATAGCAACTGGCAACCAAAATGATATATTGTACGCTGCACGATGATGCTGTTCTGTCATCTCGGAGTTGCCGCCACGTGTTCAATTATCGTACTTTTTTTTTTCCATATATTTGTCTTTTCTTTAAAAAAAGAAAAAGAAAAAGATAGGGTAATTAGTAAAATGCAAATCAATTTTTTAGTTCATATCTCCTAACTCTCTTAAATAATTCGGTCAAGTGGACCGGGCCGGTGTTCAAATATCATTTGTATTATAAACTTGGTTGTTAAGACTAAATAAATAAATAAATAAAACTTTGAACAAAACTTGCTTGCTTCCCGTTGACCCCACTACCCAAAGACCAAACATGTCCCACGGGGCAACGGACATGGCATGAATCATGATATCCCAACGGCATGGTTAAAAACACATGGAGATGTCCTTTATTTTTTAATATCCTATGAAAATTGAAACTTCCACACCATGGTAATAAAATAATCAATTTTTTTTTTTTTTTTTACCTGGCACCATTAACGGGTGCTACACGTGGAATTGCAGGTGGCCAACAATATAAATGTGGATATAATAAGAAGGAAGAGATTTTTTAAACGTGCGGAAAGGGAAAGAATTTAGGCGGTGCGACTTTGCGCATGAGGAGTTTTTTCTTTAAGGAGAGTTTCGTTGTCACGCATGAGGCCGACCATCATAAGATAGCTCCCTAATAAGAAGATTGTTCTTTTTAAAATGCGGTATTTGTAGAGTCAAGAGTCAACATTATTACACTATTTACTTTATTTTTTTATTTTTTTATTTTTTTTGGGTCAGCTTGAGGAATGGTTTTTTATTCTTTTAAAAACACAATATATATGGAAATAATAATATCATATTGTAAAAGTAATTTGTACCAATAAAGTTTGACTTTGTACATATGTGTAGGTAGCATTGGTCACCTGCCTTCCTTTTCTGATTTGATGCTTTAACTTTTTATAGCATTTTTCATTTTTTTTGAACATTAGCAAAATTGGTGGGGTACCTTAGTGTCCTCACTCTTGCACCTCTTATTTGTCTTTAATATTAATAATCAGCGGACTGATCGCAACGACGCATCCAACAGTTATTTATTTTTGTTTATCAGTATTTTATTACCTCCATTTAATTCTTCTCAATTGGACAACCCCAAACTTGTTTGTAATATAAATTTGGATTTATTATGATATTTTTCTTATTTGGAACGATTCTTATTTAAGGAATTAGAAAATTTTCTTTTGAAATTTAAGAAAATGAATATTTTTTCTATAAGAAATAATCACTATATATATATATATATATATATAGATGTTGGATTCTTTTGTTTATATAACACATCAATTAATTTTTCTACAAGTAGACAATTTCAAATGTAAAAAAAAAACAATAAGTCTATTGAGAGATTCAGTGTAATAATTTTTCATATACTGAACTTTTTCTCTGGTATAAGAATTTTTTCACATAAATTTTTATATTACGTGATTGGTCTTTATTCTCCATCTATTTTCTATTTATTTTTTGTTTGATATTTTTACTTACAAAATCTTTGATGGGACTAAAAATTCCTAATAAATTTTAATTCATTAGACGTGACCATTCGAGTAGTTGAAGTTGGGCAAAAAAATTCTTAAAAAGTGTTTATTTGCTTGGAACACCATTGTTCCTCTCACCCTTTATAAAACAAATGATATGAAAAAGCAAACCTAGCTACCAAATGCATATTACATGTTATAGATGGATGGTCTCTTTTCATCCGTTGGCTGACTTGTAAATTATCGATGGGCATGAATTTTAGATTTTTCTCATATACTCTTTCATTGAGGAGATTTATGTAATCGATGTTTTAGGAAATTTGGGTGTTATTTGTTCAATGGGAAATCATCTACTGACCATTTATTTTTTTGAATTTTTTTAAAAATGCATAATTTGTTTTTAAAAAAAATCCACCTAAAGTTACATTTATTGTCATTTGTTCACTTTCGTTTGGAGATCGTTAAGAAAACTAATGAAATATTATGTAAATAATTTTTTTACCCTTAAATATAAAAGATAAATTATTTATCGACCACCTGTTTTTTCATATTTTTTCAAAAATATTTAATTTTTAATTTTTTTAAATGAATTCCACTTAAAATTATATTATTTTGCACATATCAACTACCGTGTCATTGTGAAATGACAATTGTATTTTTATGATGTTAGTAAAATTTTAACGGTTTTTTAAATTCACATGAACCAATAAAAAAAATATTAATTATAGGTGGAGCACTAAAAAAAATTTATGTATTTAAAAAAAATAAATAGTGATTAAATAATTTTCCTTGTTCAACTTTTACCTCGCAGGACTTATCGCCTGAATCGATACAAAAATTATTGTTTTGATAATTTGTGGTCGGGCCCATGCTTGTTTATTGGCATTTTCTTTTGTAACTTGTGATTTTTCTCCTTGTTACAACTAAGACAAATCAATTTGGCAAGTAACATCATGAAACAATAAAAAGGAGTTAAACGAACTTTAACCTTACAAAGAAGAGGAGGACATCACAGCTAATCCTTAGGTTGCACGAATTGTCTGGAGAAGATCGTTTAACTGTAGTAGGGGCAAGAAAAATTGAGCGTTTCTTATTACAATCTTTTTTATTTTATTTTATTTTTTTATGGCTGATGTATTTACCTCTTCCCCAAGGAAATAAATTTGTCTGGCTGAAACTAAGGGTTTAAATCGATCTTGTCTAGAGAATTAGATGGTCTTCCTGAGCAAGTCTTTTATTTGGTAAGTAACATTCGTGAAGTTGTTTGCTAAGGCTATAAACTTAAAAATTGAGAGTAATTTAAAGAAATAACCTTAAATCTTTTTGTACTAATCCCTAATTGAATTATTTGAGATTTAGAAGCGAAAAGAATCATTTTATCTATTAATATGGAATAAATATGCGTATAACCAAATCACATTCCTATATAGGACAAATAAGCGTATTACCAAATCACATTCCTATTGCTATAGTTGTAGATATAGGTATTCTAAGAATCCACTCTAACAACTAATAGTTAATAATGGCTCTAATAAATGATCTTGTTAGAATAAGGAATAATGAGATCACTATTTTATTTTACTAAATGAAGCGGAGATGAGTAGTGCCATTGCCCGGTAAACTCTTGAAATTACATGAGCTAACTCGAGGAAAATTGAAAGCAAAAGACTAACAATTGAGGCAAATCTAGCTCTCGAATAAAATAATCCAACGAATATTCGTTTATACCCCCCCTATTCTAGTTCCACCAATTGAATCCAGTTAAATTCAATCAAGTGGAATCAGATTCTAACAAAAGGAAAAAGGTTTCAATTAAAAAAATAAAAATGGGATCCAATAGTTAATTTACAAAATCAATAAATAAAGGTGAGTGGAAAAACTTATTGGGTACCATTGGTGGTACTATCTAATAATTTCTACCTGTTATTGGAATTGAATGACAGGTAAATAGTATGATAAAGTAAAGAGCACTGTTGAATGTTGTATGTGGAATCCGTCCATTTTGGATCACAGTTTTTAATATTGATCACATCTTTTCCACTTCTTTCAATATTATATAAATTATATAATTTCAAATTGAGAAATCATGTCTCATCATACGCTATTGGCACCCCTCTATATCTTTTATGAAATCCTTTTTATTTTTTTATTTATAAATTTATCTTTTATATTTAAATTATATTAAAAATACAACTTATCTAATTAAACCCATCTATATTTTGTTTTTTTTCCATTATAAACTCATTAAATCTATAAAAAATTTAAAAAAATGAATTGTCATAAAATAAGAATTTGATATAAATATAAACAAAATTTTTACAGGAAAGATAATTTTGTGAAGTTTGTTTATTTAAATCAATTTTTTTTTTAAGATTCGCACACATGTCTTTATGTATATGCCAAAGTTATTACAAACAAAGATAAATAGAGATAAAAATTATAAATTCATGAATGTTATAATTAAGAAGAGATTGAAAGTGGTTTGAAACGGGAGAAATGTGAGAGAAAACGCCGAATAATTTTTTTTTTAAAGTATCACGCACGAGTTTATTAAGAAATTATAATAAATGAGAGTTATTTTAGGAATTAAGAAGAATACATAGAAAAAAAAGGTTTAGAAAGAATGTTAAAAATGTGCCAATAGTCCAAACTCAAAAAAAAAAAAGAGAAATCATGTTCTTTCAACAGTCTTCTCTCTCTTTTAACTTTTTTTTTCCTCCTACCTTTTTTTCTTTTGATAAAGTCTAACTTTTTCCGTTGGAACTAACTTTTATGTAAATTCTTCTAAAAAAAATTATGTAAATTGACTAAATTCTTTTTTGAAAGTGTTATTATCTTTTTTTTCCTACTAAAATAATTGGAAAATAACATTTAAATGTAATAAATATTGCATTCCAATATTTTATTATTAATAAATTGCAAACTCTTACATTATACTACTTTTCCAACAATTAACCGCTAATTGACTTTTAAGATACTAATTATGCACTTGTTTGAATTTAAAAAATGGGTTTCTTAAGAAGAAAAAGGAGCTTAATAAATAGATTTATAAGTTTAAATATCTCCATTCTTACACATATATGGACATATAAAATAGCAATAATGTCCTTGACCTAAGTATCCACAATAAACCATCTTAATGGCAGGGGTATAATTAACATGGGTATAATTGTTAGTTTTTTCTATTAGTATTTTAAATTTAAGGGTAAAATAATTTTTTAATTTAACAAGAGTTTAATTGATATTTTACAAGTCAATATATATGTAATGAGTCCTGTGATTTTACTTTTTCAAAGCAAATGCAAAATTATTATTTTAAATTTCAACTAATAGTCAATTAACTGTTTTTAGTGAAAAAGTAGTAAAAACTAAAATGTAAGAGTTTATAATTCTGTAGTAATAATATGTTAGGGTGCAATACTTGGTACACCTAAATGTTATTTCACAATAACTTTAATAGAAAAAGAATAATAACAAAATAAATTAATGTAAATTTATTCCATATGATCTTTTACATCAACCTAAAATTATTTAACCCTTGAAATTTTTTCTAAATAATTAAAAAAAGTTTTATTAAATTTCTATTTAAAAAGTTTTTTTAAAGATTCGCACACGTTTTTTTTTTATATACTAAGGTTATAATCTACTAATAAAAAAAAGATAAATAAAGATAAAAATCACAAATTCATGAATGTTATAATTAAGAAGAGATTTAAAGTGGTTTGGAACGGAAGAAGAGTGAGAGAGAGCACCTAACAAATTTTTTTAAAAATATCACGTAAGGATTTATTAAGAAAGTACAACAAATAAGGGTTATTTTAAAAATTAAGAAAAATATGTAGAAAAAAAGAATTTAAAAAAATATTAAAGATTTGCCAATAGTCCAACTCAAAAAAAAAAAATCATGTTCTTTCAAAAGTCTTATCTCTCTTTTAACTTTTTTCCTTCTCCCTTTTTTTCTTTTGTTAAAGGCTAACTTTTTCGTTGGAACAAACTTTTATGTAAATTCTTTTAAAAAAAATTTATGTAAATTGACTAAATTCTTTTTTTAAAAAAGTGTTATTATCTTTTTTTCCTAATAAAATAATTGGAAAATAGCATTTAAATGTAATAAATATTGCATTCTAATATTTTATTATTAATGAATTGCAAACTCTTACATTTTACTACTTTTCCAAAAGTTAACCGCTAATTGACTTTTAAGATACTAATTATGCACTTGTTTGAATTTAAAAAAAAGGTTTATTAAGAAGAAAAAAGAGTTTAATAAATAGATTTATAAGTTTAAATAGCTCAATTCTTACACATATATTGACATATAAAATAGCAATAATGCCCTTGACCTAAGTATCCACAATAAACCATCTTAATGGCTGGGGTATAATTAACATGGGTATAATTGTTAGTTTTTTCTATTAGTATTTTAAATTTAAGGGTAAAAGTTTTTTTAATTTAACAAGAGTTTAATTGATATTTTACAAGTCAACATATATGTAATGTGTCTTGTGATTTTACTTTTTCAAAGCAAATGCAAAATCATTATTTTAAATTTCAACTAATAGTCAATTAACTGTTTTTACTAAAAATGTAGTAAAAACTAAAATGTAAGAGTTTATAACTCCGTAGTAACAATATGTGAGGGTGTAATACTTATTACACCTAAATGTTTATTTCACAATAATTTTAATAGAAAAAGAATAATAATAAGAAAAAATTAATGTAAATTTATTCTATATGATCTTACTAAATTCTTATTAAGTTACATCGTTGGTAACTTACATCAACCTAAAATTATTATTATTTTCTATATAATTTAATTTTTAGTTATTAAGCAATTAAAAGATTATATTACACTGATTTTAAGTTAACTTTTGTCGCGTAAAAAGTCTTATTTGTAATTCACTTTTATGCTTATTTTTATTTTTATTTATTTTCTATCCTACCCTATTTTGTTTAAGTAGTCTAAAATTGGTTTAAACTCTTTTTTAACCCTTGAAATTTTTTCTAAATAATTAAAAAATAGTTTTATTAAATTTCTATTTATTATTTATAAATTAAAATTTAACTTTTTTAATTACTTTAAATAAAAGGGGAATCTGGATCCCATCGCCATCACTTTTCAGCTTCCCAATCAAGATATCTTTTCTTGTCTTACGGAAACAATTGGTAATATGTTCTTCTCATTTTGTCTTGAAAGCAGAAGCGGGGTAAAAGCGAGATTTTAAAGTTATATTTCACCCTCGTCCCCGTGTCATGACCTGACTGGGTAATAGGGAACTCACACGAGCATTCATGTACGGACACTTGACACTCAACGCCCAATTTTTTGGTTGATATGAAGTTAAGATCATTTTTTTGTGTAAAGTTTTGACTGAAACTCGAGGAGAAGAAACTCTGTCTCGACGCTCATATATTCGTCGCTCACTATAACAGAGGGAAAATGGACAAATTTTTGAACTGGAAGGACTTCGATGTGGAGCACAAGAATCCATCGGAGGAAGCCTTGCGACGGTGGAGATCCGCCGTTTCTATCGTCAAGAACCGCCGTCGACGCTTCCGTATGGTTGCCGATCTCGTCAAGCGTTCCGAGGGCGAGAAGAAAAAACTCAAAATACAGGTTCTCTCTCTCTCCAATCTTACTCCCTTCTACTTCATTCATTTTATCATTCTTTTTTTATTTTCTCGGCAACCAAAACGGAAATATTAGAAAGAGAAACCAACATTCTTTGTTAATCCTTCAAACTTTTTAAATTTTTTTTTCCCATTTTTCCAGATTGGGGCAAAATTTTCTTTGTCTCTCTCTCTCTCTCTCTCTCTTTTTCAATTCAAAAAATTTTAGTTTTAGTGTATGTCCGTTGGCAGTTTGTTTGCAGATCCTTTTTGTTTAACAAAATTTCTAAGTATAGAAATAATCGCCGCGCCGGAGATGGCGCGGGCTGCATCTCAAAACTTCACTGAGCTGTTTTTGTCACATATACAATGTTTGCATTTTCATATGGAATGCACCAGTAGGTCAGCAACCAATCGACTCTTGCCACGTTTTAACGCGGTAGATCTTAAGTCTCCCTTCTTAAAAAGTCAAAATGTGCATTCAATTGCTCGTCTACTGTCCCCTACCCCGCTTCACATGGAATCCCCCCTCGTTTTGAGAAAAACAATACCTACTTTGGCAAGAACATTAAATACCATTATAACCTCAATTTTAATTGAAGATAACTGCACTTTTTTTTTTTTTTCATTTATCAAGTTGGTTTTTAGTACCATGGGTAGGTACAAGTGCTATACGATATAACAGTGAATTTCATTTAATTGTTTTGGAAGTTTTAGGAATTTGAGTTTTAAAATGTTGCGGTGGTTTTTAATCTGTTGTGATAAACTGTTGTGGTTTTAATATGTTTTTAATATAGATCGAACCACAAGATCAAATAGAGCATACGTTTATTACGTCAATGCAATTATCTTGAAAAAAAAAAATTATAGTGTGTTTAGTTCTTGAATTAGGGAATGAGAATGGTTCCCATTTCTCATTAATAATATTTGTTAAAAATATAAAAGAATAGGAGTTAAATTGATATTTTTATCTTTAAACAAAATTTATTCCTTCTTACCTCATTTAAATATTTAAAATAATAATTCTGATAATTATAATAATATTTATAATTAAAATAACAGTAATAATAATAATAATTATCATCATCATAATAGTTTTTATTCTGATAATGTTATTAATTATAATCATTAGAATAAATAAAATAATTAGAATATTGCTATTGCGATTATAATTATAATTATGGTAGTAATTATTTTACTAATATTAAAATAATAATTGCCATTATTTATTATATTATAATAATAATAATGGTAATAATTAAATATTATTTTTTACTATAATAATTGTGGTAAAGATAATAATATTAATTATATAAATTATTTTCTCTTTATTTTATTAGTGAATAAATACATATTTATAATTAAAGATATACTACTAATTTATTATAATTTATTGTAATTAAAAAATAAAAATTTATCGATTGGATGAATGACTATTTTGATTCGTATTCTTCATGCAAATATTAATTTATTCCAATTCCTCATGTAATGTCAAAGTTTTAGCGGTTGTTAGTTGTATTGAAATTTCAGTCGAGAAGGGTTCCGCCTTTTGCGCGTTCCTTAGAGTCATCCTTGAAATTTGAAAAATAAAGTAACAGCTTTCATACTACGCCAGTATTATTAAATTCACTTTCATAGCTATCTCACATCTAGGAAACTTCATTGAAGTTTCCCGGTGCATCAAGCATTAATAACATGATAGACATGCAATGGGAAATTGTCTGTGTTGATAACGACGGCTCACACTTTGTCACAATTTTTTTCACAAATAAATTCTCTCTCTTAATAATAGTTACCTTCTGCACTTCCACATTTTTCTTATCGATAAAAATCATCGGTTTGCCACCTAGCTTATCAGATTTGTCCTGCTTCTCATTTATTGGAATCTTTTGTCATAATTGATTAATTTAAAAATGAAGTTAAACACTATGGTAAAATTTTTTTGGTAGAGATAATGATAATGGGGTATGTTAGTCTGAAATTTGAATTTAATGTTTAATTGAATTATATTAAATTTTTTTATAATCTTGTGTTATGTCTATTTATAACCGTATTAGATTAAGATTTAATTATATATTATTTTTTATGTAATAACAATTATATTAAAAAAAATCCTCAACTAACAATGAATTCAAATTTAGTTTTCCTACTCAGTCCTTGGCCGAGTTGCTAGAGCCTCACAATTATGAGGACAACGGTTCGAGCGTCACAATTTTTCTTCAATTATAAAAAATAAGTGGGTGAAGGTGGATAAAATCTGAGCAGTGCTATATAAATAAACTAATCCCAGTAAAAAAACCCAGTTTTCCTATCTAAGAACTTTCCTAAGATTCTGTTGCCGATCTCACACTTATTAATTATTTCTTTAATGATTTCAACGATGCACTTGTTGTCTTTTAGCTATTGGTAATTTTATATGTTCACCTAACAAAGCGTTCATAGAATAATGCATGCATTATCTGGTATTGATAATGCCAGAATATAATACATTGGTTAAACACTGTTTGAACACAGTTTTGGCTGTTGTAATTGTACTATAATAATTTTGTGTTACCAAGTCATAGAATTAAGTGATCTAGCCAGTCATGTTAAGTTGGCAAATTTAACATTCTATTTTAATCAAATTCATAAAAGAATCATTTTAGTGGTGGAAGAAAGTATTTGAAAGTGAATGCTAGGTTGATGGTTAAGAACTTGAGATCATCATATTGGATTACTTTTTGTAGGCAGAATGCACTAGATGGGACAGGTAGATGGTGGCCATCATCCCAGGGTATACCAAAACTGATGAATATAGAAGCTAACTTTTGTAATTTATGTCATAAATTTTTTTCTTCAAATAACCAGAATATAATGAGAGAACACTTATTTGCATCCCACTAGATACTCCCTCAGCTCAAGGAATTGTGTGAATTATATCTATTGCATAAGAATTCATGTTATGAAGCATTTTTGGCTCTTGATTGGTTGAAACTACTATGGTTAAATTTTCTAGATCATTGTGATCTTCATTATGTTCATGGATGAATAATGAACAAAGGATAAGCGCTTCAGGAATTTGTGCATTATTTTTGCATTGCACACATGCAACCTGGAGTTAAATTCTTGTTACCACAAATTTGCAGGACAGGTTTTGGGTGGGGGGGGGGGGGGACAGAAAAAAGAAAAAGCAATGAAGTTTGTATGAATATTGTAAATGTAGATAACAATATATTGGATGCTAATATTTTATACATGGTAATTTAAGTCCTTGTAAGTTACACCTCTTTGGGGCTTTAGGCATTGTTCTTGGATTTTCAAGTAGTTAGGGAAGACCACAAACATTCATATAAACTGATATGTTTGATACTTACAACCTAGGTGAGAACACTGAGACCTTTGTCAATGCAGCTTGTTCCATCACTGGTGTCTCAGTTGCAAAATTACATAAAAGTAACAACTGCGGAAATATAAAGCAGTTACACATTTAACGGATCATGAAGAGAAGGATCTTTCTCCTCAGAAAAATTGACCCTCTATTAGTTCTGAATTTCAGTTTTAGCCACCATATTGAATGTAATTGACCATGCAGCAATATGGACATGCTTTGAAACTAATCTACACTAGAATCCAGTGAAGGCTAGGGTGTTGCTGCCCAAATTGTATCAAGCTTCATGATGGGGTTCATGAGTTATTATGTGATTATCTTTGATCTCATCCTTTTCTTTTTCTTCTCTTTTCCCTAGGAAAAAATACGAGTTGCTCTTTACGTTCAAAAAGCAGCTTTAACGTTCATTGATGGTATGATATCCACCTCCTTGTACTGTCCACAAGGCTCCTTATGATTCTTATTCTTTAATTTCTTTTTCCCAAATCAATATGTGCTTTTGTCCAGCTGCTGGTCGTCCTGAATACAAGCTCTCAGAGGAGACTAGAGATGCGGGTTTTCTTATTGACCCTGATGATCTAGCAGCTGTTGTTCGTGGTCGTGATATTAAAGGCTTGAAATCTAATGATGGAGTTGAAGGAGTTGCACAAAAACTCTCTGTCTCCCTAAATGAAGGTGTCTGCAAACGTGATTTACCTATCAGGCAAAAGATTTATGGGGTCAACCGTTATACAGAGAAACCTCCCAGATCATTTTTGATGTTTGTATGGGATGCACTGCAAGATTTAACATTAATTATCCTTATCGTTTGCGCCGTGTTATCTATAGGTGTAGGACTTGCTACAGAAGGGTGGCCAGAGGGCATGTATGATGGGCTGGGAATCATACTTAGTATATTATTGGTAGTTATGGTTACTGCCATTAGTGACTATAAGCAGTCTTTGCAATTTAGGGATTTAGATAGGGAGAAGAAAAAGATTTTCATTCAGGTCACTAGGGATGGGCAAAGACAAAAGGTCTCCATTTACGATTTGGTTGTTGGAGACATTGTTCATTTATCTATTGGAGACCAAGTTGCTGCGGATGGGATTTTTATATCAGGATACTCGCTGCTTATCGATGAGTCAAGCTTGTCAGGGGAAAGTGAGCCGATGTATATATGTGAAGAAAATCCTTTTCTTCTTGCTGGTACCAAAGTTCAAGATGGTTCAGGAAAGATGCTGGTGACAACAGTTGGTATGAGGACTGAATGGGGGAAGTTGATGGAAACTCTGAATGAAGGTGGTGAAGATGAGACCCCACTGCAGGTGAAGCTAAATGGTGTTGCTACAATTATTGGTAAAATTGGATTGTTTTTTTCTGTGCTTACATTTTTAGTATTGGCTGGAAGGTTTTTGGGGGAGAAAGCAATTCATAATGAGTTCACAGTTTGGTCTTCAGCTGATGCATTGACACTGATTGACTACTTTGCCGTTGCGGTAACTATAATTGTTGTGGCTGTCCCTGAAGGATTGCCATTGGCAGTCACATTGAGCCTTGCCTTTGCAATGAAGAAATTAATGAATGATCGGGCACTTGTCAGGCATCTCTCTGCATGTGAGACAATGGGTTCTGCAAGCTGCATTTGTACAGATAAGACGGGGACATTAACCACAAACCATATGGTAGTTGATAAAATCTGGATATGCAATACAATTTCAAAGGTTGAAGGCAATAACAAAGAAGACATCTTGCAGTTAGAAATATCTGAAAGAGTATTGGACATCACCTTGCAGGCAATATTTCAAAATACTGGCTCGGAAGTGGTGAAAGATAAAGATGGCAAGAATTCCATTTTAGGAACGCCAACAGAGTCAGCAATATTAGAATTTGGCTTGCGTCTGGGTGGTGATTTTGAGGCTCAACGTAGAGAGTTTAAGATTGTCAAGGTTGAGCCTTTTAATTCGGTTAGAAAGAAGATGTCCGTGCTTATTGCTCTTCCAGCGGGTGGGATGCGAGCTTTCTGCAAAGGGGCTTCAGAAATAGTGTTAAGTATGTGTGACAAAGTGGTTTCTGACAACGGAGAACCGGTACCTTTATCTGAAGAGCAATTCAGGAATATCACTGATGTAATAAATGGCTTCGCATCTGAAGCTCTGAGAACTCTCTGCCTGGCTTTCAAAGATCTAAATGATTCTTCTAATGAAAACAACATCCCTGACAGTGGCTATACATTAATAGCAGTTGTTGGAATTAAGGATCCTGTGCGTCCTGGAGTCAAGGAGGCGGTTCAAACTTGTTTAGAGGCTGGAATTACTGTTCGCATGGTCACTGGTGATAATATAAATACAGCTAGAGCAATAGCTAAAGAATGTGGCATACTTACATCAGATGGTGAGGCTGTGGAAGGACCAGAATTCCGTAACATGTCTCCTGCTGATATGAAGCGCATCATACCAAAACTTCAGGTTATATATTATCGAACTGAACATAATGAAGTTAAAATTCTGAATCTATATGCACAAGGTGCTAATACTATTATGACTGTTTATTATGGATACAGGTAATGGCTCGTTCTTTGCCTTTGGACAAGCACACCTTGGTAACTCAGTTGCGGAAAACATTTGGGGAGGTTGTTGCAGTGACAGGTGATGGAACCAATGATGCTCCTGCTTTGCATGAAGCAGATATTGGACTTTCAATGGGCATAGCTGGGACAGAGGTTAGTGTTTCTGTATTATATAGAACTTCTTCGTATTTGTTCAAACATGTGGTTCTTCTATAATGCGTAGTGTGCCTAATGGATTTTGTTCTCTACCTTTGAGTAAAGAAAAGAGGTATATTTTCTAGGAGGCAGTGTCTATGAGCACTATTAGCGTTTGATCAATGTCATGTCTAGTGCTTAATTATTTTTCCCCAGATTTGTCATCATCAATAGTTTGAAAGAAATGCCTATATGAACTAAAAATGCTTCTTTGAAAAGAGACTTTATAACCATTTTTGCAGCTTACTTGCATCCGTGAACCACATGAACTTTTATTCGTTCATTGTTTTATATTTTGCTTTCTCAATTCTCGTGTTGATATTGTGAATAAGAAATTTGTTATCTGCCGTAGTAGTGCAGTGTTTTGGTGAGAGCAACTAATAATAAAAGCAAACAGCTTCTTTAACAATTATGCATGGTAATCAATCATCGTTTATTTACTTTTTATATCTTCAATTTCTTGCAATATAATCAGGTCTTTAAGCGTGGGGACAAGTTGGTTTAACTGATATGGTCTCTTTGGTTGGTATGACTGATTTGGGGCGCACTCCCTGCTCACATCTGAGTCGAGGGTTAGCATTAGTACGATAGTTTGAAAAAATAATTGGATTTTCAAGTTCCTGTTGGGAAGTTAATTTCCTTTGCTTTCACAAAATGTACTCCTGAAGTCTGAGGGCTTTTAAACTGCTGTAACTTGAGGAGAGATTCTTTGGAATTGCACTCAGTTTAATCCATCTAGATGGTTAATGCAGTCTAATGATGTTTTTCCTGGTTTCATAGTACTGATAACCTAAAGCGCATGCTGTTTACAGGTTGCCAAAGGAAATGCTGATGTTATCATCTTAGATGATAATTTTTCAACGATTGTAAATGTTGCCAAGTGGGGACGTGCAGTATATATAAATATTCAGAAGTTTGTGCAGTTCCAGTTAACAGTTAATGTTGTCGCACTTGTGATCAACTTCGTTTCTGCATGTGCCTCAGGTTAGTCTTTTACACTGTTCACTTGTTTTACTTGTATAGTACCATTACGCTTATTACAAATAATCAACATGAGATTCCACTTAACTTTCAGGATCTGCTCCTCTCACGGCTGTACAATTGCTTTGGGTCAACATGATTATGGACACTCTTGGAGCACTAGCCCTGGCTACAGAACCTCCTCATGAAGGATTAATGAAAAGGCCCCCTGTTGCGAAGGGTGAAAGTTTTATCACCAAGGTCATGTGGAGGAACATAATTGGTCAGAGCATTTATCAGCTAATCATCCTGGTAGCTCTCAATTTTGACGGGAAGCAGATACTGGGGCTTAGTGGTTCAGATGCCACTGCTGTACTCAATACGGTGATATTCAACTCCTTTGTGTTTTGCCAGGTACTATTCTTGGATTTAACTTATTGCTTCTCGTTTCCTCCCCTTGACCAACTTCTTATCCTATATGATTATTGAGAACGGAATTTATTTATTTATTTTTTCTTTTGTATTTTACTTTAGGTGTTCAATGAAATAAATAGTCGGGAAATGGAGAAGATAAATGTGTTCAAAGGCATGTTCGACAGCTGGATGTTCGTAGGAATATTAGTTTTAACAGTGGCTTTTCAAATAATAATAATTGAGTTCCTCGGAGCATTTGCAAGCACTGTGCCACTTAGCTGGCATCTATGGCTTCTATGCATCTTAATCGGAGCAGTTAGCATGCCCATTGCAGTTGTCATAAAGTGCATCCCGGTTAAAAAGTCTGAACCCAAACTTCAACACCATGATGGCTATGAAGAAATCCCTAGCGGTCCAGAGTCTGCTTAAAAGGTGGTCATAATTTTTCAAAGCAATTGAAGGGCAATGTGGTGCACACAATTTGAGTGAAAGAAACTTCTTGCGAATAACCTTGAAGTGAAAGCAAGTGAAAGCAAGTGAAAGCACAATTAACCTAAAGCATAATTAGGTAGCGTTTGTTTTTTAATTTGAAATTAATTAGAACTGAATTTAACTGAGGTTTGGATAGATATACAGATGTTTGAATAACATTTTTATTTTTTTTTTCAGTTGAAATTTAAGTTGTATTTTTTATTAAAAAAAATCGTAAACATAATTATTTGACATTTATATCTTTGTAAGTAAAAAGAAAATAATTTAGTTTTATAATTTAGGAAATAAATATATTTAATAAAAATATTTTTTAAATATAATTTTGTTTTCAAATTTTTATTTACATAAAAATCACAAAAAATTATTGTGACATTTAGATATAAATACTTAAAAATCATGTAAAAATAATAAAATCTTTGCCCTCTCTCTCTACCTGCACAAGGCATAGAAGCAGGGCGAAGGCCTCTATGCACCTCCAGTCAAGAGGTGCGGCCTATTAACCACTAGCTAATATGTTTTTATCATATCTTTTTTCATTTATAGTTTGATATTTTGGTGTCGTACGTATAAAGAAACTACACGAATTATCTTAAACATTAAAAAATTTAAAATTAATAAAATTTCAAACTGAAGATATTTAACAAACAAATCCTTAGTTATAAGGCTTGTGAGAACAACCAATTAAAATCTCCTGAATCAATCAAAGGTGTTCTTTTTTTTTTTAAAAAATTTAAAGGCAACTATCTAGAACTTTTGAGCGAATTTACAGTCGTCCGATGATTCCCTTCGCTTCTTTTACAAGTCTATGGAACAAGACTCGTACATTTTCCTACTATGCTTTTTAATTTCTATGTTTATTAATTATGATCACATGTCAAATACTCGTTAGTTTGATATTGATTTTTTAAACTGCTATGAGCCTTTCAGGTAGTTACCCGTTTCTCCGAAAGTCAGTCGCCTTTGTGACTGCAGTAAATGCCCTTTTACTTTCACAATACTAGAATGGAAGAAGCTATAAATATGCTTGAAATTGTGCAGCTTTTGCTTTCAATCTTCAAATGGTGCGACTGAAATTACAAGCTAGCAGCTATCAAGTGCAAGCCTGTAGAAAATGAAAAAGAATGGAGATGGCCGAAGCAAGAAGGAGACGGCTTTGTAGACATACCAAAACAGAATGCAATGCAGAGGCAGCTATGTCTGTATACATAACAAATACAAAATGCTAAAAGGGTACACACAACACTTTCTCTCTCCTCTCTGTGTCTGGATAAAACAATATCCACCAAGAATGTAGCCCCCCACTTCACCAAGAATCTAGTAGCATTATCTAACTTCACTATCCTCTCCACCAAAACCAAGGTACTCGTGCTACCTTAAAAGAAATTTAAAAAATGCAGGATATGATTCATCTATATCTCCGCTTTGCTTCGCCATAAGCAGCCACTCCAAGAACTGTCATAGTGTACCCAGCAATGCCAATGAATGTAACGGGATTTCTGAACAGGAGTATTGATATAACAACGGCCGCTGCACCCTTTGCATTCCCTAATACCTGTTCGCATCAAAACTGAGGAAATCAGAATAGAATAACAATGGAAAGTAACAATTCTCTTAGGGTTTGTTTTTGGTTCGTATAGAAATCCAACGAAATCCTCAAGTGATTAGCTTTTATCAAGTTTCAGTTATGAGAATTATGTAGAAGACAAATCCATGAATCACAGTTGTTGAACCACCATGGAGTTTCCTTCTAGATCTTTTACTTATGTATTCACCATTACACTGCCATGCTCGAAAATATATGAAGCAAAATCACATCCTGATGTTTGTATCTCACTTGACAATTGGTTCAGATGGCTAAACGTGTCAGTGGCAACCATAAATCGAAAATATATGTATCTCACTTGACAAAATCGCAGCCAGACCGGAGAACTTTCGGTTTATGGTTGCCACTGACATGCGCATGTATGCAACATAATTGTATTATTCAAATCCTCTATAACTATTATAAGCAGACTGGTGAACAAAACTGAATATCAACTGTAGATTGACAAAGGCTAGACAATGATTGGTTGATGTGTAGAAAAAAATATTATAGTGAAGGCAAATGATATCAAACCTGGAGAGTTAGTGCACTTGTATGTTTGGTCACCAAAAAGTTTAACAAGTTTGCTGAGTAGGCCATTGTTGAATTAATTAGAAGAAGTAGCCACAAAAATTTATGTTGTCGTCCAAGGGATACAATGACCTCCAACACTTTTGGCTCCATTATAAGTGCTGCAGGCAATAAAACTAACACTGCAATTGGGGACATGTACAGCAGCAAATTCATTGAGTTCAGCCTTTCTCTGTAAGAATAAAATAACAAAATACTACATGGTTAGTGCATGCAATTGTGAGCAAACATGAAACTTTAAGTTTGAGATGAAGAAACGACAGGAAAAGATGAAGATTTTGAAGTGCAAAACATCCATACCACCTAAAAGTAGTTAAAAAGTGTTTGGTAATTTACTTGTTTATTAATCTTTTTTTTTTGCGGTGCTATATTTTGCAATCACATCATGAAAGTAAAATATGAACATATTCATTTAAAGTTAGCAATAATAAAAAGAAAAAAATTGGAAGAAGAAAGAAACAGTATCTAGATGCAACATGTCATAGACCATCAATGGATTGAATGCTACCAGCAGAAAGCAAATGCAAAACTAATTTCTGGAAGAATTGATTTCAGTTAACCACTGATGAGACGACCACACCTACGACTCACTAGGGGTCAAGCACATTTTTGTTTTCCAATTTTCATTTAAATAAAAAAACTAAGACAATTGGATTAGAAGTGAAAAAAGACAGTTAAGAAAAAAAAAAGAAAAAAGAAAAAAAGAAAAGATGCAGCTATGGACCAGATGCCCACATAGAAAACAAAAGATCTGGCGTGAGCAAGACCATAATGACATCCATCCCTTCCCAAGGGCATAAAGCAATCATGCTATACAAAATTATCTCAAGCTAACCAGAATTGTTACTTGCTATGAAGTTAACAACTGAAAGCCCACTCCTCTCTCCAAATCAAACACACAGACTCACAAGTTAACAAGATTTAACTATGGTAAGGAGAGTACATTCCAGAATCAGGAAAACTAATACCAAAATCTCTTTGAGATAGAATGAGCAAGTTACATGGTCCACAAAGCACAAGTGCTCCCTCTCAAGCTCATAAGCAAAATCTGCAATATAGACACTGGAAATAGCTTTGGAAAACACAATACTTGTGTTTGAAGCACGAAACATTCACAATATGCCTAAGGACAACATTGAATTAAGTGAAGTGAACAACATATTTCAAAGGCTGAAATAATTTTCTTTAACAAATAATATTTCCCTCACCCAACCTTTTGAGAACAACTGACCCCTTAACTTGCTTTTTGCAATTTGTATATCATCAAAAAGAATATAAGAAAGACACCATTTTGGATTACCTATTTCATAGCTAATTGATAAGAGTAGACTGTAGAGACAATAACTCTTGCTTTAGTGATTTGACTTCATCGATGACAAAATAACTTACTTCTTAAAAGGAATAGATTTTCTAAATGGTATTTAATATAAAGAATTTACAGACTGCATTAAACTTAGGTTATGTACCAAAAGCAATAAAGCATTTACCCTTCAGAAGAAAGCAGGATACCCTGAAGAACAGACTTGAAGGCCCTTGCAGCAGTTGCACTTATGCACATTATAAATCCATACAAATGAAAACCCGGCTCACCCTGCCACCAAGACGAATATTCAATGCTTAAAACTCCATTGAAACCAGGTTTAAGTACTTTAAGAGTAGAAGAGAGGAAGCCAATTACATGGGAGGTAGAATTACAACAGGTTAAAATCAGACAGATAGCTGAAATGAAAGATTAAGTTTTCCTAAAAGCTAGTCACCTAAGCATACTTTGGAAATAATAACAGTACATCTTAGCTGCATTGACAAAGAACCACACTCGGCCAGAATCCATCTTTTATTAAACCATACAACTTGTAAATTATTAGATCATTTCTGAAAGAAAAATGGTTATAATGCACATAGATCAAAGAGATTTTCATTTCATAGATCAAATTCCAATAAAGTTCCAGATCTAGATTCTCAGGCATCGCACAAAACACAAATTAAAATCCAGATCAAATGCCAAGAACAGCCATTGAACCAAAACTTATAAACAGGCGCAAGGGGTGATTAAACAAATGTTACCTCACTAGCAATGACGACCCCAGCAACAACGGGCACAAGGGTGGCATAAGTAACCCAAGCCTCCCTCTTAAAAGTCATCAAATAAGCAAACAGGGCAGTGAAGAACGGCGTCGTGGCACCCACAGCCTGATTAAACGAGACAGGAAGGTACCTAAGTGAAATGTTGCCACCCACAACAGACCCACAAAACACAGTGCTCAAAGTCGCAATCTTGGCAAGCTGAGACCTCGATTTCACCGTTTGCAAAGGAACGATTTTGAGAAACACAATGGAGACGTAACTGAGGATCGCACATGCTGACATGTGGCACATTGTGAGAAAAATTGGAAACCTGAAGCCATAATTTGAGAGCAAATACTTGTTCAGTAATAGGACACCAATGTTTGATGAGTACCAGAGGAGTACAAGAGATACTATGAAGAGGGTTTGTTTTCGTTGTGACATTTTTTAATTTTTTTCTCTTGGGGGGTTTTGCTGCATATGGGGCTTCGTTTCGCTTTCCGAGGGAACCAAACCAGCTCTCATTTCATCGTCAATGGAAAATACAAAAAATGAAATAGAAGATTTATTTGGTTTTTTTAATTTTTATAAATCGGTGTCGGTGGGATTATGGTCTCGGAAGCGGTCAGGTGTATTTTTGTTGTAAATATGTAGTAGTTAACTCCCAATAAATTTTAAATTAAGTACTATTTAATTATCTCAATTCATTCACCCTTAAACTGCTCGAGATTAATTAGTCACAATACTAACCGAATTTAAGTACTATTATTTAAGCTTCTTTTTTTGTAAACTTAATTGAAATGTTCCTGAAAGTTGAAGTTGTGACCCTTTATATTGAATTTATTATCAAAAGTTGCTCCTATAAAATATGTTTCTAACTCCGGAACTAATTAAAACACATATTCTACTATTAATTATCTCGATATATCATAGTTGAACTTAAGTTTAAAAGTATCTCGAACTCCCACGACTTCACCGTTATAACATGGTGAAGGATTCATTGTTCATTGCCAAAGCAAAAAAAGTGATTGACTATATAATCAATGAAATCATGGTATTAATTCGATTACGAACTAATTTATTTATTTATATTTCAACATTCATCTTTTTTAAAAGTACTTCAATGTATACAGGATTTTGTTATTGTTATATAATAAATTTCAAATAATTGAGTAAATTAATTAAAGAGCTTCCTCCTATTAAGGAAGCATAATATTTAAACTGAAAATTTTTTCTTGAGATCTTATAAACTATAGATCGTGATTCGGATCATAGTGATCATAATATTCTTTTTAGAAAACTCAATAAACTTAATTTCTTAATGGCATTATTTGATTAATCAATAATTTGCTAGTATTAGCTTAAATTAGGGTATATCTATCTCCTTGTTAGTTAAAGGAGAAAGTGTTTGATGTAAGTATGAAACTATTCGACAAAATGTCTCAGTGAAGAAATTCTGGGCGAGAAAGCTTGTGTTTGAATTATGAAGCAAGAAAGATATCATCAAGGCATGATAATGAAAGCGTTTGAAGTCTTTAGAAACAGAGAAAAGATCAATGGGCAAACTTGGGAGCCAGGCATCAGTGGTGGAGATTAACCGTACGTAGAATAAAACATTAGTGTGTAACAAGCATTAGCATCTTTGTATTCTAGTTATAAAGCCTACAACAATTTTTAGCCCTTAGATCAAACTTTACGAGCTGTAAATCTTAGTATAAGATGTCTGCAAAAATATGGCATATTGCTACCATGCTATTAAGTACAATCACAAAGGTTCGCAAAAAGTTATGTGCTTTTTTTCTTTTTGCATTGTATTCTGAATCATTGGCTTTAGTTTTCAGAAAATTTATCTTTGCAATGCTTCTTAGACCGGAGAAAAATCACTCTGTTTGTGTGAATGCATGTTCTACCTGACTTTCCTCATTGTTACTCCTTTGGGAGACTCATTGGTGGTTTGATGATGGACCTTGATCGACATATAAGGCAGTACAGCCGGTAATTGATGCAGTCTCTACCGTTGATTCATGTAATGAATCCCAAAATGTAATGATCTTTCCTTAGAGCCTTTGCAGGTGATCACACACGTCTGATTGGAATAATTGTGTAATTAACTGTCCTTTGTTTGGAATAAAAGTTATTTGAAACAGCCTGTTACGAAACCCTTAAGGCGGATCTATCTAATTTCATCTAACCGTTTAATAATAAATTTAATACCCAAAGATCCTATTAAAAATTCGGTAGAATCTTCTCTCTAAGTGTACTATTTCCAACTTACAAATTTATAAAAAATAAACACTCTCAAAAGAATTCAATATTCAACCAATAACTACTACCAACTTTCTTAATCAAAGTGCCAAATATCATCCAAACATTCTAGTGTCAAAGTACACTATGTTATCCTTGGTCACAAATTATAACAAAATTATACAATCCGAAATATTCCAATAAAACATCTACGACTTCTAACACTATCATGTAGCCATAATTTCAAAATAATTATCATTGTTGCATGTTGGGTTAACTGTTGTACCTATAAATCTCTTATAAGAGAAAATACTTCTACGTACACGGCCCAAAACTTTTGTGTGTACAAGCCCAAAAACTTATATCTAATTTGCATAATTTGTATCTTAATATTTGTATATTTATAATCATCATATTGCATACATATGCCTCCAAAAGGTAAAAACGCCCAAATACATGACTCAAAACCTCCATATGTGTTTAAACATGCTCTAAAAACCTCGCATCTCATATGTATCATTGTATCTAGAGGAGAATGATACTGTCTAATAATTTTACAAACAACCTTTTATATACACATATATAAATATATAATCATACTTTAAATCTCATTTCGTTTCCATTTAACATACTTTAACTCTATTTTTCTTTTCTTTAAAGATATTGTTGTGTAATTACTCAAAATCGATAATAAAATCACTAATTATAAACATTTTTAATAATAAATATTCCATAAGTAGATAAAATCTATTCTAAAAAAATCGTTAAATCAAGGCATTAAAAACTTATTTCATAAACATACTTTACCATATTTTTAAATCATAATAAACTACAAAGAAAATATATTTTGTATATTCCACTCACAATTATAATATTCAAACTCGATTTTCATTCATGTTTGTGGGTTGATTCTTGTTTGATGGTCCTCTTAATTGAAGGAAACGACTATCCATAAATGTGAAATACAATGAATGCTATAGGCAATAAAACTCCAAATGATCTTCTATCCCTATGATACAACTCTTGATTGTCTAAAATTATTAAAATACCCCTATCTTTTAAAATTATCAAAACACCCTTGAAGCGAAAATTACCAAATTACCCTGAAGTGGCGAATTGCTAAACGGCCCTCAATATAAAATTACCAAATTGTTCATTAAGATATGAATTTACGAAATTACCCTCGGAGTATGAAATCACCAAAATGCCCTGGAAGAATTAAATTACCAATTACCCCCAAAATCTAGATTTACCTAACTGCCCTTAGTCTGAAATTACTAAATTATGCACCAATACGTCAAATTACCGAAATGCACGTAGTTCAGTCAACAGTGGTCGGGAAACTCAGATCTGATAGTGCTGACCATGTTAAGGCCGATGGCGCCGGCGGCGACAATTCACGCGCGGAAACGACGACGAATCGAGCTTCCATAAACGTGAAATTTCGGCGGCCGATCGGCGGCTAAACGACCGTTTCAGATGACGCGACCCGTCTGAAAATGATGAGGGTGAGCTGAGGAAACAGATCCAGGTGGTGGAGCGGCCTAATTCCGACAAGATCGACGGCGATGGTGATGGGTTTTGGCCGCGACTTTTCGTGCTTCAAACGCGGTGTTCCGGCGATGATGACGGGTCGACCCCGTTCATCTCTCTCTCCCATTTTATAAAGGACACCCTTTTTTCCCTAAAACTTTACACAAATTAAGCTAGTAATCATGTTCGTGATTCGTGTCATGACGGGATTAAACGGATTCGAACACAACCCACTTATTAAACATGCAAAATTTAATCATTCATATCCGTAATTAATGTCGGATAATCGAGTTACATCAATTTCGTCGGTAACATTTTGTAATAAGTCTGACCATTTTAAAATTAATATCGAAGAGAAAAATTAAATAATACACTTAATTAGAAAAATTAAAGTATTTATATGTTACATTATTATTTTGGATTTTCTCATTTCTCTTTATGAAAAATGTTCTTCTTCTTATGTCATCATTCATTTAGTAGTTTGTTGTACCTGCCGTTGATGTTAATTTAATTGTGCCTAATTCTGTGATTTTGATAACATTTTTTTTTGTTTCTTTGTAATTATCATATGTTATTACAAATGGAGGTGTGCTAAGCTTAAATGGTTACTCGATCAACGTACTGTTGATACTGGGTTTATTATTCTAATTCAGAAACAATTATCCAATTCTTTGCACAAAATCCTATCTGCTAAGCTACATCATCAGGATTGATTGATTTATTCGACTACGTTGCTAATCAAATTTCAGCTCATAATCCTGGAAAGTGATCCATTCATTCAGACACTCCTCTCAGTTAATTCATAAATTTATAAACTGGGGTAGTTTCTCTGTTATTCTCTTCCCAAAATTTAGCTCATGAATGTCGATGGAAATTGAAACTTTTAATACAGTAAATGGTTCTTTGAGAAAGGAACATGAAATATAAATTGTTGTTGAAGCAGAAGGGACGGTTTGAGATGCCACTGTAACCACTTCCTGCAATTTTTGGCTGTCTTAAGCTTCATGACAAGTTCCTTATTCTGAGCTTCGGCCTCAACATATTTTAGGCTGATCTAGCAGTAGGAATATCTCTGTTATTGGCTTCCACAACTTTGGCAAGCCCAGGTTCTTGCAACTGAATCTTGTAGAAAGGATCAACTTTGGCTGTGAGAGAAGTTTCTTTTCGAATTTCATATCCACTATCACCCTGTGTGGGAACAAAGGGAAAAAGAGAATTGAGCAATACAAGCTTTAAAATGCCACCTCTTTGATGTTGAACGCTGGTCTCTGTCTGACTCTGTCTCTCTTCCTTTTCCAAATGCAAATTTCTTCAAGGCTTGAGCTCTCAGTAGACATTCATCTTTCACCCTGTCATATTCACTATAGTCTCTCCAAGAATCCCAGGACTAGGGGAAGGGGACCCCTCTGTTCAAAGCTCAATATTAGTTGCAGCACACAAGCAATGTGTGAGTGAGTAACCACTTTTATATACCTAACCCATATGCATTAATTTACCATGGTAACAACTCATCATCTTGCCAAACGTATATAGATTCTGAGATAGACTCAGTCCAATGAGAAGCCATAAACATTGAGCAATGAGTTTTTACTCAGGCATAGAACTAAAATAAGTCAGTTAATATACTCTCAAGGGCATCAACTTCAATCAATACTGGTTGAATGATGCATATATTTATTAAAGCAGCTTTGTATTTATCTACATGAATAAAGATAAATAAAATGTCTGCATTAATTCGCTTGACTGATAAAACTGTTCCCCAACCAAAGTTTTACCCCTGACTTTTGTCGATGGCTCCTTGCTAGTTAAAATAAAGGTGTTTGATGTAAGTATCAAACTGTTCGATAAAATGTCCCAACGAAGAAATACTTGGCGGGAAAGCTTATATTTGAATTCTGAAGAAATAAAGACATCAACAAGGCATGGGAATGAAAGCTCTTGAAGTTTCTAGAATCAGGGAATATCAAGGGTTGATATTGACAGTAGAATAAAACACTAGTACATAACAAACATTAGAATCTTTGTTTCTAGCAACAGCAATGCTTAGCCCTTAGATTGAACTTTACCAGCTGTAAATATGGTATAAGATCTCTCTATGAATATGACGCATTGCTATCAATGAATCATCCATCACTTGATTCTAAAAATCTTGTTTCTCCTACTGAATCTCAATCAAATGGACAATTATCATCCAATAGGACAGTCTCCAGTATCTACGGTTATATATGCTGTAACTGATAGCAAACAACTATCAAGCAGCATAGTATCATCCATAGTATCCAGTGCCTATGGTTGTATATGCTGGTGTTGTTGATACTTGAACAGCCCTTCAAATTATACTGAGATTAAAACTTGTTGTCACTTGTATATCATGAGGCAAGCTAACTTTTATTCTTGGAACAATGCATTTGTCAATTAGTAAGGTCTGTATTTGTAATAGTTGGCATTCTATCTTGAACATTCAGCTTTCAGATCTTGCAAAAGGGATTATCTTTATTCAATACCTGCTCCAATTTTCATGACATCGGGAGCCATTATGTTAGATTGTTTCAGTTTTATGATTACTTTACGTACAATGTTAATGCATCTTTTCAGTTATTTTTACTTTTTGGTGTTGGTTTTGTATTCGACAACAAGTTTTAAAGATTATTTTTAAGGCTGTAATCCACTTTTTAAGCTAACTAGCACTTTGGTTTAGTAAGTCAGTGTAATGAAGCAAGTTGCTTATATTTTGTATAATGATACAAATTCAATCGTATTTTATATCATAGTTGTTAATTCCTTGCATGTTTTAGCATAACTAAGAGTCCTGTTGAATATCAATTAAAAAAAAAATTAGAACATGTAACATCATTGTACTTTCATGTTCCCCTGCTTTTCAACTTAATCTATTAGATATATATACAAATCACAACAACTTAGGGAATATCACTTTTTTAAACAATTCTTGTAAAGATAATATATAAAAACAGCTCTTTTAGAGCCATAACTTCATTTACAAAATGGAAGACAACCTGATTATACTACAATTGAAAATGAAACAAACTGTTTACATAACATATACTAGCAATCTAAGTATTGCTTTCATAAAATCACAAAACAAAGCAGAGAGCAAGAGTGTGATAAGAATTTCCCCCTCCTTTTTGGTGCGTTGCTTGCAATTACATTACTCGATTAAGCACTTGATTGACCCTTGATAGAAACTCTACAGGCAGCGGCCCCATCTCCTCTTCCCATGCCACAGCTAGCAGTTTCCCACCTTCTTCATCCATAGGTTCGGCAATTTGATCAAGTTCAGACAAAAACTCTCGCAAATAAAAAACAAGTCTGTCAGGTAAAGAATCAATCTCCACTTCGGATTCCACAATTTCCAAGATGTTATCAAGGCACGGCAACTCAATTGGATCGTTTTGTTGAGCCAAAAGTGCCTCTTCTTCAACAGCCTCTTGCTGCTTGTTCTGTACTGCCGCATCACCATGACCCTCAGTCCTCTCACTCTCTAAAATCTGATCCAGACTGAAAGAATACCTTTCCACATCAAATATGTCATAAACTTCAGACAATGAGTGCTCTATCTCCCCTTCAAATTCCACAGTCTGCACATTGTTGTTACTGGAGCATGGGATGTCATTTGCTTGGTTCTGTTGAATACAAATTGCCTCTGCTTCAGCCCCCTGTTGACCATTTTGACTGCCCTCATCATGCTGATCCTTTTCCAGGATTTGGACAAGATTAGCCATATATCCTTTAACGTAAAAAAGAGTTGGATATTCAGGCACTGAATGTATGATCTCCCCTTGGTGGTCTACTGTGTTCAGACTGTTAGTCGAGCATAGCGAGTGGCTTTGTTCTATCAAAACTGAATTTTGTTCAGCCTTTAAGCGCTTGCTCTGAAAGCACTCATCATCAAGAACAATGTGGCTGCTGGAGGCCACTACTTCTTTCGGTTTTCTCTTAGAACCAGAAGATCTCCTTCTACAGTCATTCGTCTCGCCGACTTGTTTCGACTTCCTCGGCTTCCCGCCCAAATTGGCTTTCTCCGAATGGTTTTCTGGTTCGTTCTTTTTGAAGCGACAGAGAACAAAATCGAGCGCTTTATGCGAATATTGATTACCCAACAAGGCTGGATTAATGGCGAATATTGATTACCCAAAATCGAGCGCTTTATGCGAATATTGATTACCCAACAAGGCTGGATTAATGGTGAATTCATGCATAATCCACCTCCCATTCTGTTCTGGATTTTTACAACTTTCATACCTAAACCTTTTCTTGAACCCTAAAATTTGATCATCGAAGCCAACAACGAGAACAGGCTTGGCTCCGTCCTCACCCTGCCACGCACCGAAGCCAATCTTTCTGTTGAATCTCGAACCCTTAGGAGACGCCTTCTTTAACTGAGTGAAAAAGTAGAGTGCTTGACCCGCCATTAATTGGACTCTTCCGTACAAATCCTAAATCAACTTCGGCTTATGAGAGCCATAAAGATCGTAATCTTTCACTGGAATATCATTGCCAGCTTGGTAAAGATTAGGGTTTTGAGTAATTTTGTGGAGGAGATAGAACTCCAGCAGTTCCTGTTCTGTTGGATAAAATCTTAATCCAACGTGAGGAGGCATTGTGTTGGTGTTTTTTAGACTGAATCGAGACTGAATCGGAAATCTTAATAAGAAGATTTTTAGACTGAATCGAGACTGAGTCGGAAATCTTAATAAGAAGATTTTTAGTTTGATATCTGATTTGAATTTGGGGTCAGGAATGTGGGTATTTTGTTGCGTGCATAGTAAGTTATAATTTTGACGCGTAAAATTCAGGCGCCAGCTGCCCGATACTATGGCGGTGCTGCTTGTTAGGGTTAGGGTTTGGACGCCAAAGCCACATGCACAACGTGTTGTTTGTTAGTCGTTGAAGTTGCATTTTGAATTTCCACGTGTTGTTTGATGCACACGTGCGGTGTAAATAATTGATATTATTAAATTTATTTTTTTAAATTTTTTTTAAGCATTTATAAATCCGTTTTATTTAAAATTTATCTTAGGGTAATTTTAAAAAATCTCCAGGTTTGAGGTTGTTGTAAGTAGATGGTCAAAATCATTTTATTTGTAAAAGACCCCTTACGTTTTAGTTCCGTTTAGTTGTCGTTTGACTAATTGAGGGCATTATTGACATTTTATATTGTTATCAAAGAGTTGCCGTTTTATTGCCTTTAGCACAGTGTCATTTTGAATGGGTGAAATTCTTTTTCTCTCTTGTTTTATTTCGTCTCTTTGGTTTCATCTTTCTTCTTTCTCTTTGATTTTCTCTCTCCTAAGTTCAGGTTCTTTCCCTTTGTCTAGACACCAAAACTCTCACAATGACTGATGTTCTGAACTGCACCGTGAAGACGGCTGCTTCTACTACCTTGGCCAACTTCATGGGATGAAGCCGTAGTTGCTTGTGAAAGCATCGAAGGTTACTGATGCTGTTCAGTTCTACAAGACAGCGTTTGGTGCTGTGGAGATCAACTGCAACATGGAAACCAAACGAAAGGCTGAACAGAAGCTCAAAACATTGACCGAAAGAAAGTAAAACGTAATGCAGAGTTCGAAATGGTGATTTGAAGTACACTTCTTTTTTTCCCTCCAGAAGTTTGAAGTACAATACTTGCAAAAAATAATTTGTGAATGAAAATTATTTGTAAACACAAAAATGATTAAAATAATTGTTGAATGTTATTTGAAATAAAAATTCAAAATGAATATAGCAATCTTACTAATGGAGGAAAAATATTCAGTAGATTATTACACCTATCTATCTCCAATTTTTTCAGTTTGCTAAAAGACTTCGAAGCAAGCTGGTGGTGCCATATTTTTCTCAACTTATCCATCCAACTAATATGTAATACCTCCAGACTTGGGAGTCGTACCTGAAGTTAAAAATTCAATGCAAATAGAGATGGATATTAATTAAATTTGAAGACTCAACGAAAAGAGAAATTAACTATTGAGAATAAAATTAATTTAAAAAAAAAAACCTTTTCATCAACAGCACCGATATTCAGCCCACACTTAGTACCACAATAAGCACCAAACGGTGCGTTTTGGGTGCACTATAAAAAGTTACTGTTTGAACACACAAACACAATACACGCGCAGTAGATCTCACACAATACCGTCACTCTCCGTCTCATTCACACCAAATCCACTCCTCACTCAGGCTAGATATCTCAGCAGCTAATTCTCCTACGCCATTTTCTGTTATACTCGTGGACTCTCCCTCACGGTGTGAAATCCATCGGCTCTCTCTCACGGTGTCTCATTCTCTTGGCTGTATGAGGAATTGAGTTGCATCAGTGTGATGGCTTCTCTTCTGCTTAGTAATTATTTCATCTTCACCAACACCAACAGAAGAAACCACAACAAAATCCTACAATTCAACAAGCTAGTTGTTTTTGCCACTGCGTCACCATCTGCGGCAGAAAGCTTGGACTTGAAAGAGAACCCTCGTAGTCTACAAGCGCAAAGGTTCGTTGACAGAATCAAAGCATCACCCTTGAAAGAGAGAATCGATATATTCAATAGCATTAAAAAGGATGGGACAAATTGGAGTGTGTCTGACTTCAACGACTTGCTCATGGCTTTGGTAATGTTAAACGAGCAAGACACTGCCGTCGAATTTTTCTCTAATCATCTTATGGGTTAGCTCCAAATTCTTGGACATTTTCGATTATGATTAGATGTTATTGCAACAAAAATGATTTCTTTAAGGCCAAAGAGGTTATTGATTGCATGTTTGATAATGGGTATCATCCAAATGTTACAACTTTACTATTCTTGTAAATTCATTGTGCAAAAGTGGGAAGAGTGGAGGAGGCATATGAAATGTTGATGAATGTTAAGAATGATGGCTTGAAGCCTGATGTTTATACATATACCGCTGTTATGGATGGGTTTTGCAAAGTGGGTAGGTCAAATGAGGCAATGGAATTGCTTAATAAGGCTATTGAGAGGGGAGTGACGCCAAATGTGGTCACTTTGATCCATTTGCATCATGTGATTGAAATGGGTCATATTCCTCGGACGATCACCTTTAACAATGTGATTCAAGTGCTTTGTGATGTAGGAAAGATTGACAAGGCATTGTTGCTCTTATTTCTCATATATGAGCATGGTAAAATTCCAAGCAGAACATCACATGACGTGCTGATTAAAAAGCTAGACCAACAGCCTTAGGAAAAGCTTGTTCTACAGATATGTTTATCTGATTGGAAAATGAGTTATCTAGTTATCCTATTATAGAAATTCTTTTACACTGATAAGTGGTAATGATATTACTGGAATTTCAGCTTATATTACAGGGAAATTCGTAACACTAGCAGATAAATTGAAACTCTTGCTCAACTGGGTTCTGAACTAAGCCTATTCGATAAAGAAGAATTATATCGACTAATATTTCTACATGTATGTAAATGGAACTAACTACTGCATAGAGCCAAGGTTTGAAACCCCTTAACTTCTCAGGCTCATGTACATTTCTGGCATCAATGAAGATACAACAGGCTACCATTACAGCAAAAGTATACCAAAAATTTTGCCGATGAAAGAGATCTTCATAAGCTAGCCTATGCACGAGTCATGTATAGCCCAGTTCTTGTGTACACCAATATTTCATCACCTATATTGACAAATAATGGTACATTCAACACAGCACCAGTGTCTAGAGTCGCTGGTTTTGACCCCCCTGCCACAAGAATTTTATTTCTCAAACAAGTTCAAGAAGAATTGACCCCCCATCAATCCAAGTGCAATTAAAAATCAATATAAACTACCTCATTTGCTCACAATATCAGCTGAATTTTCAAAAATTCATAATCAACTCACGGAAATTTGGCATTACCTCTACAAATCGACTACGGCAGCTAACGACCACTGAAGCTGAGAGAGCAAAGGTGAAGCAAGCCGAGAGATGCAATCGACGCTGAGAACGGAGGGGGAATCGACGGCGAGAGAACAGAGAGGACAGAGAAGAGAGAGAGAGAGAGCAGATGGAGAAACTCACGGCTAGAGACCCACGTCGAGAGACCCGCTACGAGAGAAAGCGAGAGGACAGAGAACAAAGAGAGACCCATGGCAAGAGAAAGCGAGAGGATGAGCAAATGGAGAAACGGTGAGATAGATTTCAGTGAGAGTAGAGAGAGCAGATGGAGAAACGGTGAGTCGCGCGTGAGAAGATCTGTTGCGCGTGTGTTGTGGTGCGTATGTGTGTGTCACGTGAGATGGGTCCTTTTATATTGCACCCAAAACACACCGTTCGGTGCTTATCGTGGTGCTTATTGTGGGAAGAGTCTCATTTTCCTTTCATCAAAGAGGGGTTGAGGTTGCATTTCAGTGTGAATGACGTCTTCTGGTGAGGCAAAGCTACTTAGTTTTGGAAGACGATCGAGCGACAAGGAGTGCAATTTAGGAAAAACCTTTAATTCATCTCTTCCTCCTAACCCCCCCGTGGTGTTGTTGACTACCCCTTCCATTGACCCGCAAGCACCAATCTCAAGATGTTGGAGTTGCCCAAGACTATTAACCATAGAATATGAAAACAAATACTGCAGACGATCACCGAAAGAAAGAAAGCTTAACTCGAGATTGCCGGCTCCATTCAACTTCGGGGCTGGGACCCGGGCTGGGGCTGGGGTTGGGGTTGGGGGTAGGGCTATTGCATGGCGATCCCAATGGCTCTCCACATAAATCTCTATTGCCTGCTTGAACAAACAAGGTGTGAGACACCAAATAATAAAGGTTTAATTTAATGTTCATTTCGTATAATCTACTTTCTTTCGGTCAATGTTTTGAGCTCCTGTTCAGCCTTTCGTTTGGTTTTCATGTTGCAGTTGATCTCCACAGCACCAAACGCTGTCTTGTAGAATTGAACAGCATCAGTAACCTTCGATGCTTCCACAAGCAACTGCGGCTTCATCCCATGAAGTTGGCCAAGGTAGCAGGAGCAGCCGTCTTCACGGTGCAGTTCAGAACATCAGCCATTGAGAGAGTTTTGGTGTCTAGACAAAGGGAAGAACCTGAACTTAAGAGAGAGAAAATCAAAGAGAGAGAAGAAAGATGAAACCAAAGAGATGAAATAAAACAAGAGAGAAAAAGAATTTCACCCTTTCAAAATGATACTGTATTAAAGACAATAAAACAATAACTTTTTATAACAATATAAAATATCAATAATACCCCAATTAGTCACCTCAATTAGTCAAATGGCAATTAAATGAAATTAAAACGTAAGATGTTTTTTACAAATAAAACGATTTTAGCCATTTACTTACAACATCCTTGAACCTCACGGGAAGATTTTTAAAAATTAACCATTTATTTTAAAATTGGAAACAAAAAATTCGCTAGATAGATTTACAAGCGAAATGCGTTTCATTTTGTGATGCTTGAAATCGAAATCAAGATGATAAAATTATATGCTTTTGGGTACACAATGTCTGTAGTGACCGCTTCCTCGTTGCCAAGCTGCGCCTCAGAGATCTTAGTCTATGCCAGGTATCAAAATCTTGTTGTAAATCTTGTTGTGGTGTGACATGTAAGGCTGACATTGACAATAAGTGCTTTTTGGTGATTTTGCTTAATGGGTTTGTGAAGATTTAGTCTTTATTTGCTGGGTCTCCTTTTATTTTGTACTTACTCACACACACTGTATATTTATATGCTTCTGGTATGTGTATGTGTTGCAATGATATCGTTTTTGCCTTGGTATGTTTTTGGGTTTCAATTTGTTCCCTGGGATTTTGGGGTTGATTATCAACAGTGGTTAATAGTAAATGATTGGTTTGGAAAGAATGAGATCAGTAATTGTCAAATATAAGTAAGGGGACGGTTTGTAAACAATTGTTTGCAAATAAAAGTGAGTGCTTCTGGAATTTAAGTATAAGCACACGAATTATAAACATACTTGAAGATTTTCATGTTTCGAAGAAATAATTGGATCATATAAAGTATCAATGGAGCTTTTATTGGTAGATGCAAAATTGACTGAAAAGTAGTACACCTTCTTAATGTTGATCTTGTATGTCTTGAACAGTCACCAACATTCACTGACAAATCATTTTCTATGTTTGATTATTTCTTTCTTGTTGCAGAATGAGCTTCCTATTTTGGAGGTCACATACTTGTTAGTTGAAACCGTGGAGTGTGGATTTGGAATTATGGTAAAATCTCTCATGGTATAGATGAATAAATTTCAGGCGCATCTTGAATATACAGAGCTTGTTGATTTTGTTTCGTATCCCTACTGTTTTGCAATTTTAAGAAAGTTGATTCAGTTTCTTGTTTAATTACTTAATATGTAGTGTGAGCTAGACATCACGTTCCATTTGGAGAGGCCCGTTTTATAGTGCAGGAGAAGGTCATGGATGGGTGTATGGCAGAGCCAAGCAAGTCAACCATTCTGACACCCCAATAAAACTGATGGAGAAAACATCTTGAAATAGTTGTAAGGGCTCCAGGGTTTTGTGAGAGATTCATAACAGGTTGGCCACTGGTTTATGTTGGTTGGATCCTATTGTACTATTATTTTTGAACATCATGAAAATCCTGTAGTTTCATTCATAAATGAAATATTTTACTACTGTATTGTATTGATTCATTTTTGAATTAATTCAGAACCGAATCAAATTTGTTTGTAGTTCTTTAGAATTTGGGTTTTACTGACATCTATGAGACAATGCAAACATAATCTGGTTTTCTGGTGTGCTTAACTTTTTGGAATTTGAGAATCGGGACCTTGGTTTCTTTGAGAGCAAAGAGCATGAAGTCCAAATGGCTTCCTTGTGATTCATCAAAATTAGTGTTGTCAGTTAATGACCTGGGAGTTAAAAATCTAAATGGAGTAAAGCCAGCCCGAAGTTAGGTTTTGGTCACTAGCTATAACAATTCTTGGACAAGATGATTGTGATATAAGTAGAGTAATCAAGAAAAAGAAAGACCATAGTTTAAAGGATTAGTGGGTACAAACTTGAATCTGAGAAGCTTGTTGTAAAAGTTATTTCATTGCTTTATTTGTATCTACCTTGGTGGTATAAGGAGTGACTGATAATCTTTGTTGTGTAATTGTAAATTGGTACAGAAAATGGTTAACTTAAGATGCAGAGTATCAGAGATGAACCCCAAAGAATTGAGGTTATGACTGTAAAGAACTCAGAATTACATTGATGTACTTGTTTTTATTTCATAAAATATGAAAATATTCTAGGTGTTAGTGGCACATTATTCACATATCATATTTATAAGAACAACATGCTTTTTGTCCAACTAGCATTAACATGTTATGTCTCTTTTGCATGGCCTAAGATAAGATATTGAAGAATACTGCTCTATACTGGAAGCTCTGTGGCAAATTAATTCTATACATCCAATGAAATTGAATTTTTTTTTGTTCTTATGCTATTTTTAAGTTTGAATTATCTTTATGTTTCTCAAAATTACTGTATTTTTCTCATTTATAGACAGAAACTTGTATGACTTTGAATGTTTGTAGGTGAACATAATTGGATGAGGCTGCTGTCCTGTTTTACGCCTACCCAAATTCAGTCTGATTTCAGGACTAGACTGAGTGTGGCTGCAAGCCAATGCTGGAGTTTCTGCTTTCAACAGAGCTGTGAGTTTGTCCATGCTTTTTCGGTGTCATCTTTCTTATTATATAAACCTGCAATATCTGCTATTTCTGGGTTAAGCATCTAGAGCTCATCGAACTTAAATCTGCCTTTTCCGAGTGTCTTTGCTCTATTTCTTCACCACTTGCCTTATTGTATATCTGTTATCTAGTTTGGTTCTGATCTTGATGCTGAAAAAATTCAGATGCTCTTTGTTGAAAATTAATAATCTAAATTCTCTACATGTTTTTGTGATGACATGCTTGTGGATTTTGTGACACAATTGCGTGGACTCCTCTTTTGCCGTTTGTGTGAAAGTTAGATAGAGATTAGTCTAGTGTGTCAAGTTTTGAGTTTATAAATACTAATGCAGAAAGAAAACCTTTTTGTTTAACTGTTTCTTGGTTCTCAGCTTGGAGTACAATCTTAAGTAAAAGGTATTATAGGTATAAATATTTTTAGAAGCATCCGAAAAACTTTGTTGACCAATTGAGTAGATTTAAAAAAATAGCAGTAGATGCTGCAACAGGAGCTTAATATGCAATAGCAATCCAATCCAAAGGCTTCATTGACTTTCTGCTTGCTCTGTGGCTTTTGATTATTTCCAATACCTATAAGAGTACAAACTAGATTCATAATTCCAGCAACCCCTTAAATCAGAAAATACAGAAGAGATAATTTTAGAAGAATGGAAAAGGTGAAAAGATGAGAGATGAGAGATGATAGAAGAAAGATGGTTTCTGTTGAAGTATGTGAATAGAGAGATTAGATACAATTCTGATCCTTCAACAACTTACATGCCTTTTAAGTCTTTAATGAAATGGCCAGTAATCGTCTTCTTGATAAATATATTTGCCAGCATACTTTTGTTGATGTATTCAGTTAAAAAGGCATATATTCTGTGGTATAAAAATCGTAACATTATCTATTTAAGATATGATGATGCCATATTCAAATTGGATGAGGCTGTTGCCCTGGATTAACACATTATTTTTCTTGTGCGACTTTAAGAAGTGATTGGTGTGGCTGCAAGTGTATATTGCAGAGAAGGATAAGTTTCTCCCTTATTTTCAATACAATTAACTAATATAGAAATACTTAATTAGTAACTTATCAATTCAGAGGACCCTTTTGTCATGATCAGTTTGCAAAACAGTCAGAGGGTTGAAATTGAATTACTAAGGTGGTAATGCATGCACAAGAAAGATCATCAATTCATTCAAGTCAATAGTCTTGAGTCAACAACAGAGTCTTCAGTCGAATCAATAATCGTCTCAAGAAAATGAAGTGGTGTTAAGTTACATTATAATGTAAATTAACAAAAAGTGGTGTTAAGTTACATTATAATGTAAATTAACAAGGTCTCTGAAAATGATATTGTAGTTATCATTAGTATTGAGGATATATTGTCAAGTCTTGCCTTTCATGGTTTATATTCTGCACAGAAGTAGCTAAACCTTGTCCTCAACAAGTCTTTGCTCAGGTCAATATGCCTTTGGAAAAAGAAATTTCTTGATAGTCTTTTTAAATGGTTGTTAAAAAATAGAAGTTTTTTATAGAATTTTTAGAGAAATAAAATAAACTTCATTCTTAGACTCAGTTTGAGGTTGTTGCATGCTGCTTATAAAGTTATTCACTTTTATTGGGCTGATGAGATAGTAAAGGACGAACCAGAAGTTTAGTTATAGGGACAATATAATAATTTATTAAATTTAGCTTGCTTCAAAGCTTTACTAATAGGGCTTTTTTTTATAAATTAAGAGGTGAGTAAGGGGCTGCTTCTTAGCCCTCCAGGAAATGAGATTCCGACCAAGAACAAAAGCCCGAGGTAGAGCGTCGGTCGTCAGGGCAGCCTACCTTTATTTTATAGGAGTAGGGGCGGATAGCTTGTCACCTGGAGATATAGGCGTAGAGACTCTTCCCCTATGCCGCCTATTGGTACTAGTGTAGTAGGGTTGACAAGGGATTGTAACTTCAACTCATTAAGTTATTTCAAGTTAGTTCATAGTGATAGAGATTTAAATAATGAATGTAATTTACAGGCTGTCTTAATCAAGTGAAGGCAACCGCCCCCACTTGCCTAATGCTAACTCCATCCTTGGAAATAATCAATTAGACAAAAATGAAGTGAGGTACATGTCTGGTAAACTATAAGCATTATCAATTTAGCTCCCGAGGCTTTGTTGCAATTTGGCAATATTATTCACCACTGCTGTGTGCTGTCAGTGTCACACATGGAGTTAGTCTTGTGCAAGTGGGGGCAGTTGCGCCAGTTGATGAAGAGAAAAGCTCTTAAAATTGCATCCATTATTTACGTTTACGCCCCCATGAACTTAATTGAAATGCTGCCACAAACTATATATTCCACTTCTATTTCTTCCCTTGATTCTTGTATTAAAGATTCCTACCAAACTTACCAAAATAGAGAGTAACGATGAGATAATATATAGAAGAAGAGTATGGAGAATGGAGGGTGCGAAGAATTAGAATATAGATAATCCGCCTGGGATATTTTGAAAATAAAGCAGGATGGTGGTGGAGTCTAGTGCCTAATTCTGCCAAAATCCCATTTTGGGTTGGTTGGGATGCCCAAGGGAACCATACAATTGCCATATCCTCATGTACATGTCTCTTTAACTCTTTAAGAGCATGTTTATAATGGGAATCTCCTTTTCCTGTGTCATGGAGGTGTTTCAATTCAGCTCATAGGAACAGAAACTTTAATAATGAATGCAATTTATGGGCTATTTTAATCAAGCGTGGGCAACTGCCCCCACTTGTGTAATACGAGCTCCATTTTTGGAAATAATCAATTATACAAGAATGTAGTCAGGTACATATTTGGTAAACTATAAGCATTAACAATTTGGCAATCTAAGTCAAGCTTATGCCCCCATAAAACTGAATCGAAATGCTCTCACAATTTTTATCTTCCACTTGCATTCCTTTATAATTTCTTATTTCTTCCCTTGATTCTTGTACATTGTATTAAAGATTCCTACCAAACTTACCGAAACAGAGTGCAATGATGAGAAACGCTGAAATTGACCATGGCGGTGAAAATGCAATGCATTATTAATGGACTTTAGTAGTAACACGTTAGCTAGAATCAGCTGGGACTTGAATGTGATGGTTTGTGGTGATACGTTGGTAATAAAAAAATAGGATAGAAAAGCCTTGTGTAATATTCAATGATATTACAGGGTCTTCATTCAAGTCAATGGTCTTCTATTTCTTTGATCGTCATCATTACATGTCATCTTCGTGGAAATTTAATCAATAACTGGTTCGACTACAGGAAGCGCAATTTCTTGTAAAGTTCGATCTCTTTGTTCACATTTTAGTACCAATGATCTGGAATCATACGAACCTACCCCTACTTTGTTAATAAGATTATTCTAGTTTAAATATCAATTAATTTTACCATCCATTTAGTAATTTTATTAGTCACCAACTCTTTAATTTAATATAAATTTTTTTGTCTTTTGTTATTTATTATCATCCACTTTGCCGGAATCAAATAGTGCTCGTGACATGATGGGTTTTCGGTGCTCCTGGACCATTATTCCTTAATTATATTCACTACTTTATAAGATTATGATTGATTAAAGGATACACGTGACAAGTGATAAATAAAAAAAGAACGGTACTCTAAAAGCATCCTAAGACTTTTCTAATGGCTAATTTGGCTTTACTTTCTTCTACCGAATAATGAGACATTAATAGATTTCCAAGATACAAATTCTCTACGGATGCACAATATTTATTTTAATTTTTCGTAGTTGTGTTGTGTGTTTTAGCTTTATGCTTATGTTTACTATGTCACTTTGAATATTGTTTAGCTAGATCTCTATTGTTCTTATTGAAGTTTATTCCGTTTGCGGGATCAATTAATATGAAGGAAATAAAAAGGAGTTTATCTTAATAATCGGTTAATAGTAATGGAGAGGTGTAATACATGCAAAATTCTGAGATATTTTTTATTTGCCAAATAAAAGTTAAATTTATTCACCCAATGAAAAGCAAAAAAGCTAGCATTGATCAATAGCAGAACATAATTTGACGATCTTTATTGCTATAATGGGTTAATAGTATAATTAAATTCTAACCAAAGTATATAGACGCATAGACCAACGATGGTCTAAAGAGAACCACATACAAGTTTCTTTAAGCCTACACTCAACAATACAATGTGCAGCGTATGAGAGCACATTTTAATTTTAGAAAGATTCCTAATATCAAATGAGCACTCTGAATAATAAACGACATAATGCGAGCCGTCCCACCAGAAAGACCCTGCTAAAAAGATGGTGATTAATTGGAAAAAAAAATATGAACAAGTGATTAGAGGAACAAAAGCTTGCAAGAGGAAAGACCAAAATTTAAGGATGAAGAAATTAAAAGCATGTGAGCCGATTACGGTGACTGAAACACAATTGAAATTAAGGAGTATTACCGTTTAATTAGCTCCTGAACTTTCTTTGCAGTGTTGCAATATTCACAGCTGCTGTCACATAGAGCGAATCTTTCATACCATTCAAGAAGTTGATCCAGCATTAAAGTTCCACAGACTCCCAGAATCCAACACAGAAACCAAGAATCCAGCTCATGTAAAATCCGAGAGTTATAAACTGATCATCCTCATCTTCTGGAGTGTTTGCATCATCTTCGGTGCCTGGACATGGAGCTGATTCTTCATCCGGGCACTTATTTTGAAGTTGAAGGCCACAAAGTTCAAGATTTCCAGCATACACTGAAGGATTGAAGCTCTGGATCTGAGTGCCTAATGGGATTTTTCCTGACGAGCTGTTGTCCGACAAGTCCAAGACACCAAGACGACTTAACTGAGCAAGGCCAAAATCGGTTTCTAGATAAATCCAGGAAATCCAATGATTTTAACTGACCAATCTTTGGAGGGATTGCTCCAATTAAATTGTTTCTCGAAAGGTTTGAGGCTATCAACCCCAAAACATCCATAATCTCGTCAGGAATTGCTCCGCATAATTTGTTATTCGAAAGGTCAAGGCACTTTACAAGTCCCAAAGTATTTTCGTACTCGTTCTCACTTCCTTTCCAAGTCCACTGTAAAGTGTCCAAATAGCTGAATTCATATGCAATTCCAAGGTGAACGACGACGTATTGCCCGAACCCGATGGTAGGACTGGAACTTCTTTCTTGGGTTATGGCTGAAAAATTATTGAAACACTTTGGTATCTTTCTCGATAAAATGTTTGAAGAAAGATCCAAGACTTGAATAAATAGCAGATTACACAATTGATAAGGTATATTTCCATGAAATTTGTTAGATTTTAGCCTAAGAACAGTCAAATTTTGTAGACTTCCCCCTATCCACGTTGGTATCTCACCAAAAAATGCATTCTTCTTGAGATCCAAAGCTCTCAGTTGTGAGCAATTCCTTGAAGATGAAGGCAATGTTGAGAATGTAAACTAAAACGGCATTGAATAGAAGTTGTCAAAGACGTGATCCGCACCGAACGCCAACAACACGGTTGGTGAGATCCTTCCGTAATACGTGTATTTAATTTTTGAAAAAAATTGTAACATCTGCATCTATACATATGCTCAATGTATAATGTTTTACTTAAGAAATGAAAAACACTCGTTTCTTTAGGCAATTCCCTAGTTAACCTATTGTTGTGTAAACTCAATGTTCGGCTATTACGTAGGAAACCCATCGAGTTTGGAATTTTTCCGGAGAAGCTATTGTTTGCCAAGTCAAGAATGGATAAGCTATCAAAGTACAACCAACAATCAAGAAGCTCTCTAGATAATAAATTATCCAAGAGATCAAAAAAGTTCCATGTGTTTTGACTGATTGAACATAAGAAAGTAATTGACCCTAAGAACTTACTTTTTGAGAGTTTCAGTGATATAGAATTTGAAGGAAGCGGTGGAATTAGGCCCTCAAAGTGGTTTGAACTGATTTCTATAACAATATTGTCAGACCTTAATAAGGACAAATCGGGAAGTTTACCCCTGATATGGTTGTTAGAGAGATCTAAAAAAGAAAGTTCAATAGACAAATCCCAAAACCTGTCAGGGACACTATCCGAGATTCCATTATTCGAAATATCAAGTGAAATAAGTTGATTCTGAGCTTGAAGCCATTTTGGAAAATGAGGTCCCATCTTGCAAGAGGCAAGACTTAATATTTTCAGTTGAAAAGGAGGAACCCAATCATGGCTCAATTTCAAAGTCCAAAGAGTTATCAGCTAAATTAAGTATCTGCAAGTTCAACATATTGTTAAAAAAAGTTTCAGAGATGACACCTGTGAATGAATTCCTACCAAGTGACAGAGACTCGAGCTTCGACAATTGGCTGAGGCTTTTGTTTATAGTTCCATTTAATCGATTTTCTCTAAGTCTTAATTCTTTCAGGGATGAAAATCCTCCAAAATCAGGTATTGGCCCGGTGAGGTCCTTGGCACCTAAATACAACGACTCCAGTGGATTCATCATGCATCCACCGGACAAATTTTGAATCAACTCCGAGAGCTGTCCATTGTTGAAAGGCAAGCGTAATATATTTAAGCTACACATGTTTCCGAAGAATTTTGGAATCCCACCATCAAGTTCAGTAGAAGGGAGAGATAGATATCTGAGAGAAACCGTGTTGCGAAAATCCTCTGGAATTGAATCTCTTAATTGGTTATAGCCAAGTTAAGATGAAGAATATCCCTACTAAGATTAAAAAGGCAAGGTTTACTGAAGAAGAAGGGAGATTGTTGTTATAGAGATAAGATTCTCAATAGATGTACTCAAATTGAAGTGCAATCCTGAAAGGTCTTGAAGATGAGGGATTGAAGGGGTACCACAAGAGAGATTGAGGTACCTCAATTTGCTGAGGGAACCAATGAATTCAGGAACTGGGATTCCACCGATGTTGATCGTTACTAAGGTCCAAATGTCGTAAATCATGCAATTTAAGCAGAGCAGGACTAATTGTACCTTTCAAGATCTTCCTTCGAGCATTTTCATCGTTGGATCTTCGAAGATTAAGCACCTTGAAATGGCTAGTTGTGTTGTTATAGCAGACTCCTCTCCATTTACAACAATTTCTTTTGTCATCTTCTCTTCCCCATGAAGACAGAGCGCCATATTCATCCACCGGGCTCTGTTCAAAAGTGAGAAGCGCTTCTTTCTCCTCATCAATGCACCTGATTATTATGCTGTTAGAATCAGCAATTCTGGGCTCCAATTGAAACAATAGCACAGAAAATAAAGCGATATATTGAAGTAGAAGGAACAATTTCGATGACATTTTAATTATCATTAGTTTTTAGGATATAACAAATCCTGCAATCCATGCCAATTTATACTGGGTATAATCTGTATTAATTATTGAAGCCAAGAAAAGTCTTCAGTCTGAGCGTTCATTGTTCGTTAGGATATGACAGTATGAGATGATAAAATTCAAGAGAAGTCTCTGGCGAATGAGCGCTGACTGAGCGTTAATTATTGGAAAATGCTCTGTTCTTATTACTTTTGACTCTCTTATTTCACATTTCTGTACCAATTACTTAATTCTTTGATTTTTTTTTCCTATAATAAAACAAGAAACTGATATTTAAGATGATAATATCCTATCTTGCCGAGCAGGGTTATCACTTTCAGTATGATATTCCAATTATTCTTATCAGTATGCCTATAGCATGCAGAAAGCAAGAGAGATGATTTTCACTTTGCAAAAATCAAAATGTTTATTCACTCTGGGAATTTAAAAATGCGGACATCGATCTGTAACAAAGGATATTATTAGAGTAAACCAAGCACATGCAATTACATATGTATTTAAGAAGATGGTCCGTATATAAGCCGAACCAAATAGAAGCTCCTTTAAGTACCCACTCAAAATCAAGTACCATATGAAAATACTATGTTATTTAGAATTTTACTGCTGTCAGTGTCACGCTCGGAGCTAGCCTTGGCGAAGCGGGGGCACCTGCCCGGGGTTGATTAAAAGAACCCTTAAATTACACATCCATTATTTAAGCCCATGTTGTCCCCGTAAACTTAATTGAAATGTTCCCATGAGTTAAAGAATTTAATTCCCTCTCTATGTGAATTTAATTGAAATACATAATCAATTGACGTTGTATTTAGGTACTTGGAAAGTGAGGTTTGTGTTTTGTACCTTTAAAATAACGAATTGGCTTGAAAACTAACATAGGAGCTGAAATTATTACGGAAAACTTGCAATCCAGTCTTTAATGTAATCACATCCAAAAAGTAACTGGTACGTGCAAGTATGCTTAATCTTTAGTTTGAAGATATTATTGATGCACCTTATGTTGAGGAAAAAGTTTAGATGTTTAAAGAAAATGAAAGCATGTACCGATCATTACTCTATAAAGCAATTGAAATATACCTTTTTTTTAATTTTTTCAAGGCATTTCTAATAACCAACTCCCATTAATAGAGTTGTCAACTCAGAGCCTCAATTAGACTCCTTTCCAGGGTGGATAAACACAAAATGCTAGTAAGAAAATAATTCGATGCTTCTAGTTTCGCTGGATTTGAGTCAGGTACAATCAATCAAATAAACAACAATATATTTACAAAAATATATATATATCTGTAAAAGATAAGATTGAAACTTAACCCTTGAAGCTTGCTCCCACAGTGTAAGTCTTTGACATAACCACCTCCGGCATGTCAGTTATTTGTAGGGTTGCTAATCTCAGTTCTCATATACGCATGGTTCTGCACACACACTACTTTGTATTATTTCACTGATGTTATGTATATTTAAGAGAATTCGATTATTTAATGCTCAAAATCACACGTGTTTTGATACAAACAATTTTGTTGATCAACCAACAAAAGTTAGAAACATTTTTTGCTTTTGCTTTGCTGGTTGCCTCGTTGTAACCTGTAAAGTCTATTGGGGGGTTGGGTCGACCCGTGAAGGTTTGAATCCGAATCCGATTGTTTTGGGGTTTGCTGGGCTTTTGACTTTCTCAAGGGAAGTGGGTATTTGCCTATTTGGACTTGAGTTTGACTGAACAGTCTGATTCGCTGACTTTATTTTATTTGCAATAAAATTATGGGGTAAATGGTAATTGTAATTGCCAAACCAAATAATGGGTTGTTGGAGTTAAAGATATTTCCAACGTTGTTTTTGCACAGAGATCTTTTTCTTTGTCTTTTTATTTTTCCTTTAGTTCTCTTTATTTATTGAGCGGTTAAGATTAATTTTTTTTTCACTCTATTATTTATAAGCAAACCAATTTTTGTCACTGAATTATGAAAACATTGAGGGAAAAAAAATTTCATCCTATTAATCTTTTTTAAAACCAGAGATGTTACATTCAATTAAATAATTAAATAACTAAACTTTAACTGCACATATTTGATAGACGAACTGATCTAATAGCTAGGCTATCGTAACCAGTAATCACTCAAAAAAATAAGAGGATGACCATCCACACAGACATCTTTTTATTATTTTTATTCTTCATATATTGTATTCTATAAAGAAAAAAACTGCTTATGTAGCTCATTCATCATGTACGGTTATTACAAAATTTAAGGTCATACTTAAGCTTACACTAACATGTACGTTGAATCAATTTCAAAAAATATTTCAAACATTGTTGGTTCATCATTTTGTTTCTATTATTTATTATAATAATTCATCCACCTCCTTTTTACTTGTAGCTTTCAAAATTATTCTTCTAATGTATTTGTTTGTCAGAGATAGACTGTTGTCTCTTTTAATTAAAATTAAGGAGTTATAAATATATATATTCCCCTTGTTAGAAGGGTTTTTTTAAAGGATAAATTAAAAAATAAAAGATATAAATTTTAATATAGTATACGATAAATTAATGTGCATGTTTAATATTTAATCTTAAAATAAATATATAAATAATTAACTGGAATAAAGAGCAAGGATCGAAAAAGTTGTACTTATAGCCTTCCAGTGGGGGTTGGAATAACCATGGGTATTCTCATTATCCATACTTCAACTAGAATAAAAAATTTGCCACCTTCAACTTGAAAAGCTCGAATTGCGAGATCGATAAATTCCTGACCAATTGCGTCAAGAAGTAATTAGTAAAGACTCTGTCTAAATTGGAACACAATTTTCCCTCTATTATTGGGTTCTTGGTTATTTTATGTTAACCAACTGCTCAAGGTAAGATGATGATTGAATCCTTGATGGATAGCAGCTCAGGGAACTCCTTCAAAATGGAAGCATCCATCTCGTTGTTGCTTCTTGGGGCAGCTATCACTTTTGTTTGCTCTTCTAATGTGAAGTTCACCCGCTTGAATTATGGGTTAATGTACTTCGTGTACATCTCAAGGATTTCATTGCCGCTCACGACCTCAGGTTTTGTGAAGTTCCAGACACCCCTCAAGTTAGGCTTTGCCATCTCAATTGAAATGGGGAGGTGGTGAACACAAAAAATAATGAAAAAGCCTGATAGAAATAAAATAAAACTGGTATTGCTTTGCTTAAAAAGATTCATAACCTCAACGCCATTCATTAGTCCTTTTATAAAATCTTGTTGCTCGTGCAATTGTCCTCCGTATAGTCTATCGAACAAATTTATGTGTTGAGTGTTTGCCCCGAAGTTGAAGCGGAGGCCCATTTGCCTCTTGATTTATAATGTGCACTGAAGTCCTTCTCAACAAGTCTTCGTTCAAGTCAATGGGCTTTTGAAAATATTAAATTTCTGATGGAATTTAGGTAGATTATGTGTTTTAATCATGTAATGGTCAGTGTATTTTGATGTCATGAGGTAAGTTTTGAAATGTGGACCAACAAAAGGGCTAGTACCAAAAAGACTAATGAATTAATTTTATAAACCTGACTCACTACTTTGCTTCCCTAGTAACTTTGGAGTCTGCTTTTTTTATTTTAAAGATTTAAATAGATTTGAATTAATTTAAATTCTGAATAGAATTTAATGTTTGAATCTAAATGATATATTTGTTGTTTTGCTTGAATGTCTAATAATAAGTATCAATTGGTTGTTTTTCTCAACTTAAAAAGTTTGAAAATCAGTACTTTTACATTTTTGTTCCCTTACAAATTTTAAATATTAAGTAAGTCTCAATAAACATGAGTAAGATAATATTTTTATCACAACATAAATCATATATAAGTGAATATAGTTCTAATGTTCTGAATCAGAACATGTTAATCAATTTTATTGTAATTTATGATCTATTAAATGAAAAAACATTCCTAAAAATTGTAGAGATAAATAATGCTAATTTGAAGAAAATTAAAAAAAAAATAAATAAGAAGCTTCTCTATTATCATAAGTTATGGAGATGAATAATAATGCTAGTTGATCAATGTTATTTAGTATGAATGAAAATTGATTAATTAAATAGGGATATTTTAGAGAACATCTTTAGACTTTTTAGATTAAAAAAAAGTTAAAAAAAGTGTGGCTATTTGAACCTACTAAATTACTCACCAAACCTATTTACGAAATAAACCCATCCTCAAATTTTGAAAATTTAAAATTTACTCGATAAACTCACCTAAATACCCAATATACCCTTACTAAACCCAGTTTGTATAATAATAGTGTTTTTACTTATTGAACCCATTAAATTCATTTATAAGCTCTTAATGAATGTTACATGGAATTTTTTATGTAGTTATTCAAAATCCAGAAAATATATCTAGCAACTCATCAATCACTAAACTCATACTCATGTTGGTGATGCCATGGTCAAGTTAGAAGATGACTCATTCACATCAAAATCAAAATATCACCTTTCAAGTAAGCCAAATGATTGAAGTCAAAGAAAAGAACAACCCACCCAATAATGCATAATTGGAAGACCGTTGAATTTATCTATCTTATAGGAGTCGCATGCCAGTACTACACACATAATATTATAGAAGAGGTAACTAAAATCTGCTCTCCTTTTGCTATGAAATGTCTAAGAATAAATAATGAAGAAACGAGTAATACTAGTAGGGCTATCACACTGAAGAATCTTTTTCAAGAAAAGATACTAAAGTTTGGAGGCTATACATTACATATATATGAAAATATAACTAGAGTATTATCTTCACCAATTATGAAAATAGAAAAACTGGATTATCAAATTGTGGATCTTGTTGATCCATCAGACGGTATTGATCGGTTTTATTGGTTTGATTCTCATCCATATATTAATATAAGTGATGTAATTCTTAGTCTAAGAGGAAGACTATTGAAAAGTCAAGCTTCAAGCATGCAATTGTTGTGTAGTTGCATGAGACAACTAGCATGCAAATTTCAAACATGCAATTTTTGAGCTAGTGTGTAGACTTTGACTACAATAGCATGACAAAGTTGTCACCGATTGCCAAAATTTTCCAATTTGGCAGATTGAATCCAAATTGAAACTTGTGGTAGGTGAGCAATGCTCCCTATAAATAGAAGGGTCATTCTTCATTTGTTAATCATCTAATTGAGAGAGTTGAGAGCAATTGCAAGTGAAGTAATTTGAGAGATTTAAGAGAGCTTCCACTTGAGTGTTCTAGTGAGAATTCAATTAGGTGTATTGGGGTTGTGGGTTTTGAGAGCCTTTTATATTTTTGTAAATTCCCATTTATTATTAAAATTATCTTCTATTATTTGCCTGTGGACGTAGGCTTTAAACCAAAACACGTAAATTATATGTCTTATTTTTTTCATTTATTTATCTCCACATTTATATTTCTCCAGAAGTCATAGTTATCATAATATTAGTAATTTCTCAACCACACGATTTTGCAACAATTGGTATCAAAGCAGGAGGTTCGTGCTTGGGGTATACGGCAATGTTTACAGATACGACAATATTCACATAAACAATATTCACATAAACAGTACTATTGACGTATACGGTATTGTTCAAGCATACAGTGGAGACGACCATTTGTACTTGGGAGACACTCTTTTATAAGTAGTGTGTATTTATGTATCTAGGAAAGTTCTGTCAATAAGACGATAAGAGCCTAAGGAGTATGAGTTTTATGTGGGACCTTTGTGACCTTTCCATTCTCCTAGGAACTTTCCTGATGCATTTATTCACGCGAAATTAACATCATAGATATTACTTCTCAAGTGTAAATAATTGTTGAAGTTATTGGTCATTTAGATTAAGAAGAATGACAGAGGTATCGTCGTTATCCTTATCAACGAGGACTACTATCCTTATCATATGTGTCCAAACAGGGCTGGTTTTCTAACTTCAAGGAGTTGGACAGTGGAGTTGTTTTTATGGGTAATGACATGCTTGTAAAACTATAGGTATAGGTATAATCCAATTAAAGAATTATGATGGCTCAATCCAAGTATTGACATACGTTTGCTACATACCAATCTTGAAGAAAAATCTCATCACATTAGAGTCCTAGAATCTAAAAGGCTCACAATCACTCTGAGAGATGGAATTTTAAAAGTAGTAGCTGATGCACTGACGGTGATAAAAAACACAAGAAGAAATCATTTGTATTATTTATAAAGGAGTACAATTATTGATTCACCATTAATAGTTTTTGGAAAAGATGCAGATTCAGAAGCAATTAGCTTGTGGCATATGCATTTGGGACATACTAGTGAAAAAGTATTGTAGACTTTGGTAAAACAAGGATTATTGAAAGGTGCAAATTCTTTCAAATTGAAATTTTAAGATAATTGTGTTCTAGGCAGGTAGACAAGGCTAAAGTTTGGTTCAATAATTCACGATACAAAAGAGATTATGGACTATGTTCACAGTGATGTGTGCGGACATACTAAAATAGTTTATTTGAGAGGTATGCACTATTTTGTTACTTTTGTTGATGATTATTTAAGAAAAGTAGGGGTATATTTGATGAAGAACAAAAATGAAGTTTTGGGCACATTTCTGAAATGAAATAAAATGGTCGAGACTCAGACTGGTCGAAATGTCAAAAGACTTCACTCATACAACATTAGTGAGTACAAAAATGATCCATTTCTACAAATCTGCCGAGATGAGGGCATTATGCGACATTTCATTGTTCGAGATACATTACAGTAGAATGGGGTAGCAGTGCATGACCAGACTATGACTTAGCTCCAAGTTCAGTGTATGTTGTTCAATGCTGGATTGGACAAAGCGTTTTGGGCTGATGCAGTTATATATACGTCTCATATGATCAATCATTTGCCATCAGCTACAATTGAGGACAAAACACCTATGGAGATGTGAATTGGTAAACCTACTACTGATTATGATTCTTTATATGTTTTTGGTTCCACTGCCTATTATCATGTAAAGGAATCTAAGTTAGACCTAAGAGGAAAGAAAACATTGTTCATGGGTATAACTAGTGGAGTAAAATGATACTTTTGGTGTCCTATCACAAAAAAAAATTATTTTCAGCAGAGATGTGAGTTTTGATGAATCAACCAAAATATTTTCAACAAAAAAATTCTCAAGAGAATGACAAGACCAGTAGAACTTTGCAATAGGTGGAGTTTGAAAATCTTAAAGCTAATCCAGCCGGTGTTGATGAAAGGGATAATGATTCTCCATCGACTAAAGATGAAGAAGAGGTTTTGACCCAAGAACCTTCACAACAACAAGATTCAATTGCATATAGAATGCCACGAAGAGAGATTTGTAAGCTTGCTCGCTTTATTGATATAATGGCTTGTGCACTTCCAATTATAAATGATGATGTTCTTTCCACTTATAGAGAAACGGTAGGTAGCCTTGAAAGTGTATAGTGGAAGCTTGCAATGGATGAAGAAATGTAGTCTGTTTATAAAAATGGAACTTGGGAATCAGTTACACTGCCCAAGGAAAAGAAGGCAATTGGGTGTAAATGGGTATATGCAAAGAAGAAAGGATTTTCTCATAAGAATAAAATTTGATATTAGGCTAGATTGGTAACGAAGGGTTACGTTCAGAAGGAAGGAATAGAGTACAATAAGGTATTTTCTCCAGTTGGGAAACACTCCTCTATTCGAATTTTGCTAGCCATGGTTGCGTAATTTGATCTTGAGTTAGGTCAGCCTGATGTAAAAACTGCATTTTTACATGGTGGTTTGAAAGAGGAAATCTAAATGACTCAGTCAAATAGATTTAAGGTTGTTGGAAAAGAAACTTGGGTTTGAAAATTTGACAAAGTTGCTTTAAGGATTGAAACAATCTCTGAGGCAGTGGTATAAATGATTTGATGGTTTATGAGAGGGAAAAGGTACATAAGAAATAATTTCATCATTGTGTGTATTTTCGAAAGCTACATGAGGGTTTCTTCATATATTTGCTCTTGTATGTTGATGATATGCTAATAAGATTTAAGAACAAAAATGAGATTAAGAAGTTGAAGACTCAACTTAATCAAGAGTTTGTGATGAAAGCTCTGGGTGAAATTAAGAAGATTCTTGGCATAAAGATATGTAGAGATAGAGCTTGTGGCAGAGTCAACTTATCTCAGAAGCAATATTTGAAGAAGATACTACAACAGTTTGGCATGACAGAGTAAACAAAACATGTGAGTACTCCGTTGGCTTCTTATTTTAAGCTATCTACACAACTATCTCCTTTGATAAATGCAGAACAAGAATACATATTATAAGTTCCGTATTCAAAAGTAGTGGGTAGCTTGATGTATGCAATGATGTGTATAATGCCTGACATTTCACATGCAGTTAATATAGTGAGAAGGTATGTGCATAATCCTGTCAAAGGACATTGGCAAGCTATGAAATGAATTTTACGGTGCATTCTGAAGACCGTGGATGTTGGTATACTATTTGAGTGAGATGATACACTTAGTCAAGGTGTAATTGGGTACGTTGATTTTGATTATGCTAATGATTTGGACAAACGACGGTCAACCACCAAATATATATTTATTTTTGCTTAACGGCCAATCAATTGGAAGTCTACACTACAGTCTATAGTTGCACTATTAACCATAAAGGTTGAGTACATGGCAATTACGGAGGCTATTTGGTTACAAGGCTTGCTTGAAAACTTGGGATTGGTCCAGAAATATGTAAACGTGTATTGCGACAATCAAAATGCTATTCACTTAGCAAAGAACCAAGTTTATCATGCATCTAAGAAGCGCATCAATGTACAATTTCACTTTATGTGGGAAATTATTGATAAGGGGAAGATTCTTTTACAAAAAATCAAGATTGTAGAGAAACTTGTAGATATGTTAACCAAGGTAGTGATGGTGATCAAGTTTGAGAATGGTCTAAACTTAATCAATATGTTACACGTTTGAAAGCAATCGGAGAAGGCAGAGTCTAGAGGATGGTTTGTTAATATTCGGCTCAAATTTAAAAATTTTCGCCAAGGTGGAGAATTGTTGAGAAGTCAAGGTTCAAGCATGCAATTGTTGAGTAGTTGCATGAGATAACTAGTATGCAAATTTCAAGCATGCAATAGTTGAGCTAGTAGGTAGACTTTGACTACAATTACACGACAAAGTTGGCACTGATTGCTAAAGTTTTCCAATTTGGCAAATTGAAGCCAAATTGAAACTTATGGTAGCAAGGCTCCCTATAAATAGAAGGGTCATTCTTCATTTGTTAATCATCCATTTGAGAGAGTTGAGATCAATTGCAAGTGAAGCAATTTGAGAGATTTAAGAGAGCTTCCATTTGAGTGTTCTAGTGAGGATTCAATTTAGTGTATTGGGGTTGTAGGTTTTGAGAGTTTTTCCTACTTTTGTAAAATTTCATTTGTTAGTAAAATTATCTTCTAGTCTTTATTCGTTGACGTAAGCTTTAAACCGAACCACGTAAATTATTGTGTCCTATTTTCTTTGCATTTGTTTATTACCACCTTTATATTTATCTAAAAGTCGCAGTTATCAGAATATTAGTAATTGTTCAACCACACACTTCTACAACAAAGGCTTGATGGAGGATCTTATTGCCATTTTGATTCTGAAATTGATCAAGTTCTTACCAGATACCATTGGAAGAATATTATTGATAACGAAATGCATCTCGAAGATGATTTGGGAAAAGTCTTTAAGGTAACAATTGGCTATCATTGATATGCTAATTAAGATATATAAATGTTCTTTTAATTTGTAATTAAAAAAAGATGGGTTCAAACAACAAAAATTCTTTTTTTTACTATGTTTTAGTGTCTATAATTGTAATTTGATTTAAGGGTATTTTAGTCATTAAAATTTATTTTCAAAAGTGAGTTTAATGAGTTTGATGGGTTCAAATAGTCCCACAAAAAAAGTTAATATCTTAATGATGTTGGCACTTATTTTGTTATTTGAAATATGAATAGACCTAAATTGATATGAATTCTGAATAGACTTGAATGTTTGAATTTGAATAATATGTTTGTTCTTTTTGTCTGAATTTTTGAAAATAAATATTCACTTGTTTTTTTAAGTTTAAAAACTAAAAATATGTACTTTTTCATTTGTATTCTTATTAGAAATTTGAATGTCATATATATATAAACGCAAGTACCATAATATTATATGTAATTATATAAGTAAAACAACATTCAAGTGAATACATAATGATTTTGAAATTATAATATATAATTTTTTTTATAAAAATAGATTATATAATTACATAAAAAAGCTTAACAACAATACCTAATTACTGATAATGGGAGATTCAATAACTTGATGAGAGAAGTAAAGTGAGGAGGGATTCCATGACGACAAGGAAAAAAAAAGATGAGATTATTAGCTGGTTGATAACTCTATGAAATGAGAGTTATTATGGCAATTCTAAACTTAAATCAATATTATTTAGAGAGTAAATGGTGTGTTTCTATTGCATTTTTTGTTACATTTTGTATAAACATTCATTTTAGTTTAGTTTTAATAAATTTTACTTGATTTAAAATAATTCGTACTGAAATTGAGTGCATAATTATAGGTGTCCAGAAGCTCATATTTCATGGAAGGAATGCTAATGCAATAAATTGCAAAAATGAGGAAGAACATGACTACAAAAGAATTGAAACAAATCTAGAACAATATAGTACTGTAGTCGTTGCTATAGTAATCCAGGAACAACGACAGAAAAAATTTAGCGCGGGATACTTATAGAATCGCGATCTGCAGTTTCCTAATCTGAAATATGCGGGTCCTAGGTTTCTATTTACCCTAGTTTTCAATTATAAAAGGAGCACACATCATATAGAAAAGGGGGCGGTGAATTAACATCGAAGAAATCAAGAGGAGAAGAAGGAAAAATCAGAATTCAAGGGAAAACAAGTCTACACCAATGAAGAAATCGGCATAATTATTTGGATTCAATTTTCATCGTTCTTTACTTATCCCCTTTTTTACTCTTTGATTGAAACGATGTATTTCATGGCTGATACTTTGCTATTTGTTTTTCTTTTTCAATGTGTGAACTAAATTTGATTGTAGTTGAGTGACAAACAATCTCAATGGGTTCTTGACTGTTCTTATGAGTTGCTGCAAGATTGTTGTAGCATTTTACTCCAATAGTTTATATTACAATCATTATTTTGGTTGACCTCCCATTTAACAGTTCAAGTTAAGAGAGAGTCACAAAATGGCTTGTCTTAGTGGAAATTATTAGAGTAATACTTGATTTTCATTTAAGTTTCCTGGATTGAGTTTAACTTGAGTTCCAAAAGAGTAACAATTGAGTTAAGATTTGTGAAGAACTAGATATATGGATTCACCTTGTAGGCTGGTGAGAGTGTATGTTCATAATGCCATACCTTAGGTGAAATAATAACTTATCATTGTTAGGGTGCTTAAGGGTATGAAAAGTCCAACAAGCGACAGCTGAGGATGCAAAATAATTCTGCCCAGTGCTGTAGAAATTGTTGTAGCAACTGGTGTTAATTTGAACAAAACAATCAGCCCATGAAGAGAGTTTGATTATTCGGCTACTTCATTCCCATTAAATTCTTTTTATGCAATTTATCTAATTTACTTTATTACTGCATTTATTTTATTAAAATTGTTAATTTCGATAGTAATTAACTTTAATTAGATTTCTTTTTAGATAAAGGAAATTTGCACTATCGTGATTGCTGTAGCACTTTTAGTAACATCTGTTCATGTGGAAACGATCTTGAATATTCATCACTTTGTTACTTGTTGTGTATGCTTGCACATGACATCAATAACAATTGAGTTAAAATAATCAACACTGGTAAATGAGTATGGATGAGTTTTGGGATTGGTAGAAAAATAAATAACAAAGTAGAGACATTTTTTATATTAGAAATTGGTTGGCTAATTCAAATTTCTCCATTCAATGAAAAGCTAAAAAAAATTGGTTTATTTTATTAAGTCAAAATTATCTGAAAAGTTCCATTAAGTTATAAAAAATACCTCTAATGAACTTAATTAATTAATTCAAGTTACTTTACGTCACTAATTAGTTAAGCATTAAGTCTGTTTGTTTTTTCAACTTAATAAAAATTTTCAACCATTAAGTCATTAAGTTATTAAGTTAATTTTTTTTTCTTTTTACTAAATCTAAAAAGTTTGAATGATATCATTAAATATATTCTCCAAAATAACACTATCTAATTAATTAATTTTCATAATTACCTAAATAAAATTTAATAATTAGCATTATTACCCGTCTCTATATAATTTGTGATAATAGATAGTTGTAGATTATTATTATTATTATCTTTTTATTTGCTTCAAATTAGCATGATTTATTTCCATAATTTCTTATTAATATTTTTCATATAAAACACCATAAACTATAATAAAATTGATTAAAATATATAATATTAAATATTAAATATTTTTATTCAATTGAATATGATTTACGTTATGATAATATATTATCTCATTTATATTCTTTGAAATGTTTATTATTTGTTTAGGATTTATAATTTGTAAGGGCATAAATGTAAAAATATTAGTTTTCAGATTTTTTAAGTTAAAGAAACAAACAATTTAATATTTATTTTTAATGATTCAGACAAAAAAGACAAACATACCATTCAAATTCAGACATTCAATTCTATGAATAGGGAAAAGCATTTCAAGCCTCCCAGACATGACAAGATGAATAGGGAAAAGGACTTATTGTGTCTTGAAGAATGGTTGCACCACTACTGATGAATAAACTAAGCACATGGAGATAAAAAATAAAGGTATCAAAGACCAATCATCGAATAAAACTACCACCAGATCTGCCGAACCACTGGGCAAATAAAAAAAATAAGTGCTTGATAATCTCAACAGCCCGACCACAATGACATCGAAAGCCATGTAAAAACCCCTTAAGTGCAAGGCATCATCTGTGACAAAAAAACTATACAACACGCGCCATAATAAAAAAGAGACCCGTGAAAGAATTTGTTGTTGCTATATAAAGGAAAAAGACCTCACTCTTGGTCCGAGACTCAAGAACAAACTCCCAAGAGTATCAGAGAAAAATCTCCATCCCAAGATAAGGTCCAATGAAGCATATCTGACCCAACAGTAGAAATAAGGACCAATAAAATCTGCTCAACAACTGAAGAGGCTAAAATTGACAAAAGTTTCCCTTTATCCCAAATTATGAGAAACTAAAATGAGGACACAAGGACCATAAAAGTTGTAGTAGGATTAAAGAAGAAAATAGGCATAGAACCAAGCAAACAATCATACTAAAAACTACTATCGTTAGATCTAACAAGCCAATGAAGATAATGCTCAACAACAAAACGAATAGAGTATAATCGTCTCAAAAGAGAAAAACAGCATAGCGAAACTAAACCATACTTGGATGCTTAGCTCTATAATACTTGGACTTTATGAAGGAAGACCAAATAAAGTACTGGTCCTGAAACTGCCACCATAGCTTCAGCTCGAAAGCATCAACTAGTAAAAAAAATGAATGAACTCCCATACCACCCTCAGCCACTGGGAAACATATAGATGGCCATCTTATTTAAGCTTTCTTTTATCTTAGTTCTTTAAGTCTTGGTCCAATGTTAATCAAGAGTGCAATGAGTAAACAAGTTAAGCTCATCAAGAGCTCTCTTTGTATTTGCTAATCAATGATTCCCTAATTCTTCAAAGATGGAAGATAAAAGACAAATTCAATGAGCTGCAATCAAAATTAAGAAATTGATAGGAGGATAAAATATAGTAGAAGAGCATAGAGAGTATAGGGCAATGGCGAAAAATTAGAAAATAGATAATCCATTTAGGATATTTTGAAAATAAAGCAGGAACATGGTGGAGTATTGTGCCCGATCCTACTAAAATTCCAGTTTGGGTTGGCAGGGAACCATAAAATTACCATATTTTCATGTATTTGTATGTCTCTTAACTTCTAAAAGAGCAATCGAGCGGATCTTCCTTCACGAGAGCTCTCTCTCTTTGAAAGAGCCTCACGAATGGAAGCACCTTGAGGGGCCTATATGACCCACATGGTCACTCCGAGAGTGAGTGTTGTTTCCTAGTTTAAAGTTAGATTAGTTGTGTTACGTAAGTTTTTTAGTTGAAGTGCAGTAAAGGCTAGAACAGAGTTGGTGAGGGTTAGCAGGCTGAAGATTTAGTATCAAGTCTATCCCTTGCAATATCTCCATGGACACTGAAGAGTTAATCCGTAAATGCAAAGTAATCACGATCAGAGAGGAAGACAAAAGCAAAATGTCGTTGGGAGTAAACATGAAAGAACAAAGAGGGCAAGTGTTAGCAGGCTGCCTGATGGGTAAAGTTCTCCTCTCAAGGGGAGTCAACAGAGAGGGGCTCAAAGGTTCTTTATAGCAGGTTTGGCGAACTTTTAAAGAGGTTAAGATTGAGAGTCTGGGAAATAATATATTTATGTTCAAATTCGCGGAAGAAGCTGATAAAAGAAGAGTGCTATCTGGAGGTCCGTGGCATTTTAATAGGGCGTTGATTGTCCTCACCGAGCCAAAAGGTATTGGGGAGGTTTCAAAGCAAGCTTTTACCCACGTCCCCTTCTGGGTACAAATACGCAATATTCCAATGGCGTGTATGGAGAGGGACTTTCTGCAAGAACTCGGGGGAATGATAGGAAAAGTGGAAGAAATTAAAATGGATGAGAATGGGGACTGCTTTGGGGAGTTTGCAAGAATCAGGATTTTCATCAACATAACGCAGCCATTGAAGAAAATCTTATTCCTAAAACAAGAGGGAGAGACAGATATTCCAATGCCAGTGGTGTACGAACGCTTGCCAGATTTCTGCTTCTGCTGTGGCATTATCAGTCATCAGTTCAAAGAGTGTGCTCAGTACCGAGGCCAACCAAAAGAAGATCTCTCATTTGGGATGTGGATGAAAGCACTCATGATCGGGGGACACTCAAAGAAATATCGAGGCAAAGAAAGATGGCAGAATGGAGGTGAAAGAATTGAAAAATCGACAAGTTCGGAATTCCATGATAAGTCCCAGCAACTCCAGCAAGAGCAAGTGAAACCAGTTAACAAAAACGGGTTAGGATCCGGGGAGGAGGAAATGGGTCAAACTAAAGAGATTGATAGGACTAGTGAGGTGGAGTGGGTGGGTGAACAACATTTAACGAAGAGGGTGACAGAAATGATGGCTACGAAGCAGGCTGACGGCGAAATGCAGGGAGGAAGTACTGGCAATGTAACAGTCCCTCGAGATTTGAGAATCAACGCGGGAAATGTAAACTCAACTGAGGGGGAAAAAATGGAAGTAGTGAGGGCCGAAAAATGCAAGGAGACTTTGGGCTCAAATGCAGCCCAAGAGGAAGCAGAGGAAACAAAAATATATTCCAAGGCCGGGAGTTCCCAAACTCAGATAAACAAAAAGAAATGGAAGAGGCAGGCACGTGGCACAAAAAATGAAGGGGGAGCAAACTAGGGCCTAAGGACCTATAAAAGGCCAAATAGCGAAGCAGCATTGCCAAACTCGAAGCTAAAGAAAACTAAAGTGGATGACCCAAGCCTTTCGGAAATAAAGAAACTCTCTTTAATAGCAAAACAAACCAAGCTGAGCTGGGAGCTGTTAGCAACAGAGGAAATGGAGCTTACAACTTCAAGCTTAGAGGAGATATCGGCGGAGGCTGGTAGCCAGCCCCGCTGGAAGCCATGAAAATACTCAGTTGGAACATTCGGGGTCTCGGGAATCCCCGAATGTATCTAGCTCTCAAGAAAATTCTCCAAGTGCACGGTCCTCACCTTGTGTTTTTATGTGAAACGAAGCTGAAGACTATGCATATGAATGAGGTCAGTAGAAAATTGAATTATGAAAATTGCTTTGCCGTGAGTAGTGTCGGAAAAGGAGGTGGTCTTGCTTTACTTTGGAAGTCCAAAACCAACGTGCAAATTAAATCTTTCAATCAGCATCACATTAATGCTGAGATAGTGATGGAGAATGGGAAGCTTATTCGGTGCACGGGGGTTTATGGTCACCCAGACATGAGACAGAGAAATCATACATAGACATTATTGAGGCGGTTATCGGGTTTCTCTTCCATCCCTTGGTCTTGCTTCAGTGACTTTAATGAGATCCTTCATCCGTTTGAAAAGAGTGGGGGAAATGAGAGGCAACTAAGCTTAATTACGGATTTGAGAGAAGCTCTCCGAGATTGTGATCTTTTAGACATTGGTTACAAGGGGTACCCTTTTACGTGGAGTAATGGAAAGTTCGGCCCTGCTTTTGTGGAGGAACGACTAGATAGATTTGTTTGTAACAGCGCATGGAGAGATATTTTTTCAGATGTTGCAGCTACTAATATTGACACTTGGACTTCTGATAATTGCCCGGTGGTGATGGAAGTTCAAACAAGGGGCTGTGGGATGAATGTTAACCAAAGGCGAGCCACTTGGATCCATTACGAAGATATGTGGAGTCCTTACGATGCTTGTAAGGAAATTGTTGAGGAAGAGTGGAGCATGCAGGGAAGATGGAACATGGAAAATCATGTTTCGGTGTTTCAAAAAGTGGCCAAGAAATTTATGGCCAGGTTGATTCTGTGGAGCAAAGAGGAATTCCGAGGGAGACAAAAAAAGTTGGAGAAACTAACGAAACAGCTCCGAAGCCTCAAGCTTAATCGGGTCCAGTATGTCGATGGAAATAAGATTAAAGAGGTGGAAAGACAAATCCAAAACTTGTTAGCCGACGAGGAAATTTTCTGGAAACAGCGCTCAAGGGCAGATTGGCTCAAGGGAGGGGACAAGAACACGAAATTTTTCCATCACAAGGCATCCTCAAGGAAGAAGAAGAACCGAATCTGGGGGATCGAAAATGCAGCTGGAAGTTGGATTGAAAATGCCAAAGAAGTGGAGCATGAGTTCAGCAAATACTTCACAAATTTTGTTTACTACATCCAAGCCTAATCAAGCTCAAATAACAGGTGCGCTGTCAGGAATACCTCGAAGAGTCTTTAGGGAGATGAATGATTTCCTGGAAATGCCATTCACACTTGAAGAAGTTACGGAAGCATTGACACAAATGTGCCCAATAAAGGCACCGGGTCCGGATGGCTTGCCAGCAGTGTTCTACCAAAAGCACTGGCAAACGGTCAAGCAAGGAGTCCTCTCAACATGCCTCCACATCCTCAACAAGCAAGGTGATGTAGCCCCACTCAATCACACTTATATCGTTTTAATTCCAAAAAATAGAAAGCCTAGAAAAGTTACCGATTTTAGGCCTATTAGTCTATGCAATGTTATTTATATGATTGTGGCTAAGGCAATAGCTAATAGGCTTAAACATGTACTGCCTAAAATTATCTCGCCGATGCAAAGCGCTTTTATTCCTAATCGGCTAATCACCAATAATATTATTGTAGGATATGAGTGCCTCCATAAGATAAGACATTGTAAAGGAAGAAAAAATGGCTTGATGGCTTTGAAGCTTGATGTAAGCAAAGCTTATGATAGGCTGGAATGGGAGTTTCTTGAACAAACGATGAAGTCCCTCGGGTTCTCGCAGAATTGGATTAGCCTAATCATGAGGTGTATAAACTCAGTCACATCCTCAGTGATTATAAATGGTGCTGTAAGCAGGGTGATTCGGCCTCAGCGAGGCCTCAGACAAGGGTGTCCCTTATCTCCGTATTTATTCATAATTGGGGCTGAAGCCTTCTCCTCTCTTCTCCAACAAGCAGAGCACCAGAGGCTCATTCATGGGCTGTCATTTGGGAAGGAGCTTAAAATCTCTCATCTCTTGTTTGCGGACGATAGCCTAGTATTCACGAGAGCCTCAGTTACCGATTGCCAAAATCTGAAGAGAATTTTCGACTGCTATTCGGCAGCCTCAGGCCAGCAATTCAATCTCGATAAATCTTCAATGTTTCTCAGCGGCAATATTCAGGCTGGGCAAGCAGCAACTATCAAAGACATCTTCCAGCTCAACATTGTCTCAAGACACGAAAAATATTTAGGCTTGCCATCTATGATTGGGAGAAAGATAAGTAGTTTTTTTGCTGATATCAAGCTGAAGATCCATAATAAAGTCTCCAATTGGCAGCACAAATTTTTCTCAGTAGGTGGCAAAAAGGTTTTGATTAAGGCAGCTGCTCAAGCTATTCCCGCATATGCAATGAGCGTCTTCAAGATTCCCATGAACATTTGTGAGGACATTCAGCGAATAATAGCAAAATTCTGGTGGGGCTCAGGGGCCGATAAGAAGGCCATCCACTGGTCGAGATGGAGCAAGCTAAGTATGGCTAAGTGCAGAGGAGGAATGGGGTTCAGAGAGTTTTCAAGTTTCAACCAAGCACTAGTAGCCAAACAAGGCTGGAGGATCTTGCAATTTCCAGACTCCCTCGTGGCAAGAACTTTGCAGGTGAGATATTTTCAGCACAAAGATTTCATGAAGGCAAGACTTGGCTCGAATCCCTCTTTTATTTGGAGAAGCATTTTATGGGGCCGGCAAGTCATATCCAAGGGTTATAGATGGAAGATTGGAAATGGCCAAAGCATCTTGCTGCATAAAGCGAATTGGCTGCCCAGGCCCTTGACCTTCAAACCGATTTCCAAGCCAAGCTTACCAGATAATGCTTTAGTGGCTGAGTTAATAAATGCAGAACATGAGTGGAATGAAGAGCTGATTCACAGGCACTTTGCCAAAATTGATGCGGAAGCAATTGTTAAAATCCCATTGCCAAAGAGACCAATAAAGGATGAAGTAATGTGGCACTACGATAGAAAAAGGCCAGTACTCGGTTAAGAGTGGGTATCAGATTGCTTTAAATCTGAAATTTCCAGCCAGGCCGACAAGTTCAGCAGCTGAGCAGAACTAATGGAATACAATATGGCAGCTTACCTTGCCAGAGAAAATCAGGATTTTTGCTTGGAGGGCTGCAAAAAATCTTCTTCCGTCGGCTGAAAATCTATGGAAAAGGAAGGTGATTCAGGAGCCTGTGTGTCAAATTTGTAACAACAAGCTGGAAACAGTTTTTCATGCTCTAGTGGGCTGTAAGGTGGTGCAGAAAATCTAGAAAATTACCAGATTTGAGGATGATTTGAAGAAGTGTGTTGATCAAGACATTTTAAGCTTGTTGATTGGCCTGAACCTGAGAAGGAGTAATGATGATATTGAGCTGCTGGTTTCGATCTTATGGATGATTTGGAATGCTCGAAACAAATGGATTTTTAAAAGAGTAAAAGAAAGCCCCCAAGTGACAATCTCTAAGGTTGAAGCTGTGATGGAAGCTTACCGAAGAACCCAGCTTCCAGCAGCCACTCATATAGGCAACCAAAGATCTCCAATGCTAAAGGCCTAGAATCCTCCCCAAAAAGAATTCTTTAAGGTTAATGTAGATGCTGCCACCAATTCGGAGAAGCAAATTGCAGGCCTAGGGGCTGTTATCCGAGATGAAGATGGGAATGTGATTGCAGCTGCAGTCAAAGTTTCCAAGTTCTATAGTGATGTGAGTTTAGCAGAGGCAGAAGCAATCGAATGGGGGCTTCAAGTTGCAAGGAATGCTTGTATAGAGTCTTTGATTGTGGAATCAGATGCTCAAGAGATTGTTAAGTTAGTTAACAACAATCGGGGCTGCAGATCCGAGATCTTTTGGACCATTTCAAATGTGCAGAGAATTTTGAAGAGCTTTAGATCAGGTTGTGTCCAATATGCTCATAGATCTTGTAATGCGATAGCCCACTCTTTAGCTAAGTTAGCTTTAGAGATGCTCGAAACTATTGTTTGGATGGGTTCATACCCTCCCCACTTGTTGTACTTATTTTCTTCTTTGATTTGAAATGAAGGCTGTTGTCCTGTCTTACACCTACCCCAAAATTCAGTTTGATTTCAGAACGAGACTGAGTGTGGTTGTAACCTAATGCTGGAGTTTCGGCTTTCGACAGAGATGTAAGTTTTTTTCCTAGCTATTATTTAAACCTGCAATGTCTCCGTTATTTTTCGGTTAATCATCTAGAGCTCCCCGAACTTAAATTTGTCTTTTCCAAGTGTCTTTGCTTTATTTTTTTCACCACTTGCCTTATTGTATGTCTGTTATCTAGTTTGGTTCTGATCTAGATGCTGAAAAAATTCAGATGCTCTCTGTAAACTTAATAACACAAATTCCCTACATGTTCTTATGGTGACATGCTTATGGATTTTGTGAATCAACTGCATGGACTTCTCTTTTTTAGTTGGTAAGAAAGTTTGTGATTGATAAAGAGCTATGCAAGTCCAAGCAAGCACCCTAACCCCACAGAAAATATGAGGAATATGCATGGGCACATGCAAGTGGCCATGTAAATCATGCATGAGGCATGCATCACGTGGAAGTATGTCTTGTAAGTGAGAATATTGGAGCTGACTCCTTCAAGGACTCTTCAAGGATGCAACAGGGAGGGTTTACCAAGTCAAGCCATTATTGATTTGGTGGAGAATTCATGTTCAAAGATGTTTCCTTTAAGATTGTTATTTGCTTCGAATTTATAGCTAAGTAGTTTATTTGATATTAATTACGTACTTTATCTTATTAGCTTTGTTTAAGCTTTCTTTTACGGTTACATAGCAAAGTAGTTAGCTATGTATGAAACTATAAATAAACTCCAATATCTCAATAAAAGGAGATCATACTTTTATCTAATGCTATTAGCAATTGTGGTAGTTCTCACCCTAAGAAGAACAAATTATTTACTTGTTATTTCCCACTAGTTGTGACTAGGACTTATCATTTGTATCAGAGCTAGGCAAGGATGACAACCAACAAAGAACGCATCCAACGGATAGAAACAAAGCTGGGGAGATGCAAGATAAGATGCGCTCATGGAATTGGGAGTTAATGACAAGTTGGCTCACATTTAAGAAACCTTTAGCAAACTTGCAGAGTCTCTCCACCATCCAAAGATGCACCAAGCACCAACAACAACATAGCAACATTGCAACCAAACTAAGAAGACAATGATGGTAGATGGGAGCAATTTTAATCGGAAGTGGTAAAACTGGAGTTCCCACATTATGCCGGCGATGCCCCCACCGAGTGGTTCAACCGTGTCAATCAGCTCTTCGAATATCAAAGGTCAACAGAAGACCAAAAAGTTGTCTTGACTTCATTCCACTTGGAAGGAGAAGTTAACCAATAATGGTAGTGGCTTAGGAGATCTTATTAAGAGGAAGGACGAGTCGTGACATGGGAAATCTTCATGGAGAAGCTATGGGCGGGGTTTGGGCCAACAGATTGCGAGGACTTCCACGAGGTGCTATCCAGGGTCAAGCAAACCGGCACTCTTCAAGATTACCAGAAAGAATTTGAGAGGCTTGGAAACCGGGTTCAAGAGTGGACTCAAAAGACTATTGTCGGCACATTCATGAGAGGACTGAAAATTAAGATATCTGAGGAAATCCGACTGTTCAGACTGAGAACTCTTAAGGAAGCAATTAGTTTGGCGAGAATGAGAGATAAACAATTACAACGACAGAAGAGGCTGATGAGATCACAGATTTTCAACCGTTCATTGCCACCCTAAATCTTCAACAACTGCGCTTCACCAACAGTACCAATTAAAAAGATTTCTTGGGAGGAGATGCAAAGACGAAGGGCTTAAGGCTTGTGCTTCAATTATAATGATAAATTCACTGCAGCTCATAAGTGCACAAAAGCACAGTTGTTAATCCTTGAAGTCGAAGACGATGAGAACATACCTGAAGAATCTGCAGCAACGACAGAGCTTGAAAGTGAAACAAGGGAACACATGAAACCTAAAATCATGTTCTATGCCTTGACGAGTTGGGCTGCTCTACAGACCATGAGGGTAAGGGCTAAGATTGGTCCGCACGAAATTGTTATGTTGATAGACAGCGGCTCAACACACAATTTCATCAATGCACGTTTGGCCAGTATGCTTCAGCTTCTCATACAACCAACGCTAGCTTTTTCAATAAGAGTGGCCAATGAAGAAAAAGTGATATGACAAGGAAAACATGAGACGGTATACATCTTGAACCAAGATGTTCCATTTGAACTTACATTATATTCATTGCCAATTACAGGCCTAGACATGGTGCTAGGCATTCAATGGTTGGAAAACTTGGGATTTGTAGTTTGCAATTAGAAGGCGTTGACAATAGATTTTGATTGGAATAATAAAAAATAATGATTGCAAGGCTTGAGACCTCAAACGATTCAAGCCTCCTCCCTAACTGAAGTCGCAAAAGAAATAAGGCAAAGGCAATCAGTGTTTGCAATATGTCTTCAAATTAATACAGACGACTCATATGCCATGGCACCGGCTAGCATGCAAGGATTATTTGAGGGATATTCCGAGCTGTTACAGGAACCTAAACACCTGCCACCAGCAAGGGAAATTGATCACCAAATTACACTCAAAGAAGGAGATGAGTCAATTAATGTAAGACCTTACTGTTATGCTTACTTTCAAAAAGAAGAGATTGAAAAATAAGTGCACGAGATGCTGACTTTAGGGCTCATTCGGCCAAACACCAACCCCTTCTCATCACTGGTTCTCTTAGTCAAGAATAAAGATGGTAGCTGGCGGTTTTGCACCGATTATCGAGCACTTAATGAAGTAACAATGAAGGGCCGATTTCTAATCCCAACCGTGGAGGACATGTTTGATGAACTACATGGCGCAACATATTTCACCAAGCTTGACCTAAGAGTTGGTTACCACCAGGTATGGGTGCACCCATCAGATATTCATAAGACGACCTTTCGCACACACAACGACCATTATGAATGCATGGTAATGTCGTTCGGCCTATGCAACGCCCCTTCTACTTTTCAAGCTATTATAAATGCTATTTTCCGGCCTCACCTCCAAATATTTATATCAGTCTTCTTTGACGATATCCTGATTTATAGCATGACATGGGACTGTTATCTTAACCATGTTAGACAGGCATTAGAAATCCTTAAATAAAAGTGACTTTTTATTAAAGCCAGCAAATGTAATTTCGGCTAGCAAGAACTTGAATACTTGGGGCATATAGTGACTTGTCACGACGTGAAAGTGGATGAATGAAAGATTTCAGTAATGGTATCTTGGCCACAGCCGCAGAATGTCTTAGAGTTGAGGGGATTTCTAGGCCTAACTGGATACTACCGTAAATTCATACGCAGATATGGGTTGTTGGCTCGGCCTCTAACAAATCTACTGAAGAAATGCTAATTCTGTTGGAGTAAAGAGGCAGAAACAACGTTCAAAGTACTCAAACTTGCCATGATGCAAACTCCTGTTCTTACTATGCCTAATTTTAATGATGTGTTCATAATTGAAACTAATGCATCAGGTGACGGCATCAGAGCCGTGCTTCAACAAAATGGCAGACCTATAGCATTTATGAGCATTGGGATTGACAAATAAGGCTTGGTTGACTTATGCAAAAGAGATATTAGCAGTGGTAGAAGCCGTGAGAACGTGAAGGCCTTAGCTATTGGGGCAACGATTTGTGATACAGACGGATCAACAAAGTCTTAAGTATCTCCTGGAGCAAAAGATAGCCATGCCCAATCAGCAGCAATGGATGGTCAAGTTAATGGGATATGAGTAGAAGATGCAATATCGACCTGGCAAAGAGAACGCTGCCGCCGATGCACTCTCAAGACGAACGGACAGCCCCATACTTAACAATCTTTTTTTTCCCACAGATATCACTATGGGGAAAAATAAAAAAAGCTGCACTAGAAGATGCGTCAACGGCCCTTACACAGTAAAGAATGAGTTAATATTTTTTAAAGGCAGAGTTGTTATTCCACAGAAATTGTGCGAGTCACTATTATGTGAGGCCCACAACACCAAAATAGGGGGACACTCGGGCATTCTCGGAACTTACAAATGTTTGGCGCAACAATTTTACTGGCCTTCGATGTTTCAATCTGTGCAAGATTATATCAGCAAGTGTGACACTTGTCAAAACACTAAAAGTGAAACACTGCAACCGGTGGGATTTCTTAAGCCACAATCCATTCCTTGCCAACTATGGGAGGATATTTCACTTGATTTTATCGAAGGGTTGTCAAACTCTCAGGGCCGTGGCACAATATTCATAGTAGTTGACAGACTTAGCAAGTATACTCACTTTATGTCGCTTTCTCATTCGTTTACTGCAAAATCAGTTGCTGAGAGATTCATTGAAGGAGTTGTCAAGTTACACGGCATGCCAAAAACAATTGTAAGTGATCGGGACCTCATATTTATTAGCAAATTTTGGCATGAATTTTTCACTTTGTCTGGCACACAATTAAAAATGAACTCAACTTATCATCCACAAACGGATGGCCAAATGGAAGTTGTCGACCAATGTTTGGAACAATATTTTCGTAGCTTTGTTCATCAATGGCCGTGCAAATGGAATATGTATTTACCATGGGCTGAATTTTGGTACAATACCACCGTTCGTGTTTCAATTGGAATGACCCTCTTCCAAGCCTTGTATGGCCGGTCACCACCTACTATTCCGATATGTCCACTCGGGTCCTCACCGGTTTATGAAGTTGATCAAGCATTAAGAACACATGATGAGTTATTGGTGTAATTGAAGAAAAATCTTGCTACAGCAGCCAATAAGATGAAACAAACACCAGATAAGAAAAAAAGGGATGTCGAGTTTCAAGAGGGTGATATAGTGTATTTAAAGCTGCATCCATATAGGCAATCCTCCATCTTTAAGCGTGCACACCAGAAGTTGGCCAGCAGATTTTTTGGGCCGTATCAAGTCATCTAGAAAATTAGTCATGTCGCCTAAAAACTTCAGCTACTAGAAGGGGCTCGGATTCATCCCATCTTCCATGTATCTTTGCTAAAAAAAGCTATGGGTGACTTGCCTAAGAGTAGCAGCGAATTGCCTCCAATTAATGATGAAGGTTTGACAAAGTTAGAACCTGATTCGGTTGTAGACACTCGTTGGCTTAAACATGGGGGTACCATCACCGAACAAAGTTTGATCTGTTGGAAGAAGCTTCCGCTAGAGGAAGCTACTTGGGAAGATACACCAATGATCCATCAACGGTTTCCTACACTAACCCTTGAGGACAAGGGTTCTCTTCGGGGGGGGTGATGATAAAGATCTACGCAAGTCTAAGCGGATGAGGAATATGCATGGGCACATGCAAGCGGCCATGTAATCATGCAGGAGGCATGCATAACGTGGAAGTATGTCTTTTAAGTGAGAATATTGGAGTTGACTCCTTCAAGGATGCAATGGAGAGGGTTTACCACGTCAAGCCGTTATTGATTTAGTGGAGAATTCAGGTGTAAAGATGTTTCCTTTAAGATTGTTATTTGCTTTGAATTTATAGCTAAGTAGTTTATTTGATATTAACTACTTTATTTCATTAGCTTTGTTGAAGCCTTCTTTCACGGTTACAAAGCAAAGTAGTTAGCTATGTATGAAACTATAAATAAACTCCAATATCTCAATAAAAGGAGATCGGCCTTTTATCCAATACTATTAGCAATTGTGGTAGTTCTCACCCTAAGAAGAACAAATTGTTTACTTGTTATTTCCTACTAATTTTGACTGGGACCTATCAGTGATCCAATCTAGTGTGTCGCGATTTGAGTTTATATGAACTAATGCAAAAAGAAAATCTTTTTGCTTAAACTGTGTCTTGGTTCTCAGCTTGGAGTACAATCTTTATATATATAAGAGCAAATATTTACGGACCACTTGTTTTTTCAGGCTTTTAAAAAAATATACAAATCTTTTTTTTTTTTAGTACTCCACTTGAAGTTAACATTCTCTTCGCTTGTCCACTTCTGTCATAACATTGTTAATAGATTAGGTGAGGTTATTTAAACCCAATTTTTTACATTTAAACCCTTATTCTTTATGCACCCATCACTATGATTAAAAACATCTATTTTTACTCAACAAACCTTCTCATGTTCCAAAACTAACCCTTCTCCGTTCATCTTCTTCTCTTTTGCATTTGCTTCCAAAAAATGTTTCCACATAAGTATAAACTAAATATGAAATTGCAGCAACCAGCAAGAATTTTGCCCACAATTCTATTACTTTTGGAGTGGGGGAAAAAAAATTCTCTCCTTAATCTAACCCAAAAAAAAAAAAATATATATATATATATATATATATATAACAAGTTTCTTTCCAACTACAACAATGGATATAAGTTGTAAAGGTAACTATTTTGATACATTTTTTTATTGGGAAATTATCATTTGTATACTCTTAGTTTACTTCATTATCAAAAATACTATAACACTTTGAGGGTGTATCAATCGTCCACCCTAAGTTGACAAAATGTATCAGATGACCACCAAACTGTTAGTTGTCATTTAAGTATGATGACGTCAGATTTTTGGTCTTTTCATATTATACAAGTGATAATTTAAGGGTATACAAGTGATAAAAATAGAATTTAAGGGTATACAAGTGATAATTTTCAAGGGTAAAATCGTCAATTCACTGTAATTCCATTAACTTTCAAACGGCAACTAACGGTTTGGTTGTTGACTGATACATTTTGGCATCTAAAGGTGGACGATTGATACACCTTCAAAGTATTGTAGTATTTTTTATAACAGAACAAATATAAGGTATACAAATGATAATTTTCCTTTTTTATTTAACCCCAACAAGAAAGTTAATGAGTTGATTAATTGCAAAAAAATTTAACATAAGAAAATGGTGCCTTGAAAAGTATTGGTTCACCTGCAAATATTTTGGACCAGAAAGGAATGGTAGTTCATAATTGCTTTCTGAGAAAAATCAATTTTCTTATGGTAACCAAGAGGCCATTTTTAATTTCAATAGCATCTAGAATTGAATTAGCTATTAATCAATTTAATGAGAAATATATACACAAAGCAAATACAGGAGAGATAAAAAATTAAAAGAGGATGGTTTTGTAATTATATATGAGGATATTTTGTGATATAAAATTTTGTGATAAAATAGGTATGAAGAGTATAAATATGGGTTCAAATAGCCTCACCCTAATAGACTTAACATAATATTAATCAAATGACCTTTTTGCCCCTAAATGTAAAATTACTATTTTCTCTTAAATAAATGCCAAAAACATAAGAATATCATTTAAAATTTCCTTTAGTTTAATACGGCACCATAGAAACCCTACGAAACTTCCATTCCCATACATGAGCCTTGAATAGTACAAGCAAAATAATTTTTTTTAGAAGGAACCTAGGATATCAATTAATAAAAGGATTTAAATCTAACCAAAAATTTCTGATATCCAACAACAAAACATTAACAGATGTCCAAAAGCAAAGAAAAGAAAAGAAGGAACATAATCCCATAAAAAAAAATTAACTGGACAGACACTGCAACTGATCTTTGGCTTTTTCTCTATTAACTCCTTCCTCAGCCTCTACACTTACCCAAAATCATCCCTTGTAAAACTGCAACACAACCAATTTCACCTTCTTCTTTTTCTGCTTGATCTTCTTGGGCTTGGTGTATGTCTTCTTCTTTCTCTTCTTGGCCTCGCCACGAAGCCGAAGCACCAGGTGCAATGTTCGCTACTTTTGATTGTTGTAGTCAACTAAGGTTCATAAGGTATTAAAGTTTAATTTTTCTATTTCTTTTAGGAGATGTGATTAGGGTTCTCATATTTGGGAATTATTTGATCTTTGTATAGAGTGATTAATAGATCTTATTCTATATTTCGGTTGACCTTTTTTCATCTCCCAATCACGACGTCGTTTTTTAATTTTTCAAATTTTGATTGCATTAAATTATGTCGTTTTTTCAATTCTTGTGAAATGACGATTTTACCTTTATGATGTCAGTAAAATTCTAACTATACTATGATGGAAGTGGAAGAATGAAGAAAATATTAATTTTAAGTGGAGTGCTGTAAAAAAAAAAAAAGGTGTATTTTTGTAAAAGCTCAAAAAAACAAGTGGTCACTGGATGATTGCTCTAAATATAATTTGCAGAAGCATCCAAAAAACTTTCTTTACCAGTTGAGTAGATTAAAAAATGGTAGTAGCTATGGCAAGTACAGGAACTTAATATGCAATAGCAATCCAATCCAAGGGCTTCATAGACTTTCCTTTGAGAGGTACAATTGGTCCTTTCCTTTTCAATAAATCGGTAACTAACTATCTTTTTAATAAATGTACTTGATACTGTACTTATGTTTGTAATGTATTCAGTTAAAAAGTCGTGTATTTTTTGGTGTAAAGATCATATATTATCTTTTTCATATATGATGATACCAAATTTAGCTGCCCTGGATTACATATACCTTTTTTATTTTTCTTATGCGACTTCAAGAAGTGATTGATGTGGCTGCAAGCCTATATTGCAGAGAAGGATAATTTCATACATCATTTTCAACAATTAATTAATACATTAATACTTAATTAATAACTTATAATTAATTAATTAGAATGAAGAATTCATCAGTGCTTTGAAATACAATCAGAACATCTTAAGAGCTAAGATTTATGGAGTGTTTGATATATTCAGCTTGGTGTTTGATGAAATGTCTGAATGGAGAAGTAAGCAACGACAGGAGACTTATAATTCAAAATTTTGCAGACGTAATCAAATTGCCGATTAAATGACATATGAGAAGTAATGTACAATGTAATGACATATAAGAGATAATTTAGCCATAAATTATAAACAATCCACGGAAGTCTATAATTAGGATTTTTAGGCCGGAGATTGCATCCACCAAAATCACTTTCTGACCAAAGGATAAACAATGGCCCTGAGCCCCTGACTAGAGCAAAGAAAGAAGTGTCTAACGCCAGCCTTATAGCAAAAGCACCAAATACTGACCATGACTATCTCTAACAACCCCGCCTCTGGTTCTCTATAGATGCAGCTTAATTATTTTAATTTTTCTATAGTCGTGTGTTTTAACTTTATGCGTATACTAAAAAAAATCCAAGAAATGATTTTTATTTGCCAAATAAAATTTAAATTTATTCACCTAAGAATTAAAAAAATGCTGCCATTGATCAATAGCTAAGCAGAATTTGATATTCTTTATTGCATAATATAACTAAACTCTAACCAAAGCATATAAAGGCATCGATCGATGAAGGTCTAAAAGGAACCACATACAAGTTTCTTTAAGCATACGCTCAATAATACAATGTGCATCATATGAGAGCACTACTTAATTTTTAGAAAGATTCCGAATGTCAAATGAGCACTCCGAATAATAAGGACATAATGTGAGCCATCCCAGAGCGACTGGCCAAAAAAATGGTTAACGAAAAAAAAAATGACAATTAGTTAGAGGAACAAAAGCTTGTAAAAGGAATGAGTAAAATTTAAGGATGAAGAAATTAAAAGCATGTGAGCCTATTATCAAGACAGAAACACACATGACATTGAGGAGTATTACCGTTTAATCAGTTCCTGAACTTTGTTTGCAGTTTGGCAGCATTCATAGCTCCTACTATATAGAGCCAATCTCTCATATTAGTCAAGAAGTTAAAGTAACCATATCTCCACGACCTATTCAGCATTAACGTTCCGCAGACCCCCCAGAATCCAACAATGAAACCAAGAGTCAAACTCACATAAAATCCGAGAGTTACAAACTGATCATCCTCATCTTCTGGAGTGTTTGCATCACCATCTCTGCCTGGACATGGAGTTGATTCTTCATTCGGACACTGATTTGGAAGTGGATGGCCACAAAGTTCAAGATTTCCAGCATACACTGAAGCATTGAAGCTTTGGAGCTGAGTGCCCAACGGGATTTTTCCTGACAAGTTGTTGTACGACAAGTCCAAAACACCAAGACCACACAATTTAACAAGGCTAGATGGAATGCTTCCAGAAAAATGATTTCTAGATAAATCCAGGAAATCCAATGATTTTAATTGACCAATCTTTGGAGAGATTGGTCCAGTTAAATTGTTTCTTGAAAGGTTTAAGGCAATCAACCCATCAAGATCCATAATCTCTTCACGAATTGGTCCACATAATTTGTTACTTGAAAGGTCAAGGCACTTTACAAATCCCAAAGTACTTTTATACTCGTGCTCACTTCCTTTCCATGTCAACAGAATATTGTCCAAATATCTATACTGATATACATATCCAGGGAGAACCCAGATTCTATTGGCCATCCCAATGATGGGATTGGAACTTCTTTCTTGGATCATGGCAGAAAAATTACTGAAACACTTCGGTATCTTTCCTGATATATTGTTTAAAGAGAGATCCAAGACTTGAATGAATGCCAGATAACATAACTGAAATGGTATATTTCCATGAAAATTGTTAGATTTCAAGCTAAGATCAATCAAATTTTGAGGAATTCCCCCTATCCATGTTGGTATCTCACCTAACAATGCATTGTTCCTAAGATCCAAAACTCTTAGCTGCGAGCAATTCTTTAAAGATGAAGGCAATTCTCCGGTTAACCTATTGTTGTTTAAACTCAGTGTTCGGATATTATGTAGGAAGCCCATCGAGTCTGGAATTTTTCCGGAGAAGCTATTGTTTGCCAAATTAAGAATGAATAGCCTGTTAAAGTTCAACCAACAGTCGGGAAGCTCTCCTGATAACAAGTTACTTGAGAGATCAAAAATGTTCCATGTGTTTTCAATAATTGAACACAAGAAAGTAATTGACCCTGAGAACTTATTTTTAGAGAGATTCAAGAACGTAGAATTTGAAGGAAGTGGTGGAATTTGGCCCCTAAAGTGGTTTGAACTGATATCTACAACAATATCATCAGACCTTAAAAAAGACAAATCAGGAAGTTTACCTTTGATATGGTTGTTAGAGAGATTTAAAAAGAAGAGTTCAACGGACAGATCCCAAAACCAATCAGGGACAGTACCCGAGATTCCAGTATTAGAGATATCAAGCAAAATAAGTTGACTTTGAGTTCGAAGCCATTTTGGAAAATGAGGTCCCATCTTGCAAGAGGCAAGACTTAACCATTTCAGTTGAAAAGGAGGTACCCAATCATGGCTCAATTTCATAGTCAAAGGGTTATTGGCCAAGTACAACATCTGTAAGTTGGACATATTGGAAAAAAAAGTTTCAGAGATAACACCTGTGAATGAATTCCCATCAAGTGACAGAGTCTTAAGCTTGAACAAGTGATTGAGGCTTTTGTTTATAGTTCCATTTAAACTGTTTTCTCCGAGATACAATTCTTTCAAGGATGAAAATCTTCCAAGATCAGGTATTGGCCCTGTGATGTCATTGTCATATAAACACAGCCCTTCCAGTGAATTCACCGTGCATCCACTGGATAGATTTTGAATCAACTCCGAGAGTTGTCCACTGAGTTTATTGTCAAGCAAGTATAATTCATTTAAGCTACACATGTTTCCGAAGAATTTTGGAATCCCACCTTCAAGTTCATTAGAAGAGAGAGCCAGAAATCTAAGAGAAACCATGTGTTGAAAAGCCTCTGGAATTGGACCTTGTAATGAGTTAGAGGCAAGGTTAAGATGAAGAATGTTCCTACTAAGATTGAGAAACCAAGGGTACACTGAAGAAGAAGGGAGATTGTTGTCAAAGAGATCAAGAGTCTCAATAGACGTACTCAAATTGAAGTGCCAAATAAACGAAGGATTGATAGGTGGAAGAGCACACGAGCGTAGGACTAGTGATTTTAGGTAATGGAGATTGGCAACTACTTGAAACCAATCACTAGATTTTGTAAGATTAACGCAACTCAGGTCAAGGTGTCTTAAAGAAGAAAGATGAGAAAGCCACTCTAGGCTTCCCACACTAAGTAAATTAGAGTTTTCTGGTTTAAGATACTCCAATCCTGAAAGCTTCCGATATGTTTGAGGGATTTTTAATGAACGTGTACAACAAGATAGATTTAGGTACGTCAATTTACTGAGGGAACCAATGAACTCAGGAACTGGGCTTCCACCGAAGTCAATGTTACTAAGGTCCAAATGTCCTAAATCATGCAATTTAAGCAAAGCAGGACTAATTGTACCTTTTAGGAACTTCCTCCGAGCAAATTCATAATCGGATGTTCGAAGATTAAGCACCTTGACATGGCCAGTTGTGTTGCTACAGCGGACTCCTCTCCATTTACAGCAATCTCTTTTGCCATCTTCTCTTCCCCAGGAAGACAGAATGCCATATTCATCGACCAGGCTCTGTCTAAAAGTGAGAAGCGCTTCTCTCTCCTCATCAACGCACCTTACTATTGTTTTGTTAGAATCAGCAACCCTGGGCTCCAATTGAAACAATATCATAGACAAGAAAGCTATATGTTGAAGTAGAAGGAACAATTTGGATGACATTGTAATTTTCAGTAGCTTTGAGAATCTATTGTTATATCGAAAATCCTGGAATCCATTCCAATTTATACTACCGTGCATTGTCCATCAATTATTGAAGCCAAGAAAAGTCTTCTGTCTGAGCGTTGATTATTCGTTAGGAACTTGAGAGATGAATGGAGCCAAGAAATTTCTCCGGCGAATCCCAACACACAACGATGCAATTATGGATGAAGAAAGTCATACAATCAACATGCGTTTAATCTTGCCGTGGAAAAATGGTAAACAAACAAAATGATGACAAATCACTGACAGAAACAGAGCAAAACTAGTGTTGGTTGACTTGGTTCAGTGTTTTTATTCTCAATTAATTAAGTGAATAAATCGGTAATAGTTTATCTTGTTTCTGCAAGCATTTTTTTAAATTTATGTGTCTCGATGTTCCAAAAAATCAAGTTACTTATCAATTAAAAATTAAACAGAAAATATAAGAAATTAAAAGTAGCTATACTTTAATAAATTCACAACTTCAATTCTACTCACTAGCTGTTTTATAGGATCGTGTTGCGTGTACACTTGTACACTGTATAGTTTAATTAAATGGCCTATCAAAGAATGCAAAAATAATTTATGTGTGTGTTTATACGCCGGTGTTGAAGCGGAAGCCAATTGCCTCTTGTGTTTTATATTTTGCATTGAAGTAGCTAAATCATGTCCTTCCCAACAAGTCATCGTTCAGGTTAATAGACTTTTGGAAAAATAAATTTGTAGCTAGTCTTTTTAAATTATCGTTAAATCAATTTCACTTTAGTAAAAATAGACCTTTTTTTTTTTCTAGAATTGTATAAAATAAGCTTCACACTTAGGCTCAATTTGAGATTGCCGAATGCGGTTTATAAAATCACATGATTACTGCTGAGGCAAAGTACAAAGCTGCTCTATTTTCTCCATCTTCAGGGCTCCCCTGTTAAGATACATTTACGGCATGTTTGGTTTGAAAAAATATAAGAAAATGAGAGAAGGGGAAAGGAGGAGAGGGTAACGAAATAAGGGGAGAAAGATGAATTCTATTTCTTCCGACCAAACAATGAAAATGAGATTAACCTTCTTTTTCACTTATTTTCTCTCCCCATCTTTCTTTTCCATTCCTCTCCTCTCCCACCATTTTTTCCGACCAAATATGGGCTAAAAGTAATACGTTTGATGGGATTGTTGATCCTGTAATTCCTGGGGAAATTAGATACAAAGAGCAACAATTACAAGCATTCAAATAGCTTTGCTCTTATATTTGTATCTTAATCATCAGTAGAAGAAAGACCAATGGTGATTGATATAGCACAACAACTTGAACAAATATTTCCTTTGGTTAAAGTTTATTTTAGTCTTGTGACAATATAGTTTGGATAATCTAGTTACAGAATGTTAGAGTGTAATTTATGCACTAGTTTTGTATTGTTTACTTCCTTTAATATTGATGTTTTGCACCTAATAATATTGATTTACTTGTGTTTTATTTTTGTAGGTGTAATTCTATTGATTGGTGCTAAAATTGAGCTTCAGAAGAACTTTGTTGATAAAGCATGGGCGTGTGATGTCAACTACGGATCTGCAGTTTTTAGTTTAACGTGTTTTGTCTTTTTGGTTATTTTTGTAATTACGAATTTAATATTTAGATAATATTTTAGATATTAGTATTTTATTTTAAAAAGAACTCTAGAGGAGGAGAAGAGAATTTAAGGGAGGAATCTATTGTGGAAAAGAGGAAGAAAAGAAAGAAACCCTAGATCTAAATTTTTCACTTCTCTCTATGAAGAACTAAACCTATTATTCTGGTTGAAGGTTAATGAAGCTTTGATTCATCACTACTGTGAGATCTTTCTTATACTTTAATTGTTTTATTACTTTTTGGGTATTTGTTTATTCTCTGAATTATTGTTATGATTATGTTTGTTAATTAGATAATTGGCCACTATTTAATTATCAACTTAATCTATTGTCAATTAAAGGATTTATCGTATGAAGATTTTAATGTTTGTGACAAATAGCATAGTAGTGCGTTGTGTTATGAGAATAAACAATCTAATTTAAATGAACCATCGTATGCGTTAGTTGATTAAGATTTGGGTCTCTCTGGTTTTTCTGGCTGTCAATTGATTAAATCATATGATCGTATCTAGGGTTGTTTATTGATTAGGGAAATAACCAATGGTTGTACCTTGGTTATCGAGTAATTAAGGAGAGATTGGCTATTAGAGGGTCTCAGTAGGTATAACCGGTCTATTCATAAGTAGTAATGATTTATAATTGAATCAATAATTAGTAGTCGAATCAAGCTGAGTTAATTCCTTCAACCAGAGCTTTCCCCAATTTGAATTACAATTTTGAAATTGCATTCTTGTTATTTTAATTTGATTTTTATTATTGTCAACAATCCCCCCATTTTGCATTTTACATTTTAAAAAGGATTTAAATAATTACCGATCTCTGTGGACACGACCCTGCTCAATCACTATACACAATTTATTTAGAGTATGTATTTATTTTTGCTGGCTTCGACAACCATCACAGAGCTACCTATATCTACTTCCAAATATCTTGAAAAAAAAGATTGATCTTCAGTTCTTCACAAAGCGTATGAAAAAGTTCGAACCACCAACTTCAAGAATGAGAGAGAAAATGCCCGCTATTTAACCAAGAAACTAAGTATTTTAATTAAGCAGAGCCTAAAATCCTAGACTAGAAATGCTTGTAATCATAATACAATAAGAATACAACGTGATTTTTTTTAATTTTTTTTTGAATTTTCTAAAACAGAGAATGGAAACTTTTAAGGCAAAAATTAAAAGACGTGGTGTATTTCATGACACACCCATCCTAGACAGGGACCAAAAATTTCAAGTTGGCGAACTACCCTCTTGACCGAGATGAAAATGAAGACTTGTTTGTTAAACGTCTAAAAGTTGAAATTTTATTAGTATCAATTTTTTTTTTAAATTTATTTTTTTAACTTATGTATGATTTTCAAACATTTATATCTTAATAGAAAAAGTAAAAATTTGTGACTTTAATCTAAATAGGAAAAGATAAGAATGTGAATTAAATATTATATCCTAAAAATACCTCTATTAAATATATTTAATCTCTTTATTCATTTTGACCTACAAGGACATAAATATTAAATAACTATATTTAAAATATTTTTATTTATAAAAATAAATATGATGCCACTTATATTCATATATTAAAAAAAGAGAAACAAACATAATTTGTACACAAATCATTTAGGCTTTAATCAAATTCAAACCTATTTAAATTTCAGATAAAAAAAAAGCGCAATTTTAATTCTTCGTGGTTGACTGGGGAAGAGTTGTTTTATATTTCAAATTAAGAAATAATTAAATAAAATTGTGTAAGTACGATTGTTCATCTACGGATTAACGCGAATTGGAGAGGCTGTGTCTCAATTTAAAATAAATATAACGTACGATATTCATTAAGTTCTAAATCCGCCATCTACGGGTACGTCCTCTTTTGCAATCTTTCTTTATTTTATTAGCATTGTCCGCAAAAGAAAGACTAAGGTGCTTGTTTATCCTCATCGTGAGTGTTAGGCCACCATGTTTGAATATTGATTTTGAACAATTAATGGTTCAATTCCGAAATTGAAGCTGTGTTTATATATGATGTGTACCATCTAAATGATTTTTATAATATTCTTGATTACTGTGCGCGTGCGTAATTTTCCCCTGAATTAACTGCCATGGAAATTTAGAAAATTCCAAGCAAGGACCAAACGTAATTGTCCCCTGATTTTGAATAGGTAACGATTGACTTTTCATAGTACTCCCCAAAAAATCAAGCCTCGAGTTTTCCTTTATCTCTGAATTTTCTGTCTAGAGGCATACATTTACATCACATCATTATCCTTTGTTGAAATATACATCATCAGCCCAATGAAAGAGATCCAACCCATGGAACCGTTCATTGTCAGTTCAAAATTATGTAACGGAGTTGAATTGGTAAGTAATAAGTAAGGAAGTAGGCTGCGTGTGTGATGGGAAATTACTTTCAGTAATAAATTTTCTTAATCTGTTAGGTTTAAGCTTTGATTTAAATTAAACTAAATAATGTGTGTAGTTTGTGTTGCATTTGTGTTGCTATATAAATTATAAACCCCTCATTGTAAGTTTGTGAAGTATCCAGAGCAAGTTTTCTTATAAGCAATAAAAGGTGTAGTCGTAGTCTTGAGTGAATTTCTTCTTTAAGTAATAAAATTAGAGTTGTTAACTCTACATTTTTACTCAACATCTAGTATTAGAGCGAGGTTGTCAGTGCTATACATAGCAGCGTAGCATATCAAATTGAAGATCTGGATGAGAGGAATACAACGCCGCAAAAATCAAATTGATCAGAGACCGAATGAGCCCGAAATTACTGCCGAAATTTCTATCCGGAATTTGAGTTGATCGTTGACTGATGTTAACCAGTGACCGCCATTGACAAGCGACCAATATTGACCGTTGATCAAAAGTTGATTTGAATTCCTCCCAATGTCTTTTGATGCTCTGGTTTTATTCGTGTAGTCAAAATTTCTAAATTTTGACTCTTTGGTTGAGTTATCATGAGTCATGAGAAGTTTATAATTATATACGATTGTTAGTCAAGTTTGTTAGGTATAGTTGAGATCTTGCCGACACAATAGGTGCTGTTCATATAGTCGGAGGAATCAAGAACCTCAACAACCAAAACTATAACATGTGGGCAATGTGTATGGAGTCTTACCTACAAGATCAAGACCTTTGGGAGACTGTTGGTGGTAGTGAAGCTACACAACCGACAGCAAAAGATACTAATGGTGTTTTGCGAAAGTGGAAGATTAAAGTAGGCAAGGCAATGTTTGCTTTAAAGACCACAATTGAGGAAGAAATGTTAGACGTTCGGGATGTCAAAACATCAGAGGAAGCTTGGGACATTCTTATTGCATGCTTTTTAAAGAAAAACAATATAAAACTGCAATTGATTGAGCACAATAAATGTGGATTTTAAAAGAATGATGAAAAGACAAAAAGTCATCAAGGAGAGGAAGGCTCTCGTCAAGGGGGAGCTTTAAAGAATCATAGTAGCAATAGAAAGTTTGATGGCAAATGTTTCAACTACAGTAAAAAGGGCAACATAGCTAAGATCGTTGGTCTAAGAAGAAGAAGCCCACTAAGAGTAATACTACTACTTCCAGTTCTAAAAAGAAAAGTGAAGATGATAAGGACGTTGATGTGTCATTCGTTGTAGAGGAAGAAGAATTGACTCTTAGAATGTACAACCGCAGAACAAATTAACTGTAAAAATGACTTCATCTTTCATTTAGTCGCTCAAATCACATGACCGGAGACAAACAAAAGTTAAAAACTTTGTCTGAGTATGAAGGAAGTCGAACAGTGGTGATAACCAACAACTCATGGTTACTAATATCTCACAAATTGCGGCTCGATATAGTCCCAATCAAATACCGCTTCGAAATGTTTATCATGTTCCAGGAATGAAAAAAATACCTTCAGTGTCACAATTGACGTCATCAGACCACTATGTCTTATTTGGCCCGTGAGATGTTAAGATGTATTATAACCTTAATATTTTAGAAAAGTCGATAATAGTGACTGGAGTCAGTTTATATAATGTCAACAGAATTTGCATATGTAGACAAGATAAGAAGAAACAACACAACAAATTTGTGACACATGTGGTTGGGTTATGTTAGCTATTCCAAGCTAAGTATAATGGTAAAGCGGTCAATGTTTAAGGGACTTCCTCTTTAAAATTCGCTTTCAACACCACAAAAAAAGTAAATTATGGTTGCCTACTAATCTGATCATAGGTGAAATCCCTTCGCTTCGCGCCAAGTAAAGGAACTATTAAAGTTGATACATTTTGATGTGTTCAGGCCTATCAAGCAACCATCAGTCGGTGAAATATGATACTTGGTAATGTTTATTGATGATTTCTTTAGGTATGTGTGAGGGGTTTTCTTTATGAAAGAAAAATCATGACACATTTTCAAAGTTTAAAAAATTCAAAGAGATAGTTGAAGGAAAAATGGGAAATAAGATCAACTACCTTTGCATAGGAAACGAAGGAGAATATAGCTTAGGTGAGTCTTCTCAATATCTATAGGATGGCAAGTACACCAACAATACACTTGTGCCAGTACAACACAATAGAATGATATAATCGAAAGAAATAATTGATATTTTTTAGAAGTTTGTCGAAGCATGCTACATGCAAAGAATGTACCTGGAAGGTTTTGTGCCGAAGCTATAAGAATTGCAGCCCATGTGATCGATAAGATTCCTCAACTAAGGTTAGAGTTTGTTTCATGCTTTGAGAAATTGTGGGACATGAAAACTAAAGTTAGTTATTTTTGAGTATTTAGCGTGTTTGCTATGTGTTTGTTCCTAATTATTTATGTAGCATGTTTGATAGGAAACAATTAGATGTATCTGTTGCGCGATATGATAGTCAAAGAAAAGGGTAGAAATGTTGTGATCTACAAGTGGAAGATGTTACACTTCACGAGATGTGGTGTTTAATGAAGCATCTTCCTGGTAGTCTTAAAAAATGCAGGTATTGCCAGAATCGAGAGAAGTTGAAGCTAAGATACAAAGATAGGGGAAATATACTGTCCAAATCCAATCAAGTCCTAATGAAGTTAGTTATGATAATGATATTGATAATCAAGGGTTAGCTCAGAATCCTTGACAAACTGGTGTGTATAAATGACCAGATGCAAAAGCATCAATTTTACAATCATAGCTTAGAAGGTTGACGAGGATACGTTAGCAAAATCTCAATGCTAATACAGCCATAACAGAAGAAGCAATTGCAGCAGAACCTGATACATTTGAAGAAGCATCAAAAGAATTCTAAGTGGATTATAGGCGCCAAGGAACTCGATTATTACATTTGCCTATCTAATCACGTTAAGAGAACCTCTGGTATGATGATTTGAAAAGAATCAATAGCTTGGACAAAACTATGGCCATGCAGGAGAGTTTCTACCACTTAGTAGGGATTGCAAAGTTCTATAAACTTATTCGGTATGCAATATGCATAAGTTGTATAAGCATTAACTTAAATAGTTGTCCATATTGGTGAGTGCTCTCTATATCTACATGTATGTGCTGATTCTGGTGTTGGGAATTTCCAGCATTCGTTCTAGTTGTACTTAAATTGTTATTATTTAACAAGATTCTGCTGTGTTCTTTAGGTTATTCTTGACAAAAAAATAAATAAATAAATAAATAAACTATTCCTTAGTATGGTTGACTGATAATAAACTACTCCTCTTGCTTCTGTATTATCTGATTGCTTTGTTGGTCCTTCCGAACCTCTTCAAACTTAATGTACCTCATGTTGAGTACTGCCCGCTTTCTTGGGCAACAGTAATGTTTTCATTGGTGTTTGCTGAATCTATTTAATCAAACTGTTCCCCAATCAAAGACTTACCCCTTCTCACTTTTGTCAACCTTGCTAACTCAAGGTCTGGCTCCTTGTTGGTTAAAACAGAAAGGTGTTTGATATAGATATCAAAGTGTTCGACAAAATGTCTCAATGAAGAATACTTGGCGGGAAATCTTGTATTTGAATTCTGAAGCAAGAAAGACATCCACAAGGCATGGAGATGAAAGTTCTTGAGGTTTGTAGAATCAGGGAAGATCAGTGAACAAGATTGAGAGCCAAGTATCAAGGGTCGAGTTTGACCATAGAATAAAACATGAGTACATAGCAAACTTGAGCATCTATGTATAAATATGACATATTACTATCAATAGAATCGTGCTGGTTTACACAACAATTAATTCTCTGATTTATTCATATTATTCTCTTTGCATTATATTCTGAATCATTGGATATTGTTCACTAGCTTTAGTTTTCAATAAATTTATCTTTGTACTAGAACTTGAACTTCTAGTAGTACTTTTTGTTTGCTTTGACTTCTTTGGAATGCCTCCTAAACCAGAGAAATCACTGTCGTCGTATAAATTCATGTTGGCTTTCCTCATTATTACACCTTTTGGAGACTCATTAGTGGTTTTTAATAAACCTTGTTCAACGTTTAAGGCATTACGGTCGGTAATTGGCGCATATGTTAAGGCCTATTTGAATATTAAATCCTTCAAGCTCTTATATTCTTTTCATGCTACTTCTCTCTTGCAATTATCCTCTGGATTTTGCTCCAAAATCTTTGAATCTAAATGAGTTGAACCTGTCGTATCCTTAGGGATGTTTACAAGCTCTTTTTTTTTCATGCTCACTGATAGAGCTTAAGATTCCTTCACCGTTAATATGCATGGCAATATTATCTCTTCTCACATATTCCTGCCTACATCTCCAAATTCAAAGACGCCCTAATGAAGACATTGTCCTTTCCATGCATATCACTATCTGTTTATTCAAGTGTTCCAACTTTTTGTACCTGGGATTTTCTAAATTTCATTCTCTTGGCCAAACTTTGTGGCCTATTTCCGTTTGAGACAGAAATAGATTTCTCCCAGAAAAATCCTCATGATGTTGCATTCTGGAATTGGCTTTGGATGACTCTCTAGTCTTGAGAGCCAACTGTCACGGGATGAGTGTTTTGCGCAGCTAACCCGTGCGGCACTTAGGCAACTTTACCGAATGTTGCTAAGTAAGCCTAGAGCTTCTCGAACAAGAGAAGAGAGCAATTGAGCCAAAGAAAGAACTTGTATTGCACAAAGAGAGATTACAATGCTTAAAGCTTATTGTTGAGTTTTTGTTGGATACAAATGCCTAATGCCATCCCATATTTATAGGGGAGGCTTTCCAAGTTCTAGAGATTCTAGAGAATTCTACCATTTCCTAGCTATTTACATGTGCTGGAATTCTATGGAGAATTCTAGAGTATTTACATGTTCAAATGTGCTAGAGTTGCCTAGAATGTTCCGGAATTGGGCCAAGCTAGCACTCTTGGCCTTGTGTTGGCTCTCTAGCCCGAAATTGTGGCAATTGGGCTAGCGAATTGGGCGGTCCGCAACATCCTCCCCCACTTAAGCTCGCGGCGTCCTCGTCGCGCTTTCGTGCTTGAACCTCTGGATGTGTTCAGCGAATTGCCACAAATCATCTTCACGTTCCCAAGTGGCTTCGCTCTCGGGGAGGTTCTTCCACTTCACCAAGTACTCGCTATGTGCTGGCACGCCCCTCCTCGAAACCGTGCGGTCCGCAATGATGTAGTCTACATCTTTGTCGAATGCGGTGACAACGGCAGTTGGCGCGCGCCTCGATTCTCCGCGACTTGGTTCTCCCATGTCTCCGTGATATGGCTTGAGAAGGCTCACATGGAAGACCGGATGGATCTTGAGTCTTGGCGGAAGTTGGAGTTGATATGAGACGTTGCCCACACGTCGAACAACTCGGAAGGGTCCCTCGTAGCGCCTCACTAACCCCTTGTGAACTTTCCGCAAAGTCTTGAATTGTTGGGGTAGGAGCTTGATCATGACTTGATCACCTTCCTTGTACTCAACATGCCGTCTCCTTGTATCCGCCCACTTCTTCATTTTCCTCGCGGCTTTGTCAAGGTAGGCTCGCGTGATGTCCGCTTCCTCATGCCATTCGCGGGCGAGCTTGTGTGCCGCGGGGCTTTTCCCTCCGTAAGTCAAGGCTATGGCATTGGGGGTCATGGGCTGGAATCCCATGATGATCTCGAACGGACTCTTGCCTGTAGCCTCACTTCGCTGCAAGTTATAAGAAAATTGGGCGATGTCGAGTAGCTTCGCCCAATCCCGCTGGTGAGCGCTCACATAATGCCTCAGGTACATCTCGAGGAGGCCATTGATGCGCTCGGTCTGCCCATCCGTTTGTGGGTGGAAGCTTGTCGAGAACTTGAGGTCGGTCCCCAACATCTTGAAGAGCTCCGTCCAAAACCGCCCAGTGAACCGAGGGTCTCGGTCGCTCACAATGCTCTTTGGAACTCCCCAAAGCTTCACGATGTGCTTGACGAATAGGCGGGCTGCCTCGTCCGCTTTGCAATCGACAGGTGCGGCAATGAATGTAGCATACTTGCTGTATCGGTCTACAACGACCATGATGCTTCCGCAACCTTCGGACTTAGGCAGCGAAGTAATGAAGTCCATGGAGACACTTTCCCATGGCCTTGTTGCTAGCGGTAGCGGCTCCAATAATCCCGCTGGGAGTTGATGATCTATCTTGTCTTGTTGGCACACAAGACAAGTTCGCACATATGCCTCGATGTCGTCCCTCATGTGCGGCCAAAAATACGAGGCTTGGACTAGTGCGGTGGTGCGCTCGATTCCTGGGTGACCAGCCCACTTGGAGTCGTGGCACTCCTTGATGACTTCCTTCCGCAAGTTTCCCCACCTTGGCACGAACAGCCGATCTCCCTTGGTGAGGAGGATGCCTTCCTCTTGTCAAAACCGCCTTGTCTTTCCCTCGAGTACCTTCTCCAGCAAATCCTTTGCTAGCGGATCTTGTTGGAGGCCTTCCTTGATGCGTGAGACAAGGTCGGACTTCGGTTGGCTCATGCTAAGTGTTGCCAATTCCGCCTTGCGGCTTAGAGCGTCCGCAGCGACATTGGCTTTCCCCGGTTTGTACTCTAGCCGATAATCGAATTCCGCAAGGAAATCTTGCCACCGTGCTTGCTTCGGACTCAACTTCTTCTGAGTTTGGAAGTAGCTTGTCGCCACGTTGTCCGTCATAATTGTGAAGTGTGAGCCAAGCAAGTAATGTCGCCACACTCTTAGGCAATGGATGATGGCTGTCATCTCCTTCTCTTGCACCGTGTAGCGGCGTTCCGTGTCATTTAGCTTTCGACTCTCGAACGCTATTGGGTGGCCTTCTTGCATAAGGACTCCACCTATGGCGAAATCCGAGGCATCCGTTTGCACTTCGAAGGGAATTGTGTGGTCCGGAAGGGCAAGGACTGGTTCTTCCGAAATTGCCTTCTTCAACTCCTCGAATGCGCATTGGCATTCTTCGGACCAATGCCACGTTCTGTTTTTCTTGAGCATATCCGTCAAGGGTGCCGCCTTGGCTGAATAGCCCTTGATGAAGCGGCGGTAGTAATTCACCAGCCCAAGGAATGAGCGAAGTTCGGGCACTTTTGAGGGAGGTTCCCATTCGAGGATGGCCTTTACTTTGTCATTCTCCATCATAATCTTTCCGCCCGCAATCTTGTGGCCAAGGAACTCCACCTCTTGTTGGGCAAACGAACACTTCTCTAGTTTGAGGAAGAGCTCGTTGTCTCGAAGTACTTGGAGGACTTGTTGCAAATGTCGGGCATGATCCTCGAGCGTGGTGCTGTACACCACTATGTCGTCCAAGTACACGACCACAAAGCGGTCGAGGAATGGTTGGAGTACCTTGTTCATGAGTGTGCAAAATGTGGCGGGTGCATTAGTAAGGCCAAAAGGCATCACAAGGAATTCGAAAGACCCGTACCTTGTTGTGCACGCTGTCTTCGGTTCATCTCCCTTGGCGATGCGCACCTGGTAGTACCCTGAGCGCAAGTCAAGTTTGGTGAAGTACCGCGCTTTGCCAAGCTGGTCGAACAAGTCCGCAATCAAGGGAATCGGATACTTGTTCTTGATGGTAATCTTGTTGAGCGCTCTATAATCGATGCACATCCGCAGCGATCCATCTTTTTTCTTTTGGAAGAGGACCGGTGCACCGAATGGGGCCTTTGAGGGGCGAATGTAGCCTGCGTCCAGCAAGTCTGTGAGTTGTCTCCGCAACTCCTCTAATTCGGGTGGCGCCATCCGGTAGGGCGCCAAGGCTGGTGGCTTCACGCCTTGTTCCAGCTCGATCGCATGATCTACCTCTCGTCGAGGTGGGAGCTTCTTCGGAAGTTCTGGAGGCATCACGTCCTTGTACTCATCGAGGACGGCTTGAATTTGCGGAGGGACTTGGCTTGGCGACGTTCCGCTATCTCCTTCCTCATTTAGTTCCCGAATGAGACCAAGAAGCTTGGGTCCTTCTTGAAAGCCCTTTTAAATTGCATGGCGGAGAGTGTCTTCTCCTCGGACTTGCCTCGCTCCGTGGGTACCATGCATGCTTTGCTCCCGTCGAGGATGCTTAGGGAGTTTGTAGCGGGCAGCGGGAAGGCATGGACTTGGTCGAAGAATTCCATGCCGAGGACCATCTTGAAATCATCCATGGGCACGATGGAGAAGTCAAGCTTTCCGCTCCACGTACCGAGTGTGATGTGCACGCCTTGTGCAATTCCCGCAATTGGCTTAGCGGGTGAGTTTACTGCCTTCATTGTGCCTCCTTCCTTGGTGGCCTTGAGGCCTAAGCGCTTGGCCTCGTCTATGGACACAAAATTGTGTGTTGCTCCCGTGTCTAGCAGCGCGCGAACGGACTGACCGTTTACCTTTGCGCTAACATACATCAGCCCTTTCTTGACGAGTGCGGGCTGTTGGCGGTTGAGTGCGCCAAGGCGTTGGAGAGAACCCATGCTGAGTTGGGGTTCCTCCGTGGACATTGTGGGGTTGCTCTTGAGTTGTGCAGCAAGAACATTAAGCGACCGCTTCTCCGGACAGTCGCGTACCCAATGAGGACCATTGCATATGAAGCATGGGCTTCGCGGCTTTGGCGCCTCCTTCTTGCCCTCCGATTTTCCTTGCCAGCCCTTGTTGCTAGGCGGCTTTTTCTGCCCCCAATCTTTGCGGTAGTTGCCCTTGTCCTTGCGACTCTCTCCCCCACTTTTGCCTTGGCTAGGCTTCTTGTCCTTGGATTGGGTAGAGTATTCGGTGAACGATTCCGCAATGGCGATGGCGTCGTCAAGTGTTTGAACACCACGCCTATCAAGCTCGGTCTTGGCCCAATCCTTGAGGCCATCTTGGAAGTAGAAGAGTGAATCTTTGTCGGACATGTCGCTTATCTCCAACATAAGGGTAGTGAACTCATTGATGTAGTCCCGAATGCTACCCGTTTGCTTGAGGCGACGTAAGCGCGCTCGCGCTTCCTTCTCCGCATTGCTTGGGGCGAACTGCTTTCGGAGTTCTTGCTTGAAGTCGGCCCAAGTGTCGATGGCGCAAATGCCCTTGCCCATCTCGCCATACTTGCGATGCCATCATAGTTGTGCAGCGCCTCTAAGATAGGTGGGTGCAGTGCCCACTTTCGATGCCTCATCTCGTACGCCCATGGCATCGAAGTATTGATCCAGCCCGAATAGGAAGTTGTCCACGATTGTGGCATTGCGTGTGCCATCGTAGGTGTCGGGCTTTGGCACATCAATGCGGCGCGCATCACTCGAGTTTGCAGAAGCTGGACTTGCAGAGAGTGTGCGCTTGTGCCATGCCCAATCCGAGCGGACTTCATCCACTTCCGCACGGACAGCACGTAGTTCATCCTGAACAAAACTACGAAGTTTTAGCAACTCATCATGGAAAGAACGAAACTCACCTCGGAGAATGTTCGCTTGCTCATGCATGAGGGCTTTTGTGGCCACCGTGAACTCGGCGTATTCTCCCTCGAGATTGTCTACTCTTCCCTCCAATCTCTCGAGGCTATCTTGAGCGGTGGACAATGCGATTTCGAGAGTGCCTACACGAGGCTCCAACGCATCCACGGATGGGGCCTTGGACTTGCCACGATTCTTGCCTTGGGCGCGTTCTCCCTCTTAGCCGCGGCTTGGTTCCGGTGGAACATCCACACCAACAACACCCTTTTGTGCTACGTTCGAAGGGTTGGCCATTGCTTCGTGAGCTATTTGCGTGCGTGCAAACCTTAGCTCTGATACCACTTGTCACGGGATGAGTGTTTTGCGCAGCTAACCCGTGCGGCACTTAGGCAACTTTGCCGAATGTTGCTAAGTAAGCCTAGAGCTTCTCGAACAAGAGAAGAGAGCAATTGAGCCAAAGAAAGAACTTGTATTGCACAAAGAGAGATTACAATGCTTAAAGCTTATTGTTGAGTTTTTGTTGGATACAAATGCCTAATGCCATCCCATATTTATAGGGGAGGCTTTCCAAGTTCTAGAGATTCTAGAGAATTCTACCATTTCCTAGCTATTTACATGTGCTGAAATTCTATGGAGAATTCTAGAGTATTTACATGTTCAAATGTGCTAGAGTTGCCTAGAATGTTCCGAATTGGGCCAAGCTAGCACTCTTGGCCTTGTGTTGGCTCTCTAGCCCGAAATTGTAGCAATTGGGCTAGCGAATTGGGCGGTCCGCAACACAACGCTCTATAAGATCTTTTTGCTCATCAATTCTCTGCACCCTTAATTTTATCCCTCAAGTGAGCACACAACATTAAATTTTAACAAACTCATTAATTCAGGAAAGCACCAATCAACTAAAACCAAAAAAACGAATACATGAATAAGTAGATAAGACTAAAACTAACTATAAAATTCCAATCTCCAAATGATCAAGTGAACCCTGACGGCCTGAACCGTACTGTTCACAAATGGATGCATGGCCATCCAAGTAACAAGCTAACAGCTGCCAATGTCTTAGTTCTACAAATACCATCATATCCACTATCAAGCTCAACTCCTTCTGTTACCCACTAAACGATTGCAGCATCTTCTCTTCAAAACAATCAGAACCATCCACCACTTGTGTTTTAAAATCTTGTCCTCCAAGTATCTCAAACATTTAGTTTATGGATCTTGAGATTTTTTTTTTTTAAAGCTAGTGCAATATGAAATCAAATTTTAGCACTTAAAACAAAATATCCTCTTCCATATTCCATGCTTGATAGTGCTAGTGGGTCTAGGTCGGTAAAGCGGGGAGTCAATGTCGCTTAATCTCTCTTCTAACTTATTCAGATGATGCCACTTTGGTTCAAAGTCCATTTCAGGCTCTGCCTGGATTTCAACATCAGGAACATCCTCTATCTCTGTTATCTCATGCAGCGGCTGCATGCCAAGCCTGTAAGAAGATGTGGTTACGCTTGAGCTTGATGCTTCTCCTGGAATCACTCGCTGCTTGCCATGCCTGTGAGAAGATGTGGTTGCACTTGGGCTTGATGCTTCTCCTAGAATCACTGGCTGCTTTGCCATGCCCGCGAGAGGATGAGGTTGCGCTCGAGCTTGGTGCTTCTCCTGGAACCATAGACATGATCAACGATCCATTTTTAAAATCTTCTTCTTCTTTTAGTCCATCCACACAAATTTTCTTATTCCAGCACATCATCATCATCAATTCATAGCATTTCTTTACTTGCTTCTGAAACAGCAGAACACAGTCACACACATTGCAACAACAGAATGTATCAATCAATAACCAATTCACTCATATATTCAAATGTTATACTTACAGCGTTGACATGTCCTGTCTTTAACAGACTCAGCCAGCACCTCTCGCAAGCCGACATGTTGACATTCCCATCTCGAAAAAGAAGTTCACAAACTGCAATAACAACTGCTGCTGCTATCACTGAAGGCTTGTACTTTGTAAAGCCAGTATCTGTCGTCAAAATTGATGCATATACAATTGTTATTCATCAAACATATACACTATCGTTTAGTTTTATCATGTGCTACAAGTGACTTCTTACAATCTTACGAGTCAACTATGATCTCATGAACAGCTCTACGATTGATGCCTTTCACTGAGCTCTTTTGAAGAAAATGCGGCACAAAACACAGTCATTGCATCTCCCACTCGCCATTCAAGTGCCGTGAGAATCTCATGCTCCATGTTCAGTACATGTTTTTGATACTCCCAATTCAGATTGTTATTTTCCTGTTATTTAACCATTGTTATTTTCCTGTTATTTAACCCGTGAATAGTAGTTATACGGCCGAATCCTCAACTTTTTGAAAAATATCTTAAAAATTTTATGCACATTAAATTTCTTCAAACAAATTGATTTTACCAGAAACTTTGGTAACGAGAAATGTTTGTCTCTCCTCCTCCAAGCAATGGTTAGGCAACAATCGGCGGCAAGAACTATATCATCTCGGACACATCCTAGAACATTCTGATGATTAAAAAAGTTGATAAAGTTAACAAATTGATAAACAAAGATCTGTGAAAACTCTTTATAGCAACAACAACAACAACAACAATAATAAAATTTAACAGAATTAATACCGGAAGTTCATTCCTTGAAATGAACATATCGAAATAAGTCATTGCAAGATAAGGTATCATTGCTTCGCGTTTATAAGATTTTGAATTCTGCAGGCAAACCAACACATGTATAAACACAATCAGTAAGCTTCCTAAATTTATCATACGACTTAATCATATTCATATGGTAAAGAATGGATCAAAACAGGGGAAAAGTTGAGTTCTTTCATCTCCTTTCTTTTTCCTTCATAATTTTCCTTAGAACCAAACACAAAAAAATAGAAATCCCACTTGCCTTATTCCTAACTTTTTCTTGAATTTCCCAATAACCAAACAGAACCCACGTGAGAACACTTCTCAAGAAAAACAGTTCTTTCTCAGCAAGCAACGTGACACTACATATCTCATTTTTATTATTTCCCTTTCATTTTGTTGGGAAACAAACAGAAAAGAAAGAGCAAGAAAGGCAAACAAAAAGCACAAACCAAAACATGTATAAACACAATAAAAAAGATTCATAAATTTATCATTCGACATAATCATATTATTCACAGGGTAAAGAAGACACCAAGACAGGGGAAACAGTTCAGTTCTTTCATCACACAAAATTCCCATTAGCCCTTCTTCCCAACTTTTTCTTTCCTTTCCCACTAACCAAATAGAACCTAGAAGAATGTTTTCACTTCTCAAGAAAGAAATTCTTTCTCAGCTAGCAAGGTGCACCACCATCTATCATTTTCTTCGGAAACAAACAGAAAAGAAAGAGAAGGATTTCAAAAAGACTTACTCGGAGAATCACTGTCACAGCAATTTGCCTGAGAGCGGCTATTCTACTTGTTTCAAAGCCTGCAGCCGCCATGTAGTCCGTTTCGGCTGTGAAATACTTCAAATAATCTTCTTGTTCCTCACTGACAAATAGACTTAATCCGGCCCGGATCAATTTAAGGCTATAATCAGTCACCTTAATAATTTATGATAAAATTTATTTAAATTTGATCAATTAGATAATTATTAATTTAAATATATTATTCAATTAAGATGTTACGGTTTATTTTGCTAAATTATTTTAAACTGATTACTGTATTAAATGAAAAAAAATAAAATAAAAACCTCCGTCGCCAGTGAAATTCTTGGCCAACAACAGGCACCAGCGATGCAAAAATCGTTCACACAATCCATCCAATGGCGCACTTATGTGAAAAGATCATCAACGACGGCCAAATCGCTGCCCTGAACTTCAGAAGCTCCGTGACGAAACGACAGCGAGTCACAGAGCGCTGCCAGCCTGCCGCTATCTTCATGAAGAGCATCATGCACTCTACCTTCTAAAGGTAGCGGTGTACTATGAATGGTCACCATTAAACGATGGCGTTATGGTGAAGTTGAGGTTCTGGGCTGTGATTTCGTCGTCTCGTGGATCCCTTGATGGATAGCTCACGAGAAATAGATTCCAACAATGCTGGCAGCATTAAAGTAGGGCGATTTTTACTTTTTCTGGCATGCTTGGCCGGCGCGGCTGCCAATAGAAAAATCACTCAGTTTGTATGAATGCATGTTCTCACCTGGCTTTCCTCATTGTTACTCCTTTGGAAGACTGACTCGTGGTTCATTGATGGACCTTGATCAACATATAAGGCGCGCAATCTCTGATTTCAAAATTTTCAATTCCCGCCAGTATTTTGACAAACAGTATGATATTTTTATGTAATTTTTAAAGACCTCACTTAAGTTTTGACGTATTCACACTTAGATAGAAAACATGATCGCAATTACGGAGACTTCTGTTACAACCTGTACTCAGTCTCCTTGAGCATTAGTTGACCGGTGATAAGTTGAAACTACCCTTTGCTTTAAAAAAGATTTAAACAGCCTTGGTGCCAAATATCAAATTAGTCATTACACTTTAACCCTCTTCTAAAATAAAAATTTGACATCAAATATTCATCGATTAACCAAAAAAAGAAAACTATTAGGAGATTAGGGCCATCCAAAAAATATAATAAAATAAAATTTAAAATTTTAACATTATTCAAAAATTCAAAATCAAATTTGCTATTTCTAATACACAACAAACCATTCTTAGCATTTGTTTAGTTCCATTGATCTTTAAAGTGCTACTAGTTACACAATATTTCTCAACCATCTCCTTTGGCTTAAGAACTTATTCTCCACTAGTAACTTCAACTGTTGCCCTCTTCTCTTTTATTTCTTTGTGCAGTGCAGCTACCTTATTTTTCTTTTTTTCAGCATATTCTACCTTCTTCCTTTTCAATTATTCTTGCCAATTATTGAATATGTTGAAGATGAAATGGGAAGTGGAACAAAGAAAAAAAAATCTAGAATAAGAAGAGTCAGGTTACCTCAATCTTTTTCAACTGGGCTTGTAAAAATTCTTCTTGTTATGACAAGGTTGAGAGTTTTTTTTTTTTTTTTTGCCTTGATCAATGTTTTCAACGCAATTGATTCAATTCAAAATGATCAATATGAAAAGTATCAAAAGATTATATTTTTACTCATTTATGGTTAAATTATTTAGTCAATAAAGGTGATTTGTGCACATCAACCCTACACATACTTGTTAAAGAAAGACAATTAGAGAAAGACTTACTTGTTCTCTACTATTGTTTTTTTACAAAGACTCTCTTTTCCTCTTCGACCTCCATAGGAGCATCATCTGAAAAACATAATATGAGACCAAAAGTTTTTCGCTTAGGAATTTTCATATATTCAATGCAAATTGAGTCATTTCAGTGTGCTTAACAAAATATTTTGACAAAAATCCATGCCAACTTCCATTTGAAGCACTATCTTAGTCAATCAAAAATGGAAAATGATGTCATTTTACATCTTAAAACAAAATTAATTAATTTTTTAGAAGACTTATCATTTCATAGTCACTTCAATTTTCATAAAGAGAGCACGTGCAGCTTCTAATCAACGTTACAGGGCCATTTTCATAGTAAAACTACAAATAAAAACAAAGGACAGCTTCGATAAAAACAAATAACTTACCTCTTTTACACAAACATCATCCAAAATTTCTTCATTGTATTTGTCGCCAATGCTTTTCTTAGCAAGTGACAAAAAATTCTCCATATTAAGGAGCACAAGTGATATCCTTTTCAGCTTCTCCAAAACATCACAAACAAACAAACACCATATTTTCCAACATTATTAATACACACAACTTTACTAATTTCTAACATGCATTGGTACTATGTTCAGTTCAAGCACATGTTAAGAAGTCAATTCTTCCAAACAACATCCATATTCTTCATGACAGTGCTAACTTTTTTTTTTTTTTTTTTGACAAAGGACTCACATAAAAATCATTAATTTCTAACATCATATGTTTTGAGTAGCATAAAACTTGACAAATCAGAAAGTAACAATAACACGCATCTTCTTCAACACATCAACAAACTGATTTCGTTTTTTAATGGACAATGCCGGTAGTTTCTCCAACACTTCAACAAACCCATTTTCAGTTTCAAACAATGATAAAAATGCCCAATCTATGATCAAAATAAAATAAAATTCTAATTTTATTTAATATATATTAATTTTAAACAAAAAAAATTAAGTCCAAATTTTTTTCAAAGACTAACCTTCTCTTAATTCAATTCAATGATAGTCACGTTTGATGACCAAAGCCAAGGATTTTCACCAGACATCAACCTCAAGACACCACCGACACTTTTCTCGTTAATAAATGTAAACAAAAAAGTTGCGGGATCTGGTGATTAAAATTCGATTTTTTTTTTTCATCTTCAAAGCATTTAGAGATGAAGGAGTATGTGTGCTTCAGTTGATTGAAAGAGAAAATGGTTTTTTGATGAGCTAGGTTGATGAAAGAGAATAAGCATTCTAACATCCAATGGTAACTAATTTTCACCAGGAACTTTTAGTGTTTCAGTGGGTTTATCCTCAATGCAGTTTTTTTGCTTATTTTAATTTTAAATATGCTTTTATTAATTTACCCTCTAATACTGACTATATATGAAATTAATACAAACAGTGGAGGAGGTCTCTGTAATTAAGATCATACTTTTTATCTAAATATCAATACACCAAACCTAAAGGGAAGACCTTAAAAATTACCCTTTTATCAAACACTTATGTTTTAATTCCCAAACACGTATCACAGGGTAACCATAAACATGTAACCAAACACCTCCTTACAACCTATATTTATGTCTTCACTCCAATTCATTTCAGTAATCCAATTCTCGAACAAAATCTCATTTGCTATGCTAAATCATCTAGATTGATTGATTCATTCATTCAACTATCTCACTGATTAAGGCCCTGTTTAGGATTGAAGTGCTGTAACTTTTAAGTTACGGCTGCTGTGAAAAAAAATTATAATTATGAAACAAAAATTAATAATATATAGTAAATATAGATTTTAAATAATAATTTTAATAAAATTATTAAATATATAATAGATTTTTTTTATTATACAAGTGAAAAATTATATTAATATGACTTTCAAGATACAGTAGTTGGTATACCAAACTCTTTAGTATTGTAGTCTAAAAAGTATAGATGTCCAACCTTAATCCCAAACGCACCCTAACTTTAACTCATAATCCTGAATTGTGATTCATTCATTCAGACACTCCTCTCAGTTATTCATAATTTATAAACTGGGGTAGTGTCCATATTATTGTCTTCCGAAAATATCAACTCTTGAATGTCAATGGAAACTGAAGCTTTTAACTCAGTAAATGATTCTTGGAGAAAGGAACCTGAAACTGAAAATGATTGTTAAAACAAGAGGGACTGTTTGAGATGTCACTGTAACCAACCTCTGAAATTTTTGGCTTACTTAAGCTTCATGACAAGTTCCTTACGCCGAGCTTTGACCTCAGCATATTTTAGGCTGATTTGGAGATAGCACTCGTGCATATCTCTTTGCTCTGTCTCTAGTGGTGATTTTATGTATTCAAACTTTTCTCTTGTAGATGCTACCAAACCTGATGTAGTTGCCTATGATATGTCATTTGCTTCATGTTTGTACATTGCACGTGTAAGTTTAGTACTCATATAAACATTATTTTACTTCTGAACTTTAAATTAAAATCTGACACTGACAATTATTAACAATGGGTCTCTTGTGCTATATACATGCTATTGGCTTCCATAGTTTTGGCTAGCTCAGCTTCCTGAGACTGAATCTTTGAGAGAGGATAAACTTTAGCAGTGAGAGAAGTTTCCTTTTAAATTTCATACACACTATCATCCTGTATGGGAACAAGAGGAAAAAAAGGACTAAGCAACACAAGCCTTAAAATTCCACCTCTTTGATGCTGAATGTTGGACTGTGTCTGATTCTGTCTATCTTCATTTTCCAAGTGCAATTTTCTTCAAGGGCTTGAGCCCTCGGTAGATATTCATCTTTCTTCTGTCATACTCACTGTAGTTTCTCCAAGAATCCCAGAACGAGGGAAAGGGGACCCTTCTGTTAAAAACCTTAATATTAGTTGCATTGCAGCATCCAAGCAATGTGTGTGAGTGACTAACTACTTTTATATACCTAACCTATATGCATTAATTCACCATGGAAACAACTCATCATCTTGCCAAACCCATTTAGATTCTGAGATAGACTCAGTCCAATGAGAAGCCACATTAGGCACAGAGTATGCCGGACTTAGCAATGGTTTTCCCAGCTTCCTCTGAGATAACAACACTAACAGCTCGTCCTATCCCTTTGGCACCTAGCTGCAGTTATGTATATATTTATTCAAAACACATTCACATATATTTTATGCTGCCTCAACATGTTTTTCTCCTCAGTTATTTTCACAATAATAAATCAATATTATTGCTATTATCAATAATTAACACCAGAAATGACATAATTTTGTATAGCTAGTCATCGTTATGATGCAGGTGTTTTATTTTAACACAAGCAATAGATCAAGTACTGAATCCAAATATCACTTGGTAGTCGTTCAAGTATTTTCGAACATTTTGATCATCCACAATATCGGTGTTTGGCTATAAACATTGAGTAATGAGTTTTCACTAAAGCATAGAACTATAATAAGTCAGTTAATTAATAGACTCTTGAGAGCATCAACTTTGATCACTACTAGCTGAAGGATGCATATATTTATTAAAACAGCTTTGTATTTATCTACACTAGTAAAGACAAATAGAATGTCTGCATTAATTCGCTTTACTAATAAAACTGTTCCCCAACCAAAGACTTGCCCTTCTTACTTTTGTCGATGGCTTCTTGTTAGTTAGAACAGAAGTGTGAGGTAAGTACAAAACTGATCGACAAAATGCTCATTTTTTAATTCTGAAGCAAGAAAGACATCAACAAGGCATGGGAATGAAAGCTCTTGAAGTTTCTAGAATCAAGGAATATCAAGGGTCGATATTGACTGTTGAATAAAAATTTAGTACATAACAAACATTAGAATCTTTGTTTTTAGCTACAACAATTCTTAAACCTTACATTGAACTTTACCCGCCGTAAATATGGTACAAGATCCTGTATGAATATGACACATTGCTATCAATAAATCATCAATCACTTGATTTTCAAAATCTTGTTTCTCCAAACTAAATCTCAATCAATGGACAGTTATCATCCAATGGGACAGTCTCCAGTACATATGATTGTATATGCTGAGACTGATAGTAAACGACTATTAAGCTCCATAGTATCCAGTGCCTATGGTTGTATATGCTGGTACTGTAACTTGCAAAAGAGAACATATTAGATTGTTTCACTTTTATGATTACTTTGCTCATAGTTTTTCTGCATCTTTTAAAAAAAATATATATTTTTTAATGTTGGTTTTTTTTGTTCGGCAACAGGTTTTTAAAGATTAATTTTGAGGTTGTAATCGACTTTTTGATCTAATTAGCACTTTGGTTTAGTAAGTCAGTGTAATGAAGCAGTTATTCATATTTTGTATAATGATACAAGTTAAATCGTAATTTCTATCATACTTGTTAATTCCTTGCATGTTTTAGCATCATTAACAGTCCTGTTTAATATCAAATTGAAAGAAAAAAAAATGAAAATCAGAACATGTAACATCAATGGTACTTTCATCTTTCCCTGCTTTTCAACTTAATCGATTAGATATGTATACAGAGCACAACAACTCAGGGAATATTACTTTATTAAACAATTCTTGTAAAGATCATATATAAAAAAGCTCTTTTGGAGCCAGAACTTCATTTGAAAAATGGAAGACAACGCGATTATATTACAATAGAAAATGAAACAAACTGTTTACATAACATACACTAGCAATCTATGTGTTGCTTTCATAAAATAAAAAAACAGAGCAGAGAGCAAGAGCAAGATCAGGATCAGAATGTGGACTCCTCTCTAGTGCACATTGCCTGTAATTATATTACTCGATTAGCTTTTACTATGGCGGTGCTGCTTCTTGGGGTTAGGGTTTGGTCGCCAAAGCCGTTGAAGTTGCATTTTGAATTTCCACGTGTTGTTTTGATGCGCACGTGCGGTGTAAGTAATTGATGTTACTAATTTATTTTTTAAAATCTTTTTTGGCATTTATAAACCCGTTTTGTTTATAATTTGTTTTTAAAATTAGAAACAGAAATTCGCTAGAGAGAATTACAAGCAAAGTGCTTTTCATTTTCTGATGCCTGAAATCGAAATCAAGATAAAATTATATGCTTTTGGGAACACAACCTCTGTAGTGACTGTGCTTCCTTGTTGCTAAGCTGCGCCTGAGAGATCTTCGGTATCAAAATCTTATTGTAAATCTTGTTGCGGTGTGACACGTATGGCTGTCATTGACAATGTGTGCTTTTTGATGATTTTGCTTGATGGGTTTCTGAAGATTTGATCTTTATTTGCTGGCTCTCCCTTAATATTGTATTTGTACAGAACATACTGTTAAATGTTTCATTCTTTGATTTTGTATTTGTACAGAACATACTGTTAAATGTTTCATTCTTTGATTTTGTATTTGTACAGAAACATACTGTATAAATGTTTCATGTGTGTGTGTATGTGTTGCGATGACAACATTTTTCTTTGGTATGCTTTTTGGGTATGAGTTGTTCCCTGGGATTTTGGGAGTGATTATCAACAGTTTAATAATAAAAGATTGGTTAGGTGTAAGCATACGAGTTATAAACATACTTAAAGATTGTCATGCTTGAAGAAATAATTGGATCTTATAAAGTATCAGCAGAGCTTTTATTGGCAGATGCAAAATTGACTGAAAAGTAGTACATCTTCTTAGTGTTGATCTTGTATGTGTTGAACAGTCACCAAGATTCACCGACAAATCTTTTTATATGTTTGATTATTTCTTTCCTGTTGCAGAATAAGCTTGCTATTTTGAAGTTCATATACTTGTTAGTTGAAACCGCGGACTGTGGAATTGTAATTGTGGTAAGATATCTCCTGATATAGAATAAATTTCAAACTCATCTTGAAAGTACAGATCTTGTTCATTTTGTTTTCATTCGGGTCCCTATTGTTTTGCAATTTAAAGAAAGTTGATTTAATTTCTTGTTTAATTAGTTAATATGTAGTGTGAGCTGGACATCATGTTCCGTTTGGAGAAGCCCATTTTATAGTGCAGGAAAAGGTCATGGATGGGTGTATGGCAGGGACAAGCAAGTCAAACATTCTGACACCCGATAAAACTGATGGAGAAAACATCTTGAAACACTTGTAAGAGCTCCAGGGTTTTGTAAGAGATTCATAACAGGTTAGCCACTTGTTTATGTTGGTTGGATCCTATTGTACTATTACTTTTAAACATCATGAAAATCCTGTAGTTTCATTAATTAATGAAATATTTCATTCATAAATGTTTTTATATCATAAATACGAAAATATTCTAGGTGTTAGTAGCACATTATTCACATATCACATTTATAAGAACCACTTGCTTTTTGCCCAACTTGTATTAACATGTTATGTCCCTTTTGCATGGCCTAAGATATTGAGAGAAGCCTGCTCCATAATGGAAGCTATGTGGCAAATAAACTTACATGCATCTGTTGTGAAAATTTTAATATACTCGCATGCGCACGAATCTAGAAATAAAATAGTGATAATGAGGTCGATCCCACAGGGATTGTTATAAATTAAAAAGTCTAATTTAAATTTAAAATTAATATTAATTCTAACCTAGTTGACCAAATTGAATTTCTAAGAAAATTAAACCAATTAAACTAAGAAAGCAATTAAAATAAAAGAGATTTCAATAGGATAGACATTACCAAGATTTCAGAATCCACCACTATTCCACTAGTAATTATCAAAATATTCATTAATCCCCAATTTTAAAGTGACAACTCGAAATTAATCTATGTCATCTCATGAATATAACAATTAAGCCCAAGTAATTAAATCTAATGTAGATTCTTTTTCAACTTAATAGTATGACATCTAAGCTTCCCATGTAAACATATTGAATAACAAAGAGTCAAAGTTTCCCTAAGCACTCTATGTAAACAATTTAATGAAAGACATAAAATCAAAGACAATCATGTATAAACTTTATAGATTCAAGCATAGATTTAATAGAATATTAATCCTAACAATCAATAATACATGACAAAATTGATGAAAAGATTCTATTAACATCCAATTAATCATGTGAAATAAAAACCATAATCACCAAAGAACATATATAGGAAATTAATAAAATAAAAAGATAATTATTTCATTGAATAGAGTTTCATCCTTAACCTCAGTATAAGAAAATTAGTTAGACATACTTGAATTGAGAGCAACAAAATAAATAAAATCAGCCATGAAGCCGAACTGCTGCACTCGTCCTATCTCTCCTCTTCTGCCTTGCGTCTGCAGCTCTCCTCCCTAGCGGCCATCAATTCAAAAGCAAAACTCCCTTTTATAATATTCTTGGCCACCGAATCCTATTGTGATTCTAATAACTAAACTAACTTTTACAAGCTAAAGCCCTAAGTTTGCCACGTAATTGAAAACATAAAAGCCAAAAGCTATTGATTTCCTTCCTTTATTCTAGTTTGACTTTCCATTCAAAGGCTTAATTAATTAAAAGCTTTGTTTTATGTGCTGCCCACTTTAGCTTTAACCTTCTTCTTTGTTTGCACGAGCATGGAGAATTCAATTTATTGGCTTTGTTTTCTTTGAACAGAATTTTTTTGCACATCTCCTTAATTACTTCCACAAATTGATTTGATCTTCAGTGCTGTCCAATTGTTATTCTTTACATACTTTTTATCCATAATCTCCAATTAATTCCCTATGTAATAAAATAATTTAATTAATTAAAAATAATAAATAAACATAACTAACAATTATATAATTATGGGTAAAATATGTATGTATTATATGCTCATCAGCATCCAACAAACTTGAAATTGTTTTGGTTCTTGCCGGATCATGCCTTCCAATCCCAAACATTTTTTCAATTACTTTTTGGACTCTTCTCTTTTCTGATTGTTTTCCTCTTGAGAATGTAATCAGTTAGAATAGATGGTGTTTGATCAATCGAATGTAAGGTTCCTTGTTCCTGTAAAGCTTATTTTTGTAAATATGATATTTTCATTTTGAATAATCTTTAGTATAGTGGCCCCTGTCAAAGGTTCTAAAGGCGTACTTGTGTCTGCCTTTAAGGTTTATGTGGACAAGAATGTGGAAGAGTTAACTATTTTTCATTATAAACAATTTATAAGGCTTCATGTCATCAAAACAGGACAAAGAAAAAGAAACAATTTAGCTTGGTGTTCTCAAACAATCAAGAGTGCACTGGGCAAAGAAGTTAAGCTCATCAAGAGCTCTCTCTGCATTTGCTAAACAAGGACTCCTTAATTCTTCAAAGATGACAGATAAAAGACAGATTCGATGAGCTACAATCAAATCTAAGAATTTAATATGTAGATAAAATATAGGAGAAGAGTATAGAGAGTGGGGGGCCCGATAAATAAGAATATAGATAACCCATCTAAGATATTTTGAAAATAAAGCAGGAACATGGTGGAGTCTGGTGCCTGATCCTGCCAAAATCCCATTTTGGGTTAGTTGGGATGCCCAAGGGAACCATACGATTGCCATATCTTCATGTACTTGTATGTCCCTTAACTCGCAAAGAGCATGTTTATAGTGGGAATCTTCTTTTTCTGTGTCATCTTTCCTATTATACAAATATGTAATATCTCTGTTACTTTTTCGGTTAAGCATCTAGAGCTCATGGAACTTAAATTTGCCTTTTCCGAGTGTCCTCCCTCCATTTCTTCACCACTTGCCTTATTGTGTATCTGTTATCAAGTTTGGTTCTGATCTTGATGCTGCAAAATTCAGATGATCTCTTTTGAAAATTAATAATCCAATTTCTCTACATATTTTTGTGATGACGTACTTATGGATTTTGTGACAAAATTGCGTGAACTTCTCTTTTGTAGTGTGTAAAGGTTTCGGTTTATAAATATTAATGCAGAAAGAAAACCTTTTTGTTTAACTGTATGTCGGTTCTCCGCTCGGAGTAAAATCTTAAGTCAACAGTATTATATATATAAATATTTTTAGAAGCATCTGAAAAACTCTCTTGACCAATTGAGTAGATTTAAGGAATAGCAGTAGCTACTGCAATGGGAGTTTAATATGAAATAGCAATCCAATCCAAGGGCTTCATTAACTTTCTGCTTGCTCCGTGGCTTTTAATTATTTCCAATACCTGTAAGAGTACAGACTAGCTTCATAATTCCAGCAGCCCCTTAAATAAGAAAATATATGCCTTTGACACACACACGCGCGCGCACACATATATATATGAGAGAAATTTAGAAGAATGGGAAAATAATGAAAAGGTGAAAAGATGAGAGATGATCAGGTGAATGCAGTATGACAGGAAGTGTTAACCGAGCTTCAAGCTCTTAGAGCCTCCCATAACCAAAACACTAGCCCACGTGATGACTCCTCACACCCACATACTTCTCGTTTTAACATTATCAATGACCACCCTCATCAACACCTCAAGTTGTCCTTCCCAAAATTTAACGAAGACGACCCAACTGGCTGGATTTACAAGGCAGAACAGTACTTTGATTTCAAGAACATTGCACTAGAACAACAAGTTCAGTTGGCCTCCTTTCATTTAGAAGGCATCGCCCTGCAATGGCACAGATGGTTGACGAAATTCTGTAGACCACTCACATGGGATGAGTTCACCAAGGCTGTTCAACTTCGATTTGGTCCAACCGACTACGAAGACCCGTCAGAAGCTCTGACTCATCTTAAACAAACCACATCTGTAGCAGCTTATGAAGAAGCTTTTGAAAAGCTTTCCCATCGAGTTGATGGCCTGCCCGAGAATTTTCTCATCGGTTGTTTTATTGCAGGACTTCAAGATGAAATTCACATAGATGTAAAAATTAAACAACCATAAACCTTGGCAGATACAATAGGAGTGGCTAGGCTGATTGAAGAACGCAACCAACTACAGAGGAAGCCAAACCAACAAACTCGTTTCCAAGCAGCCTCATTGACACCAAAGGCCTCACCCAACCCCACAGCTGGTGTGCTAGGACCTCCACCAACCCAGTGTATGAACTAGAGCTCGAATGCTCAACCAGCAACATTCCGCCGAATCACCAATCAAGAGGCATGCGAACGACGAGAGAAGGGATTATGTTATTACTGTGACGAGAAGTTCGTTGCTGGCCACCGTTGCGAACGACCTCAATTATTCATGATTGGCGATTTCCCTCATATGAACACTGAGGATGTCGAAGGCGCTCACCCAGAACAAGAACATCATGAAGTTACACCAGAAATTTCTTTTCATGCAATTGCAAGAACTGAACACCCACAAACCATACGCGTTCTAGGCAAACTGAAAAACAAGAATGTGATGGTGCTAATAGATGGTGGTAGTAGGCACAACTTCATTGATCATGCTATAGTCTCTAAGTTTGGGTTACCAGTGATCTGGGATAAGAAATTCGAAGTCATGGTTGTTAACCGTGAGAAGATAGAATGTACTGGACAATGTCGCGGTCTCACCCTCACCATTCAAGGATATTCCGTCACCGCCAACTACTACATTCTTCCGGTCGCGGCATGCCAATTGGTCTTAGGAGTACAATGGCTTGAAACTCTCAGACCCATCGAGATGGACTACAAGCAGCTCACCACGAACTTCAAAGTAGAAGGGACCTCCCAGACCTTCCAAGGATTGAGACGAACTAGCATAGAAGCTTTGTCTGACAAAGAATCCAATGGGTTACAAGGCACTTGATTATTTTTCCAAATAATTCCTTCCACCACCAGCATGAGCCAACCAAAGTCCTACCCACCTGAGATAAGCCAACTCCTAGCAAAATTCTCCCTTGTATTTGAATCACCCACTATCTTGCCTCCAAGGTGGTCACATGACCAGCAGATCCCATTGCAGTCGAGCGCAGGACCAGTGAGTGTGAGGCCATATCGATACCCTTATTACCAGAAAATTGAGATAGAGAAGATGGTAAAAGAGGTTTTGCAATCTTGTTTAATACGGCCAAGTAACAGTCTGTTCTCTTCCGCAGTTCTGTTAGTAAAGAAAGCATATGGTGCCTGGCATTTTTGTGTGGACTATCGAGCTCTGAACGACATCACAGTTAAAGATAAATATCCAATTCCTATTATCGATGAGCTATTGGATGAACTCCATGGAGCCAAATTCTACTCTAAATTGGATTTACGGTCTGGGTATCATCAAATACGGGTGCACGAAGATGACATTCCTAAAATAGCATTTCGGACACACGAAGGCCATTACGAATTTATAGTGATGCCATTTGGCCTCACTAACGCATTAGCAACCTTCCAAAGTCTCATGAATGATCTCTTCCGTCCCTATCTCCGAAAATTTATTTTGGTTTTCTTTGATGACATTCTAATATATTCAAGATCATGGGAAGACCATCTCGAACATCTACAAATTGTTCTTCAAATCCTATCAACTAACAGTTTGTTTGCAAAAGAGTCGAAATGTCGATTCGGTGTTTTACAAATGGAGTACTTGGGCCACATTATTTCAGAGCAAAGTGTATCGATTGATCCAGCCAAAATAAAAGCTGTCATTGAGTGGCCAACCCCAACAACAGCAAAAGGGGCCCGTGGATTCCTCGGTTTAGCAGGCTACTATCGGAAATTTATCCGTCATTTCGGCAGTATAGCAGCTCCCCTGACCTGTCTCTTGAGCAAGGATGGATTTCAATGGAATGAGGTAGCAGAGATGGCCTTCACACAATTAAAAGAGGCCTTGACGTCACCACTAATTTTATGCCTTCCCGATTTTACTCAACGATTCGTGATTGAATGCGATGCCAACGGAATCGGACTTGGTGTAATTCTTACCCAAGAAAATCGACCAGTGGCGTATTTTAGCCAAGCACTGAAGGGTTCGACCTTATCATTGTCCATCTATGAGAAAGAAATGTGTTAGAGTGCAAGTTATGCACTAGTTTTGCATTGTTTACTTCCCTTAATATCAATATTTTGCACTTAATAATAGTGATTTACTTGTTTTTTACTTTTGTAGGTGCAATTCTATTGATTGGTGATAAAATTGAGCTACAAGATGATGTTTAAGGATGATTGTTCTCTTGGAGAAATTATGAGCGTCAAAAGAATTTTGTTGATAAGGCGTGGGCGCATGCTGTCAACTGCGGACCTGCAGTTTTTAGTTTAACGTATTTTGTATTTTTGGTTATTTTTGTAATTATGAATTTAATATTTTAGATATTAGTATTTTATTTTAAATAGAACTCTAAAAGAGAAGAGAGAGAGAGTATTTAAGGGAAGAATCTATTGTGAAAACGAGAGATTTTTGATTGGAGAAAAAGAAAGAAACCCTAGATCTAATTTTTCTCTTCTCTCTATGAAGAACTAAACTTATTTTTCTGGTTGAAGGTTAATGAAGCTTTGATTCATCACTACTGTGAGATCTTTCTTATGCTTTAATTGTTTTATTACTTTTTGGGTATTTGTTTATTCTCTGAATTAGTTTCATGATTATGTTTGTTAATTAGGTAATTGGCCATTATTTAATTATCAACTTAATCTATTGTCAATTAAAGGATTCATCGTATGAAGGTTTTAATGTTTGTGACAAATAACATAGCAGTGAGTTGTATTATGAGAATAAACAATCTAATTTAAATGAATCATCATATGTGTTGATTAAGATTTGGGTCTCTCTGGTTTTTCAGACTGTCAATTGATTAAATCCTATGATCGTATCTAGGGTTGTCTATTGATTATGGAAATATCCAACGGTCGTACCTTGGTTATCGACTTGTTAAGGAGAGATTGGCCATTAGAGGGTCTCGATAGCTATAACCGGTCTATTCATAAGTAATAATAATCTATATTTAAATCAATGATCAGTAGTCGAATCAAGCTGAGTTAATTCCTTCAACCAGAGCTTTCTCCAATTTGAATTTATTACTACACACAATTTATTTAGAGTATGAATTTATTTTTGTTGGCTTCGACAACTATCAAAATGTTAGCTATAAGCAATTTAGATATGGTGTCCATACTTGCTTGGGAAACCATTTACAGTCCGCACTGACCAAAAAAGTCTCAAGTACCTACTGGAGCAACGGATTACTACACCAGCACAAACACGATGGCTGCCAAAACTACTTGGTTATGATTATGAAATTAAGTATAAACGTGGGCCTGAAAGTGAAGGTGCAGATTCTTTGTCATGTGTAGTTGAATTCCAATTTTTATCCATTTCCCAACCACGTGCAAATTGGTGGCCAGTGCTTCAAAAGGAAGTCTAACATGACTCATTTTATGAAGAATTATTACAAAAAAAACCCTCTCCAGCTACCCACAAGTTGCTCCAACATGATGGAGTATGATTCAAGGGAAACAAAGTGTATTTGAGCCCCAACTCATCTTTGATTCCAAAAATAATGGCTGACTGCCATTTGTCACCAATAGGTGGGCACTTTGGGTTCCATAAAACCCTCTCTCGTATCAAACAGAGTTTTTTTGGTCTAATATGCGTCGGTGGTGAAGGATTTTTTACAGCAATGTGATATCTGTCAGCGGTTCAAAACTGATTGTATGAAGCCAGCGGGGTTGCTTCAGCCTTACCTGTCCCCACTCAAATGTGGACTGATGTCTCGATGGACTTTATTGAGGGGTTACCATCTTCTAATGGATATACTGCCATCATGGTAGTCGTCGATTGCTTGAACAAATATGCTCACTTTGTTGCCTTGAAACACCCGTTTACTGCTATAATTGTTGCCAACGTGGTTCGCCTGCACGGTATTCCGACATCAATTGTCAGCGATCGGGACAAAGTGTTTATCAGCTCCTTTTGGCGAGCATTGTTCCAGTTGCAGGGAACCAAGTTGTGTATGAGCTCAAGTTACCATCCCCAATCTGACGGCCAAATCGAAGTTGTCAATCGAACTTTGGAGCAATATTTACGCTGTTTTGCAGGTGACCAGCCACGGAAGTGGCTCGAATGGATTCCCTAGGCCGAGTTCAGCTACAACACTTCAACTCACTCCTCCACCAAGATGACACCCTTCAGAGTTGTTTATGGAATTCCGCCTCCACGTCTATTAGCTTATGTACCAGGTACTTTCTACGTCCAAGCAGTAGATGAGTACCTACGTGACCGAGAAGCTATCCTACGTGAGCTATGACATAACCTTCTGTTGGCTCAAGACCGGATGAAATGTCAAGCTGACCAACACCGGCTCGAGGCCTCTTTCCTTGTGGGAGATTATGTGTATTTGAAACTCCAACCATATAGATAGACTTCTGTGGCTTTTCGTTCCTCCATGAAGCTCGCCCCACGTTTCTTTGGTCCATATAAAGTCACTGCGAAAATTGGTCCGTTATAAACTGGCTTTGCCTCTTGGTTCTCAAATTCATGATGTGTTTCATGTCAGTTTGTTAAAGAAGCATTTGGGACCAGTCACTGCAACGTCCACCCAACTTCCCCCTGTCTCAGATACTTCGACTGTCCTTCCACAACCTAAAGTCGTTTTAGATCGACAAGTGATCCACAAGGGTAAATACCGCCCAAAATCTGAAATATTGGTGAAGTGGGTCGGTGTCCCAGCAGAAGATGCCACCTGGGAGAATGAATGGCGTTTCACCAAGTTATATCCTGATTTCATCCTTGTGGACAAGGATCCTTAAGCGGTGGGGAATGATATGTGCATACACATACCAGTAGTGGCAACAAGATGGAAAGTGATAGTGGGCCTAGTGGCAAGATGGAAGACTTGGTCTAGTTTGTTTGTTCAGTCATTAATTGTTGAGTCGGTTATGGAATAAGTCTTAGATAGTAGAGTGGTGCTATTCTGTTGCCTATTATGCAACATTTCCTATTTTTCAGCTTTGTTGTTATTTTCTCTTCCATGTATGGCTATATATATAGCCTGAATGAATTCAATAAAGGCAAGTAGCTTTATCACTAACAGTTCCCTCTTTGTCTTATTCCTTTCTGCCGTTAACTCCAAATTCCTTCATATCAGAAAGCAACCAAATGGATGATAGGTTTTGATGATTATGTAAATAATAGAGATTGTGAGTTGTTGCAGATGAATTAGATTCATATTTGGATGAGAAAGTTATACACCAGATGGAAGATTTTAATATTTTGAGTTGGTGGAAGACAAATGCTAATAGGTATCCTACATTGGCTCAAATTGCTAGAGATATTTAGGCAATTCCAGTTACAACGGTTGCTTCCAAATCACCTTTTAACACCGGTGGTAGAGTTGTGAGCCCACACCATAACAAACTTCATCCAAGCACATTGGAGGTTTTAATGTGTTGTCAAAGTTGGTTACGAGCTTACAATAACAGTATGAGTTTATTTTACATTGTAATTATATTATACGGTTATTAATATTTGCACTTACAAGTTACGTTACTTATATCATTTTCATTGTTTTAGATTTGAAATTTGAGGCTATCTCTCAATTTGCCACATTTCTCGAGGAAGAATATGAGGAGCAGGACGAGCAGGAGGTAAATAGTTTTATTAAAAATATTAATTATCTACATTTATTTTATTACCGATATAAAAATAAATTTTTTTCTTTTTATTGTAAGATTATGAAGATTGACAAAGATAATTATTTTAATAATTTATTTTTTTGCATGTGACTTTGTAATGGATCAATATTAATGTAAGATATATTTTGAACTTTATTTTTATCTGAATTTTTTATTTTAATATGATTAATTTAAAATCAAAAATTTTAAAAATGTATTAGTTATTCGGGGACCGGGAACCCTCGGGGATCCCCTGTTATTATTCAAAGAGGGGATGAAGATTCTCTCAAGTAATTTTGACAGGGACGGGGACATACGCAAAATATCAGGGATGGATATGGGAGATTGATCATCTCCTCTCCCCTCCCCTCCCCATTGCTATCCCTAGATAAGATAGATAAGCGATTAGATAAGAGCATAAAAGAAGTTCAATCTAATCGTAGCAAATAATATCTCTGTAGAAAATGAAAATCCATTTGATTATAAAATAGGATGATGAATCCCATTTACAATGAACAGTATAACATAATAGAGTTGTTAAACGAAGAAACAAAACTCTTTTAAATAAAATAAAATATATATTAAAGTGATTTATTATTTACCTTTCTAATTCCAGCTACCAATATTTAAAACTGCATAGTTTATTGAACTAAGTTTTATCTATACCAATGCCTATTACTCCAATGAATTATAGAAATGGCACAAACATAGTTTTAGTCAACTCTGTATTTGGAGTTCACTGGTATTTATACTAGAATCAAAGACAGAGAACAAAATATACATGTCTACCTATATATTACACCATTACACTAATGATTTTTAAACCTATATAGAAATTTATATATGAAACAGCATGTATATGCTTATCCTTCCACAGAGAGAGAGAGTTGTGACTAATATTTAAACTTTGATAAAGAGAATCCACAAATTAGCACTACTATAAAAATGACTTTCACTATACTTGTTTTTTGACACTTTATAAAAAGTGTCAATAATTGTGTACAAATGTACTATTTTTCGTCTTTAATAAATAGGTATCATAAATTACTAATACTAATACTATAAAAATGACTTTCACTATACTTGTTTTTTGACACTTCATAAAAAGTGTCAATAATTGTGTACAAACGCATTATTTTCCGTCTTTAATAAATAGGTATCATAAATAACTAATACTAAATATAAAAAAATTACTGACACAAAAGTATCAATGATTGAAAAATGATCATTATAATTTGTTTCAGTGCGTCTCGAACAAGGGACTTCTAAGATTCAAAACTTTTAAGTTTGGATCATAAACCACTTGACCCTAGAATAACGATGCAAATGCTATATATAGAGGCGTAAGAATAATATAATAGCAAAATCAAAATCCCTAAATCTCAATCGAGATCCTTCTCCCCCATTTCATCGTATTGTCAATCGTCACTTAGAAAACAAACCCACCCCACGCTGCCGACATACCGCTAACCTGCATCAGTGCATCACTACTTTCGACAAACCACTGCCATCATCTCCCATGCGCCAAAGTCTAGTCTCTGTAGCTTCTGCCATCATCAACACTCAGTCGTTCGTCACCGATAGCTGCCGTCATCACCCATGGGCTGTAACAGCTTCCAGCTATCATCAATACTCAGTCGTTCGTCACTGCAATCGAGCTGCTGCCGTCGCTGCCGTTTTGCCTCAATCGCCGTTCAAGGTAAGCTTAAATGAATAACTGAGTTAACTTGAATATAGAAATTAGTAGGTAGATTAATAGCAGCAATCAGAGAGCTTATCATACAAAATTTTTGAAATGTCAAGGCTGAAATTGATTGTTCGACTTTTCTGAGCTAATTTATCCTAATCTAATTTGTTCAATTTTTCTGTTCGCACTACGTGTATATATGAATTTATACTGTTATTATTACTTATGCAGTACAATTATCTATTTTTAATTTCTTATTTGCTTTAGAAATTGATTGAAGTATTTTTTTTGCTCTGTTACAGCCACTCCTTGGAAAGGCTACCGATGTGCTGAGCGGCTGTTTAGGAAACGCTTATAGGATGGCATTTTTAGTGAAGTTTATAAGAGGTTATTTGTTATTGCTTTGTTGATTCATTGTTTTGTTTACTTATGTGCTTATTGTTTGCACATTGAGGTGATGAGGTTGAGTAAATATGCTTTTGTTTAGTTTATGAGGTTTTAAGGGGTTAGGTATATTATAGAAGATTATATGTGTTGTGTGGGGTTGAGTGATGTGATGAGTTATTAAATTGATATATTAAGTACTGTGTTTTCTTTAATTGGTTATGAGAAGCCTTGCCAACTAGTATCCCTCTTCGGGAATGGGAGAATTGAGTCTTATAATAAAAAAACTTGCTTTCTTGATAAAACTTCCTGCTTTGTTAGTTGGATGTAAGATTTATGATTGAATTACTTTTCTGATCTTTAACCTTTTTTACTCTCTAGAGTCGAGACATAAAAATTGAAATCGTGAAGTCAAAAGTTCAATTTTTTTTCACAGCTAATGTGCTCATGCATCTAGTCTAAACATAAAATTAATGAATGATTTGATTGAACATTTCAAGAGTAGAAGCTTAAAGAGAATGCTCATGCATCTTGGTCCACACGATCGTCTAATTCATGTTTATCTCTTTATAAAAGAGATTGTTCAGAAACAGATGGTAATTATAACTCTCCAAGCTATTCACATAGTGAATCTCGAATACTTCATTTATATCCCACCATCTTAACACTATCTCTATTTGGCAACAAATTCAGAACTTTGGTGAACTATTTTTCTTAGTCATACACGAAGGTGAGACTTTGCAAGAAATAAAAGTTCGAATACAAGGGAAATTGCTAGTTCCAGATGAAGAGTTTGCTAAGGTTTATATTCCTTGGGAGTGTATCATGTTTTCCTTAACCAAAGTTTATTTCCTTTGCTTCAATAGGAAGTAGAAATATTATAATAGTAAAAAGTAAAGACTGGATGACTGGTCATTTGTTTTAGTAGAGCTAGATTTCAAGTATTTTTTGCATTATGCATCATGCAATTTTAGAACCACTCTTTTGGGCTTGTGAATGATTTGTAATGTTCAATAAATCATATTCTTTACCACATTATTCAGTAAAGAAATTTCCTATTATTAGCATTGCTGATTTTTCTTTTCAAAAAATATGTTATTCATAGTATTACTATGTTTTGTAGTTTTTCTTATTAGTGAATATAAATATGAGAAGACCCGATTTTGTACTAATTTTGTTACTATATTTCTCATTTGTAGTGGAAGTTTGCGTTCCTTTCTCTTGGTCGTCCATAGTACCTCCAGGACACTAACATTGTTTCTAGTTGTTTTCAGGTGCTATACGGTGATTTTGATTTATCACTGTTTGTACCTTTGTTAAAGCATACGTTAAGAAGTCACTGATTTTTATGTTTGTCATTTTGCAGTTTGTGTAGGAGTAATGCATCTGTGATTTGTAGTCATGAAGGTGATTGAATGTTCATTTGCTGCTGGGGTTCATTGATTCATTTTGACAAACACTTGGCCTGCACTTTTTAATACCGTCAAAGCTTTAAAGTGAAAAATGCAAACTCCAATTTGGGTTTTGTGATTTGGTTTAGTTTGGTATTTTGGTTTTTGATATTTTTGTTCATTTGGGAAATGAAAGGGAAATTTGCTAGTCTAGGGAGTAGTTACTTTGTGTTAAGTGGCCTTCGATTTCTATTTTCATGTTGGCTTGGTTAATTTCTTCACTAGATGTTTAAATGTTGATAATTTTTATTTTTCCTCTTAAGTTCATTAAATATATTTTTTTTTGTTTTTTTTTTCAATTTATGGCTTTCGGTCCAATCGATCATTGTTGAATGTGGGCACTATAAGTGCTATAGTGCTTGTTAACTTAATGTATTTGATCATATATTATAGTATTGTTCACTTTAAATTTAAACAATGAAATAGATTACAAAAATATAAGTTATGCTTGCCAATTTCTAGACACCATTATTCATGTCTTGATTACTGAATACTGATGTATTTATTACTGAGTACTGATGTATTTATTAATTGTTTTCTTTAATACTTGATAGAATACTTTTGGTGAAGCAATTTGTGATAATTGAGGGAAAATGAAGTATGAGCTTCATCGTGGAATAGCAGGATTAAAAGAAGCAAGTTAAGGATTCAGAAAAGGAAATTGTAGAATCTACATGTTGCCAAGTTAATTATAGCCTACAATCATGAGGTAATATATGAGTAATTTATAAGTGTTTTTGTTTCAAAATATTCAAGATTTATTTTCATGGTATACTAATTGATTTTATGCACTTGTTGGTGGAAAAAAAATGAAGTTGCTGATGGATATTGAGTGATCTTGTTGGGCTTTTGTTTTTTTTTGGTTGGAAACTTAATTTAGTAGTCATTAGTACTTGTTGTTAAGAGATTGTCGGAAATTTAATTTGGTACTTATGTTTGTCTTTTCCAAATAGTGGTGTAGTTGAATTGTTTGAATTTAAGTGATGTATTTGGGATGTTTATTATATGAATTGTTGCAAGATATTTTATGTTTGATATATTTTGAGTTTTCTTTTGGTTGTACAACAAGCATGAAAAATATAATTAAAATAAAAATATATTATTAATCAAAAGCAGCATAACATTAATAAATATTAATAATTTTTTATATTATCGAGTCAATTTATGATACTATAGTCATATAAATTACTGATATGTAAATAGTATCATGAAACACTAATATCACCGAGTCCATATTTTAGTGATACTATAGTGAAATAAATTATTGACTTGAGCATTACTGACGCAATTAACAGGTGTCAATAAAATGGATTACTAACATTAAATTAGTATCAATAAATTTCAATTTTTTAGTATTGTGATTTAAAATAAAAATATAATTATTTTATTAATCGAGTAAATAGATAAAAATTTTAACCTTAACTCAACTTGAAAATAATCATATTAATCTAGAGTCGATCTATTTAATAATTATATTAATTTAATAATTCATACATATTTATTCATATTATATTCACGTCGTCTAAAACGGTTGTAATTTGGTAGCTCTAATTCTCATGGCTTTTTTCTCTTAGCCCCTTTATCACTTCCTATATTATCAGGGGTTATAATATGAATATCATTTACATCGATAAAAGTGAACATTCAGTGACATTTACTCATCTATTTATAGTGGCCAACCAATGTTTATCCGTATTATTCTGGAAATGTAGGACACAGGTAATGCAACCAATCAGCATCCTTCACATTTGCAATGTGTGTACTGATTAAAGATATTTTGGATGAAAGGCCTCAAAAGATCCACAGCTTGGATATGCCTACCGACTTAAAAAAATAATTATTATGTTATTAATTAGATAAATAAGTTAAAAACTTTAATTTTAATTGGATACGGAAAAAAATCATGTTAATTTAGATTTGGCTCATTTAATATTTATATTAAATTTAATAGTTCATGTTGAATTCATGTTAGATAATTAGTTCGTGTTAAATTTATTAGCTCTAATTCTCATGGCTTATTTCTCTTAGCCTTTTTATCGTTTAGTTATATGCACTTCCTATATCATCAATATAATATGAATATCATTTAAATCGATTAAACTAAAGTGAATATTCAGTGACATTTACTCGTGTATTTATAGTGGCCAACCAATCTTTGCCCATATTAGAAAGTGTCAGAATAGGGCACATGTAATGCAATCAATCATTAAGGGAAATTTGTAATATAATTGTGGTACTATATTATATTTATAGTCATCCGTGGGATATCAATAGATCTAATTAATTTAAGGACCTGATTACCTTACAGATTCTGTAACATACGCACCCAATGCATGCACCACACCTGTCCTGCACATGGAGAAAAAGCATGTAATTGTTTTTGTTTGGTAGCTCGCTAACCAATCAGGAGCTGGTTAAGTTGGATTTGTTTGTTACAGAATCTGTAACCTAGCCAGCTCCTTAATTTAAATGTATTCAACGATTAGATACCATAGTTTGATCCCAATCATTATCCTTTACATTTTTTAATGTGTGTACTGATTAAAGATATTTTGGATGAAAGACCACAAAAGATCCACAGCGTGGATATACCTACCGACTAGTAAAAATTCTAACTCCATTTTCCTGTTCATTTCAAATGGAGCTTCTTGGGATCTCCTCCTTGTTCATCCTTCTAGCTATTCTTCTCTCATTTCAAATGGAGCTTCTTGGGATCTCCTCCTTGTTCATCCTTCTAGCTATTCTTCTCTCTGCCTTAACTTTGCTGAAGCTAGAGAGGAGATCAGAAACTAAAAACAGAGTCTCAAATCTACCACCAGGGCCGTGGAAATTACCTGTAATAGGAAACTTGCACCAGCTTGCTGGCTTCCTACCCCATCACCGACTAAGAGACTTAACCAAGAAATATGGACCCCTTATGCTCCTACAACTGGGGCAAGTTCCAGCCATTATTGTATCTTCCCCTGAAGTTGCCAAAGAAGTTATGAAAACGCATGATGTTATCTTTGCATCCAGGCCTCATTTTCCACCAGCACAAATCATCTCTTATAATTATCGTGATATTGTCTTTTCACCATATGGTGATTCTTGGAAACAACTGCGAAAAATCTGTGTATCTGAGCTTTTGAGCGCCAAAAGAGTCCAATCTTTCCAATCGATAAGAGAAGCAGAGGTGTCTGATCTCATTAATTGGATTTCTTCGAAAGCTGGATCAGTTATTAACTTAACTGAGAAAGTTTACTCATTAATGTATGGTATCACTTCAAGGGCAGCCTTTGGAAACAGATCCAGAGACCAAGAAGCATTTGCCTCAGTTATAGGGGAAATAACAAAAGTGATGTCAGGTTTTAATATCGCAGATATGTTTCCTTCCGTTGGATTCCTTCAGTGGCTTACTGGAAACAAGTCTCGGGTGGAGAGGCTGCATCAAGAAGCTGACAGAATAGTTAAAAACATTATCAATGAACATAAGAAGCGCAAGGCAACATTGAAGATTTGCAAGATTGGTGATGATGAAGATCTGGTTGATGTTCTGTTGAAAATTCAAGGGCGTGGAGATCTTGATTCTTCCTTGACTACAGACCACATTAAAGCAGTAATCTTTGTGAGTAACTATGCATTTAATAACATCAATTCCATTTTGTTTTTCATTATGTTGTTTCTTTTATTGTTAGTCGAGTGTTATGTGATAAGATGAGCAGGGGCGTGGGCCCCACAACCTCCAAACGAGAGCGTGCTCTGTGCCCTCCATTTTCACAGAGCACGCCCTTAGCACCCCATTTAAAATTTAATACAATCCTAAAAGTTTATAGAGCAATATAGAACATTACAACTATAATATACATTGATAATAAATTTATTTATTATAAATTGTCCTTATCAAAGACTCTTTAACAATATTTAATATGTTAAAAATATTGTATAATAGTTTCATTATTAATACAATTAAAAACATCTTCTCTAATATACACAACTAATTTATCACTTAATTTTTTTTTTTATCAATAAAGGGCTCTTAAGAGAGCTAAGGTAACACTAATCGGGAGTGTGCAACCCCATGAACATCATTAATCAATATGCTAGGCATATTTGGGGGAATAGATTGAAAACAATGTAAACCCAAGGAGAAGGAAAAACTATATGATGCTAGAAAATCAACTGCTTCATTGGCTTCTCGGTAGATATGCTCCACTTTGGTCAGCCAATCACGCCGGAGGAGTGCCTGAATTTCCTGAATGAGGGTAAAATGCTCGTTGATAGGAGGGTTTGGGTTTGAGATTAACCTCATAACACACATGCTATCTACTTTCACGTAAACTCTGCGAAAGCCATATTGCCAAGCGATAGACAATCCATGAAATAAACCCCAGAGCTCAGCTGAAGTCATCGAGCACACACCTATATTGGCACTGTAGCCTACCTGCCAAACACCTCTGAAATCACGGATCAGCCCACCAGCTCCTGCAATCCCTGAAGATTTCTTGGCACCGTCTGAATTTAATTTAACCCAAGGCCAAATAGGCGCAGTCCAACGAATCCATCTTTCGACACGGGTAGTGCCAGCAGCAAAGGAGAAGGAATTACTTCGTTGAATTTCCGCAGCCCTTACTTTAATATCCATTGCAATAGTATTACTCTCCCAATAAACCTTGGTAAAAATAAAATGATTCCGCCAGAACCAAATCCGCCAAATAGCCACCCCAAACAGGACACGCCAAAGGCTACCACCTGGAGACTTGTTTGAAACTTGCAAATTTCCTGACATCCACCCCGCAAGATCCGCATTGAAGAACTCATGATGATTTTGGTCCCGAAGAAGTCGAATCCATACCGCTCTAGAAAAAGGGCAGTCACGGAGCACATGTATCGTATTCTCTAACTCATGCCCGCATCTCTCACAATGTGGGTTAATGGGTAAATGCCGTGACGCTAATTCTCCTCGTGTCTTCAAGCGATTGTGGAGCACCAACCAGATGAAAGTCTTTATGCTCTGCGGGCCCTTCCATGACCACGCCAACCGCCAGATCATATTTCGTTCTTGCATGTATGGCTGAGCCAATTGTTCATACGCTGACTTCACTGTGAACTTTCCATGAGTTGTAGCTGCCCAGTAAGCTTTATCAGCACCATTTCGCGCCAAAGGGGGATGGACTGAAGCAATGCGCATCACTGCATTATGAGATAAGAGGTAGCTGAACTTCGGCCAGTTCCATGTGCCATCTGCAGTCACAAAATCAGCCACATACAAATCACAAAGTTCAGGAGGTATTGGTTTCAAAATAAAAGCCGCAAGGGGAGAAGATTCTGTGGCCCAACAGTCCCACCAAAATTTCACTCTCAAGCCATTACCAATATTCCAACGTAACCCCCGTTTGGCATGATCCCAAACTCGACACACAGACTTCCACAAATGAGAGCCATGCCGAATGGGAAGAAAATGTGGGCTATCCAAGAGAGACACTCTGTACTTTGTAGCTATTACTTGGGCACAAAGTTTACTAGGTTCAGTGATCAAGTTCCATGCAACCTTCAACAATAGCGCTTCATTCATACTCTCTAACCTCTTAAATCCTAGCCCACCAGCCAGCTTCGGTTGACAAATAGTGTGCCAACTAATTAAACTCATCTTACGCATTTCGTTATTCCCACTCCACAAGAATCTTCTGCAAGCTTGATCTATTTTCGTCTTGGTACTAGCCGGTAAATTAGCAGTCTGCATAGCATAAATAGGAATTGCTTGGAGGACGGATTGGGTGAGGGTAATGCGTCCTGCAAGGGACAATTGAGAAGTAGCCCAACCCGAAAGTCTTTGATTCATTTTATCTAAAATTCCCTGGTAGGTTTGCTTCGAAACCCGGCGATGCAGCAGAGGCATGCCTAAGTAATTACCCAAATCTTTTGTGACTGTATATCCCAGTTCCCGCCCCAACTGACTAGCTGCAGCCCCGGAGACATTCTTAGAAAAATAAACTTGAGTCTTAGATTTGTTCACCTTTGCACCGGAGCTCAAACAAAACTCTTCTAAGACCGAATTAATGAAAAAAGCTTGTGCACTAGAAGCCTCTGCAAAGAGTAATAGATCATCAGCAAAAAATAAATGGCTTAGGGGAGTACCCATTCGAGCTAATCGAATTGGTTTCCATTGTTCTTTTTGAATGGAGCGATAAATCCCATGACTCAGTCTCTCAATGCAGAGGACAAAAATGTAAGGAGATAACGGGTCACCCTGCCGAACACCTCTACTAGGGGCAAAATCCTCCGTTAATTCCCCATTCCACAAAATGTTCATCCTATTAGATTTAACACACTCCATAATTAACTGGACGAGATCGAAAGGCAAAGCTAGCTCCATTAAGGTCTCATGAATAAAATTCCAGTTCAATCTATCATAAGCTTTCTCTAAATCAATCTTAATAGCCATTAAACCTTTTTTACCCATCTTCCGTCGCATAGCGTGGACAACCTCTTGAGCAATGATGATATTCCCCGTAATATGCCTGCCGGGGACAAAACTTGTCTGGTGAGGTCCAATAAAATCAGGGAGTAAAGCTTGGAGTCTATTCACAATAATCTTGGTGACTGTTTTGTAGAAAACTGTGCATAAACTAATAGGGCGATACATCTTAAATGATGTGGGATGCTCAGTCTTTGGGATTAGGACTAGGAGAGTTTTACTAACCTCGCTAGGGATACTGTGCGAATTGAAGATTTCTTTTATACCAAAACTAAAAGACTCACCAACAATATGCCACTGAGCCTGATAAAACCCAGCAGGGTAACCATCAATTCCAGGAGCTTTGAGTGGACTCATCTGATAGATAGCCTCATGAATTTCTTCCTTATCAATTGGCATAGCAAGACTTGCCAAGCGGGTGTGGTCAATTTGAGGAAAACACCCTTGCACATGATACGGCTGATATGTATCCTGTTCAGATTTATAAAGAGTAGAGAAACAATTCACAGCATGGGTTTTAATCTCTTGAGCTTCATAAAGCCAACTACCTTCATCATCCCTAATTGCAGTGATACGATTACGAGCCCTCCTTGTAATGGTTTTTTGGTGAAAAAATGATGTATTCCGATCCCCATATTTTATCCACTCTCTGCGAGATTTTTGATACCATAATAACTCCTCTTGGGACAGTACTTCTTCCAGCTTCTTTTTTAAACTTGCCTCCAGACGATATAGGCTATTGAGCGGCCGATTTTCCAAGGCTTTCTGAACCCCACCAAGCCGTGCTAGCAATTCTTTTTTCCGTTTAAATATATTGCCAAAAATTTCCCTATTCTAAACAGCTACCTTACTTGTGAAGTTAGAAGCTGCTTGAGCATACGGCATATTTCCCTGCCAATTATCCTGCAGAAAATTCCCAAACCGATTATCTGTCATCCAGGCAGCTAGAAAACGGAACGGCTTTATACTCCCCACTTCTCTATCATTGCGCTCAAAACGAACCAAAACCGGTCTGTGATCAGATTTAACTCTCGGAAGATTGGTAACTGAGTAATTCTCGAACTTTAGAATCCAATCCTTATTGCTAAGAGCACGATCCAGGCGCTTAGATAAACTCCCACGAGCCCAAGTAAAACGAGGACCATTGAAAGGCAAATCCACCATTTGATTAGCATAAAACCATGAATTAAATATTGGACAAATACCCGAGCTCAGCTGAGACCCTCCACGTTTTTCCTCAGCATATAAAATTGAATTAAAATCGCCCCCTACCAGCCAAGGATCATGCATCGAACTAGCAATGCAATTTAACTGATGCCAAAGTTCACGACGGCGAATGGAGTTGGGGTTCGCATAGACTGCTGTGACCCAAGCTTGAGTAATATTATGGGCACTGATTTTAAAGTGTATAAACTGATTATGATTTAAGGCAACCTCAACCTCAAAAAAATCACGCCATAACACCCAAATACCTCCAGAGAAACCATTAGCCTCCACGCGATGAGAGCGGTCAAAACCACTTTTTTTTTATAAAATCATCTGCTTTCTTCCCACTTATTCTTGGCTCGAAAATTGCTACAATTGTAGGATTGTAGTTTTTTACTAAAGCAGCAAAGGTTCGTCTAAAAGTTGGGGATCCCGCCCCTTGAACGTTCCAAAATAGTATCGAAATTGTCATAAAACAAATATGGATAAAGTGGGTGAGCAGGAACGGTTTACGCACTATTGTCCACCATCCTTCCTTCCTGCACTCCAGGAGTCTCCTGTACAACCGTGTCTTCATCATCGGACATAATGGCTTCACCTTCGTGTCCAAATACAGGTTGAGAATCACCCTCATAATTCACCATTATGTCAATACCCCCTGCATCCTCGCCATCGGGAGGCTTCGCAAGCTGCTTTGGAGGAAGTTGCTGTGTAGGTTTGGCAACAAAGTTTGCACTTGGTGGCTGTCTTGCAGTGGCCTGGTTTCTAACAGGTAAGGTGACAGCCGTATGTTTTGTGGGATCAAGAGTTGTCAATTTAAAGGTAAATTCAACGGGATCACTAGGAGTATGTCTCAATGGGCTCGGGTTGGGGTCATTAGTATTATGGGGTAGGATTTTAGTGACATGGGGACGTAAAGTTTCATGCATGGAGCTGGATGCGGTAGGGTGCAGTGGTTTAGGTTTTGGAAACTGTGGTTTTGCCACTTGCTTTCCTTTGGATAGATGGTGATGAGGTTTTAGGATGCGAGAGGTTTTGAAAGTATTGTTTTTTCGATTGTGGAAGTGATCGGTAATGGATGTGGTTGGGTGTTGGGGAGGGACGTGTGTGGGGATTTGAACAGCAAGCTCCTCTGTAGTTTGTGCATCCTGATCATCAGATAAGGCAGCAAAACGAGAGGTAGTATTGAAATTCTTGCGCTGATTCCTTTCCGACTCTGTAATATTCTCCTTATCCACCACTGGTCTAGCTCTCCCTTTTCGCTCCACAACCATCCATGGGCCAAATCTCTCACTGCTGCTGTTGGCCACAGTCGGTACACCGATCTTATCAAATGATACATTCTCTAGTGGATGGTTCTCAGGGTTGGTCTCGTTTATCCCATTCGAAGTTTGTTTATGCAAGCAAGCCGTGCTGTTGTGACCATACTTACCACATTGGTAGCATATGATCGGCAGCCTTTCATATTCAACCTTCTGAATCCTTCCATCCAAGTTAAACCGAGATACCAACAGCTGAGTAAGAGAGACACGAATAGCAATCCGAGCAAATCTGCCCCTTTCCCGTAATTCAGTTCGATAGTCAATCTTAATGACAGTACCCACAAGTTGTCCAATCTTTCTTAGGACACGCTTATCATATAAGTGGAAAGCCATTCCAGGCAACCGAATCCAAACAACTGCAGAATCAATCTCTGTTATGGTGCTATCAAAGCGGGGAGTCCAAGGTTGGACTATTAGATAATGGCCAAAAATTACCCATGGCCCCTCAGTTAATGCATAAACAGCATCCTCTGATGAGTTAAGCTGTATTAAGTAGTAATTATTTTCAAGGTCGATTACTGAAAAATCCGAAATCATATGCCACATAACCTTCAGCCGATTGCACAAAACCTTATAGCCGATATTCCTCCCCAACAACTTTACCACCACAGAGTTTTGCCACGGTTTAACTAATTTTTCATGGATTCGTTGGGAAAAGTTAATAGTTGGCATGGTACCATCGTCCCCAACAATTATGTCTCCATGTTCAAAGTCCCACTCGTCATCCATCTTCGTATCATCGAAACGTCTCTGTTGAGTACGGGGCATGAGTGCATCCTTGAAAGATAGCGGCGGTGGGTTATCCGCATCCATACCATGGCTGCGAAAACGAGCCTTTTTGGTAAAACGATCCTCCGGCAGCGGTGGTGGAATCGTTTTCAGTAAACTAGGGTTTTCATGGGTTTTGAGGTTTTCGGAGCTTTCCGACATCTTCGGTTTATTCTTTTTTTGTTTCGTAGATTATCTTCGTAAACACTTAATTTTTTCTTAAAACCTGTTTATAATATTGAAAATACGTACTCATATGATGCAGCACAAATAGCAAACATAATTACATCATAAAATTAGGGATTTTAAAACTAGATAAAAAATCAATGGGAAAAATTAAACATTAGAACTAGCTAGGCTTACAACTTAGGAATTAATTTTAAAAGACTAAATAATTGCACAAAAGTTACTTTTGATTTAGGGAAGTAGTATAAAATCCATACATTACTCCATGACAAACAAACAAAAACAATTGTGCTTCGTTCAAAGCATTAGAAAGAGACGGAAAAGACAAAAAAAAAGTAAAGTAAAAATCTTTTTTAAAATTTTTTTAATTCTATCTTAATAATCTTTTTTCTTTAGTTAAGTTTTATAACGTTTTAATGATTAATCATATTAATTAGAATTAGACAGTTAAGTTAGGGCCAACATGAAATCTTTTAAAATTAACCATTGCACTTTCTCAATTTTATAATTTAGCTGAGGCACTTTCTTAAATAATAAATCAGATATATTTTTTCCCCAATAATCATTATAAAAAATAAAAAGCGAGCTGGGGCATTCCTATACTAGATTACGTCCCTGAAGATGAGTGATACCATATAATTATCTGCACTAACTCATATGCATAAACCCCTTTCAGGACATTTTTGCTGCTGGGAGTGAAACATCTGCTACGACTGTGGATTGGGCAATGTGTGAAATGATGAGAAATCCAAGGGTGATGAAAAAGGCACAAGCTGAGGTGAGAGAAGTATTTCATAGAAGAGGCAAGGTTAATGAAACTAGCATTGATGAAATGAAATTTTTTAAGCTATTTGTTAAGGAGACTTTGAGATTACATCCTGTTGCTCCGTTGCTACTTCCAAGAGAATGTGGAGAGAGATGTCAAATTAATGGATTTGACATTCCTGTGAAAGCTAAAGTTTTTGTTAATGCATGGGCGATTGGAAGAGATCCCAAGTACTGGACTGAACCTGCGAGCTTTATTCCAGAGAGGTTCCTCGATCATTCTATTGACTACAAGGGTACTAATTTTGAATTCATACCATTTGGAGCTGGTAGGAGGATATGCCCTGGAATGTCATTTGGTCTGGCCAGCGTGGAACTTCCACTGGCGATGCTATTATACCATTTTGACTGGAAACTACCAAATGGTATGAAGCATGAAGATTTGGACATGACCGAGGCCTTTGCCACGACAGTAAGAAGAAAACAAGATTTGTGCATGATTCCTATTCCTTACCATCCTTCATCTGTTGCATAAGAAACTAAAGGAAAATTTTATTTATTATTCTTATTAGTATTTGTTATCAACTGTCTCTGAAGCTCTTTTTGTTTTTGTAGACCTTTGCTGGTTCCTGAGATTTAAATTCATGGCGTACGCTTTTGTTTCTCTCTGTCTTAGTCTCTCCATAAGTTTTACTTTTTTTTGGATAAAATAAACAGCTGATATTTTCATGATTGATGATTTTGGGCTGAGTGTGACACCCTGCCTTAATCTCCAAATTCAAAAAACCCCTAATAAGGCATCGTCCTTTCCATGAGTATTGCCATCCGTCCATTCAAGCGTTCCAATTTTTTGTAACTGGGGTCTTTTTAAATTTCATTCTCTTGGACATACTTTGTGGCCCATTTCCACTTGAGATAGACAGAGATTCTGTCCAAGAAAGTCCTTACGATTTTACATTCTGAAATTGATCCACAAATTTTACAAAGTTAGTGCAATGTGAAATCAAATTTCAGCACTTAAAGCAAAATATCCTCTTCCATATTCCATGCTTGATAGTGTTGGTGGATCGAAGTCAGTAGAGAGGGAGCCAATGTTGCTTAATTTCTCTTCTAAGTTATCCAGATGATGCCACTTTGGTTCAAAGTAGATTTCAGGCTCGGCCTGGATTTTTATTGCAAAAGTGTATGGGTTGAGCAATTATTAATATTACGATGACTACGACTTTTAGAGAAATATAAATATAATAATATATAAATGTAATGAAAATTTTTAACACATTACTTAATAGGGTTATTTTTACATATCTCCCCTGAAGTTTCACGTAATAACAGTTTAATAAAAAATATCTCCGTATTTTTATATCCCTCCCCTGCAGTTAGTATTTCCGTTAGTTGGCCGTTAATGGACCAATAGGATGACAAAAATACCCTTTCAAGGCTGACAGGTACAATTTCCCAGTAAATTTTGGCAGTGTAATGATGTGAGCGAGCGTGGGCTAGCATGCATTTTTTTTTTTTGAAAAGGGAAAATAACACTTTTATAACTTCAACAAAGATAGCACATCCATTATAGGAGCTGGAACACCAACAGCGGAATCACATGGGCCACGGGAGGGTTACAGAAAAATGTTTCATTGTCTTGTAACTTTCTTTTTAATTAATTAATTAAAATAAATAATTTTTTTAAATATTCCTTGATTGGGTGGCAAATTGTTGTCTGCCCGTTGGGAAAGAGTTAAGAACAAAGTTGTATTTCAAAATTATAAAACCTTAATAAAACCTGAAAAATAAATAAAACGAACAAAGTTATATATATATATATATCGAGCATCTAAAAATAAATAAAACGGTCGGTTTGGTGGTAGAGAAATGATTCTTCATTAATATTGTTTTGGCTTTAGACAGCAGTAAAGTTGACTTTTAATCAAAAGAATATGATGCAGAAAGTTAGAAAATGACTTCCATTCAAAGAAAGGAAGCCGTTCGTTTTGTTACTATTATTTGTTTAAGGGAAAAAGAAAAGAAAAGGAACCACAAGAAACTGGTGAGCAGTGAAGGAAGCAAAATTAACTGACCACTTACTACTTCATATTTAAACTTGGAAGTGGGGGAACTGTAAACAACTCAACAAATACTCAGCATCACCAAACATTGGAACTGTCAAAGAAGTTCTCTCCGAAACCCGTAAACCAAAACCAAAGCCAAACCCATACCCAGTTTTCGCTGCTCATATGAAACAAGAGTTGCAGCAACAACAAGAACGAGAACAAGAGAAAGAGGCCAAGATTAGTGATAGCCCCCGCAAAGTTGAAGCCTTTGCCAAGAATGCTCAAGATAAGCAGAACTTGAGCAGCAGCAATGAGAAGGAAATCATGTCTCAAGTGTCCGAGATTTGCAGCGTCAGCGTTAGCGAGAGCCTCTCAACGATGACTAATGTCACTGACATGAGAGACATTGAAGAGGGCGAGCAAGAAGTGAGGCAACGACTGAGTGATTACTAGATCTCCAGCAAAGCCGCCGCCGAGAAACGACTTCAGAAGAGACCGGGTCGTCAACCAATCCCCCACCAGGAGATTCGACCAATCACCCACCAAACGAAGGCTCCGTTTGGTACAGCTTATTATATAGAGCTTATAGTAGTAGAGCTTATACCAATAGAGTTTTTGAACAAAATGTCATTGGGTGTTTGGTTGTTAATAAAAAAAACACTTTTGAATCATTAAATTGTATGATATTTTTTATATTATATATTTTTTGGACAAGCTCTCTAACTTCTACTCTTAAAAGCTCAAATTTTTGGCTTTTGCTAGTAGAGGTAAATTAGCTTATTTAAACTAAAAAAATAACCAAACACCATAAAATTTTTTAAAAAATACTTATACGATTAAATAAGCACTTATGACTCTTAAATAAACCATACCAAACAAGCACGAATTGGCAGCGAGTCCCCAGTTCAGATTCATGACTCGGGTTGGGTCAAATTCCCCGGGAGAAGGGACCGGGGCGAATGCTTGGGAGGAATGATTGGATGAGAAATGATGTGACTCTTAGGGCTCATTTTGTTTTGTGAAATTGGGAATTAGGGGAGCGAAATCGTGGGTTGCAACGGCGAGACATGGTGCGGCATAAAGGAATCACCGGGAGGGGTGAACGCATGAGAGAGGATGTGGCTGTTAGGGATTTACTGCAATAATTTTTCCTTAAAAAAAAAAATAAGAATCTTAAAAAATTTTTGAGTTTTTTTTTTAATTTTAAATGAGATTTTACGATTTTAACCTTGTATACTGATGCTATACATAACTTTGTGAAACTGCAAGGGAGGGATATAAAATATATAGAGATACTTTCTATTAAACTGTTATTACGTGAAACCTCAGGGGAGGTATGTAAAAATAACCCTACTTAATGCGGTTCGGCGTAAAGTTTACGTCCACGGGTAAAGAGTAAAAGATAAATTTACCAATAAATGAGAGTTACAAAATTAAGAATTACTATTAAAACCTAATAACCCAATAATTGTTGTTAGTTGTGATATATAAATAATCAGTTGTAAAGATAATCAGTTAAATATTTGATAAAATTTATTTGTAAAAGTGCTGTGAGTTTTAAAAGTTGTCTTATGTGTTTCATAAATATTACTGTTAAACTGCTGTAAGATTGCAAATGACAATAATGGACATCATGTTAAATGAAATATCTTTCTCCATCAACTAGATATTTCATACTCATACCGTATTATAAAAAAATCTTTGATTTTGTTTTTTCATAAGCATGATAACTATTGTAACCTAAAAAAAAAAGCACTTATAAAATTTATATTATTTTTTTTTCTATTTTATAGAAAATGATAAAGATTCCCTTTGCTTATCTCTTAAAACTTCATAAACAACAACTAGACCTCTTAGATTTGCTCAAATGTATATGTAGCCATGTAGACTCTCATGACACACCAAATTTATTTTAATTATCAAATAAAATATAATTTTTTTCAAATTATTCTGAATATTAAAAAATTCTTTTATTATTAACCAATTTTCAAAAAATTATTTTATTAAATTTTTGATAATTCCGTTTCAAAAAATAGTTTGGAAGTGAGTATTAATTTTTTTATTTTTTTTATTGCCGCATTAGGCCTTCCGCATTCCTGTATGTTGAGTTTAGTTCACGAAAGTGTTGTTTAATACTACAGAAATAAATTAATTCTTTTAAGCTTATCTCATCAAAATGAAGCAAAGAAAAAAGTTCCGTTGAAGTTAATGATGTATATTAACTTTCTCCACTTATCTCATCTACGTATATTAACTTTCACCTAGTAGAGTCTTTGAAAGTAGGCAGTGGCTGACCCAAAAAGTTATAAGAATAAAAGAAAAAATTATTTTGGGTTTCTAATTAGTTTCTGTTAAATTTATTAATGTAGCTTCCATAACATAAGAACTATAAAAGCCTACACTTTAATAAAAATAAAAACAGCCACTGACATTTTCTATTCTCCAAGATAGTATTAATTCTTTCAGTTTCTATATATAGTAATAGCAAAGAAAATGTTTTCAGTAATGAAATTCATTGGAAATCATCTTTGGAATCAACTGGGAGATGAATGAACGAATGATAATTTATAAAATAATACATCTTATAGTATTAATAATTAATTTGTTGCATAAAATTTTCAAATTATAAAAATATGTCAAAAACAATTATAAATGTATTGGTAAATATTTTATGTAATGAAAGCTTTAGTTTTCACATTTTACTATTATCTAATTTAGTTTTAGGTAAATTATTTTTTTGAATATACCACTCAAAGTAGTGAATTTTGTTGTACTCTTTTCATTTAATGAATTTTATTGTCTTTTAAAAAAAAGGAAAAAGAAAAAAGAAAAAGAAAGAAAGCAGTGACTAATGAGTAATGATCTCCCAACTCTCAAGGATCAAAAAGTACCAAATTTAACAGCCGTCGCAAATGAAAACAACATTTTCATTAAATAGCTATGAGTTTGAGTGAACCCTACAATTCATGTAAAAAAAATCACCTATTTTTAATTGCTGAATAGACTTTGCACAGAAATTGCAAAAACTGGTAATTCGAAATTCCTCACTACTGATACCATATATATCACATCATTGAAAGTAGTGATTATTACTATGGTCAAGTAAAATGAGATGGGAAATTGAAGATAAGTGCTTGCAATTTGCAAGTTAAGTCATGCAAGTCCGAAAGCGATTGTCAAGAGACTAAAATGTCCCTTTAGCAATGTGCCGCTAAGTATACCCCATTGAAAGATATTAAAAATTGTGTGTCGTTTCTATTAACACTCACTTTGACTAGGTATTTGCATCAATTATTTTTGAATGAGTATGAAAAATCTTTTCCTGATTACCCCAAAAAGAAGCAGTTATTGACCTCTAAATAATGCTATTTAGAACCAATTGGTAAGAAGTCAATGATTTCGTTTTTTCATAAACATGATAGCTGTTGAAAGAAAAAAAAAAAGCACTTATGAAATTTACATTATTATTTTTGTTTATGGAAAATGGCAAAGATTCCTTCTATTTATCTATTAAAACTTGGAAAAGAATATTTAGACCTTTCAAGTTTGCTTGAATGTATATATAGTCATGTAGACCCTCACATAAATGAACATACGCCACTTGTTTTAATTATTAAATGAAATAAACATTTTTCAAATTATTTAATGTTAGAAAATTATTTTATTAAATTTTCCATATTCTGTCTCAAGAACAGTTTGGGCGTGAGTATTAAATTTTACATTCTTCTTCTTCTTCTTCTTCTTTTTTGGTGCATTAGGCCTTTTGCGTTCCTGTATGTGGCTTAGTTCATAAGAGTGTTGTTCAATGGAAAGGATTTTACTACAGAAATAAATTAACTTCTTTTAAGGTTATCCTATCAGAATGAATCAAGGAAAAAGGTTCCATTGAAGTTAATGATGTATGTTAACTTTCTTTACCTATTCTGCACAATGTATTGCATTCGGTTCAATTGTTGGTTGCACATCTCTAATGGTTTGAGGCTCACGTATTTGCAGGTGAAAGTTTTCATGTAAAAGTACTGTTTCTGATAGGAACCGAAAGTTTTCATGTACAAGTACTCTATTCATTGATTGTTTATCTTAGTTTGGAGGTCTATTACACTTTTTGTAATTTATGTTACCTTCTTTTCTGAAATAACAATTGGATTTAGTAACTCACGGTTTTGATGAAGATTCTTCATATTCAACTGATATTTGGATTAATCTTTTCTTAAGTTTTTGTTAGATGGGTGGATCGCCCATGATCGGCCAACCCGACCCGATCCGTATATGGTAAGCTAAAAGGAATTTAGATCTATTACAAATAAATGTAGGTAATTAAAAACTAAAAATTAACAGCTTACTTAATTTTTCTGAAAATACTGTTCACATTTACTGTTTATTATTACTTTTCACAATTACTGTTCATCTGCATAAAAAATATTAACTTTCCAAAACACAATAAAATGCAGAAAATAAATGACACGAAGATTTTTACGTGGTTCAGATTAATCAATCCTACATTTACGAGGCCACGCCCAGATGAAAAGCAATTCACTAAGTTGAGATGTTACAACCTATGGATTTACCAAACTTAAGACTCTCACTTACAATTTATCAGAATACAGTTTACTCAACGTTAGACTAAATATGCTTTTCTTGAATAATTGCTATCCCTCTTGATCCACGATCCTCAAGGCACTTCGCAAAGTGATTAATAGCAATTCTTCAATTCTTCAATGTCTAATGATACAAGATCCACATAGACTCTCCATAGAGATGAAAAGAAGATAAGAAAATAAATCAACACAACATTATGCGCCAAATCTGGATTCTCTAGGGAGAAGGCCGAATTTAAATTCTTTACTTTATGCTGTGTTGTGCGATCGAACTTCAATTGTGAAATACTTCTCTTTATATAGGCACTAGAGTGTCACCAAAATAACAAGTCTTAAAAGACTTAGATTCTTTCCAAATAAGAGTTTATTTCCTCTTATAATTTCTATGAATCTGAATATGAATGAATGTGATCTTCTTACCTTACTTGTCTCCCAAGAAATATTTAGAGCATTTAATGACTTCCTATTTGAACCAACTTGTTACTCTAAATAGATCTCATGCGCCAATTATAGAATCCCACCATTAATTTGTTAACATTTATGTATTTATAATATTGATTTTGGTGATAACAAACAAAATTAAGAATGATTAACCTTTTAAAAGTTCAAGTTATTTTTCATGCTTTTTAAATAAATCATTTTCTTCATATTATAAAGGTTTTATATTTAATGAAAAATGATTTTATGAAATTGATTGTTTTTCAAGTTTATGGTATAATTGAAAGTATTGCTTGAAATTATGAAAATGAACTTGTTTGAAAAGTTTCATAAAATTCTAGGCCATAATTTTATTATTGAAAGTTTTAGGGCAAAAATATAATTTTAGAAAATAGTTTACTGTAGCAATAACTGTAGCTGAGTATTCTAGGAATTACTTGAACTTAGCTGAGTATTCTAGGAATTACTCAGTCCAGCTTTGTCCAAGCAACTCTTGAACTTAGCTGTAGGGATGACCTTAGTAAGCATGTCAGCTGGATTGTTGTCAATGTGCACTTTCACCATACTAATCACACCTTTCGAAATTACATTTCTAATGAAATGCAACTTGATATCTATGTGCTTAGTTTTCTCATGGTGTGCTGGGTTCTTGCTCAGGTAGATTGCACTTGAGCTGTCATAGTGAACTTTAACAATCTCTTGCTTTATTCCCAGTTCAGCTACCAAACCTTTCAGTCACAAGGCCTCTTTGACAGCTTCTGTTGCAGCTGTATATTCAGCCTCAATTGTTGAAAAAGCAACAACATGCTGCAGGCTTGCCCTCCAATTGACTAGGCATCCATCTAGGAAAAATATATAACCTGTAAGAGATCTTCTCCTGTCTAATTCCCCAGCAAAATCTGAATCAACAAAACCACAGAGTCCAGCTTCCTTTCCAGATGATTTTCCATATACCAGACCATAACCTTGAGTCCCTTTCAAATACCTCAGTACCCACTTCACAGCCTTCTAGTGTTCTTTACCAGGTGAAGCCATAAACCTACTCACAATACTTAAGGCATGTGCCAAGTCAGGTCTTGTAAGCACCATTGCATACATCGTGCAACCAACAACATTTACATAAGAAACTTTTGTCATTTCACATATTTCTTCATCTATTCTAAGACATAGTGAACAAGATAACTTGAAGTGAGATGCTAGAAGGGTCACTATTGATTTGTTGCTTGACATCCCAAATGATTCAAGTAACTTTTCCAGATACTTGCTCTGAGAAAGAATCATGGTACCATTCCTTCTGTTCCTTATAATTTCCATACCCAATATCTTCTTAACTGGGCCCAAATCCTTCATATCAAATTCTGAATTGAGCAGTTGCTTCAAGGCTTCAATCTCATCTCTTTCACTACAAGCAATCAGTATGTTATCTACATATAATAGCAGATATATGTAGTTGCCTGATTTTACCATTTTATAGTAGACACACACATAACCATGAGTAATCATAAACTCATCAAATCTAAGGTACCACTGCTTGGGTGATTGTTTCAACCCATACAGTGACCTTTTCAATAAGCATACACAGTCAGCTGACTTTGGATCAATATACCTTTTAGGCTGTGTCATCAAGATTTCCTCATTTAGTCTTCCATGTAGAAAAATTATCTTCACATCGAGTTGATCAAGCTCCATGTCATTTACAACTATAAAGCCAGTAGTACTCTTATTGAAGCATGCCTGACTACTGGTGAGAACACCTCTTTAAAAGCCACTCCAGCCCTCTGAGTATATCCCTTAGCTACTAACCTAGCTTTGAATCTTCTAGGTTTAGTAGCTTTTATTCAATCTTTGATTTTGAAGATCCATTTACAGCCAACAATTATTCTATTTCCAGGCATTTTCACAAGCTCCCATGTATTGTTCTTCTTTAATGAGGAGACTTCTTTATCCATAGCATTCTTCCATTCATCTTTGTATGAACTTTGGATAACCTCCTTGTAAGTCTTGGGTTCATCCCCATTAATTTAATGAGATGCTGTCAGGGCATAGGCTATCAAGTCTGTATATCTATATCTCTGCGGTGCTCTAAATTTTTTTTTCTCTGTCCCTTGTCAGTTGATATTCCTCATGCTGAACTTCTGTCTGCCTTACTTAATCATCTTCCTGTCATAAAAAAACATGATCAGTATCATCTTTATCTCCTGAAGTTTCCTTACTGTATGGCTCCACCTCAAACTGAACTTTGGTCTTATTCTTCTCCTTTTGTGCATCTATATTTGTAGGCTTTTTAGGTTTCTTTGTATCTAATGTAGCTTTTTCATTAAACACTACATTCCTACTGATTATGCACCTGGGAGGATTAAGATATTTGCATCACAATTTGAACCCTTTAACACCTTCAGGATACCCAATCAACTGCCCCTTAAGGGCTCTTGGAGCCAATTTCCTTTGGCTGACATGTGCATATGCTGGACATCTAAAGACTTTGAGATTGTTATAATTTGCTGGTTTTCAATGCCATTAACCAGGTAGAAGGACTGAGATTAACCAGATAGCTAGCTGCTAACAATGTCTCAACCCACTGACCTTTTGGAAGTTGTGACTGAATCAACATGCTCCTGACTTTGTCCATCAGGGTTCTGTTCATTCTCTCGGCTAGACCATTTTATTGAGGTGTCAACCTCACAGTTCTATGCCTTGCAATGCCATGATCTGCATAGAATCTATCAAACTCATGATTGCAAAACTCAAGGCCATTGTCAGTCCTGAGTTTCTTTACCTTCAGACCAGTTTGATTTTCAACCAGGGATTTCCATTCTTTGAATTTTCCAAATACCTGATCTTTGTGCTTCAAGACATAAACCCAGGCTCTCATTGAATAATCATCAATTATGGACAAAAAATAACTGTTACCACCTAGTGACATTATCTGTGCAGGTCCCTATAGGTATGAGTGTATATATTCAAGGATGCCTTTGGTTGAATGAACTGATTTGTTAAAATTATTCCTAGTTGCTTTGCCTAAGACACAGTCTTCACAAAAATCTAATTCTAAAATTTGTTCAGCTCCTAGAACCTTTTGCTTCTGTAGTTCTTTTAATCCCTTTAAACTCATATGTCCTAATCTTAAGTGCCACAATAAGGTTTTATCATTTCCTGAGCTAATTGACACTCCTGAAAATCCTGTTATGGCCTCACCATCCAAGACATATACCCCATTTCTTTTATGACCTTTCATAAAAACCCCATCATCATTTAAGATCCTCAACTCACCAGATTCAAGCTTAATACTAAGCGCCATTTGGTCAAGCATACCCAGGGAAATTAGGTTCCTTTTGAGTTCAGGAACATATCTAACCTCCCTTAATTCCCTTATTGTACCATCATGCAACTTAAGGTTTACATTTCCTATCCCAACAATTTTACATACAACATTATTACCCATTATTACCCTTCCCTCATCAGTCTCATGATAGTTTGACAGGTAATCTTTCAAGGGACACATATGAAATGTACAACCTGAGTCTAGAATCCAGGTACCTTTTTACACATGCTCTGTAGCCACACATACTCCAGCTGACTCATACTCCTCTTCCTCAGCAGTTGCTGTAGCTCTATTCTGCCCCATTTTATTATTTTTTTAATTCTGGGCAATCTTTCTTAAAATGCCTTTCTTTATGACACTGGAAACACTTCTTGCTTTTGGGATTTTGATTATTATTTCCTTGCTTCTTTTTCTTTCCATCATACTTATCAGTTTTAGCCTTAACATCCAGTACTTCACTAGAATTCATATTCCTTGACTTCTCTTGCAGCCCTTTAGTATTCAGAGTAGCCTTAACTTCATCCAGTGACAAAGTTTGCCTCCCATACATAAGTGCATCAACAAAGTTAGAATATGAAGGTGGAAGAGAACTCACCAGAAGCAATGTTTTGCCTTCATTATCTAAACCTTCATCAATGATTTCCAGTGTATCACAGACTTTGTTGAATTCATCTATGTGGCCTTCAAGAGATGATCCATCAACCATTTTGAGCGTGAACATCATTTTCTTAATGTAAAACCTACTGGCTAGGGATTTAGTCATATACACCTTTTTAAGCTTTGTCCACAAGTCAGCAACTATTTTTTCTTTTGCAACTTCCCCGATCACAGAGTCCCCAAGACTCAAGAATATGGTACTCCTTGCTTTCTTGTCAATTTTAGCTGCCTGCAGTGGTGTTAGTGATGAAGAGGATGGCGAGGCTTCTTCTCCTTCTTTCTTGGTTATTGGTTCTAAATCATCACCCAGCCCTTGAGTGATCAATAATGCCTCCATCTTGACCTTCCACATGTTGAAGTCATTCTTTCCAGTGAACTTCTCCAGATCGATCTTTGAAGCAACCATACTTGTGTCTGAATTGTAGTCCAGGCTCTGATACCAATTGAAGAGTTTGGAGTGACAGATTTGCTAGAGATCAACTCCAAATGCTCACCAAGATCACGAATCAAACAACTAAGACGCAGAAAGAGCCAACCTCAAAACAAATCACTGAGAAACTTTAGAACTAAAAAGAAGAACTTAAAAAACTAGCAGCAAAGACAAACTAATTAACATGGTTTAGCTAGCTTTCACTAGCTTAAATCCACGAGAAAAATCAGGACCAAGTTTATTAATTTATCAAAGACGATTACAGAGAATTTCCAGAGCTAATAATAGAGTCTTTCTTGAAGCTTTCTCATAAGGCTTCTAAACACTCAATAGCTTTCACGCACACCCTTCCTTGTTGCACCAGAATCAACTGTTTACTTTTTCAACAAACTAGAATAAACCTAGAAACTCACGTGATTGGCATGTGCTATAATAGATTCATAACGACCTTGAGCAGCTTATTCGAGCATGTGATTCTCTCGTGCTTTACTTAAACCCAAAACGACATTCAACTTAGTCGTTCCAGAGATAAGAGAATGTTGCTCTTCAAAATGTAATACCAGCTAGTCGTTTCAAACATCTAGATTTGCTTCACAACACAACAACTTAGATAGTATTTCATTTGGTATAAGAGCGAGGTGCTCTTGTGAAAACTTAACCGTCGAGAGTTAAAGATCCATAGCAACCCAAATTAGCTCAACCTTCATGGAAGGGCAATCTACCACTAGACCTCCATTTTTTTATGGTAATGACTATCCTTATTGGAAAATTAGGATGAGAGTCTTTTTACAAGCCTTAGACTATGAAATATGGAAAATAGTTTGTGATGGTTCATTCATTCCTAGGAAGAATGCTTTAAGTGAGTCGGATCGAAAAAAAATGTCTTTAAATTCCAAGGTTATGAATGCTTTATTTTGTGCCTTAGATAAAAAGGAATTTCATAGAGTTTCAAATTGTTCTAATGCTTATGAAATATGAAGAAAACTTAAAATTGTGTATGAGGAGACTACAAATGAGGAGGAATCTCATGAAGTGTCAAATTTGGCACTTATGGCAATTGGAGATGAATCAGATGATGAACTAATGAGGTAAGTAATCTTCCTACATATGATGAATTACATGATGCTTTTAAAGAATTGCATGATGAGTGGATGAAGGTTGGTAAAAAGAATGCATGTCTTAAAAAGAAAATGGTAGAACTCACAAATGAAAAAGGATCTCTAAGTGCAAAGATAAAATGCATAGAATTAGAGAATAAAACATTGCATGATAGAGTTGCATTATCAAATGAGAAACCTGGCACTTCACACAAGCATGTAGAATCACATGTAGATGACTTGAAAAATGAAAAAGATGCCTTATAAAAATGCAATATTTCATTAAATGAAAAGATCAAAGAATTGGAACTAGATAATGAAATGTTACATGATAGGATTGTATCATTTACATGTAAACAAAGTACTTCATATGAGCATGAGAAATCACGTGTTGATGAATTAATGAAAGAAAATGAAGTGCTTAAGAAGAAGAGCAATGAGTTAAATGAGATTGTCTTAAAATTTACAAATGGGCAAAAGATGTTGGATAACTTAATTCACTAAAATGTGTGTTTGACAAAGGAGGTATTGGCTATAAGCCAAATTTAAAACAAAAGTATTATAAGAATTACTTTGTAAAAAATACCCCAATTAGCAATCAAGTTGTATGTCACCATTGCAATCAAGATGGTCACATGAAGAATAGATGTCTAGTTAAAAGAAATGCATATTATGGAGTAAAATGTGTTTGGGTTCTAAAAGGAACCATTGCTAACACTTAAGGACCTAAGAGTATTTGGGTACCAAAAGACAACTTGAATATTTTTTTTGTTGGTACCATAATCAAGAAATGGTGAAGAATTTCTTGATGAAAGCTTGTGAGAATAATCATTTGATCATGATCTAAGAGAAAATAATGAGTAAGATGATTTAATTGCTTTGGTAACAATTCTTGCCATATTGATTTTGTTGAATAGATCATGATGGATGGATAATAGCTTGAATTTGCGAAAGTATGCTAGTATGATTACATAATTGAATTATTATTGTATATAATCATGATGCATGGATAGATATATATGATGGTAGCTTGTCAACTTATGATGATGCCTTTGTTTGATTTTGATAATTGTATGATCTTTGATTTCATCTTTTTAATTGTCTATCATCATGTTTCATGTCATTTATTCATCTTCCTTATTTGTTCATCACTTATGTATGTGTGAATTCATATGTCATTTATGATATTATATCATCATTCATTAAATTGGCCTATGTAAGCATTTGTAATAATGGATTTGATCACTTGTTCTTTACTCATAATGATGGATTTTCTTAATAGCTATGTTGATTTTGATGATCTATATATTGTCATTATGTACTTATGCTTTACTTAAGTTTTTATGATAAAGAATGTACTTTGATGATTACATTGTATTTGATGAAGTTTTGATGTTATGCAATTTGTGATTGGTGAATGGATGCATTTTTTTAACTTTATCGATGTATTGTTGAATATGCATTACTTGTTTTAAATGGTATCGAAAAGGGAAAAAATACATATACTTTGAGAATTTTAAGCATATAAGATTTTTTAAGTTATATTGAAATGTCACATTAGATCTTTGATGAGTTTAGTTGTCCTGATTTCTAAAATGTGATTAGTAATTATGGAGCTTAGATAGTTGATAATATGTTCTTATAACTTTTACATGCCAATTTGGTAAACAAATCAAAACCTCTTTACGAAAAACAATTTTCAAAAATTCGGCATGAACTTGAGATGATAAAATTTATTAATATCTCTAATCATGTTATTAATACTATTAAAATTGATTTCTTGATGATTATATGTGTGTTACTTGATGAATTGAAGGAGTTGTTGGTTTGTTATAATTGTTTAAGCTTATATCTTTTAACCATGTTGTGTATTTGAGAATTTGTTCATTTTTAAGGGGAGACTTTACCGAAAGTTTTGCTCGCACAAAATGGGTAATATCTTCATCGAATTATTTTTTGATGATCTTGTTTCAATTGCATTTATCTATCTTTTTTTTTTATGATGAAGGGGGAGATAAATATGATATGTTTTCGGATAAAATCATTTTGGTTAAAATTTTAAATTGGCCATATATTTAGGGGGAGCATACAATATGATTTTGGATAATATGCATTTTGAACTTTTTTGTTGTCCAAAGGGGGAGACAAAATAATATATTATTTTGATTATGTCAAAAGGGGGAGAATAACATGCAGTTTGAGCATTCTTTTAATGATTGATATGTGATTATGGTGATGATTTTGAGATATGATGATGATTTCATTACATGGTTGGTTTATATGATGATTTATGATAATATGGGAGTGATATTACTAAATTTGTATTTGAGGTGATGTTTGTTGTTAGGGGGAGATTCTGTCGAAATTTCTACTTAAACAACATGGGTAACAAATTTGCTACTTTTTTTCTTTTCCACTAAATTTTCTTTTTGATGATGAAGGGGGAGAAGAATACATGTTCTTAAATTTGTAAAAATTTTTACTCTTTTTCTTTTCCATTAAATTTTCTTTTTGATGATGAAGGGGGAGAAGAATACATGTATTTACATTTGTTAATTTAGCAAATTGACAAATACTCAAGGGGAATCAATCTGTAGAATCGTTCTTTAAACATGTAGGTGGTGTTTGGTTTTAAGAAAGGGGAGGAGAGGAGAGGAGAGGAGAGGAGAGGAGAGGAGAAAAAAGGAGAGGAAAGGAGAGGTGATGAGAGGAAAAAAGTGCAAAAATTAATTTTTATTGTTTGGTTTTACATAAAATTTGAAAGGAAAAGAAATTACATATTTTTTATTTGGACAAATATACCCACTATCTTTAATGTTAATATTGTTAATAAATTAAAACATAATAAAACTATGAATTAATTAATCTAAAAATTACTTAATTAAATAAAAAATTTTATTTTTTAAAAATTACAGCATTTGGCCATGGACAGTTGCCACGTTGACCGCCGTTGACCTCAGTTGACCACCGTTGACCGCCATTGACCATCGCCGTTGACCACCATTTTTCATCGCGTTAAATGCATAATAATGATCAGAAATGGACGATTTACTCATTGGAATTGTTAATTTTGAAGAAAATACACTATATAGTTGGAAATATGAGAGTTAAAATGTTCCTAAGCATTTAAACAAGACTTGAGGTAAATAACAATGTATATTAGTATTTCTAACTTCATAGAGTTGTAGATCGGCTCATAAGAATTCCATTGGTACCAGTTTTGATGGTAAAGTGGGTCTCCAGCGAAACTTCGGCGAGTCTCCGATGACTTTCCGGCGAGTCACTTTACTATTTTTTCTTTTATCAAATAAATTTATCTTATTGATTTAATAAAATAAATATAAATTATTTGTACTTTCATTTATTTAAAATTAATTTTGTTTAGAGGATAATATTGGAATTTTTGTGTTTAAATAGATAAGAAATTTGAAATCCTTAGTCATTGATAAGGACTACAAATTCTTCAAATTGATGGAAATTAAATTTCAATGGAAATTTAATTCCATTAAACTTACTCCAACCAAACAATGGAAAGTATAAAAGAAATTAAATTCCTTTCCTCTCCTCACTTCTCTACCTTCAAGCAAACATGGCCGTAAGGTTTGTCATCATCAAAAAGTGGGAAATTGTTAATATTTATGTATCCATAATGTTGATTTTGATAATAACAAACAAAATTAAGAATGATTAACCTTTTAAAAGCTCAAGTTATTTTTCATGCTTTTTAAATAAATCATTATCTTCATATTATAAAGGTTTTATATTTAATGAAAAATGATTTTATGAAATTGGTTGTTTTTCAAATTTAAGATCTAATTGATAATATTGCTTGAAATTATGAAAATTGACTTGTTTGAAAAGTTTCATAAAGTTCTGGGCCATAATTTTATTATTAAAAGTTTTAGGGAAAAAATATAATTTTGAAAATAATTTACCGTAGCAATCACTGTAGCAGTTACTGTAGCAAACAACTAACCGACATCTTGATAACGTCTAGCCGACATCGAGCAGAATTAAAGAGTAGCCTCTAGACACTAACGACGATCCGATATCTTGCAAATGACGATCCGACAATTTGAAATTCTGTCTAATGGTAACTTAGATCAGTCAAAATGGAGATTCGACTTTGATTAACAACAATCCAACTTCAAGTAGAAAGTCAATAACAACTAGTTTTCAGCTCCAACTATAAATAAGCTCAATCAAATTCAAACAAGAGTGGATCACAACATTATCGTTGAGTTTGTGATCGAGAATACAACATTCATTGAGCTTTAAATTCGTTCTTGATTAATTTATTCACACATTGTGCATAGATTTGTAATCATATATTTTGTGTGAGAGAAAAACACATTTGTAATCTTTGTTTTGAGTGATTGTAAGTGTTGCGATACACTTGAGTTAAGAGATTGGGGATAATCTCTTGCTGTAAAGGTTGATTGACTCATGTGAAGTCAATTGTAAGTGTTCTTGAAGTCTTAGGAGGCTTGGATAGTGAAATCCTTAAACCGGGTGAGTTTGGAGGCGTGGACGTAGGCGGAGATTGCCGAACCACGTAAAAATCATTGTATTTGCTCTCTCTTCCCTTACTCTTTTACTATTATACTTTATTAAATTTATTATTTTTTATTTCATTAAGGGATTAGATTGAATTGTTGTGCGAATTGTATTGCATAAGTTTCAAAATTCCAATCCACAACTCTCTTGGGTTGCTTAGATAGTATTTCATAATTGACTTGCTAAATTAGACATCTAATTAAATTAGGAAACAAATATTCCTAAAAAATTGGAATCTCACTAAATTAGGGAATTAATAAATTAATCCTTATTACAAGATATGCAATAAATAAACTTGCAATTTAACTAGACTTGCCATAAAATGGCAACTCTATAAATAATGACCTTAACAATCTCCCCCTTTGGCATTCTTATGGCAAAAACAATCCAACACAAGTCTTCCATGAACTTTGGCGCTAAGATATGAACCTGAACAAGTATAAACAACAAAAGGAACTAATCAAAATAATTGGCAATTAGTATGTTAGTTCATGTAAATAAACCAAGGCAAGAATTAAAATAAAATGATAATTTTATTGATCAATAAATGGAAAGACGACATTAAGCAGAAAATTAAGAACAAGAAAATAATTAAACTCCCCCTAAGAACTAGAATCCAAAAATAAAAAATTCTTGAACAAAAATAAAATCTCTCCCTCGAATGGAAAATACTACCCCCTAACTCATTGCATTGAGCAATTGAAGACTTGAAACAAATTGCTCCCCCTCTTTTGCCAAAAGATTGCAAAAGGAAAGTAGTTTTGCATGCAATTCGGCCAAACGATGCTTGGAATTAGAGTTAGCATGAGAGCTCTCACCTATGTTAAGCTTAGAAGCCATGGAAAAGGAATATTAAGAACAAGAGAAAAAATTAAACAAGAAGAATAAAAATTCTGGATCAGCCGAAAGAAGGGAGAAGGAAGCCATAAATTTGAATGCAAAACAAGGATCTAGGGGCTGCCTTATATAGAAGAACTTGCCTTGTTCAAATAAGGTTTGGAAATCCAACGCACATAAGGAAAGAATTAGTAAAGTGGATTGTATTCCAATTTAATGCCCTAACCATAATAGATTTCATTCCAGATCAGTAATTAAACATAAACCGACTTAAACAAGTCAGAAACAAAGAGGAAAATATCAACAACGAAATCCCATGCAAGATACTTTACGAAACAGATACAGTGCAGAGAAGAGATATTCAAAAGTAAACTGGGAATGAATGAGACAGAATCATAATGCGATCTACATACCGTTAGAAAGCTTATTGAATCAGCTTTGCATGGAATCTTACCAAACCGAATTTGGAATTCTGTAGACAAATTTATGACCAAACGAACGCAACATGCTCAGTTGTGACGGGTAAGATCTTGTCAATGCACTTTAGAAAACAATTTGAGTTTTGCTAAACAAAATATGTGACTCTTAAGACTTAAAAACATATCATTATGTAAGAACATGAGCATGCACATGCAACATGATTTTTTTTTAAATTGCATTAATAATGAAATTGAACAAAAAAAAATGTTTGAGAACTTTTCACAACAAGCACTAATTCATGTAATCAAGACTCTAATTTCCTCAATTATAAAGATTAGAGAAATTTAAGCCTCTGTGTGTGTGTAAACAACTCAATCTAAACTTTTTTCCCAAAAATTCATCAATTTTCGCAGTCAACGTCTTAAATATAAAACATTGAGTTGGTCAAACTAACCTTATCATCTTGATCTCCAATTTTTGACCATTTCAATTGACAGACTTTTGTTTTTTGATGATTGCAAAGCCTTTCTTTTCTTTTTTGTTTTAAAAAAAAATCTACGATCAGGAGCTTTCACTCTACCCCTTAAGGTAGCCTTCTTCTCATGGTAGTTCGTCCTCTGTCATATTTGTGATATACAGACTCAGATTACTCAATGATAGCTTCACTCTTAAGAGTTATAGGTAGCTATTTCTGACCATAGTTTCTTAATATATTTGAAGTCTTATGACAAGATAAGAATCAAGGCAAACAATCATGAATCAAGTTAAATATTCTCAACAAAGTCCATATTAATATCAAAACCTTGAGTCACAGTACAGAGTGAATTGTCATTCATGTGCTTTTGAAGAAAGGTTAAATAACTCTACTCAAAACTTGTTCAAGGCTTTCAAATCTTTAAACATGAAAAATTGCTTGTCGTCTAAAAGACAGAACATAAAAAACAATGATTTAAAATTAAAATGCATGTCCTATATCTAATGCACAAATGCATGATTTAAAACTAAATGGAAAAAAAAAACATTTTGACTTACATGGAAGACACACCTAAAGCTTTCCTTAAGGATTCAAATCGTTTGGAGTCTAAAGCTTTTGTGAACATATCTGCAAGCTATTTTTCTATATCAATGTACTCTAAGGACACAGTCTTGCTCTCAACTAAATCTCTAATAAAGTGATGACGAACGTCAATATACTTAGTCCTAGAGTGTTGAACATGATTTTTAGAAATATTGATAGCACTCGTGTTATCACAAAACACAGTCAAAGTATCCTGAACCATACCATAATCTGTAAGCATTTGTTTCACTTGTAAACTCAAAAAGTAAGACAATTATCCCACCATGCTTGTCTCAAATTCCCTTTTTATTTGACTCATGAATTCTTGCACATGATCAGAAGAAGTAGAACCAAACACTATATCATCAACATAAATTTGAACAACTAAAATCCCTAGATTAAGTTGCTTAATAAATAGTGTTCTATCTACTTTCCCTCGCTTATAGCTATTTTCAAGCAAAAATTTGGTCAACCTTTCATACCAAGCTCGAGGAGCCTGCTTTAAAACATACAAAGCCTTTTTCAATTTAAAAACATGGTTTGAGAAATGGGGGTCTTCAAAACCCTTAGGTTGTTCAACATATGCTTCTTCATTTAAAATGCCATTAAAAAAGGCACTCTTAACATCCATTTGAAATAATTTAAAGCCTATTAAACAAGCAACTACAAAAACCCAATGAATAGATTCGAGTCTAGTAACAAGTGTAAAGGTTTTATCAAAGTTAACCCATGCATACTTAGATAAATCATCTACACACACAAATGCGTACCTTTTTCGAGCCAAACGTTCAACTTGCATTGGTCCCATAAGGTCCATATGAAGTAGTTATAGCACATTTGATGCTGCTTTATCCTGAATGGCTTTATGAGACGCCCTTTGTTGTTTTCCAGATTGACATGGACCACATATTCCAAGTTGTTTCTTTTTAAGCATTAGAACTCCTTTTACAACATATGTTTTCATAATTCTAGGCAGTAATCTATAGTTCAAGTGACCCAACTTTTGATGCCATAATTCTGTGTCATCAAGAGTGGTTTTATGATCAGATGATCGATGTCCTTCCGAAATGTAATTTCCATCAACATCAAGAACGCGACATTTGTTCCGATCAAAGTTGACAAATAAGTTTTGATAACAAATTTGACTAATGCTAAGTAAATTTTCTTTAAGATCCTCCACATGTAGAACATTGTCAAGTTTTGGAAAACCTTCCACATTCAAAGTTTCCTTTCCAAGCACTCGACTTTTCACACCTTCAGCAAAAGTTAAATTTTCTTAATCAAGTTTTTAATAATTGATCAAGGCACTTCTATTACCTGTCATGTGTATAGAACAACCATTATCAAAGTACCAACAATCAGTAGTGCAAGTTCTCAAGGAAATAAAGGAAACATAAGATATATAATCAGTCTTCCTCATCCAAGTAGTTCTAAGTTTATTTTCACTTGTCTTAACCTTAGGTCTAGATGTCATCTTAGGTTTTCCATAAGAATAATTGAGGAACATAACTGTTGGTTAATTTTTAATTAAATGCTATTGATGCCAATGTGCAAGTGTACACAACAAGTAATAAAGTGATGAGTATTCAAGATCGTCTCCACAGGGATTGATGTTATTAGAAATGTTACAGCAATCACAATAGTGCAATCTACCTTTATTTCGAATGAACAAATGTGAAGTTGTTTACTACCAAAATTTATAATTGTGAGGAAATAAAACGAAATAATGCAGGAGTGAAATAAAGTAAATAAATTGCGTAAAAGAATCCAATGAGAATAAGGTAGTTGAATGATCAAACTCTCTTTATGAGTTCACTGCTTTTCATCAAATTAACACTAGTTGCTACAGCACTGTCCATAGCACTGGGCAGAATTATTTACATCCTCAGCCGTCGCTTGTTGGAATTCTCATACCCTTAAGTATCCTATCAATGACTAGTTGCTTATTCTACTTATGGCATGACATTACGAACATTCATTCTCTCCACCCTATAAGGTGAATACTTGTGTCTAGTTTGTGACAAATCTTAACTTCAAGTATAACCCTTAAGGGATTCAAGATAAACTTAATCCAGGAAACTCGAATTAAGATAAAGTATTACTCTAATAATATCTACTAAGACATGTCCTTTTGCGGCTCTATCTTAACTTGAACCATTAAATAGGTGGTCAACCGAAATAATAATTTTAATAATAGTTATTAAAGTAAAATGCTATAGTAATTATGTAGCAACTCATAAGAACAGTCAAGAACCCATTAAATTGTTTGTCACTCAACTACAAGCAAGTTTAGTTCATATTTTGAAAGAGAAAAACAAACAGTAACATATTGGTCACGAAATACATTGGTTCAATCAATCGGTTCAATCAAAGAGTGAAGAAAGGAATAAGTGGAGAACGAAAAAAAGTGAATCCAAATAACTCTACTGGATTCTTCAATGACGCAACCTCGGTTCCCTTGAATTCTGATCTTCCTATTCTTTTTCTCTATGTTAATTCCTTGCTGCCGTTTTATGTCTTGCGCGCCCTTTTTTATAACTGAAAACTAGGGTAAAACAAAAGCTTAGGATGTACATGAGTCAAATTAGGAAACTGCAGATCGCAATTCTGTTGCTATTCCGCGCTAAGTTTTCTCCCTCGTTGTTCTAGGATTGCTACAACAATAGTTGCAACACTGCACTGTTCTAGGTTGTGTTTCACTTCTTTTATGGCCATATTCTTCCTCCTTCTTGCTATCCTAATGCCTTAGCATCCCTTCATGGATTATAAACTTCTGAAAACCTACAATTATGCACATGTTTTGAGCACAAATTACTTTAAATCAAGCAAAACTTATTAAGACTAAACTAAAATGGATGTTTATGCAAAACATAACCAAAATATACTAAAAACACATCATTTACTCTCCAAGTGGTCTTGATTTAAGTCTACAATTGCTGTAATAACTCTCATTTCATAGAGTTATCAATAGCCTTTTTCATATAATTAATGAGCTTGAAGCAATTAGGTCTTATATGTCCTTTCACATGAAAAAAATGACAAGTGGGAATAAATATGTTGTTTATACCTTAATGAACTGGTGAAGAATGTACAACAACTTTACCTTTTTGAAGATATAAGATTTTAACTCTTGGTGGAGAATCTATTTGTGAAGAAGTTTGAACAAACACACCTTGAGAATTCGAGTCTTTACCATGTTGATATCCAAGACCATGATGATCTGAGCTAGATTTGTCAAGTGACAAGATATGGTCTAACTTCTGAGTTCTAGAATTCATCATCTTAAGTGACTTTTTGGTATTATCCAATTCTGTCGTCACTACAAGCAATTGGGTATCTTCGTTAGTAAGTAAAGACTTGTAATGAATTACCTTACTCTCAAGTTTTGCCTTATCATCTAAAAGATTGGATACTTGAGTCATCAAGGTCACATTCTCATTGTAGACTTCTTCCCATTTAGAGAACATCATCTTGTAGCTTTCATGAAAAGCTTTCTTGTTCTTTATATCAATGTCACTGACGTCGCTATCTGAATCATTATTCTTGTTAACATGTTGCACCATTGTGTCAAGACGGGAATCTGTGTCTTCCTTACAAGGAGCTAAGTGCGAGGATTCAGATGTGAATGCATATATGATGTTTGATTCCTGTTTACTGCAATCATTATGCACAACAAGTCCTCCAATAAGGTCTTCTTGATCAATGCTATCATTTGAATCATCATCACTCCAAGTGGATTTCATTGAGTGTTACCACATTATGCTTGTATGTGCCCTATGCCTCTACATTCTTTGCATTGAATACCCTTAAGCTTGTTAAGATCAAACAATTTAGAATTAGGGTAAGAAGAACCTTCTTGAGCCGTTGAAGCTACTGATGTAGAGGTTTTCCTCAGTTTGTTGAAGTTCTTATTTTTCAACATCTTCTTGAAGTTCTTTGCAATGAGTGCAAGAGAATTATCAATGTACACATATGGATCATCCTTCTCACTTGGTTTGGCGACGGGAACCTATGTTTTAGCCTGCAAAATAATACATTTTTCTTTCTTGAAATTCAAATTCAAGTAGTTATTCTCATAGCCATCAATTTCCTATAAGTGAACCCCTAGTCATAGCGGACATATTAACATATTCTTCAATGTCCAAAATTTTAGGATGATAGCTAGGATGGGCAGATTTTAAGATTTTTCTATAAATTTCTTCTTCAGAAATAGGTTTTCCAAGAGCAAAAAAATCATTAACCATAGCAAGGATTCTATAATTAAATTAAGATATGGTTTCATGTTTATGCATTTTCAGATTTTCAAAATCAGATGTAAGTTGCTAAAGTTTAGAACGTTTTACCGTATTGTCGCCTTCAAAAGTACTTTGGAGTATATCCCAAACAGCTTTGGATGTCTTGCATGTAGAAATTAGTTGGTATTGAAACACATCAACTCCATTAACAATAGCATTAAGTCCTTTTGCATTATATCCAGATGCATCAAGTTCATCATTAGTCCATTCTCTGACTGGGTTAGCAGATTCTACACTATCTTTATCAATTTTGATAGGTCGAGTATATCCTGTGAGTACACATTGCCAAACTCTTTCATCAATAGTTGTCAAATAAATTTCCATCCTTTACTTTCAATAAGCATAATTCGTCCCATCTAGTACAGGTGGACGAGCCAAAGAACCTCTCTCTCTTTGCAAACTCATACCTACAAAATAAATATAGGTTCCAAGAATCTCACCAAATAGTTAGTGTCCCGCTCTAATACCAATTAAAAAGAATTTAGATCTATTACAAATAATGTACGAATTAAAAACAAAAAATTAATAGCTTAATTAGTTTTTTCGAAAATACTGTTCATAGTTACTGTTCATGATTACTGTTCATCAGCGTAAAAAATATAATTTTCCAAAACACAATAAAATGCAGAAAGTAAATGACACAAAGATTTTTATGTGGTTCAGATTAATCAATCCTACATCCATGAGGCCACGCTTAGATGAAAAATAATTCACTAAGTTCAGATGTTACAACTTATGGATTTACCAAACTTAAGACTCTCACTTACAATTTATCACCATACAATTTACTCAACCTTAGTCTGAATCTACTTCTCTTGAATAATTGCTACCTCTCTTGATCCACGATCTTCAAGGCACTTCATAAAATTATCAATAGCAATTCTTCAATTTTTCAACGTCTAGTGATCCAAGATCCACATAGACTCTCCACTGAGATGAAAAGAAGATAAGAAAATAAATCAACACAACATTATGCCAAATTCGGATTCTTTAGGGAGTAGGCCGAATTTTGCTTTTCTACTTTATGCTATATGTTGTGCGATCGAACTTCAATTGTGAAATACCTCTCTTTATATAGGCACTAGAGTTTCACCAAAATAGCAAGTCTTAAAAGGCTTAAATTCTTTCTAAATAAGAGTTTATTTCCTCTTATAATTCCTATGAATCTGAATACAAATAAATCTAATCTTCTTGCCTTACTTGTCTCCCAAGAAATATATAGAGCATTTAATGACTTCCTATTTGAACCAACTTCTTACTCTAAATAGATCTCATGCGCCAATTATAGAATCCCACCATTAATTGACTTGCTAAATTAGACATCTAACTAAATTAGGAAACAAATATTCCTAATAAATTGGAATCTCACTAAATTAGGGAATTAATAAATTAATCCCTATTACAAGATATGCAATAAATAAATTTTTAATTTAACTAGACTTGCCATAAAATACCAACTCTATTAATAATGACCTTAACATAAGCAGTTATCATGTGCAGTTATGGGGAGTTAAAGGAAGTTGATTTAAAATCAACTTCCCATGTTTGTTTCTAAGATAAGAAAAAAAAAACTCCCTTAATAAAATACGATGAATAGCAGAAGAACAAGAACAAACAGAGAAGAAAGTTTAAAAACTTAGAGCCACTAATAAAAAAGGAGGACATTTATACTGTGATTAGAGAGAGATTTCCGTTCGTGATTTCTTTGCAACCATTGATGTGATCCAACACTTGATTACTTCGCAGCTCAATTCGAGAAGAAAAGTATTTCTAGAACCCTTAATTATTTTCCAACATTGGTATCAGAGTTTGTTTTTGTATTGGATTCATATAAATGGTTGAATTTATTTCATGAAAAATGCATGAATTTTATGTGTTAATTATTCAATTTCTGTTTTGGTGGCTGTTCAATTTATGTTCTGGAATGCTAGAATCACTGTAAAATTCTGGAACTGAAGACATAAATGCGACCTAGGGTTTAATTTATATGAACCATAATTAAAACATATAACCCGAAATTTTATTTGATCATAATTTTTTATCTAGGCAATTTGACATTGCGTATTATATATCATTGGAAAGATCTTTTCGAGAGCTTTCCAACGAGATGTGGTTTGTTAAAAACGAACTTAAAATTTTCAGCAACCCTAATGTTGGAGAAGATGATGAACAATATCATATTCAGTTTTTCGATGATTCCGGCTTATTCTGACCTCCAATTGAAAATCTAAAGCCACTATTGGAAGCAGGATGAAAAATCGTGTTAGAAGGTGTTGGAGCCGATATCATCAGAGCCAAAATAGGCGGCACGTGGGTCCCACTCTTCAATTATGCTCACAGGGGATTGCATGTTACTGTAGCATACTGTAGCAAGCACTGTATCGGGCGCAGAATACACACGCCTAATTGTGCTTGTGATATAATGTGTCTAGATTAATATTTTCAATATATTTTGCTATCCGAGACTCTGATTTGGGGGCTGTTTGATCTGAAATTTAATTTTCTATTTATTTTTAATTTAAAATCAAAGTTTTTTTAATTTTTAATTATGAAATAAGATTTGGATCAAATATATATTATTTCTTGGATAAGTATTATGCATTAATAAATATTTTGCTCTAGTGGGGGCTCAAAAATATTTCTTTCATGGAAAGTGGCTGAAATTTGATTATATCTCGTGTTTTAGTCGTTTGTTAACAATCACTAATATGAATTTTATGTTATTTGTTTTAGATGCCTCTCGTTGGAAAATTGTGGACTGAGAAAGAGGGATTAATGACAATTAGAGATTGGGTGTCACCTATGGATCTAATTGAGACCAATAATAACTTATCTCATGAAGATCTTGTGAAGAAAATGGAGAATTATAATATGGACTCTGATTGTTCTATATGCATGAACATAGAAGACATATATGGTGTTTTTATCCGCTTAATATGTGGAAAAGCGAACACTAAGTATACAGACTGGGATAATTATCAACGGATCCTCATTAATTCCGTACCTGATGATGATAATATGATTGTCTTTAAGGCTCACATGTTAAAGGAGATCAAGGATCCCTCGTATGCATATTATATGCTGAGGTGTGAAATTGAGCTAATGGAGGAGCGCCGTCTTGCTTAAACAATGAGGCGAACTTTAGTACTTAGCATTCACAGGAGCCTTAGAAATTGAAGACAAGCTAGTCGCCTTCGTAGAGGATAGAAATTATGGTATGAAAAAACCATAAACAGAATCATCAAGTGGGAACAATTGTTTTTATATGGAAATAGACTCGGGTATAAGTTCAATGAAAGAATCTTGAACAACAAAGAATATTTTAAGAACATGTAGAAGAGTCGAGATATTAATTTAACCATGCTTGGTTATTTCTTTCATTTGTTATGCTTTATATTTTTAGATGTATTTCTCTTTGTTGGTTGAACAATATGTTGCTATGTTTTTAATTGAATTTCTACATTAATTATTGCTCAACTCTCTATATGTTTTTACAATATCTCATGAATTATTATATTGAGTGGCAGTTCTGATCAAAATTGAATTTGATGAATTCATGATTAGAACTAATAATTTTACGCATTAAAATCAAATTAATGATGAATATTATCAAGGGAATTGGATGATGATTGAAAGCTTTGACTACCTTTTGATTCCATTCTCGGTATTAATTTGTCATGTTTTTTTGTGTACATTTGCGAAAAAATTAATTGTTTGAGTGCAATTATAAGATGTCTTTATTTATTGTATTTTGAATTGTCTATGTGTTAAAAAGAAAATTAAGATGGCATCTGCATCAAAAAACATTATGGCTGAGTTGAACAAGGGTGAGAAGCTGAATAGTGACAATTATGATATTTGGCACCGTATGATTTAGTACATCCTTAAAGAGCAAGAGACTCTAGAAGCTCTCAACAATACCTTAGCTGAGCATGAGCATGGCAATACTGCTCAACATAAGGGGGATCTTGAGGCTTACCAGGCTTGGAAAAAGAAGAATAACAATGCTCGCATAACGATATTAAGCAGCACGCAATATGACCTCATGTGTGAGTTTGAGAAGTATGAGACTGCTCAAGAGATGTGGCTCGCTCTAAAAGATAAGTTTGGTGGCACCTCGACCATTAATCTAAGAAGGCCTACAATCAAATTTGACTCTTATCGATAGAGCCAAAATCATACTATGAGGCAACATATGAAGGAGATGTCAAACATGATTTGTGAACTTAAGGCTGTTGGACATATTTTGATTGATAAACAATAAGTCTAGGCAGTAAGAAGATCTCTACCTGATTCCTTGGAACACATGAAGGTGAATATGACTCACAATAAAAGTATCAGAACTTTCAATGATATAGAACATCACTTAGAGTTAGAAGCAGAGCGCCTTAAGGCAGCTAAGCATTCTGATTGTATTTATATAGCCGAGTCAAGTTCGTGCAAAGCTTCGGGCTTTAAGTGCAAAAGAGGTCATAAATATAACTAAAAGGGTGAGAGATTTGATCTTAATAAGAAGAAGCCATATGTTAGAAGTGCCCAAGGGGTAGGCGTGCTGGTAAGAAAAATGACAAATCCAAGATGAAATGCTACAATTGTAGCAAATTGGGTCATTTTGCTCGTGAGTATACTGAGCCAAAAAAGATGAGGCCCAACTCTACTTTATTAAATTATGTGTTAGTTACGAGTTCTGTACTTCTAATTGATTCTCGTCCTATGTGGATAGTAAACTCAGAACCAATATACCATATAGCTCGTGATCATGATGCATTTGTGGAGTGTCGTCAAATTAGCTAAGGGACTAAATAGATACACATGGGCAATAACTTCAGAGTTGAAGCAAAAGGAATAGGCACTTGCAAATTGACTTTGCGTGGTATTCGTATTCTTTTGTTACTCGATGTCCTTTATGCACTGGAGATTCGTCGAAACTTGGTTTATGTTCCTGTTCTTCTTGAATTAGGATATAATTTAAATTTTCATGGTGTTTGTTTAGAGATTTTTCTAAATTAAGTCCTTATTGGAACTAGGCATTTGGTTAATGGTTTCATTGTATTAGATACAATGTTTGATTGTTCAAGTTATAATGATAATTGTATTTCATATGTTACGTCTTCAAGTAATAATGAGATATATGTTATTACTTGGCATGCTAGATTAGGTCACACATGGTAAGAAAGAATGCATAGACTTGCAAGAGAGGGCATGTTGGGTCCACTCACTAAGGTTGAATTGCCCATATGTGAAAATTGTCTAGTTGGAAAAACAATTAAAAAACCATTCGCTAAAGGAATTAGAGTTGGAAAACCATTGCTATTAATCAATTCTGACATTTGTGGTCCAATGAATGTAAAAGCTAAACATAGAGCTTCATATTTATAATATTCATTAATCATTATTGACATTTCGGTCATGTCTACTTGATTTCTCACAAATCAGAAGTTTTGGATTGCTTTAGATTATATCTAAACATGGTAGAGAATCAACTATAATAGTAATGTTAAAGTTTTAAGAACGGACTGAGGACGTGAATACCTTTCATAATAATTCAAGGAACTTTCTAGTGAGAGAGGAATAAATAGACAGCTAACTATTCATGGAACTCCGCAACAAAATGGTGTGGCAGAAATAAGGAATAGACCTTTGTTGGAAATGGTTAGGACAATTATGGTGCAATCAAATCTTCTAGCATCATATTGAGGAGATGCATTGTTAACTGCTTCTTATATACTTAACTGAGTTCCTTCAAAATCAGTCAGTTATACTCCATATGAGTTATGGACGGGTAAAAAACTTGATCTATCTTATTTGGGACCTTGGGGGTCAGCGACTTATATTCATAACTCCATCCATAAGTTTGGGAAATTGGGAGTTAGGAGTAAAAAAATGTATCTTTATTAGATACTCGAACACTCCATAGGATATGTATTCATTAGTGAACATGAAAGTGGAATTATAATTGAACTGGAATCACAGGATATCAATTTTCTAAAAAATGAATTTCCTAGCATTGAAAATGTTGACAAGGATTTTATGAATTAGAAGATCCAAATGAAGTTATCACTTCTAATGTCGGTATTAGCACTAGTACGAATCCTTTGAAGATTGTTACTCTGAGTGGGAGTGAAACACCGGACACTTCGATTCTAATTGGGGAATCGACTCGGAAGAGTAGTCGTAAGTCAATTCCTCGTCGTTATTTTGAGATTAAAGGAGAAGCTTTTATGATTGTTTCACATGATAGTAAGAAGCCAAATACTTTTGACGAGGCTCTCACATTGTCTGCTAGAGATTTTTGGATGAAAGCAATGAAAGAAGAGATGGAGTCTATGAAAGTTAATCAGGTTTCGGACTTGATTGAACTTTCACCTAATCGTAAAACTATTAGAAACAAATGGGTTCTCCGAATAAAACGTAAAGTGGATGGGACGATCGAGAGATACAAAGCAAGATTAGTCGATAAAGGTTATACCCAAAAGGAATGAATAGACTACGAAGAGTCCTTTTCTCTTGTGGTAAGGTTTGCTTCCATACGATTAATCTTAGCTATCGTTGCACATCTAGACCTTGAATTATATGAAATAGATGTAAAGACTGCATTTCTGAACGGAGAACTAGAGGAAGAAGCTCATATGCAACAACCATAGGGTTTTGTTGTTAAAGGCCAAGAGCACAAAGTATGCAAGCTTAAGAGATCTATTTATGGCCTTAAACAATCCTCTAGATAATAGAACCTTAAATTCCATCAAGCTATAATTTCTTATGGCTTTAGGATGGTTGAGGAAGACCATTGTGTGTACATTAAGAGGTTTAAAGATGTTTTTGCGATAATGTCCTTGTATGTGGACTATATATTGTTGGCAGCAAACATTAAAGAGTTTTTCAATACTATAAAAGATTGACTATATTCAAATTTTGACATGAAAGATATAGGCGAAACAACTTATATCTTAAGAGTCAAAATTCTCAGGGATCATTCAAGTAAACTTTAGCTCTGTCACAAGAGTCTTATATTAAGAAGATCCTTAAAAAATTCAACATGGCTAATATTAAGCTAAATGATACCCCTATAGCCAAAAGACAATCTCTTAGTTTAGATATGTGTCCCAAGACTCCTCAAGAAAAGAAAAGAATGACTAGAGTTCCTTATGCAAATGCAATTGGAGCCTCATGTATACAATGATGTGTAAAAGGCCTGATATCAGTTATGTTGTAGGATTGGTGAGTAGATACTAGTCTAATCCTGGTCAGAAGCATTGAAGTGCTGTTAAAAGAATTTTAGCATATCTTAAAGGCATTGCAAATTATTTTTTATGCTATCAAGGAGGTGGTTTGCGACTTGGTGGATATTCAAACGCCGATTGGGGTGGTGATCTAAAGGAGCGCAAATCAACTTCGGGATATGTATTCTTGCTAAACAGAGGAAAAATAACATGGAGTAGCGAGAAACAAACATGCACAGCTTAAGAGATTTATAGAGGACTTAGAGATTGATATTAGCAGTGATAATCTAGTGATTGTCTATTGTGACAGTCAAACTGCTATCTCTTTCTCAAAAGATGCCAAATACCATAGCAAGTCAAAACATATTGAGACTAAATACAATTTCATAAGAGACATTTTGGCAAAGAATGAAGTAGCCATAGAGTTCATGTCTATGCATAGCATGACAGTTGATCCACTTACCAAAGTGTAACTAGGGATGTATTCGCCTCTCATGCTAAATCATTGGGGCTACGTAGATTGTAAATTGATATTGTTAAGATGTACTTATTTATTGTAAACATATTTAATACATGAGTTATTTTGAAATGAAATTTTTTCTTGTTTCAGTTTATTCTATGAAAGGCATAATTACACATATAAAAGTATGTCGTCAGGTCAAGATCGGCTTTCTTACATAAGTGATCGCCTTAGTTGCACTGAGAGCAAGCTGAGATGAGACAACTAGAATAATAAAACAATGTGTTTGTTTAAAAGCCAAAATAAAAATAGTTATTCTACAAGTTTTGTCGCCTTGATTAGAATTAAGATGAGGTCTTATATGATTTTTATCGTAGACCGACTATGATGTACCCTACTATCATAAAGACCTAATTCAAACCAAATGTGAGATTTTATTTTGACGTTTGAGGAAAGTGTTCATTTTAAGAACTCAAGTCAAGCGTTATAGAAGAGCGACTGGACTAAGATCTAAACAGTGAATTGAGTTAATGAGACATACACCCTGAAATGGAAGATTCACTGTAAAAAGTGTATCATACCATGCGTGTTTGGTGACCAAAATGGAAAATGAAAGAATCTCCCTTCTTCCTTTTTGTGTAAGTTCCATATGACTTTCTATAAGTCAATCTTGGTATCCTTATGCCCATCAACTATGTTTCTGAGATCTCAGACTGGTGTTTGCTACTTTAGTATGTTATCTATGACCTTCACATGATTCGGTCTATGAAACATGACTAGGAAAGCGGCTATTATGGATTGATGGACATTAGTATGATGGAAATATTTAATTTTTCTTTTATGTGATTCACTAGTCGACCAATTGTATAATATCTTTCGAATATTATAATTGTGAATACATAAAGAGATTGCACAATTTTAGCATACCGAGGGGATTTAGTATGCTTGAGTATTAAAATAAATTAAATCTGGGATACAATGAACATATTTTTGAAATTCTTTTGCATATGATTGCAATGAGACAACTCTTGACTGAGTTAGCAATTGAGATATGTTTTTGGCTCACTATTGTATGTTTTCTAATGTTATTGGTGTCAATGTACAAGTGTACACAACAAGTAATACAATGATAAGTATTCAAGATCGTCACCACATAGATTGTTGTTATAGGAATTGCTACAGTAATTTTATTAGTGCAATTTTTATACTAAATTAGAATTAAAACAAATTATTAAACTAATTTTGATAAAAAAATGAAATAAGAAAAATTCAATAAAATAAATTATCACAACAAATATAAGAATGTAACCAAAGGGAATTGAGTAGTTGAGTGAATAAACTCACTTAATGGTTTTGATTATTTTTCTAATGTTTGATTCGGTTGCTGCATCATCTGCTACAATATTGGGCAGAATCCTTATGTATTCTCAATTGTCGTATGTTGGATGTCTTATATCGAAATGCAACTTAACATTGACCAATTGTTATACTAATATCAAATATAGCATTACAGGTTTTATATTCTAATTACCCTACAAGGTGAATCCTTATATCTAATTCATCACTAATTTTAGATTAAGCACGACCCTTTTCGATGCAAGTTAAACCCAACTCAGAAAACCCAATCAAAAACTAAGTATTGCTTTGATATGTTCCACTAAGACATGTCTTTTTAAGACTCTTTCTTAACTAATATCACTAAATGTGTGGTCAACCGAAATAGTGAATTCAAATAAGTATTATCAAAACAACGTACTATAGTAAACATCCAGCAACACAAAATATTAGTCAATTAACCATCAAGTTTGTTCGTTACTCAACCACAAGTAGATTTAGTTCATAATTTGCGATAAACCAATAAGAAAAATAGTTTCAGACATCAAACAATTCATCATAACAAGATAAAAACAAGAGAACAAGAAATAAGAGTGAGATCCACTTGATATTCTTCTCGAAGCAATCGCAAATTCTCTCTCTTGATCTTTGTTTTCTCTTGTTTTGTTTCTCTATTTTCTTTTCTAATGACGACTGCCCTTTTTTTTCTTTGCGTGTATGCTTCTTTTATAGCCTAGAATTAGGGCAACCAGAAGCTTAAGGCGCGCATCTTCCAATTTAAGAAACTCCAGATTGCTATCTCCCAAGTGTCTCGCACGAAATTTTCTCTGTCGTTGCTCCAGGATTGCTGTAGCAACAATACTACAATATTGGCTTCAACATCTGCATTGGTCCAGACTTGTTTCAATTCTTCTCTAGCCAAGTTCTTGCCTTAACTTTACAACCCATTGCAATTGCATTCCTTCCTTGAAATTTGAGCTTTCGGTCACCTACAATTATGCATATTGTTGTGCAAATTTTAATGTACTCGCAAGCGCACGAATCTATTGTAGTGTAGATCAATGGTGACGAGTGTCGATCCCACGAGGAGGTGGATTTTAATTATATGTAGAATTAATTTTGTAAACGGGTGGTTGGAATTGTGGTGGAAGTGATTTAAATTATCCTAAAATTGGAATTGAAATGGCAATAATAAATTCTAAAATTGGAATTGCAATGGCGAGAATAAATTGAAGATAATTCTATTGAAATGACGTACTTGGGTATTCGGATCCGTATCAACATGCATCATGGGCTAAATAATCTGTATTAATGCCAATTAAATCATGAAGGGGGAATCCACACCTCATGAACCACGCTCTAATCAATATGGTGCTAAGGGCTTATCGTGCCAAATAATAATAACCTTGTACTAGAGAGTCGGTGAAACCAAGGCGGTACTAGACAAGATTAGTATTATTTGTCGACGAGAAGTCAAAACATCCACAAAAACTAGAGGGGAAGAGAAAATAAATTTACCAAATAAAGCCCATGACACATGTTGAGACTTCACCTTCAACCCAAGCTTGAAAGGAAATTAGCTACTCATAATTGAACTAGGAGCAAAATGAGAATTTATTAAAATACGAAGAAAATACAAGATAGAGAGGGAATTACAGAAAATGGATCCCAAAAATGGATTCAGAGATATCAAATTAGGGGGGGAGGCATCCTTTTTATAGATACATGGAGTGAATCATGGCCGTCGGATTAAAAACAGTTTGGACGCTCAGGATTGCGCCACGTCATCAGTCAACAGTCCACGGTTTGACCACGCGGATGAACAATAACACGGTTTGACCCGGATGAACAGTAACACGATTTGGTTGAAAATAATCCTGTGTGATGCATGCACCGTACGCGAGATTTTTCGTCCACTGATATGCTGCCACGTCACCATCAACAGTATATAAGAATTTTAGTCCAACAGGATCGTGACACCTCATCAGTCAATGCCACATCATCGGTCAATGCCACGTCATCGATCCGTATATGTGAACAATGTCGTGAACAGTAACGTAGACAGTACCGTACCCGTGAATAGTACCGTACATGTGAATAGTGCCATTTTTCCTTTTATACTCCTCCTAAGGTTTTCGACCGTCCTGAGTTCAAAAGTGATGTCCGTTTTGCCGTCTGATCTCTCCTTTATTGTGAAATGATTATAATGCCCCTAAAATACATAAATTACTTAATTAAAATAAAACACATGTAATTAAATCACAAGAAGGTTAAATACATATAAGTAAGGGTTGTTAGTAAGACTTGAAATGTAAAATGACGGTTTTCTCCTTTATAAATATGCATTTTCTAACACTCAACACATATGATCTAAGCACACAATTTATTCTAAATCAAACAAAACTTATTAAAAGTAAATGAATATGGATGTTTATGCAAAATATTTTTAAAATGCAATAAAAACATGTCATTTACTCTCTAAGTAATCTTTATTTAAGTTTAAAAGTGTCATGATAACTCTCATTTCATAGAGTTATCACACCCTCAAACTTAAACTATTACTTGTACTCAAGTAATGACAACAACACTAACACTTCAATCTTACAATAATGCAACAATTAACTTAGCTTCGTCATCAAGCTTTGTAAGGATTCCTCAACCCTCAAATCACACTCTTAATCATGCAAAATTGGCATAGCATTTCAGTCTTAGATTTAGGCCACATTCTGTCCAAAATGTGTGTGTGTACTGTGATTAAGTCTAGAGGTGCTACAACATTGCATAGACATTATATAACTCAGAGGTAAAACATAAGTACATTCACATGTGGAGGAGAAGTAGTCACAAACATGTTCAAACCGTGCTACAACTAAATATCCTTTTGTTTTTCAATCAAACAAATTCTCTTTAATGTATTATTGATTTTTCATGTGAATGTCTATCACTTGTAATGATGACACCCAATTACTCAACCAATACACAAATCAGAGTTGCTGCAGCAATGTTTATAACATAGTCTTATTTAAAGACATCTTTTAACTCAAGGCTGAACATGGGGCTCATGAACAGACTTGACTACTCAATATCCTAGACAGATGAGTCTTTTTTATTTTTGTTACTATAGCAATGCTTATAGCTCTTGTTGCCTTTAGACTGAAGTCTGCATATGGGGTGCATACTCAGCCCTGGATACTCAGCAACTTTAGCCATTAGAGCAAAATTTATTTCATGACAAGCACAGTTCAACAAAAATTTTCCCAAACCTAAGATATTTTCTACCCTTTTTTAATTTTTTAGGATCTGCTACAACATTCTCATAAAACTCAACCAAAGCGTAAGTGTTGGGATATAATTTCAACCTAAATCTAAAAACTATTCTTACTTGACAGTCACAAATATTGAATAACACTCAATTTATTTTCATTAGGTTTTTCAATCTATACAGAAATACTGGATAACAAAGCTTCACATAACACACAACATAAACACATGCACTTTCAAACACATTACATCATAACACAAACCCCCCAAACTTGAGAGGTATTGTACGAAATATAACAATAAACATGCATATACGAAATATAAAGACATGCAAAATAGTTAAGAAAATGAAAGAAAATAAACATACAAAATGAAAGAAAAGTTTTTATTTTATAGAAATAAGAAAATAAACTGGCTGGTGGGGGTACTTCCCCGTTGGAGGGCCCTGCTGCAACACTGGTGAAGCAAAATCATTGTTGTGGGGTCTACCTCGGGCATTATTCCTTGATGAGATGTGTGTTGCAATAACTGATATCTTCTTCTTCCTGGTTGGACTAGTTTGGGGGTATTGGCAGCTTCTTGAGGTATGGGCTAATCAAACGTTGCTCTCTTAGTTTCTGATTTTTCTGATGCTATCATTGTTGCAACATCTCCATTGCATTGTGCCCCTTTACGCTCTTATTCTGTACTCTATTCCTTATCTGGTTCTTCTTGTTCTTTTTCCTTCTCATCTTTTTCTTCCTCAGCTGATGGTGGTTCTTTCTTGGATTCTGATTTTTCTTTACTCTCTGCTGCTGCCTCAGCTGCTAGAGCATCCCCTACTGATGCTTAGTAATTGAATGACTGCAGCAAGGAGTTACGGAAGTCTTTGTTCTTTTTCTTCATGTAGACTACAAACTGATGCATATGGTTTTTAAGGTGCATCAAATAATTCCAGAATCTTTGGTTTTCTTCTTTTTGTGCGTCTACACATTCATTGATGGTGTCACTCAATTCTTGCAGCCTCCTCTCAATACCAGTGATATTCCTTGCTCTGGTTACATCAATATATTCTGGTGTTAATGTAGTAGCAATTTCTCCAACAATTCTTTCAATAGTTCGGGTAGTAAGAGCTCATTCATTCTTAATGCTTTCATCTTTGACTAATATTTTCACCCTAGATACCAAAGAAATGCTGGTGATAAGTGAGGGAAACAACAACGCGACAGTCTTATGTTTTTTCATGGCACACTTTCTAATCTCCCTCTCTATAATTTTCCCAACATCAATTCAGTGGTGGTGTGTGTGGTGGGTATAAATAGAGATTTTTGAAATTTAACCCACATTTTGGTTACTGTTTCAAGTCAATTTCATTCACTACTCTGCCTTCCTCATTCAACCATGAACTACCCTCCACCGGAAGGGATTTAGGCACACCACTCCACTTCTTAGCAGTCATTTTCTCAATCATTTTTGAATATTCACAATCAATATCATATGATAATTATAAAAAGCATTTATTACCCTCGAGTTTAAAGAGACTTGAACATAGCTTACCATTATTGTGCATTGGTCCTGTCGTAGCATGTTAGAGTAAAATTCCTTAACGATTGGGAGCACAAGTTCTGTGGGTGAGTGCAAAGATTGTGTTGATTATTCATGATGGCTATTGAGGGAATTGAAAACCTTTTTCCTCTAAAATCTTCGCACTCTATAAATTCTTTGAATTTATCCTTGACTTTGTAAGCATGAGGGAGTCCTTTAGTTGAGCGGCTATCTTCTTGTACCTCGTCATTGTTAGAGCAACATAACTGAATTGTTGGGTACCTAAAAAATAATCATGAAAGGGAATCCAAAATATGTGGAGAACTATGGTAATAAAGAGAGAGAGTTTCGATGAGAATGAAAAGAAGCATAGTAATTTATATTGTCGAGTGTACCTACTAATTTTGGACTCTTTCACTTGATTCGTGTCTTCATAAACAACTTCAAGTTTATGCCAATTTTCATTAGCACTTTCACAACTAGACACTCTATGAAACTCTTTCTTATCTACTGTACAAAACAAGGCATTCATAAATTTGGAATTTAGAGAAGCTTTTCTCTTTTCCAATTCATTCCATTCCTGTAAAGGTTTTGAAATATCTTCCCCGACTTCATTTTTAGTTAAGGGCATAAATGGACCATCACATACAACTTCTCAAATTTCATATTCTAGTGCTTGTAAATAAATTCTCATTCTAGTTTTCCAATATAGATAGTCATTTCTGTCAAAGAATGGTGGTCTAGTTGTGGATTGTCCTTTTCTAAAGGTTGAATCATTTTGGATTGTCATGGATCTTTTACTCTAGACGGTTAAGTCCTAATAAGAGAACTAAGCTCTGATACCAAATGAAATGCAAGTTACGCAACCCAAGAGGGGGGTGAATTGGGTTTTTAAAAATTATGCAATACAATTCGCACAACAAATCAATCTAACGCCTTAATGGAATAGAAAACAATAAATTCAAACAAGTATAAAAATAAAAGAGTAAGGGAAGAGCAAAACAAACACACGGATTTTCACTATCCAAGCCTCCCAAGACTTCAAGTTCTTACAATTGACTTCCAAGGTGTCAATAAACTTTTAAAATCAAGAGATTATCTCTCCAATCTCTTTACCCTAAGTGTTTCTCACACTTGTACACTCACAATTTGATAAAAAATGAAAATTACAACAAAAACTCTCTTTAAGAGTGGATATGCTAATAATATTACAACAATGATTCAATCTATGATGATTTGCATTTTGGAAGCTCAATATATGTTATATGATCTTGTTTTTGCTTGCATTAGTTCTTAAAATGAAGTTGCAGTTGAGTTTTTATAGTTGGAGCCTGAAAACTAGCCGTTATAGGCAAATTCCAGCAACCACGCAGTTAGCTACTTGATTTATCCGGCTAGCCACTTGTAACAGTGATATTACTGTTATTTTTGAATTTTAATATAGTAATACTGTTCACTAAAATTATACTTTGACTCCAAACTTTCTATAATTATACTATGGCCCAAAACGTCATAAAACTTTACAAATAAGTCCAATTTTAGAATTTCCTAATAATGATTGTAATGATAAACCTTTCTGCAATTATGATATGGCACCAAATATATTATTTATTTCTCAAAGAGGTCCTTTTCAAAATTTAACATAATACCCATATTTTTCAAAGTTCTAAAAAACCTTTCACTTTAGTCTAAAATGTTCATAAATTATAGTATGGCCCAAAACATTTCAAATATTTACAAAACGGTCCAACTCCGAAATTCAAAATAATACTTATTAAAATCATAGATTTCAAAACTTTTCATTTAAGTCCAAATTACTCAAATCCACAAAATACTTTACCTTATAAAAACAAAACCGTTTAGTTTATGAAAAGTAATTATGTAAATTAATCTCTTGAGTTTCTCAAATACTAAATCATGTATCAATTAAATCATATCGGTTTTACAAGAATTTATCGCAATAATTTGTCCGTTGAGCTTTAAACTTTATTCTTGATTTCGCCGTTGTCCGTTAAGTGTCTTCAACTTGATTCACTTGTATAAATATTACCCTTAAAAAACTAGTGAAATTGTGAAATACAATATTTATTAAATTACTTAAAACACATGTTTGTTATTGTTGTGCAAATTTTATTGAACTCGCAAGTGCACAAATCTATTGTAATATAGATCAATGGTGACGAGTGTCGATCCCATGAGCAGGTGGATTTTAATTGTGTGTAGAATTAATTTTGTAAATGGGTGATTAGATTTGTGGTGGAAATGATTTGGAATATGCTAAAAATTAAATTAAAATGGCGAGAATAAATTCTAAAATTGGAATTGAAATGGCGAGAATAAATTAAAGAGAATTCTATTGAAATGACGTACTTAGGTATTCGGATTCGTATCAACATGCACCATGGGCTAAATATTCCTTATTAATGCCAATTAAATCATGAGGGGGGAATCCACACCTCATGAACCACGCTCTAATCAATATGGTGCTAAGGGCTTATCGTGCCAAATAATAATAACCTTATACTAGAGAGCCGGTGTAACCAAGGTGGTATCTAGACAAGATTGTTATTATTTGTCGACGAGAAGTCAAAATATCCACAAAAACTAGAGGGGAAGAGAAAAAAAATTTACCAAATTAAGCCCATGACACATGTTAAGACTTCACCTTCAACCCAAGCTTGAAAGAAAATTAGCTACTCATAATTGAACTAAGGGCAAAATGCGAATTTATTAAAATACATAGAAAATACAAGATGGAGAAGAAATTACAGAAAATGGATCCCAAAAATGGATTCAGAGATATCAAATTAAGGGGGAGAGGCCCTCTTTTTATAGATACATGGAGTAAATCATGGCCATCGGACTAAAAACAGTTTGGACGCTCAGGATTGCACCACATCATTAGTCAACAGTACGCGGTTTGACCACGTGGATGAATAGTAATATGGTTTGACCCGGGTTGAACAGTGACGCGGTTTGGTTGAAAATAATCCTGTGTGATGCATGTACCGTACGCGAGATTTTTCGTCTACTAATATGCTGCCACGTCACCATCAATAGTACATAAGAATTTTATCCCAACAGGATCGTGACACCTCATCAATCAATGCCACATCATCGGTCAATATCACGTCATCGATCCGTCTATGTGAACAGTGTCATGAACAGTAACGGAGACAGTACCGTACATGTGAATAGTGCCATTTTTCCTTTTATGCTCCTTCTAAGGTTTTCGACCGTCCTGAGTTTAAAAGTGATGTCTGTTTTGCCGTTTGATCTCTCGTTTATTGTGAAATGACCATGATGCCCCTAAAATACATAAAATACTTAATTAAAATCAAACACACATAATTAAATTGTAAGAAGCTTAAATACATAAAAGTAAGGGTTGTTAGTAAAACTTGAAATGTAAAATGATGATTTTCTCCTTTATAAATATACATTTTCTAACACTCAACACACCCCCAACCAGCTTATTGCTAGTCCCTAGCAAATAAAGCGAAAACGAAATTCAAATCCAATATATATATATATATATATATATATATATTTAGGAACACTCGTGTTTATTCAATCAGATTAATGATAGCAATCAAATAAAAGTATAAGCACTATCTCCAGTCTAAAGAAACATCACACCCACATCAACCATCCATATAAATCAGCCCAGTAGACTTTATTATAACTACTTTCAAGAATGACATGTCAAACCCCAAAATCTCACTGGAAGTAGTGACACTCTCATAAAGAAATTAAACCCAATAACCAATAAAAATAGTCACTCCAATGAATGTTAATTGAGAGAAAATAATAAAGAAGTGATATCACTTGCTCTCACCAAGATGAAATAAATATGCCCTCAGCTTAAAAATAATACGATCTCAAGTCAAACAAAAATGCTAGTCAACCCAATTTATTTATTTTTTTTCTTTTATTTATATATATATATATTTTATGCACCACTACATCTTTTTAGCCCATATAACTAGCTTCTACTTCAGACTATAGTTCCCTAAAATCAAGAAGGACTTTTCTTAGGATGTAACGTAGGCTAGGGACATGGTTAACAAAGAAGGGAAATAAGGAAAACAAAGTGTATGTTTGAGAAAAATGCAGAGAATTTTTTTTTTTGGGAGTTGTAAGGTGGATTTCACCTATTATTGTAATTTTTATTCTTTTGAAACAATAATTTTTTTTGTTTTTTTTAGCAATAACAATTTTTTTTTTGAACTGGGCATAACTTCACTGTACAAAATGTTTATTTACATTTTTCTCAAACATAAATAGGTGATGGAATTTGTAAGATATTGGGTAATACTCCAAATCGGAGTGGGTCAAGATGATAAGTTTAACAAAGAAATTTTTTTTTTTAAAGGCTCAAAACGGTTAACTATGGATACTTGATAAAAGGGGTGGCTAGAAAGGCTCAAACGGATCAAAGATGGTATTTCCATCGTCTGTTAGGGCTCTAAATAATCTTTCATATCTACTAGTTAGATGGGCCTCCAAATGTAGCAACACACATTTTTTTTTCTTTTTTTATTTTATTTTATAATTTTTTAAGGGTTAACTCAAAAGAAATCTAGAGATCGTGTATAAAATAATAAACTGCTAAGCTGTATAAAGAGTGGGCAAAAGGGTTACTCTCCAAGAAAAATAATAGGCTCAAAAACTCACTTGGCACTTATTTATGACATGTTCATTCCTTCAAACAACTCATATTTATCTCCGACATCAACATGTAAAGTAGCAAACATAGTGTAACATCACTTAAGATCAAAGATAATACAAATACTAAAATTTGAAATTAATCATGTCATCCAATGTTAAAAGAAATCACACAAAAATTTTTGTTTTTTATTTTTTTAAAAAAACAACATTCTACCCCCCAACATATTCTAAATATGAAAGGAAAATCCGCATGCAGAAATGTGAAAATGATGCAGAAAAACTAATTAGAAAAGTTACGCTTAAAATTATAGAAAAAGAAAATGTTTTATTTTTTTTATTACTAAGAAGATGCGTTTCTAGAGGCACTACACTCCATATTCAGCCATCTTCGACTTAAAAATGTATATTTATAGAGGAGAAATTAAAAAGAAAAAGAAAAATAAACATCAAAACTTAATAAAGAAAAATAATTTTTTTTTATTTTTTTTCAAACGATGAAGATCCGTTTCTAGAGTCACTACACTCCATATTCAGCCATCTTCAACACAAAAAGTTAGCAACAGTTAGTTTCTACAACAAAAAATCAATAAAAACTTAACCAAGATTCCACAATTATCGACTATTTCCTCCCCCCAACCAGAATGAAACATTGTCCTCAATGTTTGAAAGGAAAGAAGTAGTGTTTAGAAAACATCACCTGGGTGGTACAACACAGAAGAAAATATTTACAAGCGGAGAGTTAAATCTAATTTGTACTTCTTACTGCGGCTACTGTTACCATTATTATTTGGACGCTCCAACACAAAGGTCCAGGAGTCTGGCTCCAGTTTATAAGCTTGTAACAGATCAAGTAGCTCATTAGTAGTGTGAGCACAAATAAAAAGCATTGGAAGGAATAAAATAGTTTTTTATTGCATGGTTAAGAAATGCGATAAAGCCATCATGAAAATTATTGACATTTAACAAACCGATGGGTTTCTGGTGAATGTGTAGATGGGCCCAAGATGCTAGTGTGATAAATGCCTCTAGTGTTGCAAGATCTCCTAGAAGGAAATAAAAGTATCAGCATGATTAAGCATTTCAGTTATTCTTTCTTGCATACCTGAGACGACTAACTCTTCTCCAGTCGATGAGTCAGACAAACTGTCCAATGATTTTAGGACTCTTGGGATGATGCCTAACACTTGACTTCCTTTGACAAAAGCTGCTTCTGAGACCATTTTTGATAATCCTCGATTACCTCCTCCATACACCAAGTATAATTTTCTCGCTACTATATTTCGACCAAGATCTATGGCTGCCTCAACGAACTCTTTATGTTTGCCATAGTTAAATCCAAAAAGCACACAAATGTTCTTGAATTATCTATTGGGAGTAGCTGTCATTGTGATACTTCTCAAAAATAATTTGTGAGTGCTTGACAAAAAAGAAATCACATTTAAGAATCTTGATGACAGTGAATCACAGTTGTGTATGAGGTAACGTGTCAGTGTCAAATACGCGTAAAGCACATGGCTCGAGAGTAAAAAAGGAAACAGTAAAAAGGAAAAAGCAAACAGTAATAAAATTATTAAAGACAATAATACAAACAATAAAACAACAGTGAAATAAAATAACAGTAAAGTAAAAGGATATTTACAGGTAGTTGCGACTGTGGCTCACATCTTCCTCTGGTTTTACGTCCAGAAATGGCTTGAACGCCCTCTATGGGTCGAGGATAGGCTTCCCATCAAGGTTTCTTATAAACTGGCAAATAGGGTCGTTTATAGTCAGATTCCAAAGACTATATCGTGCATGCTCTTTCTGGAATAATGGCAATAACTGGAGAATCGCTCCTTGGACATATCTACTGGGATGCATTTCAAGAGACAGAAATCATCCAATGACTCCTTATTCAAGCCATCCCTAATGAATTGAATCTTATCTTCCCTGTTATCAGACAACATACCTAAAGAACATGGTTTTTTATCGCATCTCATTCTGGCACACTTATGACAAGTAATAGAAATTCTTCGAGCTTGTCGTTTTCTTGCATAACTTTCTTTACCACAACCAGGCATGTATGTAATAAATTTTGGAGGTAACTCACTTGCCGATTGTACTTTAGCCTCGATTAACTAACGGATGTCAGCAGGTATGTTATTCCTCATGAGTAATCGCATGCATTCGGACTGAACTTTATAGATCGTAAGGAGGGCATTCTGAAGAAGTGAAGGAATCGCTTGTGAAGCTTCGCTAGAATGTCATTTCTGTCCATACTTTCGCCTCAGAATATCAGTTATTATAGAAAACTGAAGTAACCGACTTGATTGTCATGGAGTACCGTTATCCACCACTTCACCAGGGTAACAAACTAAAGTATACAAATAGAAAAACAAATCAAAACACACAAAGAAAATTAAAATCGTCCTCTTATTGAATTTACCTCAAGCTCCAACTGGATGTTGTAAACACTTCTTTCAATGTCTTTGAGTTGGCTTTCTAAACCCTCAACATAGGCTACTAACTCTGGTGGCTGTAGAGCCCAAATGCGATGTGTTTTACAAAATTGAATTTGTCTTTTGAGATGAGTTTTGACACGTTGAAGTGGTTTAAAAATGTTCAGGAGGAACGGTCTAAGTAAGGTACTCATGATTAAAAATGATAAGAGAAAACTTAATAGTTAAACAAATACACTCATGCAAAAATAATTTCAATTAGCAAAAGAATAATAAAAAGAACGAAAGAAAAATCAAATCAACGAAAAGAAAAAAAATCAATTCAAATCTGGTGGGTCACTCAAATTTATTTCGATGTTTTCTCCATGTGGTTGGTACTCTAGATATGGCTTTAATCTTTGACCATTAACTTTAAACGTAACACTGTTCTTTGGGTCCTTAATTTCAATTGCCCCATGTGGAAAAACAGTATGTACAATAAATGGGCCAGACCAACGAGAGCGTAACTTACCTGGGAATAGGTGCAAGCGATAATTGAATAAAAGCACTTTCTGACCTGAAGTGAAAGATTTTCTCATAATTTGCTTGTCATGGAAGACTTTCATTCGTTGCTTGTAAATCTTGGCATTTTCATATGCGTTATTGCGAATTTTTTTAAGTTCTGCCAGTTGTAATATTCTTTCTGAGCTGGCTTGCTGCATGTCAAAGTTGAATTTCTTGATGACCCAATACGCACGATGCTCGAGTTCCACAGGTAGGTGGTAAACTTTTCCATACACTAACCTGTAGGGTGACATCCCAATCGGGGTCTTGAAAGCCGTTCTATATGCCCATAAGGCATCATGAAGTCTTAATGACCAATCTTTTTTGTCTGTCCTCACCGTCTTTTCTAATATGTGCTTTATTTCTCGATTGGAGATCTCAACTTGGCCACTGGTTTGCGGATGATATTGGGTCGCCACTTTGTGTGTGATTGAATACTTTGTCAAAAGAGCTTTGAATGCTTTGTTACAAAAGTGGGCACCACCATCACTGATAATTGCTCGTGGGAATCCAAAGCGTGAAACAATGTTGCTTTTCAAAAATCCTATCACTACCTTGTGATCATTGGTTCTGCATGGAATTGCTTCTACCCATTTCGATACGTAGTCAACAGCAACCAATATGTATTGATAGCCAAAAGATGGGGGAAAGGGTCCGATGAAGTCGATACCCCATACATAAAAAATCTCAACTACTAAAATTGGATTTAGTGGCATCATGTTCCTTCACGTAATGCTCCCCATTCGTTGACACCTATCACATGAAGAACAGAAAGTATAAGCGTCTCGAAATATAGTTGGCCAATAGAAACCACATTGTAAAATTTTAGTAGCTGTTTTCTTAGCACTGAAATGGCCTTCACAAGCTTGTTCATGGTAGAATGAAAGAGTATTTCGCTTTTTGGGACACATCGTCTAACAATTTGGTCTGCAAAATACTTGAACAAATACGGGTTATTCCAAAAGAAATTCTTTATTTCTGCAAAGAATTTAACCTTATCTTGCTTGGTCCAATGCTCTACAAGTTGACTTGTAACAAGATAATTCACGATGTCAGCATACCATGGTAATACTTCCACACTCATTAATTGTTCATCTGGAAATGACTCATTCAATATTAATAGCTCTGTAATTGTGTCAAAATGGAGACGAGAGAGGTGGTCCGCCACAATATTTTCTATACCTTTCTTATCTTTGAATTCTAAGTCGAACTCCTACAAAAGTAACACCCAACGAATTAGTCTAGCTTTTACATCTTTCTTTGTGAGAAGATATTTAAGAGCAGTATGATCTGTGAATATAATTATATTACAACCAACGAGATAAGATCGAAATTTCTCTAATGTAAACACTACTGCTAGCATTTTTTTTCAGTAGTTGAATAGTTCAACTGTGCATCATTCAATGTCATACTAGTATAGTAAATAACATGGGGAATTCAATCAACTCTTTGTCCTAATAATGCTCCTACTGTATAATCAGATGCATCACACATGAGCTCAAATGGTAAGCTCCAGTTTAGGAGCTGAATGATGGGTGATGATGTCAACAACTGCTTTAGTTTTTCAAATGCCACAAGACATGAATCATTAAAGATAAAAGGTACATCCTTAGCAAGTAAATTGTATAAGGGTCTAGAAACTTTGCTAAAATCTTTAATGAAACGTCTATAGAAACCAGCATGCCTAAGGAAAGATCTTACTTCTCTAACTATTTTGGGTGGAGGAAGATTAGAAATGAGATTCACCTTGGCTTTGTCAACTTCAATACCTTTGCTCAAAATAATGTGACCGAGAACAATACCTTGTTTTACTATAAAATGACATTTCTCCTAATTTAAGACTAAGTTCTTCTCGATACATCTCTGCAGAACTAGTGTTAGATGATGTAAACATTGATCAAACGAGTCACCAAAGATAGAAAAATCATCCATAAAGATTTCAAGGAATTGTTCAACCATATTAGAAAAAATGCTCAACATGCATCGTTGAAATGTAGCAGGTGCATTACATAATCCAAATGGCATTCTCCTATATGCAAATGTGGCAAAAGGGCAAGTGAAAGTAGTTTTCTCTTGATCTTTTGGTGCTATGGGAATCTGATTATATCTTGAGTAGCCATCTAGAAAGCAATAAAATTCATGGCCTGCTAATCTATCAAGCATTTGATCAATAAATGGTAAAGGAAAATAGTCTTTACATGTGACAGAATTCAATTTTCTATAATCAATGCATACACACCATCCTGTAGTTACTCTAGCTGGTATCAATTCATTATTAGCATTGGTAACTACTGTGACTCCTGACTTTTTAGGGACAACTTGTACATGACTAACCCATAAACTATCAGAAATTAGGTAAATGATACATGTGTCTAATAGTTTAAGGACTTCAGTTCTAACAACTTCTTTCATAATAGGATTTAACCGACGTTGCATATCCCTAGTAGATTTAGCATTTTCATCAAGATGAATGCAATGCATGCAGTCTACTGGATTTATACTTTTTATGTCTGCTATGGTCCATCCTAATGCTCATTTGTGCTCTTTTAAAACATCCAATAACTTACCTTTTTTTTCTTCATTTAGGGATGATGAGATGATTACCGGTAGAGTACTTTCTTCTCCCAAAAATGCATATTCCAATGTGTTGGGCAATGGTTTGAGCTCGAGTTTCGGTGGTGATTCTGATGATGGGATGAGTTTCTTTTCTAATGGTGCTAGTTGTTCTATTCTTGACTTCCATTTATTAGTGTCCATAGATGGTGCTGAGTCAAGTAGGGCGTTGACCTCATCGATCAATTTGTCAATATCAAAATCCAAACCAAAATGAGCTAAACATGTTTGTAAAGGATCATCACTAAGGTTTGAAAGAAAAGTTTTATCAACTATTATTTCTATTAAATCCACATCAATAATTCCATCATTTGCACTGTGAGATTGTTTGGCAATTTTAAAAATGTTTAGCTCTATAGTCATGTTGTCGAAAGACAACTGCATATTTCCAGTTCTGCATTGAATGTGAGCATCCGCAGTTGCCAAGAAAGGTCGGCCTAGAATAATGGGGATGTCCTTCCTTGAATCCTATATTGGTTGAGTGTCAATTACAATGAAATCAATAGGAAAATAAAACTTGTCTACTTGGATGAGCACGTCCTCCACAATGCCACAAGGTATTTTCGTGGACTGATTTGCAAGCTGTAACACCACTGGAGTTGGGTGTAATTCTCTAAGTCCAAGTTTCAAAAATACTGAGTAAGGCAACAGATTTACACTAGCTCCTAAATCCAACAAAGCATTCTCAATTGTGTGGTTCCCTATGCTACATGAGGTAGTGGGGGAGATTGGGTCTTTGCATTTTAGAGGAATTTTATGTTGGAGTATAGAACTAACGTTTTCTGTTAAAAATGCATTCTTTTGAACATGAATATTTCTCTTTTTAGTACAAAGGTCTTTAAGAAACTTGGCATAAGATGGAACTTGTTTAATAGCATCAAGCAAAGGGATGTTAACACTTACCTGTTTGAAAATTTCAAGAATCTCACCTGTGGATTTTCCCTTCTTGCCTTTAGCTAACCTCTGAGGAAATGGAGCTTTAGGAACGTATTCTCGTGGGTTGGTTTCTTCTTTCTCCCCCGGTGATGAGTCGTTAACATTTACAATGTACAATTTGATTTTCTTTTGTCATCGGCATCTCCACTTTGTTGTCGACTTCTTTTCCTTTTCGCAAGGTCATGACTGCTTTGACTTCTTCATCCTGCTGTGGTGAACTGGTACTTGCTTCATGTACTCCTTTAGGATTATGCACTGGTTGACTTGGAAACTTACCTTTCTCAACGGTCATTGCCAAGGTCTGAACTGAAGAAGCCAGTTTTCCCACCATCTTCTCAAGGCTTGAAACTGATTGGGCTTGTGAATTGAAGCCTGCTCTCAACTCATTTCGTAGTCCATCAATGGTGCGATTCTGTTGCTCAATCGTGGAGTGAGTAACATTCTTGAAATTCTAGAATGCATCCTCTCATGGTCTGGGTTGAGAGTAGTTCTGGTTCTGATTGTATGGTCTAAATGGGGGCTGAGAGGCTTGAGAAATTAGAGAAATTTGTTGCATTGGTGGAGTTGGAGCTACTAGACCATTCTGTCGGAATCCTTAAGACCATGAAAAATTGGGGTGGTCTGTCCATCCATGGTTATATGTGTTGGAGTATTGGTTGTAATTTGATGGCTTTCTCATTACACCTGTGGCATTGGCTTGATCTGAGTATACATCATGGTCGTGTGGTTCTGTTGATTTAGCAGTCGATAACGATGTTATTTGTCGAGCAAGACCTTCAACCATCTCCTTGACTTCTTTAATTTCTGAACTGGATTCGCCAATGTGAACCTTATTTACTTCCGTAATTCTTCTAGTATTCCTGAGTGACCGACTCCGTTGTTGGGAATTATCCGCTTATCGCTGGAAGAATTCCCAAATCTCTGATGCACTTTTTAACATTAGCTCTCTTCCACTTGTTGCCATTAGCCATTCTTGCACATTCGGCAATAATCCCTCCAAAAAGTATTGGCATTGATGTCATTTCTCATACCCATGATGTGGACACTTCAAGAGTATCCCATTGAATCGCTCCCATATTTTGAAAAATTGCTCGTCCTCTCTCTAGGTTAACTCTGAGATTTCCCTGCGAATAGCATTGGTTTTATGCACTGGAAAATATTTATTCAAAAATTTAGTTACCATTTGTTCCCATGATGAAATGCTATTGGCAGGCAATGTATTAAGTCATGAACGAGCTCTATCCTTTAAAGAAAATGGGAATAATCTAAGTTTAACATCATTATTTGAAAAATTCTCATATTTAAATGTTTGACAAATAGCATGAAAATCATTCGAATGATTATATGGGTCCTCATTTTCTAGGCCATAAAATGTGGGGAAACAATTTAGCACACTAGGGTTTAGTTCAAAACTCCTAGCAGCTACATTTGGGTATCTTATGCATGATGTGCTCAAGTTAGCTAAAGGACTAAAGTAGTCCTTAAATGGCCTCTCCTGTGGTTGCAAATCTATTTTATTTTTAACTTGTCTGTGTGTGCGAAGTGTTTTCTCAAGTTCACGGTCTATAGGTTCAAGATTAGGTAATAATGACCTTCGACCATGCATGTAAAACAAATAAAATAAAAATAATGATGAGAACAAAACAAATAAAAATAAAGAAGAGGGAGAAATTACGATACTAACCTTATTGCGCTATTACAAACTTACTATAAAAACACACTAAAATAAATACGTGAAATAAATTAACTAAAAATAATTAGTAAGATAAACAAAAATTACAAAGAAGAAAAAAAATAACTTGAAAATTAAATTACAGAATTTCAAAGAAGAGAAAAAGAAAAGAAATACTAACCTCTAAATGCAGATTCACTTTTTTTTTAATAAAAAAATACAAGAAAATAAATAAAAGAAATTATTCACAAAAATTAATTCTATTAAATTAAAATTACTTACCTCCCCGGCAACGGCGCCAAAAACTTGTTGTGCAATTTTTATTGAACTCGCAAGTGCACGAATCTATTGTAATATAGATCAATGGTGACGAGTGTCGATCCCACGAAGAGGTAGATTTTAATTGTGTGTAGAATTAATTTTGTAAATGGGTGATTGGATTTGTGGTGGAAATGATTTAGAATATGCTAAAACTTAAATTAAAATGGTGAGAATAAATTTTAAAATTGGAATTGAAATGGCGAGAATAAATTGAAGAGAATTCTATTGAAATGACGTACTTGGGTATTCGGATCCGTATAAACATGCACCATGGGCTAAATATTCCTTATTAATGCCAATTAAATCATGAGGGGGGAATCCTCACCTCATGAACCACGCTCTAATCAATATGGTGCTAAGGACTTATCGTGCCAAATAATAATAACCTTATACTAGAGTGCCGGTGTAACCAATGCGGTATCTAGACAAGATTATTATTATTTGTCAACGAGAAGTCAAAACATCCACAAAAACTAGAGGGGAAGAGAAAACAAATTTACCAAATTAAGCCCATGACACACGTTTAGACTTCACCTTCAACCCAAGGTTGAAAGAAAATTAGCTACTCATAATTAAAGTAGAGGTAAAATAGAAATTTATTAAAATACGTAAAAAATACAAGATGGAGAAGGAATTACAGAAAATGAATCCCAAAAATAGATTCAGAGATATCAAATTAAGGGGGAGAGGCCCCCTTTTTATAGATACATGGAGTAAATCATGGCCATCGGATTAAAAACAGTTTGGACGCTCAAGATTACGCCACGTCATTAGTCAACAGTACGCGGTTTGACCATGCGGATGAACAGTAATACGGTTTGACCTAGGTTGAACAGTGACGCGGTTTGGTTGAAAATAATCCTGTGTGATGCATGTACCGTACGCGAGATTTTTCGTCCATTGATATGCTGCCACGTCACTATCAACAGTACATAAGAATTTTAGCCCAACAGGATCGTGACACCTCATCAGTTAATGCCACATCATCGGTCAATGCCACGTCATTGATCCGTCTATGTGAACAGTGTCATGAACAATAACGTAGACAGTACCGTACATGTGAATAGTGCCATTTTTCCTTTTATGCTCCTCCTAAGGTTTTGGACCGTCCTGAGTTCAAAAGGGATGTCCGTTTTGCCGTCTGATCTCTCGTTTATTATGAAATGACCATGATGCCCCTAAAATACATAAAATACTTAATTAAAATCAAACACACATAATGAAATTGTAAGATGCTTAAATACATAAAAGTAAGAGTTGTTAGTAAAACTTGAAATGTAAAATGATGATTTTCTCCTTTATAAATATACATTTTCTAACACTCAACAGTTATCATCAAAATAACATTATGTGTAGCCTTTTAGACTAACAATAAGCATCTTTAAAAATAGAGGGCCAGTAATAACCAGATTGTAAAACTTTGGCTGCTATTCTGTGGCCTCCAAAATGTCCTCCCTATGCTGCAGCATGACATGATTGTAGTAGGTTTGAAATTTCTTCGTTAGGCACACACGTTCTAATCACATGATCTGAACATAAGATTAATCTCACTGATAACTTCTAACATCATTAAGAAATCTCTTTTTCTGCTTGTAACTCAAATCAGATGGAAACATTCAACTCACTAAGTAATTAACAAAATCTGCATACCATGGTAAACCAGATTGCTGCAGCATCTGTGTATGTTATAGCATTAACAATTGCTCATCGGAAAATGTCTCTATGATCTCTTGCTTGATCAGAGTACTTTCATCTGCCTCTAGCCTTGAAAGATGATATGCTACTTGGTTCTCAGTTCCTTTGCTATCCTTGATCACCAAGTCAAACTCTTGTAGCAAGAGTATTCACCTTATCAACCTTGGTTTGTCATCTTTTTTTGAAATCAAATACTTTATGGTTGAGTGACCTATGTAATTAGTCACTTTGGTGACAACCAAATAAACTCTAAATTTTTCAAATGTAGAGACAACTGCTAGTTGCTAGAGTTTTGCTAGCATAATAAATAGAGTGAAATTTTTTTTTCCTTTGTCATAATACTGCTCCAACAAAGTGGTCACTAGCATCACACATCAACTCAAAAGGTAAGCTCCAATCTGGTGCTATAACAACTGGTGCTGTAACAAGAGCCTTCTTCAATTTCATAAAAGCCTTTAAACATTGTTCATCAAAATGGAATTGCCTGTCATGCTCTAGCAGCTGACATAAGGGTTTTCATATTTTGGAAAATTCCTTAATAAATCTTCTATAGAATCCTTCATGTCCCAAAAAACTACTAATACCTTTGACTAAAATAGGTGGTGGGAGTTAAATAGGTATTAGGAGTTTATCAATCACCTCAATTTTGGCCTTATTCACTTCTATTTCTTTTCTAGAGACTTTATGGCCTAAGACGATCCATTCTTATACTATAAAATGACACTTTTCCTAATTCAACATTAAATTTGTCTCATCGCATCTTTTAAGCACATTTTCTAGATTATGCAAACAATCATCATAAGTCTCCCCAAAAATCGAGAAGTCATCCATAAATACCTTAAGTGTTTGCTTCACCGTATCTGAAAATATGGACATTATATACCTCTAGTGTGTTATTGGAGCATTGTACAAACCAAAACGTATCCTTCTGAAAGCAAAAGTTCCATAAGGACAAGTGAATATTGCCTTTTCTTAATCTTCTGGTGTAATAGCAATTTGATTGTAGTCGAAATACCCATTCAAGAAATAATAGTACTCCTTTTCAGTAAGTCTGTCCAGCATCTTATCTATGAAAGATAATGGAAAGTGATCCTTCCTTGTGGCTTTATTTAACTTTCTATAGTCCATGCAAACTCTCTATTCATTCACTGTTCTTGTGGGGATGAGTTCGTTCTTCTCATTCGCTTCAACAGTCACTCCACATTTTTTTGGAACACATTGTACTGGACTCACCTAAGAGTTGTTAGATATTAGGTAGATGATTCCAGCATCAAGCCATTTGATAATCTCCTTCTTCACAACTTCCTTCATGATGAGATTTAATCTTCTCTACAGCTCTACTAAGCTACTGCAGCAATCCTCCACCAAGATCTTGTGCATACATATAGAGGGGTTAATTTATTTGATATCTGTCCTGGTCCATCCAATGGCCTTCTTGTATCTCCTCAATCATCCACCAAGCTTTTCTCTTGTTCTGCATTTAAAGAAGATGAAATGATTATAGGTAGTGTGTTGTTGTCACTAAGATAAACATATTTTAGATGTGAAACTAGAAGTTTTAATTCTAAAACAGAAGGTAATTCAATAAATGATACAGCAGGCTTCACAGCACTGTGATAGCAAGCTCCACAACACTGACCACATGGCAATCTTTAACTTTATCAGGACTCTTTATTGCTTCCAGTACATTAAAGGTAACTTGCTGATCATTGACTCTGATAGTCAGTTCTCTTTTTTTCTAACATCAATTAATTTTTTTCCCGTGGCCAAAAAGGGTCTGCTTAGAATAATTGGTACTTCTTTGTCTGCCTCAAAGTCCAACACTATGAAATCCACTAGAAAAATGAATTTATCCACTTTAACCAGCACATCTTTAATCTTGCCTTCAAGATAAGCATGAGGTCTGTCAGCAAGTTACAATGTCATTATGGTGAGTCTGACTTCTCAAACTCCTAATTGCTTGAATATTGATAATGGCATAAGATTGTGCTTGCTCCCAAATCACAAGGTGCCTTACCACTGTATTTAGTTCCTATGGAGCAATGAATTATGAAACTTCCTAGATCCCTTAACTTTTGAGGTATTATGCTCTACAGCATATGGTTGCATTCTTGTGTTAGAGCAACTGTTTAGAATTCTACAAGCCTCTTTTTCCTTGCTAAAATATCTTTAAAAAACTTCACATAATTTGGTATTTGTTATAATGCTTCTAAAAAAGGAATGTTAATATGTAGTTGTTTCAATACTTCCAAGAATTTGCTGAACTGCTTGTCTTGCTTTTGCTTCTGAAATCTTTGTGGGAAGGGTGGTGGATGTCTAAACTGTTGTGCGGCAATAGGCTATACAGACTGCTTTTCTCTTGCTCTATTCTGGTCTGTTGTTGTTGGCGCTGTAGTTTCTTCCTCAACAAGCACTGAATCATGTTTTCTGCAGTTGCTGTAGCTTGGCTACTCTACCAGTTCAACCTATTATAGAAAATTTCCAATTGTATGCAACAAGAAATATCATGATGAGGGCATCTCCTGAGTAACTCCTTGAATCTTTCTCATGCATCATACAAGCTTTCATTTTCAAGTTGATGGAACGATGTGATCTCGCTCCTCAATTTTGCATTCTTGGTTGGCGGGAAATATTTTATCAAAACATTTTCAGCCAAGTCATTCCATGTAGTGATAAGAATCAAGTAGTAAAGAATCCAACCATGCTCTTGCTCGATCTCCAAAGATTAGGGGAAAAGTTAAGTCTTAATGCATCCTATGATGCTCAGCAATTTTGAAAGCATCACTCACTTCCAAGAACAACTTAAGGTGAAGATGAGGATCTTCTTAGGGTAATCTATTGAATTGCCCCACTGTTTATAACATCAGAAACATCACTGGTTTGAGTTCAAAATTAGCAGCTTGCACCTCAGGTCTAATTATTCCAGGTTGTATAACTTGAAAGGTCAACATTGCATAGTCTCAATGGCTCTATCTCTATCATCTGTCATGTAGATAATATTGTTGTTCCCTGGTTATCCCTGAATATTTTGCTTATTCTGACTTTCTTGGCCATTAGCTAGTTGTATTTCTCCGTGAGGGTTCAAGTTTCCCATATCTTGCAAATCGTCCATTACTACAGTAGCTTTTGAATTCATATTCTCTTTCCTCAATTTTCATACAGTTATTTAAATCTGTAGATCAAATTAGAATTCAACAGGTTTGTATTTGCGCATGTAAGGGTTGCTAAAGCACTTCTGCAAACATAATAGTAAAAAAAATTAAAATTTTGCACCAACTAAAATTAATTTCACAAATCACAATAAGCACCAATCCTCATCAACGGTGCCAAAAACTTGTTGTATGTTTTCTAATGCTATTGGTGTCAATGTGCAAGTATACACAAGAAGTAGTATAATGATAAGTATTCAAGATCGTCTCTACCGAGATTGTTGTTACATGAATTGCTACAACAATTTTATCAGTGCAATTTTTATTCTAAGTTAGAATTAAAACAAATTATTAAACTAATGAACTAATTAAGATAAAAAAATGCAATAAAATAAATTATCACAGCAAATATAAGGATATAACCAAGGGAAATGGAGTAGTTAAGTGATTAAACTTACTTAATGGTTTTGACTATTTTTCTAATGTTTGGTTCAATTGCTACAGCACTGAGCAGAATGCTTATATATCCTTAGCTGTTGCGTGTTGGATGTTTTATATCTAAATGCAACTTAACAGTGACTAATTGTTATGCTAACATAAGATATATCATTACACGTTCTAGATTCTAATTACCCTACATGTGAATCCCTATATCTAGTTCATTACTAATTTTAGATTAAGCATGGCCCTTTTCGAATCAAGTTAAACCCAATCTAAAGCTAAGTATTGTTGTGATATGTTCTACTAAGACATGTCTTTTTTAGGCTATTTCTTAACAAGTATCACTAAATGGGTAGTCAGCCAAAATAATGAATTGAAATAAGTATTATCAAAACAATGTGCTATAACAAACATGCAACAACACAAAATATTAGTCAATTAACCATTACGTTTGTTCATCACTCAACCATAAGTAAATTTAGTTTATAATTTGCGATAAAATAAGAAGCAAAATAGTTTCAGCTATCAAATAATTCATCATAACAAGATAAAAACAAGAGAGCAAAAAATAAAAGTGAGATCCGCTTGATGTTCTTCTCGAATCCTTTATTGCAATCGCTAATTCTCTCTCTTGATCTTTATTTTCTCTTGTTTTGTTTCTTTTTTTTTTCTAATAACTACTCCCCCCCCTTTTTTTTTCTTTGCATGTGTGCTCATTTTATAACTTAGAATTAGGCAACCGGAAGCCTAGAGCGTATGTTCCAGTTTAGGAAACTCTAAGCTTGCTACACCAATGATGCTACAGCAACAATGCTATAGCATTGGCTTCAACATTTGCACTGTTCTAGACTTGTTTCAATTCTTCTCTAACCAAGTTCTTTCCTTAACTTTACAGGCCCATTGCAGCTGTATTCCTTCCTTAAAAATTGAGCTTCCGGTCACCTACAATTATGCATATGAGGATCTAAGAGCACAATTTATTTTAAATCAAACAAAACTTATTAAAATTAAACTAAAATGGATGTTTATGCAAAATATTACTAAAATGCAATAAAAACATGTCATTTACTTTCTATGTAATTTTGATTTAAGTCTAAAAGCGCCATGATAACTCTCATTTCATAGAGTTATCACTTACTGAATGAGTTTTTTAGATATGTTCATAGTCACACAGTATATTTACTTGTATGATTGAAGATATGTGGTTGTTCATTGTTTCTTTGTTCATTGATTTGCCGATTTGACGTCGTCCCATCATGTGCGAGTGGGAGATGTTAGATGGGTGGGTCGCCCATGATGGGCCAACTTGACCTGATCCGCATATGGTAAGCAGTTATCATGTACAGAAATGAGGAGTTAAAGGAAATTGATTTAAAATCAACTTCCCATGTTAGTTTCCAAGATAAGAAAAAAGAAAAAAACTCCCTTAACAAAATATGAATGTGAATAGCAGAAGAACAAGAACAAAGAGAGAAGAAAGTTTAAGAACTTTGAGCAACTCATGAAAAATGAGGGCATTTATACTATGAGTAGAGGGAGATTTCCATTCATGATTTCTTTCCGACCATTGACGTGATCCAACACTTCATTACTCCGCTGCTTAATTCGAGAAGAAAGGTATTTCTAGAATCCTTAATTATTTTCCAATAGTTTCAAAATTTATTTCTATTACAACAACTCAAAAAAATCATGGCTAAGTGATCGGTTGAATAATTTTTTTGTCATCCAACCAGAATCTTCCTCTATGAATTATATAGGTGTAAATGGGTAAAAATTGTTACTTTCCGAGTGCAAATAAAGCTAGTGATATCCAATGACATTTAGGTTGAGGTAAGCTTGTTACTCAATCGATATGTTGTTTTAGCACTGTATTGATCTTGTCCCTTTTAAGTATCTATTATGCAATGACCATGTTCATGCAGATGTTATTCTCTTACTCATTTGTAGTGTGTTTGTTTTCCTAGGCAGGGTTGACCATTAATTTCTTTTGATATTGAGTTTTCTATGGATCTTTACGAGTGGCTGAAAGATTAATGGTCATGCATGAAGAATGCTTGGAAGGTAATTATGAGTCTATTATAAAACTGAGGGAAATTCGTCGACAGGCAGTTGCTCATTCACATATCAGACAAGTTAGCTCTATCATGTTCCTTTTATGAAAATGCCTTTTCTCTTGTTTTGGTAAATATCATTTTATTAGGTAGTTTTGCTCTTCCAAGTGAAAGTAGTCTTTATATCAACTTTCACATGAATCAAATAGGATTTTTAGAAGAATTTCATACTTCTGTCTTGTCTCGGATCTTTTCTACATGCCAGAGTGTGAACGGTGACAATGATGATGATGATAGCATGGATAACAATGATGATTCATCTAACATGATGATGGATACACTCAGATGAATGATATGTGAAGTTTATAAACTTAATCTCCATTTGGTATTGTTGTCTAGCTGAGGATCTTTTTCTTATACCAATTCTTTTAACTATTGGTTATCTATTATCGTCGTATTTTATTATTTTTCTTATTACTGTTTGTTATGAACTATCTTTGAAAATCTTTTTGTTATTTTTCAATACAATTGTTTGATGCAGAGAACATTTACAAGTGATGGACAAAATAGTTATATATGATTAATTCTAATATGAAGCACTTTCTTGGATTATACTGAGACTAATTTTATTTATTTAGAACCTTTTGTTGGATTGATGACTTTGCTCATAGGCACCAGGGTTGTTTTTTTAAAAGGAAAATAATTCATTGAACTCAAATTAGATAGAAAAAAAATAAGTTCTGAAGGGAATGATCCCATCTATACAACAGTCTCGCATTTCTCAATAGCTAACTTAGCTAGAGAATAGGGAATAGCATTACAAGATCTATGAGCATACTGGATATTAACATTATCAAAGCCCTTCGCTAAATTTTGAATTTCCGATATGACCAAAAAGATATTAGTTCTGCTGCCCTACCTGTTGTTCACTAGATTAACCACCTCTTGAGAGTTTGATTCGATAACTAACCTCATTAATCTTGCCTATCCAGCAATCTGTATACCCCATTCCATTGCTTCGGCCTCCACAAAAGCTACGTCTCCATTAAACTTTGAGGGTTTAATTGCAGCTGCAATAACCTTTCCAAGATCATCTCTAATAATAGCTTACAGCCCTAAGATTTTCTTTTCTAAATTAGTGGTTGCATCTACATTCACCTTACAGTAGCCACTTTTGGGGGGACTCCACGTTCTTTGAGTTATGCTCTGTTGATCTCCAGCAAAAGCACGCATGGAGACTTGGGTTTTTTCATAAGCCTCAATAACCGCCTCTACTTTAGCTACTAATACTCAGAAAAATGGCCACCAGTAATTCAACATTGGCATTGCTTCTGAATTTAGAAATGCTGTGCAATAAGCTTAACATGTCTTGTTCAACAACTTCTCCAATTTCAGCTACAAAAGGGGTAGTTTTCCAAACATTCTTTACAACCTTATAGGTCATTAAAGCATGAGAAACATTCTCCAGGCCTTTTCTACACAGTTGACAAGTGGGCTCCTGAACTATTTTTTGCTTCCAGAGATTTTCAGCTGTTGGGAAGAGATTATTTACTGCCTTCCAACCAAAGATTCTAACCTTTTCTGGTAAGAATCTAGATAATATTCCCCATTGATTTTTAGCAGCTGTTGAGCATGTTGGGGTGGCTGAAAATTTCATTCTTAGAGCTACCTAGTATCCACTCTTGACTGTGTACTGGCTTCTCTTCTGGTAATGCCAAAGCAATTGATCTTTCATTGGTCTTCTAGGCAAAGGAGTGCTAACTATTCTATCAACATCCATTTTGTCAAAGTGATTATAAATCAGCCTTTCATTCCACTGGTTTTCATCATTAATCAACTCAGAAACTAGGGTATCCGTTGGCAAAGTTGGTTTTGAAATAGGTCTAAAAGTCAGAGGTCTCAGCAGCCAATTTTCTTTGTATACCTTAACATTATGTCCATCTTCAATCCTCCATCTTGAACCATTTTTAATAACATGGCTGCCACAGATAATGCTTCTCCATATGAATGAGTGATTCAAACCAAGTTTAACATTAAAAAAATCCTTATTCTTAAAATACCTTGCTTGCAGGACCTTTGCCACTAAAGAGTCTGGACTTTGAAGAATCCTCCAACCTTTCTTTGCCACTAAGGCTTCATTAAAGCTTCAAAATTCTCTAAATCCCATGCCTCCTCTACTCTTCACTTGACTGAGCCTTTCCCATTTTGACCAGTGGATGATTCTTTTATCACCTTTAGCGCCCCACCAAAATTTAGCAATTGCTCACTGGATGTCATCATAGATACTAGTAGGAATCCGGAATACGCTCATAGCGTATGCCGGAACAGCCTGTGCAACTGCCTTGATCAGCACTTCCTTACCCCCACATGAGAGAAACTTGTGCTGGCAGTTTGTAATTTTGCTGAGAACCTTTAGCTTAATGTCGCTAAAGAAGCTACTTCTTTTCCTCCTGACCATAAATAAAAGCCCATGCCTTGAAACAATATTGAGATTAAAAATATTTTTGATAATTGAGGCTTGTCCATTCTGAACATTACAACTGAAAAACATAGAACACATGCCATATAAAAACATAAAAAGTTGTCCAGAAGCCGCCATATAACTATAAAAAATTCTTTTCAAGTTTTGATAGTCTGTTGTTGATGCTCTGATGAAGAGGAGACTATCATGAGCGAAGAGGAGATGAGAGATTCTCGTCCCATTTTCGAAAGACAGCCCATGAATTTGCTTTTGTTGCACAGTTGTTGGTGTATAAATACTAATGCTATTGGCGTCAATGTGCAAGTGTACACAACAAGTAATAAAGTGATGAGTATTCAAGATCGTCTCCACAGGGATTGATGTTATCATATTTGCTATAGCAATCTTAACAGTGCAGATTTTTGTGCTAAAATAAATTGGTAAAACTATTATACTAATTAAAATAAAAGCGCAATAAATAAAATGCAACAAAGTAAATTATCACGTCAAACTCAAGGATAAAACTAATGAGAATATATAGTAGTTGGGTGAATAAACTCTCCTAATGGTCTTGACTATTTTCTAATGGTTGGCTCGGTTGCTTCAGTATTTACTACAGCACTGGGCAGAATCCTTATGTATCCTTAGCCGTCGCATGTTAGATATCTTATATCTATATGGAACCTAACAGTGATCAGTTGCTATGCCAACATAAGATATAGCATTACATGTTGGATATCTTATATCAATCCGGGAAACTCAATTTAAGATCAAGTATTGTTCTGATATGTTCCACTAAGATAGACCCTTTTGCGGCTCTTCATTAGCTAGTATCATTAAATGGGTGATCAACCGAAATAACGAATAAAATAAATACTATCAAAACAAATTGCTACAACAAACATGCAACAACACATATTTCCAGTCAATAAACCATCAAGATTGTTTATTACTTAACCACAAATAAATTTAATTCATGGTTTGCAAAAGAAAAATAAAGAACAAAGTTTCAGCCATGAAACACATCTCCATAAATAAATAGAAAACGAGAAAACAAGAGAAGAATAAGAAGGATTGAGCTCCCAATTGATCTTTGTAATTTTTCCTCTTGTGCAACCTTAATCTCTCTCTTGAATCTTGTTTTTCTTTTATTTCTTTGTGTTTTTCTCCTTGGTGAAATACAAGTATGCAACCCAAGAGGGGGGGGGTGAATTGAGATTCTAAAACAAATTATCAAGCAAATCTAAAATGAATTTAATATAATAACAATTAAATCAATTACAATATAAAAAGATAAGGGAAGAGAGATTCAAACACATAGATTTTTACGTGGTTCGGCTAACCTCGCCTACGTCTACGCCTCCAAGCTTTCCGGGCTTGAGGATTTCACTAAGCAAGCCTCCAAGGCTTCAAATGCTTACACTTGACTTCCAATGTGTCAATGAACTTTTGCAACAAGAGATTATCCCCAATCTCTTAACCCAAGTGTATCCCAACACTTACAATCACTCAAAGTAAAAGATTAAAAATTATTTTTCTCTCACACAATATTTAAGATTACAAATCAAAGCCCAATGTGTGAATAGATAAAGCAAGAATGTGTTTTAAAGCTCTATGAAGATTGTATTCACGAATATAAGCTCAATGGTCGTATTGTGATCAATCTTATTTGAATTTGAATGAGCTTATTTATAGTGGAAGCTTAAAAACTAGTCGGTACAGACTGTCTGCTGTAAAACGGTTCACCGTTAACCATTAACGGTTAACCGTTTAGGCTGGTCAAAGTTACCGTTGGGCCAATTTTCAAATAAACGGTTTGCCGTTTAGGATTACCCTTTTGCCGTTAAAATTCCAGAGACCTGCAAGATAAACATCAGTTATCTGTTTACATTAAACGGTTAAGGATTTATATGAAATGACCTTTTTGGAATTTTATCGGTTAGCCGTTTGTAATAAACGGTTCGCCGTTTGTTTCTAGTACCTTGTAGAACAAGTTAGCCTTATTTGTTTTAGTTAAACTTTTTCCGTTTGTTTCCAAGTTCAATCTTTCATTCTGGATTTTATCGGTTAACCGTTTCAATAAACGGTTCATGGTTTAATTTCCAGAATCACAGTTTAAGCCAGATTTTGCAGAGAATCTTTTTCCAAAGAAATTTAACAATGATCCATCTTTTATGAATATAATTGGAATGATTATAAGGCTTTCGTTTATTAAGGAATAGCTCCAACATTTTAATCAAAAACCATTTAAAGTTTGTTATCATCAAAATCAATATTATTAACAAATTCATGTTAACAATCTCTCCTTTTTTGATGATGACAAACTTCAATTAATATTTTGGTCCCCCTTAATATATGCTCCCCCTTAATAGATGACAAAAAAAAAGTCCAATAAAATGATTTTTGCTCAAGGAAACATTTTAAAAACAAACTTCATTTCAAATCTCCCTATAATTATCTCCACCTTCATCATCAAAAAGAAAAGAGAGAAAAGAAATCCGTAAATCCGTAGAGGAAAGAAATTACCTAGTTTTGGCGAGCAAAAAATTTGGCAGAGTTTCCCCTTAGAATGGAGCAAAACCACTAATACAAAATAAGATTAAAAACACTTCCAAAATATATTAATAACAACTCCATCAACCAATACACTAACAACTCCATCAACCAATAAAACAACAATTGCATCAACCAATATCAAGTCATCCAACATCAAGAACATCACAAAAACATGTCATCAAAATCCATCAAGATCAGATATAGGTAGCAGTGTATATAAAAATATAAATAGCAACACACAAACAAACAAAATATGAAATGTATGTGCGAAAATAGAACTCAGAAACTATAGAGATGGAGAAGATGTGCTCCCCGGATCAAAGCTGAAATAACGGAGAAGAGTGCACTATCCAGCGATTAGCTCAAGCTGCTGATCAATGCTCTGCTACTGGAAGGTCTGAAAGTCAGAACGTAGCTGTTGGTGGTCACGGGAGAAAGTGTCCAATCGATCGATAATCAACTGCCGTCGCTCCAAAAGCCTGCGAACATCAGCACCCAACTGCTGTAAAACATCCGAAGCAGGGAGCTGAACTGAAGCAGGAGCTGCACTAGAGCTGGAGGTGGCTCAGAAACGGAGGGCTGCTCAGGAACATCAGATGACTCGGGAGCGGAAGGCTGTACTGGAGCTGGAGATGGCATCGAAGTGAATGGCATATCAGCATCCATCTCACGCTCCTCAGAGTCAGAGTCAGCTGGAGGTTGGGGGATAGAACAGTGATGCGAAGGAGGCGGATAAGCTCCTAATCAAAAATCAGGAAGCTAATCGGGAGTATAGACATCGTTGAGCATCCGATCATCCTCAGGAGCAGTCAAAGTAACTCGGTTTTTGGAGTTTTGAGTCTTTATCCACTTGCCATTCTTTCTAGAAAAACTGATACTAGCCATGGCCTCTGGACCAATCCGTCTAGTCTCCGTATAACCGGCATCTAGAATGGGCACCTCAAAGCGTCGCGGTAGCTTAGTAATGATACTGCCATATGGAAGCAAGCGGTGGTTAACCGTGGGAGTACTCAACATGTGCCTCACAATAACATAGCCGAGGTTAATGGGTCGACCTGAAAGGAGGCTATCTAGTAAGCCAACGTCTAACCTCGTAACTTCATCCAAGTGACCCTTCCTAGGTGTCACTATATGTTGTTGTGTGAAGTATGCGAACTTGCAGAGGTAAAAGTTGTGACTTAAAAGGTAAGTGACAAGTCTCATAACTTAGATCTTCACGCTGACAAATCTTATGAACTCCATCATCATGACGAAAACCGTCAAAGGAAAGACCTTTCCTAGATGTATAAATTTTATGACCATCACTAGATATACCTAGAAAGCCATTGAGGTCTTCATCATCAAATTCAATATGAACACCGCCAACTTGAGTAACTATCTTATCTAGGCGAGTTGTGGAGATTTCCTTGTTCAAATAGAAAACTCACACTAAATTTGGATATACTCGGTCATCAAAATCAACGGCGAACTCCCAAGGTTGAAGCATATTTCTAACACTTCTACCACACACAATTAAGGTTCTAAAGTCTTCTATGTCAACATAAAACAAATGAAGTACCTTTCTGCCAATGAAACGGTCCTCAAAATGCTTGGCCAATGAGGGTGTTGGAAAATGAATTCTTGTGAATTCAGAGACTATCCGTGGTGGTATGGGATTCCGTTGAGGCGTATCTTTCCTCCTTCAAGTTCTCCGAGATGACTCTGCCATGGTAAAGAACAAGGAGAATGAGGGATTTTAATAACAGTGACTTTGGTCAATAAATATCTAATTTTGGGATCAGGGAAGAGTGGAGGATGGAATTTCGAAGCTTAATTTGGTGGAAAAAGGACACGAATTAGGTCAAAAATGATGAAACCTAACCGGCTGCCCTTAGGGTTTTGATTTGGGATTTTTCGATTTCAGGCTAAATTTGAAGATTTGAATCTGTAAAAAGGATCTAAAGATGATGGGAAAGGATGTTTTAAATGTGATTTGGCAAGGAAATCAATAAAAATGGAGGTTTGAGGATAGAGAAAGCTTTGGCTGCGCAATAATGGCTGAAACTATAAAAGGGCAAATGAGAAGAGAGAGGAAACCTTTGGAACAATTTTTATATCGCAAGAAAATGGTTAACCGTTTATTTAAACAGTTAGGGAGTAACTTTCCAGAGACTAATGAGAGGGAAACGGTGAAAGGTTAGCCTTTTAACGGTAAAGGAGTAATTTTCCAGAGATCTCTACGGTTTTAAACGGTTTACCGATTTCGTCAAATGGTAAAAGGGTAAAAGTTAGACATCATAATCTAGTTTCTGAAATAAAAAGGTACACCATTTATTAAAAACGGTACACCGTTTATTGGAAACGGTTATCCGTTTATTTCATCTATAAATTTGCACATTTGATTTAATTTTTTGCCAGCAAATATTTCATTCCAAGATCATTTAATTGATCCAAAAATGTTTTATGAGCCATTTTAATGCATGATTCATGAACATGTATTCAAGCAATTAATTCATATAAACATTCAAGAATTATCAAAGCAAACACATCACTTGAATATCATACTTAAGCATTTCAGAAATATTAAATTATCAAATCATCACTAAGTCAATCAATTCAATACACTCAATAACATGAATACAGAAGTTAATGCGAAAATTTCATCATCCCAAGTTCATGCCGAATTTTCGAAAATTGTTCTTCGCCAAGGGGTTTGGTAAAAATATCGGCGAGTTGGTTTTCTGTAGAAATAAACTCTAATGCAATATCTCCCTTTTGAACATAATCTCGCAAGAAATGATGTCTTATTTCTATATGCTTGGGTCGAGAGTGTTGAATGAGATTCTTTGAAAGATTTATAGCACTAGTATTATCACACTTATAGCACTAGTTTTATTTAAAGTTTTTCGTTCTTTTGATTTAATTAATTAATTAATTAATTATTATTATTATTATTATTTTAAATGATGTTTGTGGGTATCATCACTGAAGCCCTCACGAGACTATAACTCGTCCACTAGGACCGCCTAGGGGTTTAAAGGCTTGTTGCATACGCTAAATGCAATCGCGATTACCTACGAAAGTGGTTTAGTTAAGATTTACTTTTTGTATTGTTATTTTTCTTTTTTTTTTTAGTTTTAGTTTTGCTCGAGGACTAGCAAAATCTAAGTTTGGGGGTATTTGATGAGCATAATTTATATACATATTTTACCCTTTATTATATATTGTTAGTTATTTTTATTTCTTTTTTTAATTAATTGTATTTTTTATTGAATAGGGAATTAATTGGAGATTATGGATAAAAAGTGAATAAAGAATAACAAGTTCGGAAAAGAATCAATCAAAGCCGTGACACAATTAAGAGTTTATAGCATGTGAAGCCAAGAGTAATTTGCACTAAAAAAGAATTTCAATTTTTCAAGTGACTTGGGCGTACATAGCATTGTAATGCATGGAAAGCATGTGAAGCCAAGAGTAATTTGCACTAAAAAAGAATTTCAATTTAGATAATTACTAGTTGAATAGTGGTGGATTCTGAAACCTTGGTAATTCTTATCTTATTGAATTCTCCTTTATTTTAATTGCTTCCTTAGTTTAATTAGTTTAATTTCTCTTAAAACTCAATTTGATCAACTAGGTTAGAATTAATATTAATTTTAGATTTAAATTAGACTTTTCAATTTATAACAATCCCTGTGGGATCGACCTCGTTATCACTATTCTATTTCTAGATTCGTGCGCTTGCGAGTACATTAAAATTTTCATAACAAGTTTTTGGCGCCGTTACCGGAGATTGTGCTAGAAAGTCGGTTTAATCTAGATTGATTTGATTTTTCCACTAGTTATAATTTAGGTTGTCTTTTATTTATTTATTTTATTAAAAAAACACAAAAAAACTTTATTTGTCTTTAAATTCATTGTTTGATTGTTTGATTTCTTTTATTTTTAAATTTCATTTATTCTCATTATTGTTGGTTTATTTTATTTTATTTTTCTTTCTTTCCTTGTCTGATTAGTTTATGAGTGTTTGGAAACGTGATTCAACAAATCGTTTGGTTAAAAGAGAGTCGAAAATTGATAGTAGTCAAACTAGTTTTTTAGAAGTGATGGATGACCCAAATAGACTATTGCCAATACTTCCACCAGCGCAAGCAGAGAAAACCCTTAGAGAATATTTTTCACCACTTGCAGCTAACCAACCATCTTGTATTGTGTTGCCACAAACTACAGCAACACACTTTGAACTTAAGCCCTCAGTCATTCAACTTTTACCATATTTCCATGGGTTAGAGAGAGAGGATCCATATTTGCACATTAAGGAATTTCTTGACATATGCTCTACATTCCGTTTTCAAAATTTTAATGATGAGTCAATTAGGCTTCGTATGTTCCCTTTCTCATTAAAAGACAAAGCGAAAGCTTGGTTGAATTCACTTCCTACTGGGTCTATTAGTACATGGGATGAATTGAGTAATACAGTTTCTCACCAAGTTTTTCCCTATGTCTAAAACAAATGCCCTTAGGAGAGAGATAAGTGATTTTTATCAAAGAGAGGGTGAGCAATTTTACGAGTGTTGCGAAAGATTCAATGATTTACTCCTCAAGTGTCCCCACCATGATTTTGAAAAATGGAGACTTATACAATGCTTTTATAACGGTTTAACCATGTCAAATCGTCATATGGTAGAGTCTATGAATGGTGGGAGATTTTTGAACTTACATGAAGGGGCCGCATGGGATTTCTTTAATTCACTTTCTGAAAATTCTCAACAGTGGGATTTTTCAAATCAAATGAAAAAATCATCTCAAGTTTCTAGAAAGGGGTTATATGAAGTTAAGGATGATTTAGATATGAAATCCACTCTAGCTACACTTTCTAGGAAAGTAGATGCCTTAGTTATGAACCAATCCATAAATCATCATCCTAGTGTAGCTAATGAGGTTTGTGCTATTTGTTCTTACTTGTCTCATACATCACAGAATTGTCCATCATTACCAGTCTATCTACATGCTTATTCTGAGCAGGTACATGCCTTACAATCATATGAGAAAACCTCTAATAGTCCATATTCATCCACATATAATCCTAATTGGAGGAATCACCCTAATTTTTCTTGGAAACAAAATCAACCTTTGTCAAACTAAGGAGGGCAACAATTTAACATGCCCAATCAACAATTTGTCCCTCCTAACCAAGTATATCTTCCTGCCCAACAACCTATGTCTCAATTTGTTGCACCCCAACAAAGAAAGCCTTCTTTAGAGGATACACTTCAAAGTTTCATTCAGTCAACCCAACAAGCTTTTCAGTCAAACACTCAAGCTATTCTAAAGCTTGAACATCAATTGGGTAAATTAGCAACTACTGTAGCTGAGAGAGAAAAAGGAAAATTCCTAAGTCAACCAGTTCTTAATCCTAAAGGAGTGCACGAAGTTGGATCTAGTTCAAGTCATCAGCATGAACAAGCAAAATCTATTATGACCTTAAGAAGAGGAAAATTGTTTGACAACAAAGTGGAGGTTCAAACTAGAAAGACATCTGAGCCGACTTCTTCAGATCCAGTTCCATCACAAGATTCATCACCAAATGATCCTGAAGAGAGTGGCCCACCAGCTTACATTCCTAAGGCTCCTTTTCCTCAAAGGTTAGCAAAGGTAAAGAAAGGGACTTCAACAAGTGAGATCATGGAAATTTTCAAGCAGGTAAGTATAAACATCCCTTTACTCGATGCTATTAAGCAAGTTCCTTCCTATACCAAGTTTTTGAAAGATTTATGCACTAAAAAGAGAAATTTGCATTCACCAAAAAGACATTTTTAACTGAACAAACTAGCAATTTACTTCAATGTAAAATGCCACCAAAATTTAAGGATCCAAGTTCCCCTACTATCTCATGTGTTATAGGGAACCAATGTTTTGATAAAGCATTATTGGATTTGGGTGCTAGTTTTAATCTCTTGCCTTATTCTGTTTACATGCAGCTTGGACTAGGTGAGTTAAAATCAACTCCTATTATTTTGCAACTTGCTGATAGATTAATGAAAATACCTCGTGGTATTATAGAGGATGTGGTAATACAGATTGATAAATTTTATTATCCTGTTGATTTTATCGTTATTGATACTCAGCATGTACAGGATCCTAAGAAACACACTCCAGTTATTCTAGATTGTCATTTCTTAGCTACAGCTGATGCTCTTATTAATTACAGGAATGGAAATATGCAGCTATCTTTTGGTAATATGACCATGGAATTGAATATTTTTAATATTACCAAGCAGCCACAAGAAGAAGATGAATTTGTTGAAGCAAATATGATAGAGGAATTAGTAGAAGATTCATTCATTTATAACCATACTGATGATTCATTAGAAGCATGTCTAACTCATTCTGATTTATCTTTTAATGATGACAATGTAATTGTACAAGTCAGCGCTTTACTTGATGCACCTCCAAGTACGGACACAACTAAATGGAAGACAAAGTCAGAACCACTGCCTTATTCTGAGAAGAAGATTAGCTCCTCTGCAGAGACGCCACCAAAATTGGAGCTTAAAGCACTGCCTGACACTCTGGAATATGCATTCTTGGGAGAATCTGACACTCTACCTATTATCATTTATTCCTCCCTTGATCTTGAGCAAAAAGGTAAGTTGTTAGGTATTCTAAAAGAGCATAAGGAGGCAATAGGATGGACCATCGCTGATATTAAAGGTATTAATCCAGTAGATTGCATGCATCATATTCATCTTGAAGAAAATGCTAAACCTATTAGGGAGATGCAACGTAGGCTAAATCCTAACATGAAAGAAGTGGTAAGAGCTGAAGTGATCAAATTATTAGATGCATGAATTATTTATCCTATTTCAGATAGCTCTTGGGTTAGCCCTGTGCAAGTTGTTCCTAAGAAATCTGGTGTTACAATAGTTACTAATGCTAATAATGAATTAATTCCCACTAGAGTAACTACAGGTTGGCGTGTGTGCATTGATTATAGAAAATTGAATTCATTCACAAGAAAAGATCATTTTCCTCTTCCATTTATTGATCAAATGCTTGATAGACTTGCAGGTCATGATTTTTATTATTTTCTAAATGGATATTCAGGTTATAATCAGATTCTTATAGCTCTAGAGGACCAGGAGAAAACTACTTTTACTTGTCCCTTTGAAACTTTTGCATATAGGAGAATGCCATTTGGTTTATGCAATGCACCTGCAACATTTCAAAGATGCATGCTTAGTATTTTTTCTGATATGGTTGAAAGATTTCTTGAAGTATTCATGGATGATTTTTCTGTTTATGGAGATTCTTTTGATGAATGATTGCGGCATCTAACATTAGTTTTACAGAGATGTAAAGAAAATAACTTGGTTCTAAATTGGAAAAAGTGTCACTTCATGATAAAACAAGGTATTGTCCTTGGTCATATAATTTCCAGCAAAGGTATAGAAGTCGACAAAGTTAAGGTGGATTTAATTTCTAATCTTTCACATCCCAAATTCGTAAAAGAAGTAAAATCTTTCCTTGGACATGCTGATTTTTATAGAAGATTCATTAAAGATTTTAGTAAAATTTCTAGACCCTTATGCAATTTACTTGTTAAGAATGCACCTTTTATCTTTGATGAATCTTGTCTTGATGCCTTTGCAAAGCTTAAGAAATTGTTGACTTCTTCACCTATCATTCAGCCACCTAATTGGGATTTGCCTTTTGAAATTATGTGTGATGCATCTGATTATGCTGTTGGAGCAATTTAAGGACAAAGATTAGATCGTGTGCCTTATGTGATTTATTATGCTAGTATGACACTCAATGATGCACAGTTGAACTATTCAACTACAGAAAAAGAAATGCTAGCAGTGGTATTTGCACTTGATAAATTCAGATCTTATCTTATAGGTTGTAAAGTGATTATTTTTACTGATCATGCTGCTTTAAAATATTTACTTACTAAGAAAGATGCTAAGGCAAGATTGATTCGTTGGGTGTTGCTTTTACAAGAATTTGACATTGAATTTAGAGATAAAAAAGGTTCTGATAATGTTGTGGCGAATCATTTATCTCGCCTGATCTTAAATTTATTCCAGAATCTTTACCTTTGAATGAGTCTTTCCCAGATGAGCAACTTATGAGTGTAAATGTTGTACCATGGTTTGCTGATATAGTTAATTACCTTGTCATAGGTCAAATCCCAGAGCACTGGACTAAGCAAGATAGAACAAAGTTCTTATCTAAAGTGAAAGACTTCTTTTGAGATGATCCCTATTTATTTAAATATTGTGCTGATCAGATTATTAGGCAATGTGTTCCCGATAATGAAATTTAAAATGTTATCTCATTTTGCCATGAACAAGCTTGTGGAGGCCACTTTAGTGCTAAAAAGACAGCAACAAAAATTTTACAGTGTGGTTTTTATTGGCCTACTCTTTTTCATGACGCTTATATTTTTTGTTCTTTGTGTGATAAATGCCAATGTATGGGTAGCATTTCAAAGAGGAACATAATGCCACTCACTCCTATTCTTGTGGTTGAGATCTTCGATGTATGGGGTATTGATTTCATGGGACCTTTTCCTTCATCTTTTGGTTATCAGTATATATTGGTTGCAGTAGATTATGTGTCGAAGTGGGTTGAAGCAAAACCAATGATCATAGGGTTGTAGTGAAATTCTTGAAGAGTAATATTCTGTCTCGTTTTGGTTTCCCTAGAACAATCATTAGTGATAGTGGTACCCATTTTTGCAATAAACCTTTCAAAACTCTTTTGGAAAAATATTCCATTACACATAAGGTTGCCACCCCATACCATCCTCAAACCAGCGGCCAAGTAGAGATTTCTAATAAAGAGATCAAGCAGATTCTAGAGAAAACAGTTAGGCCAGATAAAAAGGATTGGTCTTTGAGACTTGATGATGCATTGTGGGCATATAGGACTGCTTTTAAAACACCAATTGGGATGTCACCTTATCGACTTATGTATGGAAAAGCATGTCATTTGCCAGTAGAGTTGGAGCATCGTGCGTATTGGGCTATCAAGAAATTCAATTTTGACATGCAGCAGGCTAAGTCTAAGAGAAGATTACAACTAGCAGAACTTGAAGAGATCAAGAATGATGCATATGAGAATGCCAAGATTTATAAACAGCGAATGAAAGTCTTTCATGACAAACACATTTTGAGAAAAGCCTTTACACCAAGTCAGAAAGTACTTTTATATAATTCCCGATTGCATCTCTTTCCAGGTAAGTTACGTTCTCGATGGTCTGGTCCTTTTATAGTTCGTACTGTCTTCCCTTATAGAGCAATTGAGATTGAAAATCCTAAAAATGGTGATTTATTTAAGATCAATGGTCAAAGATTAAAACCATTTTTAGAGTTAAGAACACCAGAAGTTGAAGAGATACTTTTAGATGATCCTGTTTATCAGGATTAATTAAGTTCATCTTTACGCTCTTGTTTTATTTTAATAGTAGGTTTTCTTTTCTTTGTTTTTTTTTCTATTCTAGTACTTTTCTTTTCTAATGTTTTCTTTTTAGTTGTCATTTTTAAGCTTTCCCAGCCCATCCAGGTGTGTTCTCTCCAACTTTCTTTTTATTATTTATGATTTTATTATTATTAATTTTTTTTCTTTTTCATTTGTTTGCATGCATATCTTCTGTTTGTGAAACATTGCGGACAATGTTCCGAATAAGTTTAGGGGTGGGAATAGTGTGTGCTTTGTTTGTTTAAAAAAAATCAAAAATTCAAAAAAAAATTGTTTTTTTTTGTTTGTATGTGAAAAGCCAATGATAAGAATTTGATTGACAATGAATATGGTTTTTAGAAAGGGTTGAATATTGTCTTAGTTTATACTTGATTCTTGTGTTAGTTCCTCTTAATTGAGATTCTTTAAACCATGGGCACTAATATAAACTCTTTCATAATTTTAACTTGAAATTTGAGATTGACGCAGCCTGAGTTGAGAATTTTAGATAGAGTAAATGACTGTTTGTCTTGATTCTTATCTCCACAATACAAAATAGTATACACAGGCGCCAAAGTCAGAAATAGCTATCTATAACCCTTAAGAGTGAAGTTATCCTTGAGTAATTTGGGCCTATGTACCACAAGTATGTAGAGGATAATCTACCATGAGAAGAAGTCTACCTTAAGGGGTAGAGTGAAAGCTCCTGACTATGGTAAAACAAAAAAAGAAAAAAAGAAAAAAAATCAAATCAAGTGCATGTGCTAAAAAAAATCAAAAGAAAACGCACATAAAAGCCCGTGAGTGAAAAAATTGGAGATCAAGGTGATAAGATTAGTTTGACCTACTCTATTCTTTGTTTGAGGCAAAGGCTGTTGATGTTGAGCATTTTGGGAATGGATTTGATTGAATTGATTTCACACACACACTACAAGAATCGAAAGAGAGATGGGATTGATTAATGAATTAAAGTTAGAACTTTGCCAATATTTGAAATTTTTTTTGAGCTATATAATTTTTGTAATCTTTGAGGCTATTTTTTAAGTTTTATTTAAAGTTTTTCGTTCTTTTGATTTAATTAATTATTATTATTATTATTATTATTTTGAATGATGTTTGTGGGTATCATCACTGAAGCCCTCACGAGACTATAACTCGTCCACTAGGGCCGCCTAGGGGTTTAAAGGCTTGTTGCATACGCTAAATGTAATCGCGATTACCTACGAAAGTGGTTTAGTTAAGATTTACTTTTTGTGTTGTTATTTTTCTTTTTGTTTTTAGTTTTAGTTTTGCTCGAGGACTAGCAAAATCTAAGTTTGGGGGTATTTGATGAGCATAATTTATATACATATTTTACCCTTTATTATATATTTGTTAGTTATTTTTATTTCTTTTTTTTAATTAATTGTATTGTTTTATTGAATATGGAATTAATTGGAGATTATGGATAAAAAGTGAATAAAGAATAACAAGTTCGGAAAAGAATCAATCAAAGCCGTGACACAATTAAGAGTTTATAGCATGTGAAGCCAAGAGTAATTTGCACTAAAAAAGAATTTCAGTTTTTCAAGTGACTTGGGCGTGCATAGCATTGTAATGCATGGAAAGCAACTTAAAAGGGCCCACACGTGGGTTTTACAATTGGAAAAAGGAATCCTAGTGCAAGCTTAATTGGTGAGAACGTGAGTGAGAGCAAAGAAATTAAAAGGCCAAGCCTTTTGACTTAAGGAAATAACAAGGTCGGTGGGGCCCATTTTAAAGAGTAATATAAAAGCAAGCTTTTGGCTTTTGGAGAGGGGGCAGCCGCCAGAGGAGGGGAACAAAAGGGCTGGAAGAGAACAATCAGCAGCAGCAATATTTCGATTTCCATGACTGGTTTTAGTTATTTTGTTGCTCCCAATTCAAGTATGTCTAGCTAATTTTCTTATACTAAGGTTAAGGATGAAACCCTATTTAATGAAATAATTATCTTTTTATTTAATTAATTCCCTATATATGTTCTTTGATGATTATAGTTTTTATTTCACATGATTAATTGGATGTTATTAAAATCTTTTCATCAATTCTGTCATGCATTATTGATTGTTAGAATTAATATTCGATTAAATCTATACTTGGATCTATAAACTTTATACATGATTGTCTTTGATTTTATGTCTTTCATTAAATTGTTTATTTAGAGTGCTTAGGAAAATTTTGACTCTTTGTTATTCAATATGTTTACATGCGATGCTTAGATATCATATTATTAAGCAGAAAAAGAACCTACACAAGATTAATTTTATTTGGGTTTAATTGTTATATCCATGAGATGACATAGATTGATTTCGACTTGTCACTCTAAAATTGGGGATTAATGAATATTTAGATAATTACTAGTTGAATAGTGGTGGATTCTGAAACCTTGGTAATTCTTATCTTATTGAATTCTCCTTTATTTTAATTGCTTCCTTAGTTTAATTAGTTTAATTTCTCTTAAAACTCAATTTGATCAACTAGGTTAGAATTAATATTAATTTTAGATTTAAATTAGACTTTTCAATTTATAACAATCCCTGTGGGATCGACCTCATTATCACTATTCTATTTCTAGATTCGTGCGCTTGCGAGTACATTAAAATTTTCACAACAAAAGGCTTTTAAGATTTGTGAGTAGGAACTTTCTTATTAAGGTACTCATGACATATAATGAAAATTGATGAGAGAAAATACAATTGTCAAACAAACAAGCTTAAGCAAGAAATATAATGCTAAAAAAATGTATGGTGCACAACAATCCAAAAACAATGAAACGACAAAATAACAAAAAGAAAAATGAATCACTCATTGGAGACTTAATCAAGATTTAGTGGGTCAACTAAATTGATTTTGGTGTCTTCTTCACGTGGTTGATGTTCCATATATGCTTTTAATCTTTAACCATTAGCTTTAAATATGATATCGTTCTTTGGATTCTTAATTTCTATGGCTCCATATGAATATACATTTTTTTACAACAAATGGGCCACTCCACTTTGACTTTAACTTTCTTGGAAACGAATAAAGGCAAGAATTATCAAGTAACACTTTTTGACCAATCTCAAATGTTTTCTGAAAAAATCTTTTATCATGAAAAGCTTTATTTTTGCCTTAATAATTCTTGAATTTTCATATGCATAATTCCTTAATTCCTTAAGTTCTTTTAATTGCAATTTTCGCACATTACCAGCATCATTCAAATTTGAATTAAAAACTTTGATAGCCCAAAATGATTTATGTTCAAGTTTAACATGTAAATGACAAGGTTTATCATAAATTAGCCGATAGGGTGACATTCCTAATGGCATCTTAAATGTAGTACTATAGACCCAAAGTGCATCATTATGTTTAAGAGGCCAATCTTTTTTATTTGGGTTAACTATTTTTTCCAAAATTTGTTTTATCTCCCTATTTGTTAATTAAAATTGATTATTTGTTTGGGGATGATAAGGGGTAGTAATTTTGTGCGTAATTTCGTATTTCTTCATTAAAGACTCAAATGACTTATTAAAAAAATGCTTACTTCCATCACCGATAATGGCTCGAGGGATTCCAAATCGACTTAAAATGTTTTCTCTTAAAAATATACCATTGTTTTGCTATCGTTAGATGATAGAAACGGACCCATGAAATCAATTCTTCAACAGTCTAATATTTCGATTTCAAGAATGGGATTTAAGGGCATAATGTTTCTTTTAGTAATTGAACCTAATTTTTGACATTTTTCACAAGTTTTACAAAATTCATATGTGCCTTTAAATATAGTAGGCCAATAAAATCCACAATGCGAAATTTTAGTATTAGTTTTTCTTGAAGAAAAGTATCCACCACATGCTTTAGAGTGACAAATATTAATGACACTACTTACCTCACTATCAGGAATACATCGCCTAAAAATTTGATCTGGACAATATTTGAATAAGGATTATCCCAATAAATTTTTTTTACTTCAACCAAAAATTTCTTCTTCCCTGGAGCATTCCATTATAAAGGCATTTTACTTGTAATAAGGAAATTAACAATGTTAGCATACCATAGCATTGAAGTAACATAAAATAAAAATTCATCAAGGAAAGAATCATTGATGGGGTGTTATATCAGTGCAGAATTCAGATGTGAGTCTTGATAAATGATCACCAACGACATTTTCATAACCCATTTTATCTTTAATTGTAAGGTCAAATTCTTGAAGTAACAAAATCCAACGAATTAATCTCAGTTTGACATCCTATTTACTATCAGAAATAGGGTAGATAATTCCTACATCAAGCAATTTAAGGACTTATGTTTTGACTACTTCTTTCATGTGTGGGTTTAATCTTCTTGAGGTTATTGGCATGTTTTAGCATTTTCTTTCAAATTAATTTTATGTGTTTAAATTAAGGAATTAATGCCTTTAATATCATTTAAATTCCATCCAATTGCATTTTTATGCTTTTTAAGAACAATTAGTAACTTACCTTCTTGGTCGCTTGTTAGAGTAGAAGAAATTACAACAGGATAAGTTTGTTCTTCTCCAAGAAAAGCATACTTTAATCCTTCAGGCAAAGATTTCAATTCCAGTTTAGGAGGTTCTTGTTATTCTATCTTTTAAATAATTCGAAACTCCTCCAATTTTGGCTTTTCATCATAATTTTGTATAGTCTATACAGAATCAAGCAATGAATTTATATTAGAAATATCAAGTTTAAGTTGCTTATTTGACTCAATTGAATCAACTAAAGAAACATTAGAGAGTTCAGAAAAATCTCATTTTTGAATATTTTCCTCAATACATGATTCAACCAATTCTTTTTGTTCACCAATATTATCTTCATTCTCATTTTCTTCATTAGGCTTCCTACACATGTCGTCTCTTAGAGTTCTTGGTTGATTTTGATCACGTGCATTATGTTAAGAATGGTTGTCTCCCTAATCAATCTGAGGATTAGGTTCGCTAAAAACGTTTTCATCTTAGATCTCATCTATAATTGGTGGTGGTGATTGAGATCTACGAATTAACCTGCCACTTGAAGTTCGAGACCAACATCTCATGCAATGATTATGTCACAAAGGTAATATTCATTAGGTTGCCTATACATGTAGTCTCTCAGAGTTCTTGGTTGATTTTGATCAATGCATTATGTTGAGAATGGTTGTCTCCCTAATCAATTTGAGGATTAGGTTTGCTAAAAATGTTTTTATCTTAGATCTCATCCACGATTGGTAGTGGTAATTGAGATCTACGAACAAACCTGCCACTTGAAGTTCGAGACCAACATCTCATGCAATGATTATGTCACAAAGGTAATATTCATTAGGTTGCCTATACATGTAGTCTCTCAGAGTTCTTGGTTGATTTTGATCAATGCATTACGTTGAGAATGGTTGTCTCCCTGATCAATATGAGGATTAGGTTTGCTCAAAAAGTTTTCATCTTAGATCTCATCCATGATTGGTAGTAGTTGTTAACTTAAATATTTCGTTATTGATTTTGATGATAACAAACGTGATTAAAATCTATTAGTCTTTTAAAGAGCTCAAAATAGTTTTCATATATTTTTCATCATTCTTATTTTATAAAGGCATTATATTTTGATCATTCTCATATTAATGGTTTCAAATTGAAAAAGCTTTATGATTTTGTAATGATAACAAGTATTGCTTGAAATCCTGAGAAAAGACCTAATTAACAAGTTTTTATAAAGTTTTTGAGCTATAGTATAAAGCTACAAAGTTTTGGGGTCAAACGGAAATTTTACAAAAACAATACACTGTAGAAAACGGCTCGCCAACAACGAACAGAATTAAAGATGGGTCTCTGGACACTAACGGTGATCCGACATTTGGTTAACGGCTCGCCGACAACAAACATAATTAAAGATCAGTCTCTTGATACTAATGACGATCCGACATCAAACAGAATTCTCTAGACACTAACGGCTCGCCGACAACGAACAAAATTGAAGATCAATCTCTGGACACTAATGGCGATTCGACATATGGTTAACGGCTTACCGACATCATACAGAATTCTCTGGACACTAACGTTGATCCGACATATGTTAACAGCGATTCGACAATTTAAAAATCCAGCCCAACGGTCATATTGACCAGTCAAACGACGATCCGACAGTGAGCAAAAAGTGAATAATGGCTAGTTGTTCAGCTCTATCTATAAATAAGCTCATTCAAATTCAAATAAGGTTGATCACAACACGACCATTGAGCTTATATTCAAGAATACAATCTTCATAGAGCTTTAAATACATTCTTGCTTCATCTATTCACACATTGGGCATTGATTTGTAATATTAAGTATTGTGTGAGAGAAAACAATTTGTAATATTTTAGTTTGAGTGATTGTAAGTGTTGGGATACACTTGGGTTAAGAGATTGGGGATAATCTCTTGTTGTAGAGGTTCATTGACACCTTGGAAGTCAAGTTTAAGCATTTGAAGCATTGGAGGCTTGTTTAGTGAAATCCTCAAGCCCGGAAAGCTTGGAGGTGTGGATGTAGGCGAGGTTGGCCGAACCACGTAAAAATCTTCGTGTTTCGATCTCTCTTCCCTTATCTTGTTATATTGTAATTGATTTAATTGTTATTCCATAAAATTCATTCTAGATTTGCATGACAAATTATTTTAGAATCTAATAATTTTTAGAATCCCAATTCACCCCCCCTTTTGGGTTGCATACTTGTATTTCAATTGGTATCAGAGCCTTGTTCTCTTTTTAGGACTTAATCGTCTAGAGTAAAAGATCCATGGCAACCCTAAATGACTCAACCTTTAGAGAAGGATAATCCACAACTAGACCACCGTTCATACTCTATGACTATGCATATTGGAAAACTAGAATAAGAATCTATTTGCAAGCTTTAGATTATGAAATTTGGGAAGTTGTTTGTGATGGTCCATTCATGCCTATGTTTAAAAATAAAGTAGGTGATGACATTCCTAAACCAGCAAGTCAATGGAGTGAGTTAGAAAAGAGAAAAATGTCCTTAAACTCCAAGGCAATGAATGCCTTATTTTGTGCTCTTGATAAGAAAGAATTCCATAGAGTATCGAGTTGTGAAAGTGCACAAGAAATATGGAATAAACTTGAAGTTGTCTATGAAGGGACAAATCAAGTTAAAGAGTCTAAAATTAGTAGATACACTCGTCAATATGAATTGTTCCAAATAGAACAAAACAAAAATGTGTATTCTATGTATACTAGAATTACGGACATAGTGAACACCCTAGGAGCTTTGGGAAAGATCTTCTCAAATAGCAAAAAAGTTAAGAAAATCATTAGGTCACTTCCAAAAGAATGGAGACCTAAAAGAACCGCTATTGAAGAAGCTAAAGATTTAAATACTTTACCTCTTGATGATTTAATTGGTTCTCTCATTTCATATGAAGAATATTTGGTAGCAGAAAAAGGGCATGAGGAGAATAAGAAAAATATTGCTCTTAAAACTTCAAAATATGAGAGTGATGGGGAGAGTGAACCGGATGATGAAGAGCTGGCCATGCTAGCAAGGAGGTTCAGAAAATTCTTCAAGAAAATCGGAGAGCGAAGAAATTTCAGAAACTTCAAGAACCAAAGGGAGAAGAAAGAAGTAATCACATGCTATGAATGCAAAAAGCCTATACATATAAGATCGGAGTGTCCACTTATCAACAAACACAAGAAGAAAGCCATAGTTGCAACTTGGGATGATAGTGAGGAAGATTCAAGTGATGAAGAAGGGTTGCAAGAAGTATCAAACCTAGCGCTTATGGCAATAAGAGGGGATGATGATCTCAATGAGGTAAGTGATCCCACCTATGATAAATTGTATGATACTTTTAAAGAATTGCATAATGAGTTGATAAAGATTGGTAAAAAGAATGTATGCCTTAAAAAGGAAATGGCAAAGCTTAAAAATGAAAATGAATCTCTAAATGCAAAAATTGCATGCTTCGAAGTAGAGAACAAAACATTGCATGATGAACTTGCTTTATCAAATGAGAAACCTAGTATCTCACATGAGCATTTAGAATCACACATAGATGATTTGAAAAATGAAAACGAAGTGCTCAAGAAAAAGAGTAATGAGTTGAATGAAATTGTTTTGAAATTTACAAATGGGCAAAAGATGTTGGATAATATGCTTAACTCACAAAAATGTGTTTTTGATAAAGGAGGACTTGGATATAAGCCTAACTAAAAGCAAAAGTATTATAAGAATTATTTTGTTAAAGCTACCTCTACAAATGATCATAAGATTGTCTGTCATTATTGTAATCAAAATTGTCACATGAAATATAGATGTCCCGTGAAAAGAAATGCATATTATGGTGTCAAATGTATTTGGGTTCCAAAAAGAACCATTGCTAACTCTCAAGGCCCCAAAAACCTTTGGGTACCTAAAACTTGAGATTTTCTTTGAAGGGCTTAAAGTAGAAGAAAAATAAATGGTATTTGGACAACGGTTGTTCAAGGCACATGATTGGAAACTATGCATGGTTCTCAAGCTTCACCAAAATTGAAAATGGTGGAGACGTATCTTTTGGAGACAACTCAAAAGGAAAAATTCTTGGAATTGAAAATGTTGGTAAAGTCTCTTCAACTCTAATTGAGAATGTATGTTTGGTTGAGAACTTGAAACACAACTTAATTAGCATTAGTCAATTATGTGACAAAGGTTATAAAGTTATCTTTGATAAATTTAGTTGTGTTATTGAGAACTCATGTGATGGCAAAATCTTGTTTGTTGGTAATAGATGTGGTAATGTTTATATCATTGACATAGAATGTGCATCTACTCTTGATAAATGTTTTTCCGCATTACATGATGATAGTTGGCTATGGCATAGAAGATTAGGACATGTAAGTATGGATTTGATTTCGAAAATTTTGAAAAATGATTTAGTTAAAGGTCTTCCAAAAATTGGTTTTCAAAAGGATAAGATTTGTGAAGCTTGTCAATTTGGAAAACAAATCAAAATCTCTTTCAAAAATAAAAACCATATCTCTACTTCAAAACCACTTGAACTCCTTCACATAGATCTATTTGGGCCATCTAGATATGCTAGTCTAAATGGCAAATATTATGCATTTGTGATAGTGGATGATTATTCTAGATATACATGGGTATTATTCTTAGCCAATAAGGATAATGCTCTTGATGCTTTTAAAGTGCTTTATAAGAAATTACAAAATGAAAAAGGGCGTGATATTATATGCATTAGGAGTGATCATGGAGGAGAATTTGAAAATCATGCATTTGAGAACTTTTACAATAATCTTGGCATTGAGCATCAATTTTCATTACCTAGGACTCTACAACAAAATGGAGTTGTTGAGAGAAAGAATAGGTCTATTCAAGAAATAGTTAGGACCATATTAAATGAAAATGCATTACCTAAATATTTTTGGGCCGAAGCCGTCAACACCGCTTGCTATGTTTTAAATCGGGTGTTGATTAGACCTCATCTCAATAAAACTCCCTATGAGCTTTGGAAAGATAGAAAACCCAACATTAGTTATTTCAAAGCTTTTGGATGTAAATGTTTTATTTTAAAAACAAAAGGTAATCTTGATAAATTTGATCCAAAATCTGATGTTGGCATCTTTCTCGGGTATTCAAACTCAAGCAAAGCTTATAGAGTTTATAATAAAAGAACCTTAGTTGTAAAAGAATCCATGCATGTTACGTTTGATGAATCTAACCCCTCTTTTGCGGAGAAAGGAGTTGCTAATGATGATGCAGATGGAAAGTTACAAGAAGAATCATAAAAAAAGAATCAAGAAAATGCACCACAAGAAAATCAAGAGGATAAACAAGAAGAACAAACGAATACGGAGCTGGAGCAACAAGAAGGTATTTCTCAAACACTCCCAAAAGAGTGGATGTATGTCTCTTCTCATCCCAAAGATGTAATTTTAGGAGATCCCTCACGAGATGTTACAACTAGATCATTTTTAAGAATACTTGTGAGCATAATGCATTTATCTCTTAAATTGAACCCAAATCCTTTGTGAATGCGGAAAATGATGAATGTTGGATTATGGCAATGCAAGAGGAGTTAAATCAATTTGAAAGAAACAATGTGTGGGAATTAGTTCCTAAACCGGAACATCAATCTGTCATAGGCACTAAATGGGTATTTAGAAATAAGATGGATGAATCCAGGGTGGTTGTAAGAAATAAAGGTAGATTAGTGGCTCAAGGTTACAACCAAGAAGAAGGAATTGATTTTGATGAAACTTTTGCACCTGTAGCAAGGTTAGAATCCATTAGGATGTTGTTAGCATATGCATGTCATAAGGATTTTATTTTATATCAAATAGATGTCAAGAGTGCTTTCTTAAATGGATATATTATGGAGGAAGTTTATGTTAAACAACCTCCTGGTTTTGAAAATGAAAAATTTCTAGATCATGTGTATAAGTTATCCAAGGCCTTGTATGGTTTAAAACAAGCACCTAGAGCTTGGTATGATAGACTTAAAAACTTTTTGTTGGATAATGACTTTTCGATGGGAAAAGCGGACATAACTCTTTTTGTTAAGCATAAGAACCAAGTCATACTTATTGTTCAAATTTATGTTGATGATCTTATTTTTTGTTCTACTAATGAGTTGTTGTGTAAAGATTTTTCATCATGTATGAGACAAGAATTTAAGATGAGCATGATGGGAGAGTTGAAGTACTTCCTTGGACTTCAAATCAAACAAAACAAGGAAGGAATTTTCATAAACCAAGCCAAGTACGTGAAAGATCTACTCAAAAGATTTAGCTATGATAATGGAACGGCAAAAAGCACTCCTATGAGTACTACCATTAAGCTCGACAAAGATGAAAATGACAAAGAAGTGGATATCAAAATGTATCGAGGTATGATCGGATCTTTACTTTATTTGACTGCAAGTAGACCTGATATCATGTTTAGTGTATGTTTGTGTGCAAGATTTCAATCATGTCCCAAGGAATCTCATTTGCTTGCTGTTAAAAGAATTTTTCGTTATTTGAGTGGAACCATAGATATTGGCCTTTGGTATCCTAGAGGAACTCATATAGATTTAACATGCTATTCGGATGCGGACTTTGCTGGTTATAAAGTTGATAGGAAAAGCACTAGTGGAACTTATCATATCCTAGGTCACTCATTTGTTTCATGGTTTAGTAAGAAACAAAATTCTGTTGCACTCTCAACTACCGAGGCTGAATATATAGCTGCAGGAAGCTGTTGTGCACAAGCTTTTTGGATGAAACAAACACTTAGAGACTATGGTATTAACCTAGAATAAATTCCTATTAAGTGTGATAATACTAGTGCTATAAATCTTTCAAAGAATCTCATCCAACACTCTCGAACCAAGCACATAAAAATAAGACATCACTTCTTGAGAGATCATGTTCAAAAGAGAGATATTGCATTAGAGTTTATTTCTACGGAAAAATAACTTGTCGATATTTTTACAAAACCACTTTGTGAAGAACAATTTTCTAAAATTCGGCATGAACTTGGGATGATGAATTTTTCACATTAACATCTTTATTCATGCTATTAAGTCTATTAACATTGATTAATTTATGAATTGATGCTTTAATATTTATGAAATACTCAATCGTAATATACATATGGTGTATGTGTATTTTTTAATATGTATGATTAAGTGTTGGAATATATGTTCATGAATTATGCATTAAATTGGCACTTAAAACAATTTGGATCAATGAAATGAACTTAAAATATTTTAATTGTTGGCCAAATAATAAAATAAATGTGCGAAATCATAAGTTGTAGAAAACGGATTGCCGCTAATTCAATAAACGGTTAACCATTTTCGGGCAGAAACTATGGTTAGTATTCTGGACACTGTCGGCTAGCCAATAACTGATTAACGGCTTGCCGATTTCATGAAAATCCTTAGGAACCCTTTGGACGCTGTCGGCTTGCCGTTATCACGCGTTAATTGAACAGTCCTTCATCTTTCTCCTCATTTCGTCTTCCCTCTCTCTCTCTCTCTCACTCTAACCCGCGACTGTCCAGTTCTTCTCTCTCAAATCTATCACTTTTCTTGCCACTTTTCACCAAATTGAAGTAATACAAACCATCTCTATCATCTCTAGCACCTTTTTAACCGATCAAAAACCTTTTTTTTTCTTCAAAATTTGAAAATCCCATCTTAAAACCCTAGAATCAGCCGAACCTCATTTGCTCAAATTTGACCCAAATTTCTTTCTCTTTTTAATCACATTTCAACTTTCAATCACTCTCTCATCTCTCAAACTCATTTCCACCGATCTAAGTTTTCTCCAAAATCATCAATGGCTTCACGACCACGACGTGCCCGAACCAATCCCAGCTCCTCCAGGCCTTTCACCTAAGACTTTGACAGCCTGCATTTTCCAAATGGTCAATTGACTCAACGATTTCATGAGAAATTCATGGGAAAACCGGTAACTCCCTTATTCTATATGGACATTGATGATTTCTCTTATATAACTATTTGTGGTAGATCTTTGCCTCAAATGCTTAGACAATGGGATGAAGCTCTAGGCATTGAAGAACGAATTTCTAAAAATTTAGTGAGGGTGTTCTACTGTAATATGAAGATTTCTGCAAATCGAAAGGATAGAGTTGTAACACATGTTGGAGGTGATAGGATTGAGTTTGATACTTTTGAGCTTGATCGTATTCTTGGAATATCTTGTGAAGGGCTAAACCTATACACTGCTAGGAAAGAGCTTCACTTTAATCAATTTAGACACAATGAGGGTGTTAGGAATATCTGTAGACATCGTGACCTCTCTCATGATATATGTTCGTTGCCCTTTCGATCTCAATTGTTACCTTTCCAAGTTCGTATTCTTCATAGTATTCTCCAGCACATGATTACACCTAGGCATGGACATGCTGATGAGGTAACTAGATTAGATGTTGGTTTACTTGACTTTCTCATCCGAGGAAGACAAGTGCATCTCTCATTCACGATTGTGCTTCACATGATTTCTACTACTGCTGTGTCCAATAGATCACTTCCTTATGGAAGTATTATTAGTAAGATTCTCCGTTACTTTCACGTTCCTTTGACCGAACCCGTTTTTGTGGAGAAGCTGGGAAGGGAAATAATCTCGGGGATTGGCTTCCATTTGAAGCAAGGCCAGTGGGTCAAAGTATCCTCCTCTAAGAATGAGGATACTTTGGTAGCTCCAGATGATAACCGCATGCTTAATGATGTTTATTCCGAGGAGGAGTTACCAGACTTTCGTCTTGGCACTCGACCACGTGCCCCTCGCCGAGTAGCAGCTACTCCAGCAGCAGCAGCATCCACACAGGATGACGAGCTAGCTGATCCTACTATGCCTCCTGCAGCATCGGCTGTTCCTGAGGATCGTTTTCAGTAGCTTCTCGACAGAGTGGATGTTCTGTCTCACCAGCAGCAGCAGTTTCAATCTGACTTTGCGACCTTTCGGTAGTAAATTTCAGACCAGCAGATGGAATTACTGGCTGGCCAGCGTCGTATTCTTGGTTACTTTGGCTACGACCCCGGCAGTTCCTCTTCTCAGCCGCCGACTTAGTTCTCTGTCCCTTTGGTTTTCGCACAAACAATACTCATTTCATGTAGTTTATTATGACATTTAGATTTTGATTGTGTGTGATGCTTTTATGATGCTTTTTGTTGGATATGTGGATTTCATTTATGATTGAGTTGTTTTTTATGATATGGTTATTTGTTGCTCTTGATTTTATTGATGATGTGTTTGATTGTTGGATTGGAGGTTGGTTGATAAATTGGCATATCTATATGGAAGTGTTCTTAACTATTTGTATTGTTGAGGATATGTTCATTTTTAAGGGGAAATTCTACCAAATTGTTTTCCAAAATGGGTAATATTTGCACTTCTCTTTTTAATCTTTTCACGCTCATTTCTTTTTTATGATGAAGGGGGAGATATGTTATCAATTCAATCTGTTCTATTTTTAATTTTTTTTTATGTTATCAATTCAATCTGTTCTGTTTTTAAATTTTTTTATGTTATCAATTCAATCTGTTCTGTTTTTAAATTGTTTTTATGAGTTTAAAAATTGATGGACACATTTTTAGGGGAAGATAAATTCCTTAAATATTTTACTTAGGGGGAGCAAAATTATACACATATTTTCTTAAACAATTTGTCATCATAAAAAAGGGGGAGATTGTTAACTTAAATATTTCGTTATTGATTTTGATAATAACAAACATGATTAAAATCTATTAGTCTTTTAAAGTGCTCAAAATAGTTTTCATATATTTTTCATCATTCCTATTTTATAAAGGCATTATATTTTGATCATTCTCATATTAATGGTTTCAAATTGAAAAAGCTTTATGATTTTGTAATGATAACAAGTATTGCTTGAAATCCTGAGAAAAGACCTAATTAACAAGTTTTTATAAAGTTTTTGAGCCATAGTATAAAGCTACAAAGTTTTGGGGTCAAACGAAAATTTTGCAAAAACAATACACTGTAGAAAACGGCTCGCCGACAATTAACAGAATTAAAGATCGGTCTTTGGACACTAATGGCGATCTGACATCTAGTTAATGGCTTGCCGACATCAAACAGAATTAAAGATCGGTCTCTGGACACTAACGGCGACCCGACATCTGGTTAATAGCTCGCCGACATCAAACAGAATTCTCTGGACACTAACGGCTCACCGACAACAAACAAAATTGAAGATCAATCTCTGGACACTAACGGCTATCCGACATATGGTAACGACGATCCGACAATTTGAAAATCCAGCCCAACGGTCATATTGACCAGTCAAACGGAGATCCGACAGTTAGCAAAAAATGAATAACGACTAGTTTTTCAGCTCCATCTATAAATAAGCTCATTCAAATTCAAACAAGGTTGATCACAACACGACCATTGAGCTTATATTCAAGAATACAATCTTCATAGAGCTTTAAAATACATTCTTGTTTCATCTATTCACACATTGGGCATTGATTTGTAATATTAAGTATTGTGTGAGAGAAAAATAATTTGTAATCTTTTACTTTGAGTGATTGTAAGTGTTGGGATACACTTGGGTTAAGAGATTGGGGATAATCTTTTGTTGTAGAGGTTCATTGACACCTTGGAAGTCAAGTGTAAGCATTTGAAGCTTTGGAGGTTTGCTTAGTGAAATCCTCAAGCTCGGAAAGCTTGGAGACGTGGACGTACACGAGGTTGGTCGAACCACATAAAAATCTTCGTGTTTGGATCTCTCTTCCCTTATCTTGTTATATTGTAATTGATTTAATTGTTATTCCATAAAATTCATTCTAGATGTGCATGACAAATTGTTTTAGAATCTAATAATTTTTAGAATCTCAATTCACCCCTCCCTCCTCTTGGGTTGCATACTTGCATTTCAATAGTGATTGAGATCTACGAATTAATCTGCCACTTGAAGTTTGAGACCAATGTCTCATGCAATGATTATGTCACAAAGGTAATATTCAAACAAATTAGCAACACAAGAACTAAATGAAAATTGCACCCAAAAAAAGTGAAAATTAAATATGCAAATAATATAAGTGTACCAAAAAAATAAATGTTAATAAAAAATGAAAATTAAAAGTAAATGAAAATTAAAAGTAAATAACAATTTAGGTGGTTGAACTGACCATATAAATTAATAATATAAATAAAAAAACTGAAAATTAAATAAAAATTTAGGCAGTCAAACCTGCCGTAAGATAAAATGAAATAAATACGAAAATTAAATAACTAAAATTAAAAAATTAAGAGTCAATATTCAGTTTGCTTAGTCCAAATTGAGTCCAAATAAGTCCAAGATGTAAGTTTAAGTATGATTATTATGAGAAATTTCGTCTAGGTGTCATTTTGCAAATTCTTTATAATTTTATGGCCACATAATAATTTTTAGAAGTCTATAACAAAACCATCTGGGATGAAAGTGAATATTTTGAAAGATTTCGTGGTCAGAACAAAATTTAGGAAGAGGAAAACGGTATAAATGACAATTTACACAAAGAGAAAAATGAAATACAGAAAAATAAAGCAAAATAAAAACTTTTCCTGACAATGACACCAAAAATTTGACACAACTTAAAGGTGATTTCTAACTCCGAAGTATAAGAGTGTTTTGTTATATTATAGCTCGATGAGTCCGAGGTCGATCCACAGACAAAAAATTTAATTTTTTTATTTTATTTTATCTAAACATGAAAATAAAATTTGAATATAAACAACTTAATTTAAATGAAACTATGAAATTAAATTAGTTAGGGTTATGGATCCACTCTTAGTAGTAAATAAAATTTAATAAATTATTTTTACCATTTTTTTAGATTTTCCCAAAAGATTAATTATATAAATTATTATTATTATTTTCCCATTAATTTTATTATGGATTAAGTATTTATTGCGTCAAAATTTAATTTGTCTACAATAAGTCAAAATACCATGTTATCATACCTTATATTAAGATATTAAGAATTTATTTTGCCAAACTCTCTTGTTTGTCTACAATAAATCAAAATTTTAAAATATAAAATATGTATAAAATTAAATAGAAAATAATTTAATTTATGTAAATAAAAATAGAATTTGATTAAATCATATTTATTTCCTAAGAGTATCACCTTACCCTAAGTATTATTATTTAGCTAAGCATAATTGAAATAAAATAATTATTAAAATTAAATTAATCATAATTAAAAGGAACAAAAACAATTGAAATTGAAAATAAAACTAAATTTGATTATAAAATAATTATGGAAAATACTAAAACACACTTGAAAAACAAGATTACAAGGAATTTGAGAGAAATTGAGAAGAAGAGAAATGCTCAAAAACATAAAAATGAAGCTCTATTTATAGAAAAATAAATTCATAATCCAGTGTTTTGCGGTACATCATAAACTTTATGCATGTGCTTCTCACAACCATTAGATCAAGATCTAACGGCTGGTCAAACCTCAAAAGTCAACATTACATGTGGCATCTTGCGAAGTGTCCGATTTGGTCAAAGAACGCTTGAGATTTGGTGGGTTAATGGGTGGATCCGGTTGACCCGAATACAAAGATTCGGATCCTACAACTTGCTTCACCAACTATTGCCACATGGTATGATTGTGACCATTGAATCATGAATGGTTGAGATTTAGTCAAAATTATCAGCTATCCAATCCACTCGTATCTATTGTAAGCTCATTTTATCATTCAATTAGTGCTCGATGAACAGAAAAAATCAATTTTTTTACACAAGCCTAATTTTAAGCCGATCTTGACTCATCTTAAGGTTTTCGGACCTCCAGAATCCAAATTTGACATCCGTTTATCTATTTGGAGCTTTAAATTACGTGAAATTAATTTTTTACCTAATAAACATACAAAATTAAATATAGTTAAGACATAATTAATAATCTCAAAAATATTGGATAAACACAAATATAAATTATAATATAAGCACAAAATAACATTATTATCGCTTGATAATTAAATTTTTTTTAATACTAAACAATTGGAAATATGGAATCTATAGTAGATTAGCATGTCTAATGCATCTTTGCTTGCCGAGTATATGCAATTAAAGATTCTTTATAGCGTCATTAACATTATAAGTCTAATATTCTTGTTTTGTGGATATCTAATAGGATATTGTGGACAACTTAGTGTGTGAGTAACATGTGGGTATTTTGTATTATTTTTTAAGCCAACATCTAAGGAAATCTATTCAAGTTTTTCTTAGCTGGATGTTATTCTGGTCTTGTATTCCTAAATCAGTAATAAACCCTTGTTGGGTCCAAAATCTACTCCTGTAATTCTTGTTGATGTTCGGCTTGTTGAAATTAGTTCTTATATTTTGTATGTTTTCCGTATGTGGGACAGTTCTTTAATTAGTTTTATAGATGACAATTACGGTGTTTTCTTGTATCTCGAAGCTCTAGTTTTTTTTTAAGCTAATAAACAAGTTCATAATGCTAAAGAAAAATCATATTCATTTGTTACAACGCCTAAAGACTCGAGAAGTAATATTTGATTGTGAAAGATATTTGATCATTATTAACAATCTCAGAATGCTATAGTTTAAACAAATTTTTATACACTTATAATCTGGGTTTGTAACTTGTAGTCTTTTATTATATTTGGTACACATAATGTTAGTACACATTGAAAAGGTCATCATCATATTATTTATCTTAAGTTCACCATACAGATAAGATTAATGCTCTATCTAACAACATTTTTACATTCAATTGGTCCATAAAAGAAAAATTGTAAGCAAAGAAGCACATTAAGAAACAGCTCATTCAAAGCCGTAAATTTATTTACAAAATAGAAGAAAAGATGATATATATTATTATCTGCATGTAATACAAGCTGTTTATAATGACTAGCAATTAAGAATAAAAATAAAAATAAAAAGAGCCACGCTGAGATCAAATGCCCACTTTTCTAGTGATTCTAATGCAGTGTTTTTAATAACACGCTCAAGCATTCCCCATCTCCTCTTCATATGCAACAGCTTGTAGTGTTCATTCTTCTTCAACCCCATTTGATTGCTTACTTTGAACCCAATCATCATCATATCTATAATCTTCTTTAGAATAAAGTTTTATAGACCGAAACTCCTAAACGCCAAAATAAGACAATTAGGCAAGGACTCTATCTACCTTTCGAATTCTATAAATAACAAAATTTCATTGGAGCTTAGTACCACAACTGGTTGGTTAGTCTTCTGTACAATCATTCTTTAGAATCTAATCCAGACTAGCTAAATACTTCTCCACATCGAATTATAAGACACTTCAAGCAATGATACTCTATCTCCCCTTCAAATACCACATTGGGCACAATGTTGTTATTGGAGCATGCTAAGTCAGTACTTCGTTTTGTTGAAAAAAAAAAAATGCCTCTTCCTCAACCCTATGCACTCTATTTTGACTACCTTACCATGATGTTCCTAGTCAAGTAAGGCTAGACATATACTCTAATGTAGGATGGTTGTGTAGAATTAGTAGGGTACATTCTAAAGGTTAGAACTTGGGCTACTTGTGTCTATTTAGGGCGTATAATATACTATTTTGATGCCTGGGACTAAACAAACAAACATAGAATTGTTTACATCGCTCTATCATGTGGTCGAGCCAAAACTTCTATTTTTTTCCAGGTCGTTTTGTAGTTTTATATTATTTTCTTATTTTTACTACTGCTTTTAAGACTTTTATCATTCTTTATTTAGATTAGGAGAATTCAATTGTAAAATAACACTACAAGAAAAAGGATCTACTATGACAGTCCTATGTGTGACAGATTTTTATCTGGAGAGCTACAACTAGGGGTGGGCAAAATATCCAACGCGATCTGACCCGAGCCGACCCGAAAAAGGTTGGGTTCAGGTCGGATCGGGTTGCCATATCGGATGAGGAAGTGCCAACCCGATTGGGTTGTGATCGGGTCGGTTTAAATCTGACCCGATTCGAATACTCGATCGGGTCTTCCCAAAAAAAAAAGAAAACTCACTCACACATTACACTTTACGCTTTACGCTTTAAATTACAGTTTACAGTTTACACATTACACAATACACACGCACACTGCACACCAGACGCAGATGGCAAAGGGCAATCCCTCACAGCTCACAACTCACAAGTACTCACAACAATTCACACATAGTCACACACTGTGAAACACACAAACAACACACAGAATAGAACCAATCTGCTGTAAGTGTTGTCGAAACCAAATGCCTAAAGTCTGACTTTGAACCCTCTTCAATCTGCTGCCGAAACCGACACCCAACAGGCAATCTGCTACCGCGATCTGCTGCCATCTGCTGCCGCGATCTGTGCCGTGAGCTGTTGCCATCTACTATCGCGATCTACTGCCGTGAGCTGCTGCCATCTGCTATCGTGGCTAAAGCCTCCAACCCGACCTGACCCGAGCTTTCTCCTTTGTGTTGTGGCTTTGTGACCTGAACTCGTTTTTGAAGATTTGAAATTTCATAATTTCAAATTCAATATTTCATGGTCTATATATATAGTTTAATAGTTATATATGTTAAATTATTAGTTATTTAAATCCAACTTGAACCCGACCCGAACCCGGTTTTGCCCACCCCTAGCTACAATGATAGACTGATGATAGATTTTTTTTTTCTATCATGCATTTACGGCATACTTGTGATAGAAATTTATCTATCAAACATTTATGATAGACTGGTGATAAATTATTTGGCTATCAAAAAGTAATGACAAGTTTGTGATACAATTTTGGTCGTCAAGCAGCTTTTTTATTTTGATTTTATTTTACAAGATTGACTGAAAATTTTAAAATAAATAAAAATTAAATAAAGAATGAATTGTATCGTTTGGATTAAAAGAGAAAATAAGAAACGACACTGTTTAGATTGAAACTAAATAAAAACAAAACCGTCTTTAGTTTTCAACCATCGTATTTTTTTTCCCAAAGTGTTGGCACTCTCGTTCTTGTCTCTCGCTCAGTCACTCTCATCAATCTCACACTCACAAAGCCCTTCTCGCCTGAAATCCTTGCATGGGCACTAAACCACTGCTGATGTTCTCTTGTATTTCACTATCGATTTTGGCCCTCACCAAGAACTATATGGAATACCCACCAAACGCGTGTGCTGCTACTATTGAATTTTACCCTAACTGAGAACCCTCACTTGCCCACTGTCGCAACCATTTGATCAATACAGGTAAATAATGTTTCTAGTGTTGTGTTCCATTTCAATTTTAATGTTCTTGTCAATTTCAAACCCTAGATTTGTAAAACTTAGAAACCCTAGATGTGTTCTTGTCAAATTCGAACCCTGTACACCTAAATCTTGAAAATCCTAGATGTGTTCTTGTCAAATTTGAACCCTATACATGTAAAAGTTGAAAATCCTAGGTGTGCTCTTGTTAAATTTGGATCTATTTGATTGGTCTTTTATGTTTATTTATTTATGAAATTTTAAAAATTTATTCATTTTTTTTTAAATTTAATTGTTATAGTTTTATTATTAAACTCATTGTGGCTGTAAATATCCTTGCCAATTTAATCGTGATGGGTGTTTGGATATTAACTAGGCTGGTTTATCATTTGGGCTTTTCTAATAACTATTTTTTTTCACTTTTTGTGGATGCATGGAACTATATATATAGATAGTTCTCAAATTCGTTCACTGTGATGCAAAGTCTTTTTTTTTTCATTGGTTAAATTTACTAATTCATTGAAATTACCAAAGCTTAGAACTACAAAATCAGACATAGGCTTTGCTCTTGACTGTGACAAATCACTTGCATGTAGCCATATGTTCACTATCTTGGAATTGGGGATCTCCAATTATTTGATAAAAAGCGTGAATGAATCTTGGCACTTTAATTGTTGCAGTCCATTTCTATCTATGAGGAGCCAAGGAATATGAAGCTTATTTTGTTCATTCGTAAAGCAAAGCTGATACAATTCATGGCAAAGCTTGATGAGGTGTTGTATTTAATCTTGCTCATGCTTAGTCTAGGTGTACAGTTCATCTATCACATATTGTTCAATTTAAGTTGACATATTGTTGCTTTGCTTTTTAAAGGACTGAGTTGTGTTAACTTACAGGAATTCAAGAATCGTGAGAATTTAAATCTATATTTTATATTTTACATGAATTTGGCTCATTGAAATTATTTTCCAATTGAGTAATAAATGAATATTGAAATTTCCTTTTGTGATTTTAAGAAATGGATGGAGTAAAATTATGTCAAAGGCATTACACATATTTCTTCCCAGTAACAATTTGGAACTTTGTGCTTTGAAGAAGAATTGTAAGCTTTATTATAATTTCAAGAACTCAACACTCCCCAATGCTTTTTATCTACAAATGATTCACTTGAGCACCAGTTACAGAAAACTAATTAGCAGTATATCTTGATCTTTGGCAGTAGTTGCAGGGCTGATGCCAGTGAAGCTCCGATAATATTTTTGCCTTCAATATTACTATTTCACTCTTGATTTTTCAGGATCTAGGCTCATTGTAGGAAAGCATGTTACTTTACGATTGAATGAAGTAAGTGGATGATTAATTAGTGGGAAGAAATTACATAGCCCGTAAATTTTTTTTTAAATTTTCATTTTTAAAGAGAAAAAAAATCATTTATGAGGTTAATTATCTATCTTGTTGAACTGTATTCTTGTAATTGAGATCAATTTGAAGTTGATGGCTTGTTTTTCAGAAAGAAAATCTAAAGGTTGTGATTGATTATTTGCGGGACGATGGGAATATCTCTATGATTGGAACTTTTAAGACGTGGAACTCTTGAACCCTATGTTTAGTTATATACTTATATTAATTAATATGATGGTTTTATTATTATTATTATTATTAGTAACGGCTACAAAAGATTAAAAGAACTTAAAGGTGTGGCTTGTGGCTTTCTTGCTATTTGGGTTTTAACTGCTACCTCACCTGTCATTGTTGCTAATCTGGTGTGCCACTTCCATTTTAGTGTAATTACATAAGTTATCTTACTTGATTGATTAATTAATTAATTAGTTCGTGGATTGAATAGCCAAATTGATGAATTTTCATGTCTTGGCTTTGGGGCTATTGGATTTTGCTGTTGGAAAACTACATTTTGTAATTTTGCTGCTGCAAGACTGAATTTTGCATAGATTTGATGCTGGATGTTGATGAATTTTCATGTCTTGGCCTTGGGTCTGCTGGATTTTGCTGCTGGAAGACTACATTTTGTAATTTTGCTACTGCAAGACTAAATTTTGCATAGATTTGATGTTGCTGAATGTTGAGTACTTTGATTGGCTTTCGATTGGACTTTGTTGCCTATTGGCTTGACTTTGGAATATTGATTAACTAATGTAATGTAAAGTTTGAATTGCATGTTTTCGGAATTTAGAAGTACTTTGGATATTTCTATGGATAATAAAGTTCACTAATTTAGTTCGTTGGTTTTGGATTTAATTTCATTTAGTAATTTATTTTCTTTCATATAATTTTTATAATTTAAATTTTAAATTGAGGAAGCTAAAATTGCATAATTTTATTTTAAATTAATAAATAAAATAAATAATCATTTTTTTTCAAAAACACACAATTGATATCCACAAAAAAAATACAATCCAAAATTTTCTAAAATAATGAAAATATAAAATAAAAAAATAATTTCCCTCTTTTAAGTTGTATGATATAATTATGACAGGTAAAATTTATCACAACTCGTGACGTGGTTTTATCTGTCATCTTTTCTTGACGCTGGCTACAATGACGGTAAGGATAACCGTCATCCACCCCTTACGATGACAATTTTTCCCTGTCATGATAGGTCTTTTTTCTTGTAGTGTAATATCTCGAATTTGCCTATTTTGATAAATTTGTGATATTTAAGGTTATTATAAAAGGGGTCCAAAACCTTAGTCTTGTTCACTCAGAATTTTTAATAATATTTAGTTATTCAAAAAATTTGTTTCTCTATAATTTATTTATCTTTTATGTCTCCACATCGTCATACCCTTCATCGTCAAAAACAGTTGAATATTCAAGCAATGAATCTATCGTCTCTTCATGCTCTACGGAGTTCAAACTGTTACTTAAACATGGTGAGTGGCTTTGATAAACCAAAATTGATTCTTGTTTAGCCCTTAAATGCTTTCTTTGAAATCCAACATCACCATAAATAACGTGGCTACTGGAGGTAGCTGCTCTTTTTAGGTTTTTCTTAAAAGTAGAAGCTCTCTTCCAGAGTCATTCTTATCACTAGCTTGTTCAACTTCCTACCCAACTGAGCTTTCTTTGATTAGTGTTTTGGTTCACTCTTTTTTATGCGGCAAAGCACAAAATCAAATGATTTATGTGAATTTTGTTTCCCTAACAATGATGGATTAATAGTAATTTCATGCATGATCCATCCCCATCCTCAATGTTGTCATCACTTTCATACCGAGACATTTTCTTGAACCCTAATATCTATTCATCACACCCACAAGCAAGAACACACTGTTGAGAAGTCAATATTAGCCCAAATAAGTCCACACCTAAATTAATTTGATGTCATTGCTTACATCAATTTAGTTAGGTGAAAATTAGGTATTTTTCCCATGTTTAATTTCAATGGTTTAAATTAGTTTGTGGTTATTTTAATGAGTGGTTTAGATTGTTTCTTGTAACCTATAAATACCTCATTTGTATTTGAGTTTTATCATTCAACAATCAAAGCTTTATTATAAGCATTTGAAAGCTTTCTTAAGAGTTCTTCTCTTTTTGCAATTTTGTGAGATTATTCTAAAGAGAGTTTTTCTTCTTCTTGATCAATTAGAGTTTTTACTCTATTTTGATTCAACATTTGGTATCAGAGCATTGGTTGTAAAGTCTCTTGAAATTCTGAGTATGCTCTGTGGTTGCAGTTTTGACTGATCTTCCACATCAGAAAAGATTTCTTGAGATTATTGTTGGGGTTATCACAAACCTTGAGAGGGAGCTTCTTTGTGTCAAGAGTAGTGTATTACTCTGCACGGTAGTCACTCAAGATTGTTCGGTGTAGTCAAAGTCTTGTCGATACAATGGGTGATCTTCAAGTTGTTGGAGGAATCAAGAAGCTCAACAACCAAAACTATAACACGTGGGCAACGTGTATAGAGTCTTACCTTCAAGGTCAAGACTTGTGGGAGGTTGTCGGTGGTAGTGAAGTTACACAACCGGCAGCGGAAGATGCTAACGGCGTCTTGCGGAAGTGGAAAATTAAAGCAGGCAAAGCAATGTTTGCTTTAAAAACCACAATAGAAGAAGAAATGTTGGAGCACATTCGGGATGCTAAAACACCGAAGGAAGCGTGGGACACCTTCGCTACACTCTTTTCGAAGAGGAACGATACAAAATTGCAACTTCTCGAGAATGAACTTCTATCAATGGCGCAACGTGACATGGCAGTTGCCCAATACTTTCACAAGGTGAAGTCGATATGCCGCGAAATTTCAGAATTAGATCCGACAGCTGCTATTGGGGAAGCCAGGATAAAAAGAATAATTGTCCATGGCTTGAGACCCGAATACCGAAGCTTTGTAGCCGCTGTACAAGGATGGCCGACACAACCATCACTTGTTGAGTTTGAAAATTTGCTGACAGACCAAGAAGCTATGGCCAAGAAAATGGGAGGAGTCTCACTAAAGGGTGAAGAGGAAGCGCTTTACACCAACCAAAGCAGAGGTGGTTCAAGACAGCACAACAAAGGCGGATCTAGAAAGACTGGTGAACAGACAAAAAGTCATCAGGGAGGGAATGGCTCTCGTCCAGGGGGAGCTTCGAAGAATCGCGACAGTATTAGAAAGTTCGATGGCGAATGTTACAATTGCGGGAAAAAGGGCCACATGAAGAGAGATTGTTGGTCCAAAAAGAAGTCTACCGAAAGCAACATTGCTACTTCTAGTTCTAAAGAAGATAGTGAAGATAGCTGGGATGCCGAAGCATTACTCGCTATGGAGGAAGAAGAATTAGCTCTCACGGTAACAACACCGGAAAAGATTAACTACGAGAATGATTGGATCGTAGACTCAGGCTGCTCAAATCACATGACGGGTGATAGACAGAAGTTGCAAAACTGTTCTGAGTACAAGGGAAATCGTGTGGTGGTAACAGCTGACAACTCAAGGTTACCGATAGCTCACATCGGTAAAGCGATCGTTACACCTCGATATAGTCCCAACCAAGTGCCACTTCAAGATGTCTACCATGTTCCAGGAATGAAGAAAAATTTGCTATCCGTAGCTCAATTGACATCATCAGGCCACTATGTCTTGTTTGGTCCACAAAATGTTAAGGTATTCCGAGACCTGAAGATCTTAGAAAAGCCTACGATGGAGGGACGACGATTGGAGTCAGTTTATGTGATGTCAGCTGAGTCTGCATACGTAGACAAGACAAGAAGGAATGAGACGGCAGATCTGTGGCACATGCGGCTAGGTCATGTTAGTTATTCCAAGCTAAGTGTGATGGTGAAGAAGTCGATGCTTAAAGGACTTCCTCAACTTGACGTGAGAACAAATACTGTTTGCGCGGGATGTCAATATGGTAAAGCACATCAATTGCCATACGAGGAGTCGAAGTTTAAAGCAAAGAAACCATTAGAGTTAATTCACTCTGATGTGTTTGGACCCGTTAAGCAACCATCAATTGGCGGAATGCGGTATATGGTTACGTTCATTGATGATTTCTCCAGATATGTATGGGCTTTCTTCATGAAAGAAAAATCAGAAGCATTCTCAAAGTTCAAAGAGTTCAAAGAGATAGTCGAAGGAGAAGTGGAGCAAAAGATTCGTTGCTTGCGCACAGACAACGGGGGTGAGTATAGCTCGAGAGAGTTTTCTCAATACCTACGGGAATGCCAAATACGTCATCAGTATACTTGTGCCAATACGCCACAACAAAATGGTGTAGCAGAGAGGAAAAATCGGCACCTTGCTGAAATTTGCCGAAGTATGCTACATGCGAAGAATGTACCTGGAAGATTTTGGGCCGAAGGTATGAGAACTGCAGCTCATGTCATCAACAAGCTTCCTCAACCAAGGTTGGAGTTTGTTTCACCCTTTGAGAAATTGTGGAACAAGAAACCTACAGTTAGCTATCTTCGAGTATTCGGCTGTGTATGCTATGTATTTGTTCCTGACCATCTACGTAGCAAGATCGATAAGAAAGCTGTCAGATGTATCTTTGTGGGATACGACAACCAGCGAAAAGGATGGAAGTGTTGTGATCCAGTAAATGGAAGGTGCTACACATCACGAGATGTGGTGTTTGATGAAGCATCCTCATGGTGGACCTCAGAAAAAGAAGTGTTGCCAGACTCGAAAGAATTCGAAGACATGCTACAACAAAAGATGGGGGAGCATTCTGTCCAAATTCATCTAAGCTCAGCTGGGGATCTATGCGATAGTGATAGCGAACGAAGAGTAACTCTAAATCCTTGGCAATCTGGGGTGTATCGACAACTAGATGAAGAAGGTGTGCCTAGTGAAACGGAAGAATCAACTCCATTACGAAGGTCAACAAGAACCCGAAGGCCAAATCCCAAATACGCTAATGCAGCCATAGTTGAAGAAGCAACTGGAATAGAACCTGAGACGTTCGAAGAAGCATCACAGAGTTCTGAGTGGATGACAGCTATGAAAGACGAGATCACTGCACTTGAGCAAAATCAGACCTGGGAACTCGTGCCAAAGCCAAAAGATGTGAAACCCATATCCTGCAGATGGGTTTATAAAATAAAGCACCGTCCAGATGGGTCAATCGAGAGGTACAAGGCTCGATTGGTAGCTCGTGGTTTCTCTCAACAATATGGACTAGACTATGACGAAACGTTTAGTCCAGTGGCAAAACTTACAACCGTCCGAGTCTTACTTGCACTTGCAGCCAACAAAAGCTGGAACTTGTGGCAGATGGACGTGAAGAATGCCTTTCTCCATGGAGAGCTGGATCGGGAGATCTACATGATTCAACCGATGGGTTTTCAGAACCGAGGTCATCCTGAGTATGTGTGTAAGCTGCAAAAGGCTCTCTACGGACTAAAACAAGCACCCAGGGCGTGGTATGGCAAGATTGCTGAATTTCTAACTCAAAGTGGGTATTCAGTAACATCTGCAGACTCCAGCTTGTTTGCTAAAGCTAATGGAGAAAGGATAGCTATTGTGCTCGTGTACGTAGATGATCTAATAATCACTGGAGATGATGTTGAAGAAATTTTCCGAACAAAGGAGAACTTGTCAGTTCGTTTTCAAATGAAAGAACTTGGACAACTTAAGCATTTCCTTGGGCTAGAGGTTGATCAGACGAAAGAATGGATATTTCTTTGTCAACAGAAATATGCCAAAGATTTGTTGAAGAAGTTTGGGATGCTAGAATGTAAGTCGATCTCAACGCCGATGGAACCAAATGCCAAGATGTGTGCACATGAAGGCAAAGACCTGGAAGATGCATCGATGTATCGACAATTAGTGGGTAGTCTAATCTACTTAACCTTGACTCGACCTGACATTTCTTATGCAGTTGGCGTGATGAGTCGATACATGCAAAATCCGAAGAAGTATTATTTAGAAGCGGTTCGGCGAGTACTCAGATATGTGAAGAGTACAATAGACTATGGTCTTCTATACAAGAAAGGTGGAAATTGCAAACTAGTTGGCTACTGTGATGCTGACTATGCAGGAGATCACGATACTCGCAGATCAACTACTGGGTATATGTTTACCCTTGGATCTGGAACGATTTCTTGGTGTAGCAAGAGACAACCGACTGTGTCCTTGTCAACTACGGAAGCAGAGTACCGAGCAGCAGCAATGGCAGCTCAAGAAAGCACGTGGATGATACAACTAATGAATGATCTACATCAACCAGTAGATTATGCAGTTCTGTTGTACTGTGACAACCAATCGGCAATTCGGCTGGCGGAGAATCCTATTTTTCATGCAAGAACTAAACATGTGGAAGTGCATTACCACTTTGTTAGGGAAAAAGTTCTGCAAGAAGAGATTGAGATGAGGCAAGTCAAGACAGATGAGCAAATTGCTGACTTGTTTACAAAAAGCTTGAGTGTTGGAAAGTTTGAACATTTCCGTCGTCAGCTTGGCGTGATTCAAAGAATGGGGCCTAACATTGAGGGGGAGTGTTGAGAAGTCAATATTAGCCCAAATAAGTCCACACCTAAATTAATTTGATGTCATTGCTTACATCAATTTAGTTAGGTGAAAATTAGGTATTTTTCCCATGTTTAATTTCAATGGTTTAAATTAGTTTGTGGTTATTTTAATGAGTGGTTTAGATTGTTTCTTGTAACCTATAAATACCTCATTTGTATTTGAGTTTTATCATTCAACAATCAAAGCTTTATTATAAGCATTTGAAAGCTTTCTTAAGAGTTCTTCTCTTTTTGCAATTTTGTGAGATTATTCTAAAGAGAGTTTTTCTTCTTCTTGATCAATTAGAGTTTTTACTCTATTTTGATTCAACACACACTTGGCTCAATTCTCACCCTGCTAAGCACTAAGACCAATCTCTGTATTGAACTTGGAATCTTTAGGAGATATTTGCTTTAACTGAGTGAAAAAGTAGAACATTTGACCTTCTAATAATTAGTCTCCTCTATACAATTTCCAAAATCGGTTAGGTCGTTAGACCCATAAAAAGTGTAATCTCTTATGGATTAGTATCATCATCTTCATAAAGAAGAGGGTTTTGTGTAGTCTTGTTCAAGAGATAGAACTTTAATAGTTCATGTTCGGTTAAATAGAACCTAAACCTAATGTGAGGCATTTTGTTCTTTGAACTGGGAAAGAATGAATGAGAAACAATGGAAGAGATAGAATACAAAATTTGGAAGCTTAATTATTTAGAAATCAAATGGTGTGACACTACTAGAAAAATGGTCTTTACTGACACTTGTCTTGTGACACTTTATTAAGAAGTATCAGTAATTACATGTGATTGGAGCATTTTCAATGTTTAACAGATAAGTATCACAAATTTCTAATACTATAGCGTCTGTAAATTAAGTATCAGAGATATATGACATTAAGGTATCAGTAATTAAAAAAAAATTTTAATTTTGTCTCTACTAAGAGTCGAACCGCAGACTTCTGAACTTTAGCTTTTTAATTTTAAACGTTAAAGCACTAGACCACAAGTGTATTTAATTTTTAAAAATTAAATTAAATTATCTAGAAACTATGTCTTAATGAGGTGTACATGGAAACCTAAAATCTAAAAATTTTGACGAGCAAAAATTCTATCCCCACCGCCATTTTCTTTTTTGAACCGAAGCTCTCTTATCTCTCTCTCTTCCCCCTCCCCCTCTCTCTCTCTACCTCTCTCTCTACCTCTCTCTCTAATAATGATCTACCTCACAAGCCGCTGTTGTAAACCTTCAAAGCCGCCATCCTTGAGCTAAAATACCTCTAGAAAGACGCCTAGAAAGTGTTGTGAAGAACTTGGCCAAAGTTAGGGTTCGAAAGTCAGATTCAAAAAATTAGGGCTTTTTTTGTTCGGGGTATTTTATTGTTTTTAATGTTGAGATCAGAGAGAATGAGTTTGTCACCGTCGACGAAACCACTATCAGTTATAGAATCCACAGAGGCTGATATACAAAGAACCTGTGACTTAGAAAAGGTTTTGTTTCATCTTTATCTATAATTACTTATATATATATATATATATGAAACCTTGATTTTGATTTCCTTTGGGGTTGATGTTTTTGGTTGAAGTTGGGCTTTATGAAAGCAAAGAAGAAGCAGCGAAGAGAGAAGAGGTTCTCGGTCGAATTAATCAGACAATAATTTTTTTAAAAAAATTATGAGTGATTTTGAAACTAAGATGACTTCTTGTGATATGTTTGTTATCAGTTGGTTCATTCTTCATTTTTTAATTTGGTTATGAATTGAGCTTGTTTGAGTTGTATTGGTTATCTTAGAGACTTTATTTTGTTATAGAATTTAGTGATTTTGTAATCAGGAAGTTTTGTGGGTGTGTTTGGATTTGGGTGTTCTAGGGTTTACGAACTTGAATGAGGTTGTGATTTGGTGAAATTGAAATTGATGTCAATTTTGAGCTTGAACTATTGATTCTATAGATGGGTTTGTTCTATACTTGTCGAAATTATTCGTATTCTTTGAATGCATGAGTATGCCCTGTGGACAACCTTAAATTATTTGAAGGGTTTCTCAATAGTTTATGTAATGATGATGGAGTTCAAAGACAATGATAATATCAAGTTTAAGTCACGATTCTCATTATGAGTATTTTGCCTTTTTATTCATTTTGTGGTTTATGTTAAATTATTTGTGTTCTGAGTGCCAACGTGTGTGTTGTGTACGGAGTTTAGGCACCGGTGATAAGAAACCTGGACGTTTCATATTCATGGATAGTAATTATATAAAGCAATTGGGTTTCTATCTTTTGATGAGTCACCTGGACGTTTCATATTCATGCAATAAATAGCCACAGTTTCTATAGATGTTAAAAAGCCTTTGCTACAAGAAACCCCTTCAGCTTCAAGTTCCAATCCCATTATTAGCCCTCTTTCCTTTCCTTTTTCCTATAAAAGTTCTTCTCTTTAAAGTTGCTTTTTGCACAAGTGCTTTTTCATTTGCTCTCATCAGAGGTGAGGAACTTTGTAGATGATGCTTCAATGGGTCCAAGTTTCATTATGAAATTATTTCATTTCAGTTATTTATTTTCTTTACATTATGTCATCGTAGGCTGCTGGTCCAATAAATTAAAAATGAGAAATTCCCTTCTTTCTTCAGTGCCTTCCCAGCTTTACTACTTTGGCAATGGTACTTTCAATTAGTTTTCTATGAAGCTTGAGTAGAGCCTAATACAAAATATTTATTTTTGCTTGGAGTTAATTTTTTACTGGGTTTTTAATTAATGGACAAACACATTGTGTGTTGTGATGATATTTAATTTTTCAAATGCCATATTTGGCCAATTCCATGCAAGTTGATAGCCTAGTGTATGCTTTCTTTCTATCCTTCAAACATTAATACACCATTTTAAGTACATAAAATGAATACAAGATATTTAAAGATGCTGTAGAGTGCAGGCAAATGGCAAAAGCAAATTTTGTTTTTTTTTTTTTGGGGTGATTATGGACTATGGTGTTTGCTGGAATAATCAAAAGCATTTTTTTTCCAAAGATCTGAGAAGTACTTGCTCGTTTGATCAAATTCAATCAGCCATTTATCATTTAAGAAGAAGGAAAAAAAATTATCGTGCCCTTTACTTTTGTCTTGGCTTTTTATCAAACATCACAGCATGTCCTGTTTGCGGTGGTCTTGGCTTGCATTGTATGTTCTTTTCTAACTTTATTGGTTGTCTCTTATGGACATGTGTGTAGTAGTGAGTGTATGGGCATGAGTGAGTGTATATATGATCATCAATTTCAATAAAACATGCATGATAGATGATAATTTTTCAGCTTATTGAATAATTATTTCGTAGTCTTGACTTCCTTTCCCTATTTTTTGTTCCTTTTTCTTCTCAGGAAAACATACACATTATCGTAGATTCCTTTGCCATTTGCAGACTAAGACAGCCCAACACGAGGTTAAAGCGTTAACTTGTGATTTTTATTTATGAATATAGTGATATTTTTGTTAAAAAAGGTATCAAGATTAATGATATAAGGTCTTTGTTTGTAAAGTCTGGGTTTGTGAATTCAAAGGGGGTGGAACTATATGAATTAAAGATATTCTTAGAAAGATAGAGAATATGCAGAGCTTTAAGAGGTACATCTCTTAATTGCCTTGAACTCTATATTTATTATGAATATTTTGGATTAGTAGCTCCATCAATATAATGGCTGAAATGTTTTATTATTCTAGTAGAGTAATTTGAAATGAGTTGACACTAATTGCATTATGCAGAAAGTGTGTAATTATCAAGAGTTAAATGCTTTACTCTCACACTTAGGCTTGGTGTCTAAAAGACATAATTGCAAGCCTTTTTTTTTGAAAAAAACATACTATGTTGTATTAGATATTAAATTTTATTGTGAATTTCTTTTAGCTGGAAAATCATTGTTTTTTATATAATGAGAAATAAGCACACTTTCTTGAAACTAGATGTTATACTGAAAACTTGAATGCTATAATTTGCTCTCTCACTCTCTCTTATTCATATATATAAGAGAATGAATTCATCATCACCTTTTTTTTTAATTTATATCTATAGTTAAATATATTCTACCTTATTTCTAATCAAATGAGGTACAACATTCTTATTCTCTAATTTTCCTTTAAGATAATTAAGTTGATCTGTTCATAGCTTATGAATATTTTTGTTTTCGAGCAAAATATGTTTATTTCTATTAGCTTTGTCTCTGTATTGCTTGTTAATTTATTTTGCAAGTGTTGGAATTTGGCAACCAATTTCTTTTCCTTTTTCTTTTATTTGTTTGCAGATATGATTAGTATGTTTAAAGTGTTTCTTCTTCAACTTATATCCCTAACCCATCAAATTCATCGAATGAAGAAGCCATCCGTGATAATGCATGATTGCAGTACTTATGTTCATGGAGTGAAAAATAATAATCCTTCTAAATTTAGCTTTTAGATTTGGTAAATTTAGCCCTTAAATTCAGGTACGAGTAGAAGGAATTTGATTGGATAATAACAGTTAAGATTATTCAATTGTAAGAATAAGATGTCTTGTAATAAGACGCCTTGTGTATTGAAGTATTTGGATTGTGTAATATATATTGATAAAATTAAAATGTTACGAAAGGTTTTGCAATATAAATTGATTTTTGTTCTTATTTCTCACTGCCTTTTAATTCTATCAACAAATCAATGGGCAACGTCGTTTTATATATTTATTTTTTTAAATAATAAATAAAGTAGTGATACTATAGTAACAGTAATCACAAATATTAATATAGTATTGTAATATTTTGATACCATGGTGTTATGATTTTAGTGATACTATAGTAATAGTAATAACTGACACCACTTACAAGTGTCAATATTTTTCTGACTGTCAGATTACTGACTCAATTAGCAAGTGTCACTAAAAGTAATTACTGACACTATTCTAATGTCAGTAAATATCATTTTTCTAGTAGTGTGAAGGCGCCCAATATTGGGAAATACTATATAGCCGATTAATATGCAATTTGAATTTAAGGTCAGGAATACGGGCATATTGTCGCGCGCACAACAAGTTTACCGATGAAAAAATTTGTTGAATTATAATTTTGGTGCATAAAATTCAAGTGCCAACTAGTAGCTATTAATATGGTGGTGATGTTTAAGGTTAGGATTCAGGTGCCAGAGCCATAGGCACGAAGTGATGATTGTTGTTTGTTTGCTAGCCATTGTAGTTGGATTTTGAATTTTGGCTTCTTGTTTTAACACACACGTGCAGTGAAAGTGATTGATATTATTAATGTTATTTTTTTGTTTATTTAAGTGTTTGTACATATTTTTTATTAGTAAATCACTACAACAAAAAAGAGCTTTGTTCGTCATTAAAAATTGCAATTCTCGTCGCCATAGAAGCATCGCGTCAGGAACTTAAATTCTTCAACTCATGGAGGTATTTTCAATTCAATTCATAGGGATAGAGACTTAAATAATGAATACAATTTACAGGTTGTTTATAGTGATAAAATTGCAATTTTACTCCCACTTTTCCAAACATATACACAATGATCAAGCTTATTTATTTCATTACCAAGTTTTAGTATTGATTGGTGAAAAGTGAAATACCATTAGGAAGATGGTTGTTTGAGACCATAAAATAGATTCTTTTGGCCGATAGACTTTATTTTCTTGATTATTTTCAATAAAACCTTCTAGTTATTCCATATAAATGTTTCTTCAAGGTCACATTCAAGAATGTAATTTTAACAATTCAAGGTCTAAGATACACGTTTAGTCATTGGGGAATAAATACTTACATAGTATGTCCCGGATTTTTGTGTATAACCCTTAGCTATAAGCCTAGCTTTATATCCTTTTAATGTTCCATCAAACTTGGACTTTTTCTTGAGGACCCAGTTACATCCTATAGCCTTTGCTCCATGTGGAAGGTTTCTTATTTTCAAACTTCATTTCTATTAATTGAATTTATTTCTTCTTCAATAGCTTTTAACCATTCAAATGAATTTGATGAATTAATTTCCTTTTTATCATTTTTAAGCTCATCTAATGATTCTATTATGTTATAAACATAATAATCTTTAAGCTTGGAAGTAGGTTCTAGCTCTTTTGCTCCCACTAAGCATAGGATGTGTGGAGAATTCATTTTGATTAAACGATTGTAGAGAATCTTGATTTATAAGTTATATCCCTTATCTACATCCAAAGATGAATTATTACCAGAGATATTTGCATATTTGTCTAATAATAATATTTTTCTAAAGGATTTACTTGTTTTACTCAACAAAAATTGCATCTCTACTTTTTATTACGACTTTTTTATTATGATAAAATTTATTTCCTCAATTGTTTTCTGGGCATCCAATAAATTTACATTTCATAAGTTAAGGATTAGGTTTTAAGATATAAGTTTTGCAACACCAAACCCTTATGTTAGAAAAATCAAGTGTCTTGCTAGTATAATTCATAAGGAACTAATTCTTTGGATTCCGTGGTGACTGTATTTAGAATATATATTGCTACTAGGGGTGAGCAAAGAACTTGATCCGATCCAATTCGACCGATTTGATCCTAAAAAACTTAGATTATGATCTGATTAGACTATTTGCATAATCAGAGGAATATTGCACATCCTATATAACCTTTTCTCTTATAGTAAGGTTTGCTTCTATACAATTGATCTTGACTATTATTGCATATTTAGATCTTGAGTTATATCAGATGGATATAAAAACTGCATTTCTCAATAGAGAATTAGGGGAATAAATTTATATGCAACAGCCACAGGGTTTCGTTGTTAATGGTTTGGATCGCAAGGTATGCAAGCTCAAAATATCTATCTATGACCTTAAACAATCCTCTAGACAATGAAACCTTAAATTCCATTAGGCTATAGTTTCTTATGGCTTCATGATGGTTGAAGAAGACCATTGTGTGTACATTAAGAGGTCTGAATTTTGATATGAAAGATATGGGTGAAACAACTTATATATCAAGAGTCCAAATTTTCAGGAATCATTCAAGGAAGCTTTTAACACAATTACAATAGCCTTACGTTAAAAAGATCTTTAAAAGATTCAACATGTCTAATTGTAAGCCAGTGGAGACCCCAATAGCCGAAGGATAATATCTTAGTCTCAATATGTGCTCCAAGACTCCTCAAGAAAAGGAAAGAATTGCTAGAGTTCCTTACACAAATGTCATTAGAAGTCTTATGTATGCCATGATGAACACAAGGCCTAATATCAATTATGTTGTAGGACTGGTGAGTAGAGACTAGTTTAAATTTGGTCAGAAGCATTAGAGTGCTATCAAGAAGATTTTAGCATATCTCAAAGGCATCGTAAATTATTCGTTATGCTATCAAGGAGGTGGTTTGCAACTTGTTAGACATTTAGATGCACTACCAAAAAAATGACTTTCACTGATACTAAGTTGCTGATACTAAATAAAAAAGTATTAATATTTGATGACCTAAGCAACTTTTAGCGCCTTTAACATATTAGTGCCAGTGGTTATTGATATTACAATATCATAAACCTTTACTGATACTAAGATATATATTTTTAATTTTAATTTTGATTTTTCTTATTCTAAACAGCGTAGTTTTAATCTTAAAATTAGTGTATCTTAAATTCAACACTTGCTAAAAAATTTCGGCCTTCAACGAAACAAAACCCTTCCCTCTTCATCTTCTCTCTCTTCCAAATCCTTCCCACTTCTTTCAATATACCCTAAATTGAAATAAAACAAATCTCTCAGCCTCTTAAGTCTTAGCAAAACAAAAACTCTTAGCCTCCCAAAAAATTAAAATCATAATCCTTCTCACCAACACTTTCCATTTCCTGTTTCTCTCTAGTTTTACTTTATGCGTATGGATCTTGATTCTTTGGTCACCAGCAGAGACAACCAAAAGATGGAGAAATTCAAACAAGAAGAGGAAGAATAAGGAAAGGAAGAGCAAGTCAAAGAAACTAGCCTCACAAATCTAGATGAGAACTTCCTGTTTGAGGTGTTGTAACACATGGGCGGCAGGACCTTGGCACGGGCAGCCTGCGTCAACAAGATATGACATACGACGGCTCAAGACGAGCGCCTTTGAGAGTATATATGCATCCACCACTTCGCTAACTTTGGGTGTGCTACCCAACAGCTCAAATCCGTGGTTCTAGCTCTCGGTGTCGGTGGCTCCCGTCGCCTTCAATCCCTTTACCTCCACTAGCTTTTTCAGGTCGCCACCTAATGCTCCGCCTTCTTCCTCCAACTGAAATCCTCTCCCACGCGTGATGGGCCTCAAGACCCCAACCCACTGGTGGAGAGACGAGGTTCATCTCTTCTTATCTCTGCTTTTCGTTCGTTACTATAAGATGATCACTGTTAGGGATCTAACCAAGCAATAATTTATTTACTCTTTCCTCGTTATCTATCCACCTATCTATATTTGTTTTTTTTTTTCTTTCCTTTTGGCTAGTGAGTTTTTTTTTTAATAAAGAAAAAGAAAACAATTTTGCATGTATGTTGTCTGGGATTTTAATTTGTGATATGTATTCTTATTATGCTAAACTATGAATCAATCGGAATTTCCTCTCAAGTCATACGCAATCCTTTTTTGTAATTTAATGAAGGGATATTTTCATTTGTATACCTTATAAATGCTCTGTTATCAAAAATACTACAACACTTTGAGGATGTATCAATCGTCCACCCTAAATTGACAAAAGCTATCTGCCGACCACCAAACCGTTAACTGTCGTTTGAAAGTTAACGGAATTATAGCGAATTGACAATTTTACCCTTTAAAAGTATTACTTGTATACCCTTAAATTCTTTTATTATCACTTGTATACCCTTAAATTATCACTTGTATCATATGGAAAGACCAAATTACCCCTCTGGCATTATCCTATTTAAACGGCAAGTAACGGTTTGGTATACGGCGGATACATTTTGTCAACTTAGGGTGGACGATTGATACACCCTCAAAGTGTTGTATTATTGTTTTTAACTGAGAATTTATAGAGTATACGAATGATAATTTCCCTTTAATGAAATATGAAATGTGCTTTAGAAAAATTTTATTTTAGATCATTTGTCTAGATTTAATTTTTGTGGTGAAAAATACAAACTTGCTTGAAGATCGGTTTTTAATGGGTAAAATTGCTATTATGAACAATGTTAAATTGATTTTTAAAGTAATTTTAGGCTTGTTTCTATAAAAGCTATTGCTCATGTGGTAGCATGTCATGCCTTTTTCTCTGCAGCAAGTACTATAGATAATCTGAGGACTTAAAGACTCCACTATGAAGATTCTGGACCTCTTTATTGCTGCATTTATACCAGTTTTAAAGGTACTTCTGCTTACTGGTCTTGGCTTATTTCTTGCACTAGATTAGATAGATATATTGAGGGACTTGGCACGCCAGCATTTGAACAAGGTAATTCTCACTGCAATTTAACTGCAAAAAAATTTCAAATGATGTTATATTTTTTCTTCAAAACATTTTACTAAAGTCTGCCAAGCTGTTAAAGGATTTGGTTCTTTTAATGTTGTACAGGTTGTGTTTTTCGTCTTCAATCCAGCACTTGTTGGTAGCAGTCTTGTAGAGCACATTAAAGCTGAAGGGATGGGCATGTTGTGAGTTTGCATTCTTTACGAAACCTGTGCAGTTTCTTCTATTTTTTTTATTATTCTTTTGGTCTTCTTACCATGTTTTCTCATTTTCTTCTTACCATGTTTTCTCATTTTCTTCTGTCAATTCATTGAAAGTAGCTTTCATAAATAAAATAAAACTATGTAGGTGGTTTATGCCGTTAAGTATCCTTATTACATTCATCGTTGGCTCAGCACTTGGATGGATAGTTCTAAAAACTGCAAAAGCTCCTTATGATTTGTGGGGCCTTGTGTTAGGATGCTGTGCTGCAGGTTCTTTTCCCTCTCTCGCTCTCCTTTTCTTTATTTGAGTCAAATGAAGATAGGTGAGCAAAAATGTTATAAATGTTCTTTTGTTGCTTATATTCTTAACCAATGGTTTGCTTGCTGAAGTAGCAGTATTTTTTAATGAAATGGATTAAGAATGAACTCAATTCAATTCTTTGCTTTACTTCTATGAATAGTTTTGGATAATTTTTATGGTGTATTTGGATGGATCATATTAAGAATGTTCCTTAGTCATCTCAGGCAAACTATTACCTATAGTCCTAGGTATAGGAATTAGAAAAAGTTTTAGATGATCTTGGGTTTGTTAATTCAAAGATGCATTTTATTTTTCTTTGTACAAATTTGTTTTGCCTCTGACGTTACAGGTAACTCGAGGAATATGCTCTTCATTATAATTCCAGTAATTTGTAAAGAAAGGGGCAGCCCATTTGGTGATGCTGATGCCTGTTATCGCCAGGGAATTGCTTGTTCTGCACTTTCAATGGCAGTATGAATCTTTCCCAACTCTACAAATGTCTAAATAAGCAGTCTATTGCTTGCCTTCTTTAAAATGAGTAGTGAGTATGAAAAACTAATTTGGGATCTTTTTCAATATTTTGATTTTTCTTATTATTGATATTTCAGATTGGAGCCATCTACGTGTGGTCATATGTATATAACATTGTGCGGATATATTCATCATGTACGAATTCTGAAGGAGAGAAACTAGATAATTCCACTGAAAATATAACACCCATGGAAGAAACAACTGAAAAACTTTCAAATTCCCGTATGAAACCACTGCTTCCTTTAAATGGGTGCTTAGCTGTCAAAAACCATTTGAATCATTTTGAACATGATTGCTCTATTACTGCAAGGAAGCCACAGGTTGGCTAAAGTTCTAACTTTGATCTGTATGTATCATGAACTTCTTTCTCTGTTGTTGAAGCCTTTTTTAATTGGAGCCTACTCTTGATTTCCTTTTATATGTAGGAACTACTTCCAAGTTTCAAGAATAGTCTCAGTGGTGTAGTAAAACAAATTTGTGGTTTTCAAAATTTGATGAACCATTTTCTTTTGTTGGGTGGATTTTGTTGGCATTGAGTATTGTCGTTTCTTGTTGTTGGTATTATTATTCAGGCCATTGAAGATCATGGAGAATGATAGCGGTAGCACACCAATTCCATTTGCCTTTATTGTTTAGTATCGCTACTCAGGTTGTTGTAATGACAAATAAGTTGTAGTTTTTTTAAATTAGAAACTAGTTGTGGTTTTTAGTATTGTTGTGCTATTGAAACTGTGGTTGATGAATTTGGTTACTGAATATTGGATAGAACCTATTGAAATGCAAGTAACGCAACCCAAGAGGGGGGGGGGGTGAATTGGGTTTTTAAAAATTATGCAATACAATTCGCACAAAAAATTAATCTAATGCCTTAATGAAATAGAGAACAATAAATTCAAACAAGCGTAAAAATAAAAGAGCAAGGAAAGAGAAAAACAAACACGCGGATTTTTACGTGGTTCGACAATCCCCGCCTACGTCCACGCCTCCAAGCCAACCAAGCTCGAGGATTTTACTATCCAAGCCTCCCAAGTCTTCAAGTTTTTACAATTGACTTCCAAGGTGTCAATGAACCTTTACAATCAAGAGATTATCTTCTCAATCTCTTCACCCCAAGTGTTTCCCACACTTACACACTCACACACTCACAATTTGATAAAAAATGAAAATTACAATAAAAACTCTCTTTAAGAGTGGATATGTAAATAATAGCTCAACAATTATTCAATCAATGATAATTTACGTTTTGGAAGCTCAATATATGTTGTATGATCTTATATTTGCTTGCATTCGTCCTTAGAATGAAGTTTGAGTTGAGTTTTTATAGTTAAAACTTGAAAACTAGCCGTTATAGGTAAATTCCCGCGCCCAAGCAGTTAGTTGCTTGATTTATCCAGCTAGCCACTCAGGAACAGTGATATTACTATTATTTTTGAACTTTGGTACAATAATAATGTTCATTGAAATTACACTTTGGCCCAAAACTTTCTATAATTATACTATAGCCCAAAACGTAAAAAAAACTTTATAAATAGGTCCAATTTCAAAACTTCCTAAGAATAGTTGTCTTTCCCAAACTTTCTGAAATTATGATATGGCCCCAAAGATTTTATTATTTCGCACAAAGGTCCTTTTCAACATAATACCCATATTTTTCAAAGTTCTCAAAACCTTTCACTTTAGTCCAAAATATTCATAAATTATAGTATGGTCCAATGAATATAGTTTGAAGACAAGATTGAAGACACTCAACGGACAACAGCGATGTCAAGAATATAGTTTAGAACTCAACGAACAAATTAGTGCGATAAATTCTTGTAAAGCTGGTATGATTTAATTGATGCATGATTTAGCATAAACTAAATACTTTAATTGAAGCTCAAGAGATTAATTTAATTAAATATTTTTCATAAACTAAAAGGTTTTATTTTTATAAAGTAAAATATTTTGTGGATTTGAGTAATTTGGACTTAAATGCTAAGATTTGAAATCTTTGATTTTAATAAGTATTAAATTTCAGAGTTGAACGTTTTTACAAACATTTGAAATATTTTGGGCCATAGTATAATTTATGAATATTTTGGACTAAAGTGAAAGATTTTGAGAACTTTGAAAAATATGGGTATTATGTTGAAAGGACCTTTGTGCAAAATAATAAAATCTTTGGGGCCATATCATAATTTCAAAAAGTTTGGGAAAGATAACTATACTTAGGAAGTTCTGAAATTAGACCTATTTGTAAAGTTTTATGACATTTTGGGCCATAATATAATTATAGAAAGTTTTGGCCCAAAGTATAATTTTAGTGAACAGTATTACTGTAGCAAAATTCAAAAACAACGGTAATATCACTGTTCCTGAGTGGCTAGCCGGATAATCAAGCGGCTAACCACTTGGGCGCGAGAATTTACCTATAACGGCTATTTTTTGGACTTTAACTATAAAAACTCAACTCCAACTTCATTTTAAGAACTAATATAAGGAAAAACAAGATCATATAACATATATTGAGCTTCCATTTCGTAAATTATCATTTGTTGAATCATCATTGAGCTATAATTTGTTTATCCACTCTTAAAGAGAGTTTCATTTTTGTAATTTTTATTTCTTATCAAATTGTGAGTGCACAAGTGTGAGAAACACTTGGGGTGAAGAGATTGGGGATATAATCTCTTGTTGTAAAGGTCTATTGACACCTTGGAAGTCAATTGTAAACATTTGAAACCTTGGGAGGCTTGGATAGTGAAATCCTCAAGTCGGGTGAGCTTGGAGGCGTGGACGTAGACGGGGATAGCCGAACCACGTAAAAATCCTTGTGTTTGTTTTCTCTTCCCTTACTCTTTTAATATTGTGCTTGATTGAATTTATTGTTTCTGATTTGATTAAGGCAATAGATTAAATTGTTGTGTGAATTGTTTTGCATAAGTTTTTAGAAACCCAATTCACCCCCCCCCCTTTTGGGTTGCATAACTTTCATTTCAGAATGAAACTAATTTATGATGTAGATTGAATTAAAAATGGGCTAAAAAAAGTTTGAAAATGAAGAGAGAGAAACGGTTAAAGTGAGAATTTTTTATTTTGGGTTTTATGTGGAGAGTTGATGAAATGTTGTTTTGAGAGTGAAAATTGAAGGAGTAATGGATGAATAATGAGTTGGATGATTGATTTTAACAAGAAAATGAGTAAAAGATGAAGAGATTTGAGAAAGAAAATGGAGAATACTATTCACGCGTGAATGAAATGAGAATGGAATGATGAAGAACATGTGAAGAAATCATGATGGAGAAGTGTTTAATGAGGAGGAAATGCATGGGTATTAGTTTGAATGGTTGATTTGGGCATGAAAATGGATGAAAAAGGAAGAAATTGGAAGTGAAAATTGATGGGTTACTCACGGTTTTGAATGAAAAAGAGAACATGTGCAGAAAACTAACGAAGGAAGAAGAAGAAGCAAAAAAAAAAAAAATGCCAAACTCGTGACCAAGCGGCTAGCCACTTGCTCTTGGGTTGGGGATAGTTTCCAAGCGGCTAGCCGCCTGGTTGCTGTCTAGCTGCACTTTATTTAATTTCTGGCTAATTTTAATCAATTTCGTGACCATTTTGTGATCCTGAAACATCTCAAGAGCCAATTTAATGCATGATTCATGATTTTAAACATCTAAAAGATGATTAATTCAAACTAATAATCCATCCAACAAACATATATTCATGAAGCACATAAGCATTCAAAAATTAATAAATCAATCACCTCATATATCTAACTTGCTCAAACACTTCATAAACATTAATAATCATCAAGAAAACAATTTTAATAGATTCAATAACATAAATAGAGATGATAATGTGAAAATTTTATCAACCCAAGTTCATGCCGAATTTTTGAAAATTGTTCTTCGCAAAGGGGTTTTGTAAAAATATCGACAAGTTGTTTTTCCGTAGAGATAAATTCTAATGCAATATCACCCTTTTGTACATGATCTCTTAAGAAATGATGTCTAATCTCTATATGCTTGGTTTTAGAGTGTTGAATAGGATTCTTTGAAAGATTTATGGTGCTAGTATTATCACACTTGATAGGAATTTGTTCAAGATTAATACCATAGTCTCTAAGTGTTTATTTCATCCAAAGTGCTTGTGCACAACAACTACCTGTGGCAATATTGAAATATGAATGTGCAACCCAAGAGGGGGGGTGAATTGGAATTTTAAAATTAATTGAACAAATCCACACAACAAGCAATCTAATGTCTTAATAAAAATGAAAGCAATAAGTTCAATATAAGCACAATAATTAAAGAGTAAGGGAGAAGAAAAACAAACACACGAATTTTTACGTGGTTCGGCAATCCCCGCCTACGTCCACGCCTCCAAGCGATCCAAACTCGAGGATTTCACTATCCAAGCCTTTCCAAGGCTTCAACAAATACAATTGACTTCGAGGTGTCAATAAACCTTTACAATGAAGAGATTATCTCCCAATCTCTTCACCCAAGTGTCTCACACACTCAAGTTCTTACAAATGAAGTGAAGAAATAAAGATTACAATAAAACTCACTCAATGAGTAGATAATCAAAGATGAAGAACAAAGAATGATTTAATGATTTGTGTGTTTACAAATTGAAGACCCAAGATATCACGTGTGCTTTTTGTTCTTGCTTGTTGGAGAGTGTTAGAGAGATTCAAAATGAGTTGGATTTGAGTTTTTATAGTTTGAGCTCGAAAACTAGCCGTTACTCACATTTTGGGCATATCCGGCTTGCCGTTTAGCTATCCGGCATGCCGTTTATATGTTACCGTTATGGAAAAATTTTGAATTTCAAATTATCCGGCTCGCCGCTTACGAATCCGGTATGCCGTTTATGCTCCAGAAGCTCACTGGTCGATAACCGGTCTGCCGTTTAAGCTATCCGGTATGCCGTTTTTGAAATGGTAACATTCTGCCCCGTAACCGGCTTGCCGGTTATCAGTATCCGGTAAGCCGGATGCTACAGTAACCTGCTACAGTGATATTTTCTGAATTTTCAATTTTGACCCCAAAACTTTATAAAACTGTAGTATGGCCCAAATCGTTTTAAAAGTTTGCAGATAGGTCCAATTTCAGAATTTTAGAATAATGCTTTGTCAATCCCACAACTTTCTAAAATTATGATTTTGCCCAAACTTTGTGAAATTATAGAATGGCCCAAAAGTATTTAAATAGTTTCAAATAAGTCCAAATCCGAAATTTTAAAAACATTATCAAAGCTTTTAAAATACTTTCATTTTAGTTCAAAATACTTTAATTCTATAACATCATTTTCTTATTTTAAAAGCACAATTCACAAACCTTTGCTTAATAAAAAACATGTGGTTTGTTATCATCAAAATTAATATTTATAGCCATATAGGCTAACAATCTCCCCCTTTTTGATGATGACAAAGCACATTAAAAATATAATTTAGTTATGAAAAACTCACCCTCAATTAATGCAAATTTAAAAAATGATTTGAAAATTATTTAACAAAAACTCCCCCTGCATACATGCATACTCCCCCTAGATACATGCATGTTTTCATACTGATTAAATCATAACACATATTAAATCATTCTCCCCCTTCATCATCAAAAAGAATAAAAAACTCCCCTTATCAATCAGCAAAATCACAACATAAGCGCATTAGTAAAATATATCCATAAGCATAAGAAAATCCATATAATCCATAATGATCAATCAAAACAAATCCATAACATCCAACATAAATAGTCACAACAAATCCATATCATCCGAAAACAAATACATAAACCGAAAAGCACAATAACCATCCATAAAATCGAAAATAAAAAAGAACACACAATGCAACAAATGAAATGTAGATGTGTCCAAGTACAAGCATAAAATACTACTCATGTGGTGAGGATGGAGGTGATGGAGGCGGAAACGGATATGGAATGCCGAAGTGCTCAAAGAGGAGGCGCTGACCATGGATGAGCTGCTGCTGCTGCTGAAACTCAGTCTGCCGCACAGAGAGTGTCCGCACTTCATCCATAAGCTGGTGAAGAGTGACGTCGTCAGAGGTAGGAGGATGTGGAAGTGATGAAGCGGATGCAGAAGCACTAGGAGCTGAACCAGCCGTGAGAGTATCTCGGCGTCTACGATGCCCTCGAAATACGAGTGAGAAAACTGGAAGCTGATCAGCTGGAATCACAACATTAAGTGGTTGATCATCACTGGGGGCAAGAAAAGTAAGCTGGTTATCGTTGTATTTAACCCAAGTGCCATCCTTCCACTCAAATCCTAACCCAATAATAACCTCATCTCCAATGCCCTTAGACGGCCTACAAGATGGTGCGAGAATCGGCACATCAAAAAATTTAAGGATTCGAGTAATGAAGTGACCATAAGGAAGAGAACGGGTAATCAAGGAGGGTATGGTCAACATGGTGCGGATGATGGTATAGCTCAGGTTAACCGGACGACATCTAAGAATACAGTCAATCAAGGCAACGTCCATATGAGAAACCTCATCTAGATGACCTGATCTAGGAAGTACAATTCATTGTATAATACGAAGCAAAACACGAGTTTGAAGACAAAGACACTGAGTACGGAAAAGAATGGTACAATCTTCAACAGAAAGGTCATTACGCCGACAAATATTACGAACGGCGTCAACATGAACATAACTATCAAGTTTCGGAGATTTCCTAGGTGAAAAGATTTCTTGGCCAAAATCGGATGATCCTAGAATAGAATTCAATACGGAAACATCAAAATCAATCTTAACTCCTCCAACATTGGTGATTACTCGAGTCTTATTCTTCTCGGAAACTTCCATGTTCGAGTAAAATACTTTCACCAAGTCGGGATACACATTCTCCTCAATCAACAAAGCATTAATCCAACCAACATCTCCCAACGATTGAAATATATTTCTATAGCTAATCTTGAGAGTATGCATAACATCCGGTAAAACATAGAAAGTATTGAGTACCTCACGAGACCGGAAGTTTTGTTGAAACCGTTTGATCAAGTGTTGCTTGTTTTGGAAATGAATGGACTCAAAAGAGAATTGATTTGAGGTGCCCCTTGCTTCCCGTGGCCTAGTGATTGATTGAACCGGTTCTTTGCCTTTTCTTCGAACCGGCCGAGAGCTTGACATTTTGAGTTTGATGGATTTGAGGATAAAAACACCAAAGAGGATGAAGATGATGAAGATTGAAAGTGATTTGGAGAAACAAATTTGATCAAAAAAGACTTGAGAGTGATAAATCTAGAGAGAGAAAAAATCGGCTCAAAGCTAGGTTGAAATCCGGATCTACAGTTTTGGATGTTGAAAATGGAGTTTAAAGATGGTTTTGAGTGAATGAAGTGATGGGAAATGATTCTCTTGACTCAATTTGATGTGAAAATGGAAGAAAAAGATGGATTTTAGAGTGAAATCAAGAGAGGAGAAAACGGGTTGTAGAGAGAGACAAGAAACGGCTTGCCGAATGGAGGAGGAAGAAGATGAACAGCATGGTTAAGCCGCGAATCCGGCATGCCGGATGTGCTAACCGGCTTGACGCTTAATGGGCAGCAAGTCACCAAGACTTAAACGGCTTGCCGGTTCACTTGGGGAGCAAAAAAAATCCGGTTTGCCGGATGTGAGCCCGAGAACCAAAAACACGAAAACGGCTTGCCGGTTGTGAATAACCGGTAGGCCGGTTGTGAGGCAGAGAGATAGCTCAGCAAATCCGGTTTTCCGGATTAAAAATCCGGTTGTCCGAAATTTGTCCGACGAGAGATCAATAAGGAGAAATGTTTTTCCGGAAGAATGGAAAGATAATTTTTGCTAGCTTTTATACTTGTACGACACACCATTTTATTTCCGGCTTTAAAAATTGATTAATTTTAAATCATTTTAAGATTTAAAACTTTTCAATGAGCCATTTAATGCATGCAACACAAAATCATAAAATCTTAAAATCACAAGCATATCAAGCCATCTATCATATATCCATACAATAACAAACAAGTTAAGCTATTTAGTAAAACATGAATTAAGAATCAATATTCATCATTCCAAGCTCATGTCTTATCTTTATAAAATGCTCTTCGCTAAGAGGTTTTGTAAAGATATCCGCAAGTTGATTTTCAGTAGAAACAAATTTAATCACGACATCTCCTTTTTGAACAGGATCTCTAAGAAAATGATGTCTAATTTCGATATGCTTAGTCCTAGAATGTTGAATGGGATTCTTAGAAAGATTTATAGCACTAGTATTGTCACATAAGATAGGAATTTGATCAAGATTAATGCCATAGTCTCTAAGGGTTTGTTTCATCCATAAAATTTGCGCACAACAACTACCTGCGGCAATATATTCTGCTTCGGTGGTTGAAAGCGCAACCGAGTTTTGTTTCTTACTAAACCAAGAGACAAGAGAATGACCTAGGAAGTGACATGTTTCACTAGTACTTTTTCTATCAACCTTATATCCAGCAAAATCGACATCCGAATAACAAGTTAAATCAATATGAGTTCCTCTAGGATACCAAAGGCCAAGATTAATAGTGCCAATTAAATATCGAAAGATGCGTTTGACAGCAAGCAAGTGGGACTCTTTAGGACATGATTGAAATCTAGCACACAAGCAAACACTAAACATAATATCAGGCCTACTAGTAGTCAAATAGAGTAAGGATCCGATCATACCTCGATATGTCTTGATGTCAACTTCCTTACCTTTCTCATCTTTGTCTAGCTTGATGGTAGTGCTCATAGGAGTGCTTTTTGCCGTTCCATTATCATAGCCAAATCTTTTGAGTAGATCTCTCACGTACTTGGCTTGGTTTATGAAAATTCCTTCCTCGTTTTGTTTAATTTGAAGTCCAAGGAAGTACTTCAACTCTCCCATCATACTCATTTCAAACTCTTGACTCATACATGATGAAAAATCTTTACACAACAACTCATTAGTAGAACCAAAAATAATATCATCAACATATATTTGAACAATAAGTATGTCTTGATTCTTATGCTTAACAAAAAGAGTTGTGTCCGCTTTTCCTATTGAAAACTCGTTATCCAACAAGAAATTTTTAAGCCTATCATACCAAGCTCTAGGTGCTTGTTTTAAACCATACAAAGCCTTGGATAACTTATACACATGATCTGGAAATTTTTCACTTTCAAAACCAGGAGGTTGTTTCACATAAACTTCCTCCATAATGTATCCATTTAAGAAAGCACTCTTGACATCCATTTGATACAAAATAAAATCCTTATGACATGCATATGCTAACAACATCCTAATGGATTCTAATCTTGCTACAGGTGCAAAAGTCTCATCAAAATCAATTCCTTCTTCTTGGTTGTAGCCTTGAGCCACTAATCTAGCTTTATTTCTTACAACCACACCGGATTCATCCATTTTGTTTCTAAATACCCACTTAGTACCTATAATGGATTGATGTTCCGGATTAGGAACTAACTCCCATACATTATTTCTCTCAAATTGATTCAACTCCTCTTGCATTGCTATAATCCAAGATTCATCATTTTCCGCATCCGCAAAGGATTTTGGTTCAATTTGAGAAATAAATACAGCATGCTCACATGTGTTTCTAAGTGATGATCTAGTGGTAACACCTCGTGAGGGATCTCCTAAAATTATATCCTTAGGGTGAGAGGATACATACCTCCACTCTTTGGGGAGTGTTTGTGAAGTACCTTCATTTTGCTCTGTATTTGTTTCTTCATGATGTTCTTCTTGAATTCCATGTGGCGCGTCTTCTTGGTTGTCATTTGATGCTTCTTCTTGTTGTTCTTCTTCTGCATTATCATCAACAACAATTTTCTCCGTAGAAGAGGGGTTAGACTCATCAAATATAACATGCATAGACTCCTCCACAACTAAAGTTCTTTTATTATAAACTCTATAAGCTTTGCTTGAATTTGAATAACCAAGAAAGATACCAACATCAGATTTTGGATCAAATTTACCAAGATTATCTTTTGTATTCAAAACAAAGCATTTGCATCCAAAAACTTTAAAATATCCAATGTTGGGTTTTCTATCTTTCCAAAGCTCATATGGAGTTTTATTGAGATTAGGTCTAATCAACACCCGGTTTAAAACATAACAAGCGGTGTTGACGGCTTCGGCCCAAAAATACTTAGGCAAAGAATTTTCATTCAACATGGTCCTAGCCATTTCTTGAATAGACCTATTCTTTCTCTCTACTACTCCATTTTGTTGTGGAGTCCTAGGTGATGAAAATTGATGTTCAATGCCAAAGTCATTACAAAAATTTTCAAATGCATGATTCTCAAATTCTCCACCATGATCACTTCTAATACAAGTGATAGAGTAACCTTTTCCATTTTGAATCTTTTTAAAGAAAATTTGAAATGCATCAATGGCATCATCCTTATTGGCTAAGAACAATACCCATGTGTATCTAGAATAATCATCAACTATTACAAATGCATAAAATTTGCCACTTAAACTAGCATATCTAGAAGGTCCAAATAAATCTATATGAAGCAATTGAAGTGGTTTTGAGGTGGAAACATGATTCTTGCTTTTGAAAGAAGTTTTGATTTGTTTTCCAAGTTGGCATGCTTCACAAGTTTTATCTTTTTGAAAATTGATTTTTGAAAGACCTTTTACTAAATCATTTTTCACGATTTTTGAAATCAAATCCATGCTTGCATAACCTAATCTTCTATGCCACAACCAACCATCATCATGCAATGCGGAGAGACATTTTTCATTTGTTGATGCATAATCTATATTAATGGTGTAGACATTTACATGTCTATTTCCTACAAATAAGACTTTCCCATCACATGCATTCTCAATAACACACTTTGATTCATCAAAGATAACTCTATATCCTTTATCACATAATTGACTAATACTAAGCAAATTGTGTTTCAAGTTCTCAACCAAACACACATTCTCAATGAGGGTAGAGGATACATTACCGACATTTCCAATTCCAATGATTTTTCCTTTTGAATTATCCCCAAACGAAACATCTCCACCATATTCGATCTTGGTAAAGCTTGAAAACCAAGAATAATTCCCTGTCATGTGTCTTGAACAGCCGCTGTCCAAGTACCACTTATTCTTCTTCTTCTTTGATCCCTGAAAGAAAAATCTCAAGTTTTAGGTACCCAAACCTTTTTGGGTCCTTGAGAGTTAGCAATGGTTCCTTTCGGAACCCAAACACATTTCATACCATAATAAGCATTTCTCTTTACAGCACATCTACTTTTCATATGGCCATCTTGATTGCAATAATGGCATACAATTTTATTGTTAATAGATGTATTCTTCACAAAATAACTCTTGTAAAATTTTTGTTTCAAATTCGGTTTATAACCTAGGCCACTTTTGTCAAATACACATTTTTGTGAGTTTAGCAAATTGTCCAACATCTTTTGCCCATTTGTAAATCTCAACACAATTTCATTTAGCTCATCATTCTTCTTTCTAAGCATTTCATTCTCATTTTTCAAGTCATTCATGTGTGACTCTAAGTTCTCATGTGAAGTGCTAGAATTCTTGTGTAATGCAATACTATCATGCAATGTCTTATTTTCTAATTCTAAGCATGTAATCTTTGCATTAAATGAATCATTTTCATTCTTAAACTCTATCATCTTCTTTTTAAGACTTATATTCTTTTTACCAATCTTCATTAGCTCATCATGCAAATCATTAAAGGCATCATGCAATTCATCATATGTAGGAAGAACACTTACCTCATCAAGTTCATCACATGATTCTTCCCCAATAGCCATGAGAGCCAAATTTGTCATTTCTTGTTGCTCATCATCATCACTTGTTTCCTCTTCGCTATCATCCCATGTGGCCACCATCGCCTTCTTCTTGAGTTTGTTGAGAAGAGGACACTCCGGTCGTATGTGTCCGGGCTTCTTGCATTCATAACAAGTGATGGGCTCCTTCTTCTCCTTCTTATTCTTGTAGCCTCTGAATTTTCTCTGCTCATTGTTCTTTTTGTAAAATTTTCTGAATCTTCTAGCCAACATAGCCAGCTCCTCATCATCCATTTCGCTTTCCTCATCACTCTCACGTTTTGAAGCCTTGAGAGCAATGTTCTTCTTCTTTTCCTCATGCCCTTTTTCTGCTGCCAAATCTTCTTCATATGAAATAAGAGAGCCAATTAAGTCATCAATAGGTAACACATTTAAATCCTTGGCTTCCTCAATGGCAGTCCTTTTTGGTCTCCATTCCTTAGGTAGAGACCTAATGATTTTCTTGACTTTTTCGCTATTGGAAAAAGTCTTTCCTAGGGCTCCTAGAGTGTTCCCTATATCCGTGAATCTAGTATACATAGAGTACACATTTTCATTTTGTTCCATTTGGAACAATTCGTATTGTCGAGTGTACCTACTTATTTTAGATTCTTTCACTTGGTTCGTGCCTTCATAGACAACCTCAAGTTTGTGCCAAATCTCATTAGCACTTTCGCAACTAGACACTCTATGAAACTCTTTCTTATCTAGTGCACAAAACAAGGCATTCATGGCCTTGGAATTTAGAGAAGCTTTTCTCTTGTCGAATTCATTCCAATCCCGTGAAGGTTTTGGAATATCTTCTCCTACTTCATTTTTAGTCAAGGGCATGAAAGGACCATCATTAACGATTTCCCAAATCTCATAATCTAAGGCTTGCAAGTAAATTCTCATCCTAGTTTTCCAATATGGGTAATCGTTTCCATCAAAGTAAGGTGGTCTAGTGGTGGATTGTCCTTCCCTAAATGTGGAATCATTTTGAGTTGCCATTAATCTTTAGCTCTAGATGGTTAAATCTAAATAAGAGCACCTTGCTCTGATACCAAATGAAATATGAATGTGCAACCCAAGAGGGGGGGTGAATTGGAATTTTAAAATTAATTGAACAAATCCACACAACAAGCAATCTAATGTCTTAATAAAAATGAAAGCAATAAGTTCAATATAAGCACAATAATTAAAGAGTAAGGGAGAAGAAAAACAAACACACGAATTTTTACGTGGTTCGGCAATCCCCGCCTACGTCCACGCCTCCAAGCGATCCAAACTCGAGGATTTCACTATCCAAGCCTTTCCAAGGCTTCAACAAATACAATTGACTTCGAGGTGTCAATAAACCTTTACAATGAAGAGATTATCTCCCAATCTCTTCACCCAAGTGTCTCACACACTCAAGTTCTTACAAATGAAGTGAAGAAATAAAGATTACAATAAAACTCACTCAATGAGTAGATAATCAAAGATGAAGAACAAAGAATGATTTAATGATTTGTGTGTTTACAAATTGAAGACCCAAGATATCACGTGTGCTTTTTGTTCTTGCTTGTTGGAGAGTGTTAGAGAGATTCAAAATGAGTTGGATTTGAGTTTTTATAGTTTGAGCTCGAAAACTAGCCGTTACTCACATTTTGGGCATATCCGGCTTGCCGTTTAGCTATCCGGCATGCCGTTTATATGTTACCGTTATGGAAAAATTTTGAATTTCAAATTATCCGGCTCGCCGCTTACGAATCCGGTATGCCGTTTATGCTCAAGAAGCTCACTGGTCGATAACCGGTCTGCCGTTTAAGCTATCCGGTATGCCGTTTTTGAAATGGTAACATTCTGCCCCGTAACCGGCTTGCCGGTTATCAGTATCCGGTAAGCCGGATGCTACAGTAACCTGCTACAGTGATATTTTCTGAATTTTCAATTTTGACCCCAAAACTTTATAAAACTGTAGTATGGCCCAAATCGTTTTAAAAGTTTGCAGATAGGTCCAATTTCAGAATTTTAGAATAATGCTTTGTCAATCCCACAACTTTCTAAAATTATGATTTTGCCCAAACTTTGTGAAATTATAGAATGGCCCAAAAGTATTTAAATAGTTTCAAATAAGTCCAAATCCGAAATTTTAAAAACATTATCAAAGCTTTTAAAATACTTTCATTTTAGTTCAAAATACTTTAATTCTATAACATCATTTTCTTATTTTAAAAGCACAATTCACAAACCTTTGCTTAATAAAAAACATGTGGTTTGTTATCATCAAAATTAATATTTATAGCCATATAGGCTAACAAATATATTCTGCCTCAGTAGTTGAGAGTGCCGCCAAATTTTGTTTCTTACTAAACTATGAAACAAGTGAATGACCAAGAAAATGGCAAGTTCCACTAGTACTTTTCCTATCAACCTTGTAACCGGCAAAATCAGCATCCGAATAACAAGTTAAATCTATATGAGTTCCTCTAGGATACCAAAGGCCAATATCTATGGTTCCACTCAAATAATGAAAAATTCTTTTAACAGCAAGCAAATGAGATTCCTTGGGACAAGATTGAAATCTTGCACACAAACATACACTAAACATGATATCGGGTCTACTTGCGGGTAAGTAAAGTAAGAATCCGATCATACCTCGATACTTTTTAATATCAACCTCTTTACCTTTTTCATCTTTATCAAGCTTGATTGTTGTACTCATTGGAGTATTCTTGGTGTTTGATTCATCAATGCCAAATCTCTTGAGCAAGTCTTTGACATACTTAGCTTGGTTGATGAAGATCCCCTCATTGTTTTGTTTGATTTAAAGTCCAAGGAAATACTTCAATTCTTCCATCATGCTCATCTCAAATTCCTTACTCATACAAGAGGAAAATTCTTTGCACAAAAATTCATTAGTAGAACCAAAAATAATATCATCAACATAAATTTGAACAACAAGTATATCTTGATTTTTATTTTTAATAAAAAGAGTGGTATTTGCTTTTCCCATCGAAAACCCGTTATCCAACAAGAAATTTTTAAGCCTATCATACCATGCTCTAGGTGCTTGTCTTAATCCATACAATGCTTTTGATAACTTATAAATATGATTTGGAAATTTTTCATTTTCGAAACCAGGAGATTGTTTCACATAAACTTCTTCTATAATATAACCATTTAGGAAAGCACTCTTGACATCCAATTGAAATAAAATAAAATCTTAATGACATGCAAATGCTAACAACATCCTAATGGATTCTAATCTAGCTACAGGTGCAAAGGTTTCATCGAAATCGATTCCTTCTTCTTGGTTGTATCCTTGAGCCACTAATCTAGCTTTATTTCTTACAACCACACCGGATTCATTCATTTTATTTCTAAATATCCATTTAGTGCCTATAATGGATTGATATTCCGGTTTAGGAACCAATTCCCATACTTTATTTCTCTTAAATTGATTTAACTCCTCTTGCATTGCCATAATCCAAGACTCATCATTTTCCACATCCGCAAAAGATTTTGGTTCAATTTGAGAAATAAATGCAGCATGCTCACATGTGTTTCTAAGTGATGATCTAGTTATAATACCTCTTGAAGGATCACCTAAAATTAAATCCTTGGGGAGTGTTTAAGAACTACCTTCTTGTTGCTCCAGCTCCATATTTGTTTATTCTTCTTGTCTATCCTCTTGATTTTCTTGTGGTGCATTATCTTGATTTTCTTTTGATGATTCTTCTTGTAACTCTCCATCTGCATCATCATTAACAACTCCTTTCTCCGCAGAGGAGGGGTTAGATTCATCAAACGTAACATGCATGAATTCTTCCACAACTAGAGTTCTTTTATTATAAACTCTATAAGCTTTGCTTGAGTTTGAATATCCAAGAAAGATGCCAACATCAGATTTTGGATCAAATTTACCAAGATTATCTTTTGTGTTTAAAATAAAACATTTGCATCCAAAAACTTTGAAATAACCAATATTGGGTTTTCTATCTTTCCAAAGCTCATAGGGAGTTTTATTGAGATGAAGTCTAATTAACACCCGATTTAAAACATAACAAGCGGTGTTGACGGCTTCGGCCCAAAACTATTTTGGTAATGCATTTTCATTTAACATGGTCCTAGCCATTTCTTGAATAGACCTATTCTTTCTCTCAACAACTCCATTTTGTTGTGAAGTCCTAGGTGATGAAAATTGATGCTCAATGCCAAAATCATTATAAAAATTTTCAAATGCATGATTTTCAAACTCTCCACCATAATCACTTCTAATACAAGTAATAGAATAACCCTTTTCATTTTGAACCTTTTTATAATAAAATTCTAAATGCATCAATGGCATTATCCTTATTAGCTAAGAATAATACCCATGTGTATCTAGAATAATCATCTACAATTACAAATGCATAAAATTTCCCACTTAAACTAGTATATCTAGAGGGTCCAAACAAATCTATGTGAAGTAATTGAAGAGGTTTTAAAGTAGAGATATGATTCTTATTTTTTAAAGAGGTTTTGATTTGTTTTCCAAATTGACATCCTTCACAAATTCTATCTTTTTGAAAACTCATTTTTGGAAGACCTTTAACTAAATCGTTTTTCGAAAGTTTTGAAATTAAATCCATGCTTGCATGTCCTAGTCTTCTATGCCATAACCAACCATCATCATGCAATGCTGAAAAACATTTATCATGAGTAGATACACACTCTATATCAATCGTGTAAACATTGCCACATCTATTTCCCATAAACAAAATTTTTCCATCACATGCATTCTCAATAACATATCTTGATTTATCAAAAACAACTTTATAACCTTTGTCACATAGTTGACTAATGCTAATCAAATTGTGTTTCAAATTTTCAACTAAACACACATTTTCAGTTGGAGTTGAAGAAATTTTACCAACATTTCTAATTCCGAGAATTTTTCCTTTTAAGTTATCTCCAAATGATACATCTCCACCATTTTCAATTTTGGTGAAACTTGAGAACCATGCATAGTTTCCGATCATATGCCTAGAACATCTGCTATCCAAGTACCATTTATTTTTCTTTTTCTTCAAGCCCTGCAAAGAAAATCTTATGTCTTAGGTACCCAAATCTTTTTGGGTCCTTGAGCGTTAGCAACGGTTCCTTTTAGAACCTAAACACATTTGACACCATAATATGCATTTCTTTTCACGGGACATCTATATTTCATGTGACCATTTTGATTACAATAATGATAAACAATCTTATGATCACTTGTGGAGGTGGCTTTAACAAAATAATTCTTGTAATACTTTTGCTTCAAGTTAGGCTTATACCCAAGCCCTCCTTTATCAAAAACACAGTTTTGAGAGTTAAGCATGTTATCCAACATCTTTTGCCCATTTGTAAATTTTAGAACAACATTACTAAGTTCAATATTCTTTTTCTTGAGCATTTCATTTTCCTTTTTCAAATCATCTACATGTGGCTCTAAATGCTCATGTGAAGTGCTAAATTTTTCATTTGATAATGCAACTCTATTATGCAAGGTTTTATTCTCTAATTCTAATCCTTTAATCTTCTCATTCAATGACTCATTGCAATTTTACATGGCATCCTTTTCATTTGTAAATTCTAGCAATTTCTTTTTAAGGCATGCATTCTTTTTACCAATTTTCATCAACTCACCATGCATTTCTTTAAAAGCATCATACAATTCATCATAGGTTGGATCACTTACCTCATTGAGATCATCATCATCTCCTAGTGCCATAAGTGCTAGGTTTGATACTTCTTGCGACTCATCTTCATCACTTGAATCTTCATCGCTATGATCCCAAGTAGCAACCATAACTTTCTTCTTAAGTTTGTTGAGAAGTGGGCATTCCGATCTTATATGGCCGGGCTTTTTGCATTCATAGCAAATGATTGCCTTTTTCTTCTCCTTTTGGTTTTTGAAGTTTCTAAATTTTCTTCAGGTCACCAATTTTCTTGAAAAATTTTCTGAACCTCCTTGCTAGCATAGCCAACTCCTCATCATCCAGCTCACTTTCCCCATCACTCTCATATTTTGTGGCTTTGAGAGCAATATTTTTCTTCTTTTCCTCATTTCCTCTTTCGGCTGCCAAATCTTCCTCATAAGAAATAAGATAACCAATTAAATCATCAATAGGTAAGATATTCAAATCTTTAGCTTCCTCAATGGCAGTCCTTTTTGGTCTTCATTCCTTAGGTAATGACCTAATTATTTTCTTAACTTTCTCGCTATTTGAAAAGGTCTTTCCTAGGGCTCCTAGAGTGTTTACTATGTCCGTAAATCTAGTATACATAGAATACACACTCTCATTTTGTTCCATTTGGAACAATTTATATTGCCAAGTGTATCTACTAATTTTAGACTCTTTCACTTGATTCGTGCCTTCATAAACAACTTCAAGTTTGCGGAAAATTTCATTAGCACATTTACAACTAGCACTCTATGAAACTCTTTCTTATCGAGTGCACAAAACAAGGCATTCATGGCTTTGGAATTTAGAGAAGCTTTTCTTTTTTCCAATTCATTTCATTCCCGTGAAGGTTTTGGAATGTTTTCCCCGATTTCATTTTTAGTCAAAGGCATAAATGGACCATCACATACAACTTCCTAAATTTCATAATCTAGTGCTTGTAAATAAATTCTCATTCTAGTTTCCAATACGGGTAGTCATTTCCATCAAAGAACGGTAGCCTAGTTGTGGATTGTCCTTCTCTAAAGGTTGAATCATTTTAGGTTGCCATGGATCTTTTACTCTAGATGATTAAGTCCTAACAAGAGAACCAAGCTCTGATACCAAATGAAATGCAAGTAATGCAACCCAAGAGGGGGGTGAATTGGGTTTTTAAAAATTATGCAATACAATTCGCACAACAAATCAATCTAACGCCTTAATGAAATAGAGAACAATAAATTCAATTAAGCGTAAAAATAAAAGAGCAAGGAAAGAGAAAAACAAACACGCGGATTTTTACGTGGTTCGGCAATCCCTGCCTACGTCCACGCCTCCAAGCCAACCAAGCTCGAGGATTTCACTATCCAAACCTCCCAAGGCTTCAAGTTTTTACAATTGACATCCAAGGTGTCAATGAACCTTTACAATCAAGAGATTATCTCCCAAATCTCTTCACCCCAAATGTTTCCCACACTTACACACTCACAATTTGATAAGAAATGAAAATAACAACAAAAACTCTCTTTAAGAGTGGATATGCAAATAATAGCTCAACAATGATTCAAACAATGATGATTTGCATTTTGGAAGCTCAATATATGTTGTATGATCTTATATTTGCTTGCATTCATCCTTAGAATAAAGTTTGAGTTGAGTTTTTATAGTTAAAGCCCGAAAACTAGCCGTTATAGTCAAATTCCCGTGCCCAAACGGTTAGCCGCTTGATTTATCCGGCTAACCGCTCAGGAACAGTGATATTACCGTTATTTTTTAATTTGCTACAGTAACAATGTTCACTAAAATTACATTTTGACCCAAAACTTTCTATAATTATGCTATAGCCCAAAACGTAAAAAAAATTTACAAATAGGTCCAATTTCAGAACTTCCTAAGAATAATTGTCTTTCCCAAACTTTTTAAAATTATGATATGGCCCCAAAGATTTTATTATTTCGCACAAAGGTCCTTTTCAACATAATACCCATATTTTTCAAAGTTCTCAAAATCTTTCACTTTAGTCCAAAATATTCATATATTATGGTATGGCCCAAAACATTTCAAATGTTTGTAAAAATGTCCAACTCTGAAATTTAATACTTATTAAAATCAAAGATTTCAAATCTTAGCATTTAAGTCCAAATTACTCAAATCCACAAAATACTTTACTTTATAAAAATAAAACCTTTTAGTTTATGAAAAGTATTTAATTAAATTAATCTCTTGAGCTTCTCAAATGCTAAATCATGTATCAATTAAATCATACCGGCTTTACAAGAATTTATCGTACTAATTTGTTCGTTGAGCTCTAAACTATATTCTTGATATCACTGTTGTCCGTTGAGTGTCTTCAATCTTGATTTCACTTGATTCACTTGCATAAATATTAACCTTAAAAACCTAGTGAAAATGTTAAATACAATATTTATTATTTTTACTTAAGACACATGTTTGTTATCATCAAAATTATATTATGTGTAGCCCTTTAGGCTAACACCTATTTGGTTATTCAATGTTGAATGTTGAATATTGAATATTGAATGGAGCCTATTGACAATTGTTAAATGGAGTTTATTAGATTTTGATGCCAACATTTGTTTTATAATCATTGTTCAAAACTGTTGATTATTAGGTTTTGATTCCAGCTTATTGACAATTGTAATAATGACCATTTCATTATTTTTTTAAAATACTTTTAAAACTGTTGACACCAATATAGTATCGATAAATACCAATATTATTGAATCAGAACATAAATGACATTAGAGCATCAAAACTTGCTTCATACCATAGAATCACTATATACATGATTGTATAGAATTACAATTCTTTTGATACTATGGAATCAGCGTTTCTTTGATTCTAAGGTAACACAGAATTGCTGACACAAAAAATTTGTGTTAGTAAATTTCTTGCACCGTGATCAGTGACATTAAACTCAGTGTCAGTAAAACAAGTTGCTGATACCAAAATAGTATCAGAGAAGGCCATTTTTCTACTAGTATTGTCGATTGGGGTGGTAACTTGGATGAGCGCAAATCGACCTCGATATATGCATTTTTACTAAACAAAGAAGCAACTACATGGAGTAGCAAGAAGCAAACATGTACGGCTTTATCGATGATGGAAGCCAAGTATATTACATGCTTTGCTGCAGTGCAAGAAGCTGTGTGGCTTAAGAGATTTATAAAGGACTTAAAGACTAATATTAAACTACAACAATATGACTTTTGGTAGCATTTGATAGTAGCACTTTTTTCATAATGTTATGAAATGTCAATTTATTGTAGCATTTTTAGAAGAAAGTTACAATAAGTTGTCCAAATTGTAACATTTAATTTTTTTGTAACATTTTATCTTTATTTAGTAGCATATTTCTAAATGCTATGTATACATATAAATAATATAGCACTTAAAAAATGTTACCAAATGTTGTTATATATAGTAGCACTTAAATATAACTACAAAATGAGATAAAGATAAAAAAAATGAAACCCTATGTACTGCCAAAATGAAACAATAAGCGGCAACCAAATATTTTGATATTTAAAATACGCAACATTGAGAGGGAAAGAAAATAAAGTTATTATCATAAATAGTCATTATTTTGGTCCATTCGCAATCTTTGAAAAGGATTAATCAACCTAATCGAAAAAACATCATCTGACATTCTCGGAAAAATTGTACAAAACAATGCAAAATCAGATGCAACTCATTATTTGATATTTTCGTAGCATGCATAATGGTTTTAATCACATGAGACATGTGAACATGATTAAGAGATTTTATTAGTTGAACCAACTATCATCTCCGTATATTCACCCATTTTTTTCTTTTTTTTGTAAACCTGGTCAGTATGAGGGAGAATTTTAATAAATAAAGAAAAGAGAAACGACACCTACCTAGCATGGGGATGTAACCTAATCCAAAAAACACCATCTCAGATTCTTCGAAAAATTGTACAGTACAATACAAAATCAAACGGCAACTCAATTGAGTGATATTCTTTGTAGCTTGCATGATGGTGTAATCATATCCCTTTCGCACCCACATGTGACATGTGAATCTCAAATAGAAACGGCAATTTCGAAGTGGAGGCGTGCTCACTGCAAAACGAATATCCGCGTACTCAGAAAGAAAAAAAGGTTGAATAAAATTTTAAACTTAATCTTTTAAAAAAAAATGTGTGGGTTGTTCGATCCTTAAGGGGCAACCAATTAGCTGAATGGCAGGTAAAATGAACAATAAGCTCAAAAAAGTCCAGCTTACGCAAAAAAAAATGTAAAATATAGAAATATGACAGTCTTAAAGAAATCAAAATGAAGTTGATATATACCTTCTAACAACCATGAATTAACACGATCCTCTTCGCGTGAAATTAAAATTATGAGATCAAATCCCAATATTTAGTCTCAATTAAGAGTGCAAATAAATTTATTAATGAAAAGAGTTGAAAAGACACTTGAAAATGGAGAAATTATGTGTTTAGGAGAAGTATGAAACAATGAAAAAAAATTCAAATTTTTTGTGGCTATAAATTTATTGCAATTATTGAACAGACAATTACAGTTTTAATATGGTAAAAAATATTTTTAATAATCAAGGGTAACACCAAGTTTAAACCACTAACTAAAATACGGTTAGTGCAGTCGACTTAGCGAAACACTTTCGAATTTGAAAATACTAATGTATTTTGAAAATTTTGGTCTTTCAATTAATTTCTTCCTACAAATATCAAGGGCTACAAAAATTAATACCATTGAAAGAGTCAACCTATCGAAAAATAAGGTTCAAATTATGAAATGATAAATTATATTTTTCTAATATACCACAACGTATTGCCATCGATTTCCTATTTGAGGGTGAGGTTATTTGAATCCACAATAGTACTTTTGACACTCATGTTTCTGTAATTTTTTTTATTACTTTAATAGCCTTAAGTGAAATTACTCAAAAGCTAAAAGGACAAAATGGATTAAAATAATATATACACCCAACCTATCACGATTCATAAATCTATCTATTTTCTTTTCATAAATTTTTATTCAAAGTAAGAGATAAAGTTTCATGGTATTAAACTTACTAATTAATTATGTATTTAAGTGTAATCTTTGCGTTCCTGGTAACTAGTTAATGATAATTAGTGCCTTTAATTGTGCATTTGGTGTACAGATATAGATGCAGGAGGAAAGGCTACGCAAATACAGTCCTTTGATCTTTCCATACTTTTAAAGTTACAAAATTTATACATGAGTTGATAAAGAACGAATTTTTTCTTTTTCAATATTTAAATCACATCATTGTTGTTTCATGTTCAAATCTTGCTATTGTACAGCTCGACATGAATTTTATTTTTCCTTTCTTTTTTTTTTTTCTCTCTTCAATCAAATGATGGCAAGCAACTCAAAGTTCTATTAAATTTTCGGATGATTTGAAAAAGTTTTATAACCATTTTTACTTCTAACTTTTCGTAAACAGCAAATTTGTCTTAATGGCAAGGGGAAAAAGAATTTTTCATGCGTGGGTTTGAGAATAAAGAAGAAATATGAATAGAGGAGTAAATTGGAATTACTTTTAAAATTTAATGGGTCTTTAAAACAAAAATCTGATTTTTAAAACTTCATGATGGGTTAATTGAGAAATGGAGTGGAGAGAGTATTTTTGTGGGTTCAAATAGCCTCACCCTTCAATATATTGGCTTAATTAGAAAAGAAAAAGAAGAGGATAATTTTCTTCAATCATTTAGTTGAAATTGAATTCACAAAAAAAAGATTAAAAAAAAGTCTCGATGATTGAAACTTTTTACCAAAAAATTTATCTTAATTTTATAATTTTTTAAGATTATAATTGTTTTATATTAGTATAAGCTTAAAAAATTATAAATTTGGTGTTGTACTCAAGTTAAAAATAAAATAAATGAACTTCAAGAAAGAAAGATGATTAACAACCACAAATCCACAATTTTGCAAATAATTAAGTGGCGTCGATTGACAAACATTTCAAATTTTAAATCTAAAAATAACCTAAGTGGAGAGCCGATATAGGTTGACTAAGTTTATGTAGAGACACTTAGGCCTAATGTTTTTATTTTTATGACCTAATTATGTCTTTAATTTTCTTAGTTAATCATCCATTTCATCCTTAACGTCATTAATCAATTGAGTTACTACTGGTACTAGAGTACGTAGTGTCACGGGATGAGTGTTTTGTGCAATGAACCCGTGCGGTACTTATACAATTTTTGCCGAATGTTGCTAAGTAAGCCTTGAGCTTCTCGACTAGCTAAGCCTAGAGGTTTTTGAAGAGGTAGGAGAAGAGAGCAATGGAGCCGAATAAAGAGAATTGTATTACTCACGAAAGAGATTACAAGAGAGCTTACAAGAATACTTGAGTTGCTTGCTCTAAGCTTATTGCTCAAATGCTAAATGCAATGCCCTATTTATAGGGGTGGCTTGTCAAGCTCTAGAGATTCTAGAGAATTCTAGATATTTACATGTGCTAGAAATGTGTGGAGTATTCTAGATATGTACAAGCTTAAATGTGCTAGAGTTGCCTAGAATTTTCTGAAATCGGGCCAACCAAGCACTCTTGGCCTTGTCTTGGGCTCTCTAGCCCGAAATTGTGAGCAAAGGGCTAGCAACTTGGGCGGTCCGCAACATCCTCCCCCACCTAAGTTTACGGCGCCCTCGTCGCGCTCTCGTGCTTGAAATTATGGATGTGCTCGGCGAATTACCACAAATCATCTTCACGTTCCCAAGTGGCTTCGCTCTCGGGAAGGTTTTTCCCCTTCACCAAATACTCTTTGTATGGTGGTACACCTCTCATCCAAACTACGCGATCTGCAATGATGTAGTCCACATCTTTGTCGAACGTGGTGACAATGGCAATTGATGCACGCCTTGATTCTCCGCGGCTTGGGTCTTCCACATCTCCGTGATATGGCTTGAGAAGCCTCACATGAAATACTGGATGGATCTTGAGTCTTGGTGGAAGTTGGAGTTGATACGAGACATTGCCCACATGTCGTACAACTAAGAAGGGTCCCTCGTAGCGCCTCACTAACCACTTATGAACTTTCCGCAGCGTCTTGAATTATTGGGGTAGGAGCTTGATCATGACTTGATCACCTTCTTAGTACTCAACATGTCGTCTCCTTATACCCGCTCACTTTTTCATCTTCCTCGCGGCTTTGTTGAGGTAGGCTCGCGTGATGTCCGCTTCCTTGTGTTATTCGCGGGCGAGCTTGTGTGTCGCGGGACTTTTTCCTCCGTAAGTCGAGGCTATGACATTGGGGGTCATGGGCTGGAACCCCATGATAATTTCGAATGGATTCTTGCCCGTAGCCTCACTTTGATGCAAGTTATAAGAAAATTAGGCGATGTCGAGTAGCTTCGCCCAATCCCGCTGATGAACGCTCACATAATGCCTCAAATACATCTCGAGGAGGCCATTGATGTGCTCGGTTTGCCCATCCGTTTGTGAGTGAAAACTTGTCGAGAACTTGAGATTGGTCCCTAACATATTGAAGAGCTTCGTCCAAAAACGCCCAGTAAACCGAGGATCTCGGTCGCTCACAATGCTCTTCGAAACTCCCCAAAACTTCACAATGTGCTTGACAAAGAGACGGGCTGCCTCGTCAACTTTGAAATTGGCTGGTGCGGCAATGAAAGTGGCATACATGCTTGTAACAGTTGATAATGACCATGATGCTACCACACCTTTAGGATTTGAGCAATGATGTGATGAAGTCCATGGAGACACTTTCTCATGGCCTTGTTGCGAGTGGTAGCGACTCCAATAATCTCGCTGGGAGTTGGTGATCCACCTTGTCTTGTTGGCACACAAGACAAGTTCGTACATATGTCTTGATGTCATCCCTTATGTGTGGCAAAAACTACGAGGCTTAGACTAGTGCGGTGGTGCGCTCAATTCCTGAGTGACCAGCCCACTTAGAGTTATTGCACTCCTTGATAACTTCTTTCCGTAAATTTTCTCACCTTGGCACGAACAGCCAATCTCCTTTGGTGAGAAGGATGCCTTCCTCTTGCCAAAATCGTCTTGTTTTGCCTTCGAGCACCTTCTCCAACAAGTCCTTTGCTAGCGGGTCTTGTTGGAGGCCTTTCTTAATGCGTAAGACAAGGTCAGGCTTCGATTGGCTCATACTAAGTGTTGCCAATTCGGTCTTGCGGCTTAGAGCGTTCGCAACGACATTAGCTTTACCCAGTTTGTACTCGAGCCGATAATTGAATTCCTCAAGAAAATCCTGCCACCTTGCTTGCTTCGGACTCAACTTCTTTTGTGTTTGGAAGTAGCTTGTCGCTACGTTGTGCATCATGATCATGATCATAAAGACTCCACCTATAGCGAAATATGAGGCATCCGTTTGGACTTCAAAGGGCTTTGTGTGGTCCGAAAGTGCAAGGACAGGTTCTTTCGAAATTGCCTTCTTCAACTCCTCGAATGCGCATTGGCACTCTTTAGACCAATGGCACATTCTATTTTTCTTAAGCAAATCTGTTAAGGGTGCCGCCTTGGCTAAGTAGCCCTTGATGAAGCGTCAGTAGTAATTCACCAATCCAGGGAATGAGCGAAGCTCGGACACTTTCGTGGTCGGTTCCCACTCGAGGATGGCCTTCACCCTAGCATTTTCCATCATAAGTTTTCCGCCCGCAATCTTGTGGCTAATGAACTCCACTTCTTGTTGAGCGAATGAGAACTTCTCTATTTTGAGGAAGAGGTCGTTGACTTGAAGTACTTGGAGGACTTGCCGCAAATGATGGGCATGCTTCTCGAGCGTGGTGCTATACATCATGATGTCATCCAAGTACACGACCACAAAGCGGTTGAGGAATGGTTGGAGCACCTTGTTCATGAGTGTGCAAAATGTGGCGGGTGCATTAGTGAGGCCAAATGGCATGACAAAGAATTCGAAAGACTCGTACCCTATTGTGCATGTTGTCTTCGGTTCGTCTCCCTTGGCGATGCGCGCTTGATAGTACCAGGAGCGCAAGTCGAGTTTAGTGAAGTACCGTGCCTTGCCAAGCTGATCGAACAAGTTCGCTATCAAGGAAATTGAGTACTTATTCTTGATGGTGATCCTATTGAGCGCTTTATAGTCGATGCACATCCGCAGTGATCTATCCTTTTTCTTTTGGAAAAGGACCAATGCACCGAATGGGGCCTTTGAGGGGCGAATATAGCATGCACCTAGCAAGTCATTGAGTTGTCTCCGTAACTCCTCAAGTTCGGGTGGTGCCATGCGGTAGGGCGCCAAGGCTGGTGGCTTCGCGCCTTATTCCAACTCGATTGTATGATCTACCTCTCGTCACGGTGGAAGCTTCTTCGGAAGTTTAGGAGGCATCACCCTTGAACTTGTTGAGGACGTTTTATATTTACGGAGGGACTTGGCTTGTCTTGTTTCCACAATTTCCTTCCTCGTTTAGTTCCCAGATAGAGACTTAGAAGCTTGGGTCATTCTTAAAAGCCCTTTTGAACTGCATGGCAAAGAGCATCTTCTCCTTAGACTTACCTCGTTCCGCGGGAACCATGCATGTTTTACTACCGTCGAGGATGCTTAAGGAGTTTGTAGTGGGCAGCAGGAAGTCATGGACTTGATCGAAGAATTCCATGCCGATGACCATCTTGAAGTCATCAATGGGAACGATAGAGAAGTCAAGCTTTCCGCTCCATGTCCCAAGCGTTATGTGCACGCCTTGTGCAATACCCGCAATTGGCTTGGCGGGCGAGTTCACCGCCTTCATCGTGCCTCCTTCCTTGGTGGCCTTGAGGCTTTAGCGCTTGGCCTCATCTACGGACATGAAGTTGTGCATCGCTCCTGTGTCTAGCAGCGCGCGAACGGACTGGCGTTTATCTTTGCACTTACGTACATGAGCTCTTTCTTGAAGAATGCGGGATGTTGGCGATTGAGTGCGTCGAGGCATTGGAGAGAACCCATGCTGAGTTGAGGTTCCTCCGTGGATATTGTGGGGTTGCTTTTAAGTTGGGCGGCAAGAGCGTTGAGTGACTTCTTCTCCAGACAGTCGCATACCCAATGAGGACCGTTGCATATGAAGCATGGGCTTCGCGGCTTTGGCACCCCTTTCTTACCCTCCGATTTACCTTACCCACTCTTGTTTCTAGGAGGTGTTTTCTACTCCCAATCTTTGCGGTTATTGCCCTTGTCCTTATGACTCTCTCCCCCACTTTTGCCTTGGTTGGCCTTTTTGTCTTTGGACTGGGTAGAGTATTCGGTGAGCGATTCAGTAATGGCGATGGCGTCGTCAAGTGTTTGAACACCCTGCCTATCAAGCTCAGTCTTAGCCCAATCCTTGAGGCCATCTTAGAAGTAGAAGCGTGAGTCCTTGTCGGACATGTCGCTTATCTCGACCATGAGGGTAGTGAACTCGTTGATGTAGTCTCGAATACTACCCGATTGTTTAAGGCGACGTAGGCGCGCTTACGCTTCTTTCTCTGCATTGCTTGAGGTGAACTGCTTTCAGAGTTCTTGCTTGAATTCGGCCTAAGTGTCGATGGTGCAAATGCCTTTGCCCATCTCACCATGCTTCCGACGCCACCATAGTTGTGCGGTGCCTCAAAGGTAGGTGGTTGTTGTGCCCACTTTTGACGCCTCGTCTCGAACACCCATGGCATCAAAATATTGATCTAGCCCAAATAGGAAGTTGTCCATGATTATGGCATTGCGTGTGCCATCGTAAGTGTCAGGTTTTGGCACGTCAATGCATCGCGCATCACTTGTACTTGTGAAAGCTGGACTAGCGGAGAGTGTGCGCTTGTGCCACGCCCAATCCGAGCGAACTTCCTCCACTTTCGCATGAACAGCGCATAGTTCATCCTGAACAAAGCTACGAAGTTTTAGCAACTCATCATGGAAGGATCGAAACTCACATCGAAGAGTGTTCGCTTGGTCTTGGATGAGGGCTTTTGTTACCACAGTGAACTCGGTGTATTCTCCCTCGAAACCATCCACTCTTTCCTCTAATCCTTCGAGGTTGTCCTGAGCAACGAACAATTCACTTTCGAGAGTGGCTATACGAGTCTCCAACGCATCCACGGATAGGGCCTTGGACTTGCCGCGAGTCTTGCCTTGGGCGCGCTCTCCCTCACAGCCACGAATTGGTTCTAGTGGAACATCCACACCAACAATGCCCTCTTACACTGGGTTTGGAGGGTTGGCCATTGCTCGTGAGTTAACTTGCGTGGGTGCAAACCTTAGCTCTGATACCACTTGTCACGGGATGAGTGTTTTCTGCAACGAACCTGTGCGACACTTAAACAGCTTTTGTTGAATGTTGCTAAGTAAGCCTTGAGCTTCTCGACTAGCTAAGCCTAGAGGTTTTTGAAGAGTTAGAAAGAAGAGAGCAATGGAGCCGAATGAAGAGAATTGTATTACTCATGAAAGAGATTACAAGAGAGCTTACAAGAAAACTTGAGTTGCTTGCTCTAAGCTTGTTGCTCAAATGCTAAATGTCATGCCCTATTTATAGGGGTGGCTTGCCAAGCTCTAGAGATTCTAGAGAATTCTACCACTTGCCTAGAATTCTAGATATTTACATGTGCTAGAAATGTGTGAAGTATTCTAGATATGTACAAACTCAAATGTGCTAGAGTTGCCTATAATTTTCCGGAATCAAGCCAATATAGCACTCTTGGCCTTGTCTTGGGCTCTCTAGCCCGAAATTGTGGGCAATTGGGCTAGCAACTTGGGCAATCCGCAACAGTAGGCTAGTTTGGGACTGATATATACTTGATTTAATTATGAAATCATAACCACTGGTGGTAGTCGATAGGCTGGTTGCCTCAATATTGAAGGCACTTGTTTGCGTCTCCTCGTGTAGGAATCTAATCTTTCGTTGGCATAAATTTTTGAAGTACGCTCAATTCTAGACTCCGGATTGTTCTATAATATATAAATTTGAATTTTGGATAGATCCTAAATTATAATATTGATTTGTAAATCGAAACAAATTCATTAAGAAAAGATATGGAATCATAAGTAGTCGTTGTGCAATCCCTCGTGGAAAGTAATAAAGCGAAAAATATGAATACAAGACTTCACAGGAGATTCTAGATATATGAACAATCTTCTCAAAGCCACTAAAGCATGCTTGCTAACATAAACCGGCGATAAATAAAACCAATAAATAAAACATTTATGTTCAAATATATATATACATATATATTAGTCAATGGGTCTAATTTGTCTTAAAAGCTACCTCATTAATTGAACATTGCTCTAGACTTAGATTAATTCTTAGATGATACTAAATCATTTCTTATTTTCCATTCATTCTTTGATATGTGTATGTTTCAGCCAATCATAATGAAATACATATACATGTGGGAAGTAGCAAATAGATGAGAAGTAAAGCTTCTGTAGCACCAAATGCCTTCTAATTAACCTATACAAGATTATTGACTTAAATCACAATCTGTTGGATACTACCTTTACGCACTATTAAAGATACAAGTATACGTTACAGAAAATGTAGTTGATCACATTTTCACTACGACAATGTACTGGTAAATTGCAAGGTAACTAAGGCAATTCGACTTCCAAGTTATCAGGCAAATGCAATGCCAAACAAAAGTGAAATTGCACTGCTAAGCTAAACATAAAGGTAATGAAAAAATAAGGCTACATGTATTAGAGCATTACAAATGGAGGCCGTCTCATTACAATCCCATATCTGACACATACAAATGCAGCTGAAACTATATCAGAGACATTTATCTCATTCTTTGTCAAATTATAATCTCCTATGTCACTACACATGTAAACTTCGACAGAATATCCTTTTAGATGACTCAAAAAAATTATAATCTCCTATACCAATCTATAATATGTATCCTACTCTATAATGTAATATTAAAGAACAAAACAAATAAAAATTATATCATAAATCAATACAAAACTTGAAAGGTAATGAAAAGATATGGCTTAAGAATCAAATTGAAAGAAAGGAAAATAGAAGAAAAGAAAGAAAGGAAAAGAGAAGAAAAGAAAGAAAATGAAAAGATATGGCATAACTTGTTTGAGCACATTTATGTTCTTATTTAAGGACAACATTTGTCCATGAGGTTCCTGAGAACGGAACTTTTGCATAGTAAAATTAAACCAGATGGCGGAAGCTCTAAAAACCTCAGATCGAATCAAGAGGAAAGATTGAAGTTTGTTTACCTCACTTGTAGTTTTAGAAACGACTTCGTGAGGTAGGAGAAAATGACTGAAAACAACAAGGTACGAACACTGTCTAGGAAATAGACCACTGCACGAACAACTTCTGTTTTGCCACGATTTGAGATCCTTAAAGCACCCCGATTGTGATGCCTCTAATCAGTCCACACTTAGAAATGTTCAAGGAGTTCATAGGATTTGGAATCACCAAATTTCGTTCAGCAATGAGAGAGATAATAAAGAAACATGAATGCTAATTCATGATGATTAATTCCATCAAATAAAGTCACCATTATCTTTTCAATAATGGCAACAAACATTATCATGTGCTAGACCCACCCACTAAACCATTATTTATTGAATATGATCTTATCACTTCAATAATTTAATTAATCAAATTATTTTGAATAAATAAATAGCTATATTAATTAATTTTGTCTTTAATTAATTAAGCCCATTTCGATCAAATCAAATGGTTAATTGTGGGCTTCTTTTATGACATGTTCTTATGCCTTCTCCTAATCTATATTAGGTCCAATAAAAGCCCAAAATTCTAAACCGAAAATTGGTCTAGAAGTCTATAATCATTTATAAATCGGAACATGTCAAAAATGGTCATTTAACGTGCTCGATATTATACATAATGTTTAATTGAGGATTTATGAAATTTATTTTATTCCTTAAACTATTTAGGAAACATTTAAATTTCTATCTTAAATCTTATAATTCTTAATGAATTATAATATAAATACCGATTTTCCTAAAATTAGGAAATTTAACTTCTCATTTTCTCCTTTTTCATTTCTATTAGGTTTGTGACCTTTTAGGTTCTTTTTTTTTTTTTTTGGTAAGAGAAACGGGTCTACCACAAGCTAAGGCTTAACAAAACAAGGGAAAGCAATCCCTAAACAATCATTACGCAACCATACATTATCATCATAGGGAGGGTTAGAGAAGACATGCAGCCCAAGGGGAAGTGAGAGAGCGAAATTAGCTAGAAAGTCTGCTGCAAAATCTGCTTCCCGATAAATGTGCTTCACGGAAGAGCTTGTATCACTGATTTCGTTAGGGTCAACATGCCAGAGAGAGATAAAAGCTTTGCACTCTGACCATTAAGATGACAATCAAATTTCTCCAAAATCTCTTGGTATGTAGCTTTGGTTACTTGTTTATGTAGAATCGGCATCCCCAAATATTTTCCCAGATCACTCACAGCCGAAAAGCCCAAAGTACCAACAATTCTTTTAATCTCCGGAGGCCGTACATTCTTAGAAAAAAATACTTGAGATTTTTTATTATTCACCTTCTCGCATGAGCTAGCACAGAAAGTATTTAAGACCTCATAGATCACATGTGCTTGATCACAAGAGGCTTCAGCGAAAAGAAGAATATCGTCAACAAAAAAATAGATGCGTAATACAGGTACCTTGTCGGGATAGACGGATAGGAGTGCACTTGCCGCTTTGAACTGCCTTGTTAATCCCGTGACTGAGTTGTTTAATACATAGTGCAAAAACATACAGTGAGATTGGGTCTCCCTGTCGTATGCCTTTGGACGGGGAAAAATAATCAGTGCATTCACTGTTCCACAAGACCTGCATAGTAACAGAGGAAATACAATTCATAATTAGGTGAATCAACTCAGAGGGTATACCAACTTCTCGCAAAGTTTCATGGATAAAATCCCAGCTGAGACGATCGTATGCTTTCTCAAGATCCACCTTAATGAGCATTTGACCCCGCTTGCCTTTCTCCGTCGCATGGAGTGGATAATCTCCTGAGCAATAACAATATTCTCTGTAATATGTCGTCCCGAAACAAAGCTTATTTGTGTAGGCCCTATCAATTAGGTTCTCTGTTATAAGGTAATAGAACTATTTTAATGATAACTCTTTATTAATTAAATGATGCTAAACTCTTTAGTCATCAATTAGAACTTTTCTAATGACCTTAAAATACATTAGTAATACGCTTTACCAATAATGATCTTAAGGTTTCTACAAGTCATGAGTAACACATAGCAGTATTTCACAACCACCTAAATAACAAGAATTGTTGGATCTATAGAACCTATTCCATTGTATCTCTATATCTTGGTCTCTTCATCATCCATGTCCAGAGAAAAACACGGCTTATAGTTTAGTGTGTTAAGCATTTATTCTTTATCTCAAAATAAATCTAAATGAATTTGGCATGAAAATATAATTTAAACTCCTTCAAACATATTTTACCTTGGCCAAGGATTTCTCATGCCAATTCATATTATCTCACAAGGACATCCTTTTTGTATATTATAAAGTGATGAATTTCATATTGGTCATACACTTGTCTCCATACATAGCTAACCATGACAACTATTGCTAGATCTCTTCCTTAATTAGGAATCAATCATTATGCTTTCACATATACTAGAGATGTCTATGTACAAGACATTTGTGATGCCTCAAATCTAAAGACCAAACATAGTGTCTATCACAATGTACAATAAGTCATTAACACTCAAAACTATATGGCTTATTATATTTGGTCAAGTTCAGTAAACTCGTTTTCTCAATAAGTACCTATGTGTTTGACTTGACATCTCATGTCAATGATATGAAACTTACCATTCATTTTATTATCACATACCATAAATGAGTCATAACACAATACTAGTGTTTATAGGAATTTATGACGTCCAATCATAAATCCACCACTAGGAACTATTTTAGAAATATAGTACAAAGGATACATGTTTCATATTCTCAACAAACTCGAGAATGTGTTCCTTAACGATTTTACTTCTTGGACTATATTCATTAAATTAATTTATGAATGTTGATAACTTCGCCATTTTATAAATATTAAAAAGCTAATCATATACAATAATTCCCTAAAAGCAAACACCATTCGATTGGCCCTTAGGGCATATCACTAACACTTATGTATTAATTTGAGATGTACATATGTCCAGTGAGATAGAAAACATGCATGTTTTTAATATACTTTTACTTGAGGCACAAAGGCTCTTTATATGTTTGTAGTAGATGCTCGAGGCCAATTTTATGTATACATGGAATAAATTTATGTTATGAGCTTAGACTTAGATATAAGCATGAAATGAGTAATATAATAATTTATGCATGATCCGCCTCATATCTGATAAAGATAGAGAGGTTAGGGTGAATCGTGTTGTTATAGCCTAAAAGACAATAGGCCTAACACACAATCACGGATAAAATACATAAATAAAAAGCCAATAGTAACATGAATTTCAGTAACCTCAGTCTACACCAATGTGAGACATAGGAACCCCAATATCAATGTGAAATAATGCAGCAAATAACAATTGTAGATTCATCTTTTTTTATTCCACCTAACATACTGCTGTTGGTGTGATTTATAGTAGGACTTTGCCAAGTCAATTCGCTGCATTACAAATCCAGTCTAGTCATACAGATAAGATTGCTACCATTGAAAATTTCATATTTATTTTTTGTCACAAATTTGTATTTATTTACCCATACAACTTTGAGTCAAAAGTAGAATTATAACAAGTACCAAAAGGATAAACACTTGAACCCCAAGTATATCTATAAAGATTATCATTTCCTACTCTCCAGAATAACTACAAAGCATGAAGGTATTGTACTGTACAATAATGTTACAAATGAAACTAAATAATTTTCTAATACTATATAGCACCAATTTAATCAATCACCAATCACTAATAGGAAAATGGTCTTTACTAACACTTGGTTTGTGATAAATTTTTAAAAAAGTATCAGTATTTTCATACATATGGGTCATTTTTCGTGTTTAACAGAAAAATATCACAAATTATTGATATTATAGTATCTGTAACTTAGACATCAGAGATTTCTGATATTAAAGTATCAGTAATAAAAATAAAGTAATTCTAATTAGGTTCCAAGTAGAACTCGAACCAAGGACCTCTAGTACTCAAGCGTTTAAGTTTAAAAAAAAGACCAGGACATCCATACCTCAAATTTTCTAGTGTAGAAAACTAACTACTAAACCAAACATTTTTTTTTTTACTTTTCCTGTTTAATTTAGACAAAATTTTTAATCTTTCTCGTTCCCTCCTAAACTCCCTAAATCGAGAAAAAAAAAAACCTAACTACACCAAATTCACATAGCTCTAATCTAACTGCGTCATCTTAGCCACTCCTCTCTAATCTTCTCTCAACCACTCCTCTCTTATCTTTCTCTTACAATCCAACACAATCTCTTACTATCTAACTCAATTTTTCCCTCTCAATCTCGCCTCTTTTCAATCCCTAACCTTAAATCTTTCTATTACAATCCAACAAAATCTCACACGGCCGTGAAATTCTAGCCATTTTTTTACCTAACGCCAATCTTTGTCATCGAGAAAAATGATTTGAGGGGTTTAATTTAGCTCCAAGATCATGGACAGATGCCTTGGTCAAAGTTAAAGAGCGTTGTTGGAGGCTGTTTAACGAAGAAGAAGCATAAGCACTACTTAGGTGAAGCAATTGTAGATCTGGGCATGGTAATTAAGTAAGGTGAGCATTAGCTAAATAATTAATAATTATTAAATATTCTCTACTTATATGTGAATTTAGTAAGAAATTAATTTGGTTTTTTTTTGTTGAATTTTAAGTAGGTTTACTAATTCTTTTATTTTTATTCAATTAATACATGGTTTTGGAATTTTTTTTTCCGCATTTTGATTTGTTGATATGTGAATGGTAAAATTTGTGTTAGTCATTCATAGTTTTTGGAGACTGGTATGGTGTCTGCAAAGTGTTTGATGAGATGCTTGTGAGAATTGTTGGGTGCATTTCAATTAGTTGACATGGTTAGCAAATTATATGCTAACAAGGTAGTATATGTATATAAGAAATGAGGGTATTCTTTCTCAAACATATTATTTGATGCTCCAAAATATTCTCTCTGCAGAAACAATTGTCGATTGGTGGTCTGTGGGTATTATTTTGTTTGAGTTGCTTGTAGGCATTCCTTCATTTAATGCGAAAAGCCCTGAGGTAGGCAACCAAAATATGATTGTCCATAAGTTAAATGATTTCATATGCTAATTCTTTTCTTTTGGTTGAACTGTCATTAACATATTCTAAGTGAATATTCTTACCAACCTTTTGACCGATAATGTTGACTTTTCAGTTTTATACTATTTGATGTTTATTGGGTTACATCCTGCCATCATTTTCCAATGTTCTATTGTCTGCAAACAAATTTTGAGAGCATTATGAATAGAGATATACCCTGGCCGAACATGCCAGAGGAGATGAGCATTGAGGCTTGTGATTTAATTGCAAGTAAGATTTATAAAAGAGATTCATACAATATATGTTTGTTGAAGTTACAATGTCATTTTTAATCATGTCAGTCCACGCAAAGTTTATAGATCCATATTAAAATGAGAAATATTTTCTATTTGGTGGCATCTGATGTAAGAATTATTATGGGCATAACAAACTAGTTTTTTCATAATAAAAGCCCCCTATCAATCAACAAATGAGAGCTGGCTCATTTTCATATTTACTGACAATCAATATTTCATTTTATTTCAGATTATTAATTGAAAATCTAGTTAAAAAACTAGGAGCCATAGGAGCTAGAAAGGTAAATTGTTGAGAGTTAGTTACTAGCAAAGACTTAAATTGTACTATGACTTAAGGGACAAATCAGAATTTTCTGACAGTTGAAGCAACATCTTTTTAAAAAAATATATAAATTAGGACACACTTGCAAGACAAAACGTTCTTTGATTTCATGCTTATTTACTTTTTTGACATTGTAATTGACCTAATTGCAATACTGAGTAGTTTCTTTTATTGGTTGTAGGCTATATTTATACCAGCTGCAGAATCACTGGACACAAGTTACTTTGTGAGCAGTTATGTATGGAATCCAGAAGATGAAAATGTTTATGTAGTGACTTTGATGATTTGATTGACACATGCAGTAGTGGTTTTTTCAGTAACACACTGGATGAAGAGGTTCATTTGTTTACCTATCAATCTCTATGGACAAAAGCTTCTCAGTGGATCAGATTATGATGCAAATATCTTTTGATGACGGCTTTAATCTGATTATTATAATTTAGAAAATGCCAAGTTTGAATACATTTGGAAGCATGTGTGAAAGAACTTAAATCAAAATTTATGAGTATGAATTTTATGAGGCTTACTACTATAGGATCAATATTTCATTTTCCTGGCCCTTTTTTAATTTTTCCTGTGAAGGAGGCTGATGAGTGTGGTTGCTAGGCAGAATCTAATGCCTCTACTCTTGCTATGCAGTACTAATTTAGTAATTTCTCATTTAAGGTAAATCCTAAATTTTGAACTGCAATATAAATTTTGAATTTTCTTCTTGTTTTCATTTGGCTTCTATCAATTTTGTTCTGGTAGTGAAGAGTGTTAAGGAATCAGCAAAGCCTTCAAATCATCTGTTCCTTGATAAAATTTATACGGTTACTTTATCCCACATATATAGCTCCACTCATGACATGCATATATATTCATATAGCTTCCTGGTTAATTCTACTTGCACCACGATCAGATGGTTTGAAGAAAATCTTCATCCTTCTGCCTGATTTGATATGATTTTATTTGACAAATATAGGTTGACATCTAGTTGCAGGGATCATCTTCCTGAACCTAGATAACCATAGTAGTAGTAGCCTAATCCACATCATTTCATCCATATAAAAGTGGCAGTTTATTGCACCTAGTCAGTTTTTTTTTTTTTTTGTGCATCTTTATTCCTTACATCTTTTGAGCACTTTTTCTTTCGTGTATATATTTGCATATTCTTTCTAATAGATGAAATTGAGTATATATCATTTCAGGCTATGTTAGCGGTTTTTTCATCTTCATATCTCTAATTTTTTTCATATTGGCCTTTCCTTTTAACTTCCCTTTCTTTGAAATAAACTTTAATCAGATTTGAGTTGCCTTATAATATGAACTTTAGTTCTTCTAAATTTTCTCACATGGACAGCCAATTTTTTTTTCCATGTACTTGTATGCATATTAATCAGTGTGTTTGAAGTGTTTCTTCCTCGACTTCACTTATATCCTAACCCATCCAGTCTATTGAATAGAGAAGATGCTGGTGTGATAATACAACTGCACTACTTATGTTCAAAGAGTGAAAGACAGTCATCCTTATCAATTTAGCTTCTAAATTTGTTAAATATAGCCGCAATTAGTAGACATTTGATTGGATGGTAGAAATTCTTATGTATCTAAGATCATTTAGTTATGAGAATAGGATATCTTGTTTATTGAAGTATTTGAGATTTGTAATATATACTAATAATATTTAAATATGAAATTAAAGATTTTGTAATATATATCAAGTTTTTTTTGTGGTTATTTTGTGGTGCCTTTTAATTTTACCAATAAATCAACAACCAATTTAAATTTTTATTTTTTAAATAAATTAAATAGTGATGCAATAGTAACAGTTATCACGGACACTAATAAAATATCAATAACTACTAATATCATAGTGTCATAAATATAGTAATACTGTAGTAATAGTAATTACTAACACAACATTCGTGACACCACTTACAAGTGTCACTATTTTTCTGACTGCCAGATTATTGACACGATTAGCAAGTGTCAGTGAAAGTAATTACTGACATTACAATAATGTCAGTAAAGACTATTTTTCTAGTAGTGAATTACTTCTAGACATTTATCCCCAAGACATATTGGTGAATTGCATGTTAATTTTGGCTTACAAGCATCAGGCAAACTCATTTGCAAACTGAAGCGAAAAATGAATTCCTCTCTTACGCATAAAAGCATTAAAAATGAAGATCGTCAAGAAGTTTAATGGATTGATAAAAAAATTCGTACAATTGTTCTTTCATTAAATGGTGAGGAATATAATCTGAAAATGTGAGAACAAGAAATGTCACTATGTTAGATACTTTTCTGCGTGACAGTAACTGCTTGTGAGTGTTAACTTACATTCAAATCTTGCAATTGTTTGGAAGAGATTTGTTCTACACCGTAAGCCTAAAACCTATTCTTTCTTTAAAGAAGGCAATGAAATCTTTCGCAAGACCTCATCACTCATGTAAAGTGAAATGATGGAAATTCCTGCCCTTCTTATCAAAATCACCATTGTCAATCAATAACAACCTCCATTGATGTATAGACCACCAACACCACAAATTAAATTGTCAATTCCTAAAATGTTTATAATAAGTTATACACCTTCACCATCTAATGAAAGAGAAATTTTAGAATACCTTTGATGTGTTACAACCAACTGATACATGCATGACATGTGTAATTGAATTTAATATAATCACTGCTTGCATGATGGTTTTTCAAAATAAATATACACATGTCATAGTATCATTTACTTATTATATGGCTGACATAGTACCTCTGATGTATTATATAATTTCTCCTAATGAAAGAACGATTGATGGTTTTTATTCTGAGAATCAGAAGTTGAAGCCCCTTGTTCATTCAACTAAGTTTTATTGAAAGGTCTAAAAACCTGTTTTCTGGAAGCTTTCTTAGGATTCATGGACTCCTCAGATTTTTGCTTCTCTTTTGGAAATCCGACAGTTGTTACTGAGTGACCAAACAAACCTTTTACAACCCAAGCACTTTGAAGGCAAGTTCTCATAATGGATTTCTATATTGAAACCATAATCTGGCGACTCTACAGTAATGAAGTCTGGTGGTGACTACCACAAGTATTCGTGCATAGAGGCCAAATTTCTTGTCAAAAGTGGCTTGAACAATTTGCAAAGGGGTACCAACTTACCTAGCCACGGTTAGTAAAATCCTCGGATGCCAATAGTCGAGACTCAAACCATAAATCCTAATCCAAACTTGTGCATGAGATTGAATTTTTTGATCGTATGGATTGAAGTTAGGCTGCCACTGGCATAACCTGAAGACTCCTTGCAGCAGAGAACAATCACCAGCCCCCCAAATTATTCTCATATCAGTTTTATCCATGAAGTTGGTGTTGAAGAATCCTCAGGCTAAAGGAGTAAGTTTGCAATCACTTACAGGTTGCTAGACGTTATGTAAAGAGATTTTTACCTCGTCAAGTTTCATTGCTTTGAACGGGGCGTAAGCATGATGCGACCAATTAGATTGGTTTTGCAAGACTCAACCTCTTTTCCGTGAATCTCTCGTTCAACTGTAACTACGTCACCACGTTGAATGGGAATAGGCAATTGATCAGAAAACTTGGAAATATCATTAGGCTTAGCAAATAGGAAGGCAAAGGTGGGCTTTTTAGTCGATTGCAAACAATCGGGATTAGGGGAAGCGGGTGTGGGTGTAGGTGTAGGTTGCAGATTAGTAGTGGTTGAGGAGTCAAGAAGTTGTTTGTAGTGGGCAAAGAACGCAGCCATATCACGCATAAAGGCATCCATGGCGGCTCAATATCGTGGAAGCACCTTAAAGTCTTAGTGGCATTTCATCAAACAGGTAGAAGGTAAATCAGAGACTTGGTTTTTTAGACAGAAATTAAAAGAAAGGGAAAAGAATGGAGCATCACCTGATTAAAATACTGCAGAGATCAAGACAGATGTAAAACTCAATGCATTTGGAAGGTGCAAATTAAGGTGACTTACTCTGGATTGTCTCTTGAAATAGGGAAACAATCTTTCTAGGTAATAGTTTTAAGCCAAAGGGAACAATTTTTCTCACCGTCTGATTGAGCAACAACAGGCTTATGTTGACGTTTTGCTGCCAAATAGTCAGAGTTAATTTGCTAATTGATACCAAGTGATGAACTGTAAAGTAAACAATAATCTAGATAGGGAACTTTGTTAATTTATTGTCCATCTCCTGATTTACTTTTGGTTCTGATATTATTTGTGATTGATACTTGATTTTCCATAAATCTAGTAGTGGCTACTTTCCAATTTCCTACCTTTTAAGATTTAAGAGAATTGATTACTAATTTAGGGCCCGTTTAAGAGAATTGGGAGGCTTAGGCTGGTAACTCACCTAACCAAGACAATGCAGTAAGGGAAGTAAAAGTCGTCTTTTATGCTGCAACTTGGCATGCTAACTCACCTCACTAAGAGAATTGATTACTAATTTAGACTGATGATGAAAGCCGCCCTTTATGAATATCCACAAATTCTAAAATAATTAAGTTCAAAAGGTGTAATTTTCTTTTTCAAGTGTGGGTATTCCGATTCGTAAGCGCAATCGGTAAGCTGAATGAGCTAAATGGCAGGGAACATGTAAAATAGGCTCACTATATGACGATTTCAAAGTAATAAAATACAACCTGCATGAATCAACTCACAAGCCTTCTTCGTGAAACAACATGAAGTCATTAAATTAATGAGCTTCCAGATTTGAAATCAACCAAAACCGAAGAAAAGATATGTATAACAGCTGAGTATAGTTTTAGAACCAAATTGAATTAACAAACATTATTTATACACCAAATTTTGCAGATCGAGTAGCCAATTGTACGATACATCAATACTTATGGCCTAGCCCGATCACTGATGAAATACATATTTGTAAAGCCAATAGTAACATAAATCAATACATGCATCAATGAAATAGAACCATTGTCTGCGCCAATAGAAGTTGATCCAAAGGATCGCACACAATCCCAATATCACTGTCACATAAGAGGCACCAAAACTCCAATACAATGACACCATGTCAATTGCAGAATCATCTTCATCTTCTTCTTGATTGGGTTCTGTTGCTGGTATTTCCTCTGCACTGTTGCAGCTCTTATTAATTGTTGGACCACAAAGATGGAGATCACCTCTGTAACTGCTTTCATCAAATGTGGCGAACTGGCCTTTGTCTGGGATTAAGCCGGACAAGTTGTTGTATGACAAGTTGAAGTTGGATAAAAAGTTGAGCTCAATTAATTGAGGAGGAATTTGGCCACTTAATCTATTGTTGGAAAGGTCTAGGCTCTCTATCATTTTTAGATTAGATAAGCTCCTCGGTATAGATCCTGATAAGGAATTATAAGACAAATTCAAACCACGAATATTTTGTAGCTTTCCAATTTCTGATGGGATATGTCCAGTCAATTGGTTGCATGACAAATCCAGTCCAACCATATAGTTGACATTGCTACCGTTGTAAAGTTCATATCTATTCTTTGTCATAAATTCTACTTTTACTAGTTGAGGAAATCCTGTATACTTCTCTCTTTCAGATTGCCCCATGTCAAGAGTTGATTTATAGTAAGTACCAATGGAACCAACACCTATACCACTAAGAGTCGGAAGTAGTTGGGTCCCGTACAAATCAACATGCTCTGTTCTCCACAACAACATATTAGTAAAGCAAGAAGGTATTGATCCATTAATTCTATTATGAGAGAGATCCATAACTCCTAATCTCTTTAATTGACAGAATTGATTTGGAATTTGTCCTTCTAGATGATTCTCTCTCAATAGAAGAACACGTAGATTTGAACGCTCATTAATCTGATGGGGAATCATACCAGAAAATCCATTATCCCTCAAGTCTAGAGTCATTATTTCGGAGCTTCTAAAGAATGCATTCAGAATTGACCCACTAAGAGCATTCTTTTGCAGATAAAGATGCTCTAGTGAAGAGAGATTGAAGGAAGATGTCATGGACCCAGACAAACAATTTTCAGAGACACTTAAAAGTTTAAGCGTTTCATGATTCAGGAGTTGGATAGGTATGGTACCTTCAAAAGAATTTTTAGACATTAAAAGTACCTCAAGATATAATGAGAAGTTAGCAATCCAGTGAGGAATATGACCAGACAACATGTTGTTGGATATGTCTAACTCCGTTAATCCACTGGAGTTCAACAACCCGTCCTCAATGTTTCCACTAAACTTATTGTTCTCTAAATATAAGTACCCCAACCCATTAAAGTTCATAGATTTGGGAAAAATTTGGCCGTAGAAATTGTTATGCGACAGGTCCAAGAACCATAGAGAGAAGCCACCAGGGAGACGTTGTGCTGATAATTCTCCAGAAAAATTATTTTTAGACAAATGGAGTAAACGGAGTTCTTGCATCTCACCAAATGAAGGGGGAATATTACCTTCAAAATGATTGTTCGACATCTACATACAGCAATTTCTGAAGGTTGATACCCATATCTTGCGGGAGCTTACCAGTGAAGTTATTGCTAGAAATATCTAGATGATGAAGAAAATCATATTTGGAATTGGGCAGTTGGAGATTCCCTGTGAATGAGTTGTTTCTCAAAAACAAGGCTTCTAACTTTGTGTTGTTTTGTAACAACCAAATTGGGAAGCCACCAAACAAATTATTGTGAGAGAGGTCAATATATTTTAAGTCATACTGGTGAAGAAGAAAAGTAGGAATGACGTTTAAGTTGCAATTTGGTAACCCAAGGACTTTCAATTGAAGTGTAGGGAGAAAGTTTTCCGTTTTCACTCGTAACTTATTGTTTCTTGTTGAAAGTAGCAAGACCTTCAGATTTGAATGATTAGCCAATAAACTGAGGGGGAAAATGCCTTCAAAGTTGTTGTCAGAAAGAGCCAAATATTCAAATGATGTGAGGTTCGCAAAAGCAAATGGTAAGCTCCCACTTAACTGATTGTAAGAAATATCAAAAACTTTGAGATGGGTCAAATTGTTGAGACAATTAGGAAGATGACCCTCAATATTGTTTCTTCCAAGATTCAACTCAAAAAGATTTTTCAACTCACATATTCCTGAAAGTAAAAATAAAAAGATTAAATTTCATGGAAAGAAATGACCTCATAGTTTTCTAATTACAGTGAATTCAGTCAGAAACCCGTAAAATTATTCCTAGAAATCAATTTGATTTATTCTCCTATGTTTTGATGTTCATTTCTAAAGCATTTCACATAATCTAAAAAAGATTCCGATACTTCTTGTTCGTCATAATTGCCTAGTGCATATTAATTACGTAGGTGTTCATTGGACATTATATTGGCTCTCTAATTTTTGAATTGTTTTCTTAAATAAAAAGTGGTCTAAAATACCATCAATTAATCTTGAAATTTTATATATTTCCTCTCATAACAGTTATCAATACAAATAAACAACTTGCTTTTTAAACGTACTAATTCACGGGGAAAAAAACTGGTCTTTATAATTTTGTCTTGGAAGTAATTTGACCAACAAACTAGTCGCTAGAAATTGGGGTATCATTAACATAAATATCAAAATAGTCACATTTCAAAGAAAAAAAAAAAGCTGTGTAAATTTATTTTAAAATCTTACCTTGGCTTTCTAAAGAACCGTTTATACTGTTATCACTCAAATCCAACGCTTCCAAGTGTTTCAATTTAGCCAACCCTGCACTAAGAAAGAAGAAATGATGTTAAAAAGACGCAGCCTTTTTTAGATAGGTGGACTATTTACCAAGATTAAAATATTACCTAGCCATGTTACGGATAAGCTTATCCTATTTCCACTTAGATTCAAGACTTCCAAGTTGGTCAAATTTACTAATCCTGTTTAAATTTTTTTAAAAAAAAAAAGAGAGATAGAGAAGAATTAATTCAGCAAATTAGATAAATTAATTTATAATCTCTTAAGTCAACTAATTAGAAAAATTAATTTATAATCTCAGTCTCTTAGGGTCCATTTAGGATTGCTTTTGGGGGATTTAAAAATGGTTTTGAAAATCTAAAAGTTAATTTTAATATTTGTTAAAAAAAATCAAAATTACTTTTGTCAAAATCAACCCTCGAAAAGTTGGAAAGGATAGTTTTTAGATTCTTATTTTGAGAAGAGTAATGATACAGCCACAAACTCTTGTACAAACTTATTTTGTACAAACTGATGTGGCATGATAAGATTGGTTGAATTAAATATCACTTGGCCCATATGATTTGTTTTTATTAATTTATATTTTCATTCAACCAATGATATCATGCCACGTCAGTTTGTACAAAATAAGTTTGTACAAGAGTTTGTGGCTGTATCATTACTCTTTTGAGAATCAATTTTATCATTTAATAAAATTTCATAAATATCCTTAAAATTATCACGTAAACCCAAAATTGTCCTTATTCAAATTGGAACAATATTAATATTTTAATAATTTTTTATTATAATTCATCAGTATAAATGTATTAATATAAATTTGTTGGTCGAATTATTATTAAATTTGTTTCATTATATTATAAATTTAATTATTAATTTTTTTAAGATAAAAAAATCAATATATTATAAATTTTATTTTTGGTAAAAATTATTATAATACACAATTAAAAATATTATATGTACATGTATAAGTAAATTTTATCCTACATTATGTATATTTTAGTTATTTATTTTCTCTCAGCAGTTTAACAGTAAAATTTATCAAACGTCCATAACTGCTTTCAAAACTCACAGTACTTTTGAAAATAAAATTTACCAAACACCTAACTGATTCTCTTCATAATTAATTATTTTTACAGTACAACTAACAACAATTATTTTATAAGTTACAGCATTCCTAAACTAGCCCTTAGTTGTGTTATATACACTTATCAATAGCATTTCAAAAGCATTATTAAAATATTTTTGTTTTTGAAAGTTGGTATGAATAGAAAGTGAATTTCTGCGTTAATATACCTTGAATTATGGTTATTCCACAATAACTCTGATGCCATTTTTTTTTTAAATATGTCAATTTTATAGTTGCCATTTAGTTAAAATGATAAATTTATCATCTTAAAAATAGAAGGTCTGGATTTTGAATCTCACTCACACGTGTGAAGAGGGATTTGAGTTGCCATTAAGCTAAATAATTAACAAAATGTCAAATTTGCCAAACCTATTCAGAAAAAAATAAAATATTACTTTTAAAAGCATTGTATTCGATCAGTGCGCTTGATAAGATTGGTTGTTAGCTTCTTAAATATCTTAGTAGCTTACCGAGCCTTATTAATAAGCCACTAGTGATATTGTTGTTATAGCTTAAATCCAATAGCTGCAGGTTTCTCAAATTTGCTAACCCTGCTTTAAAAAAAATGGTTTTGATCAAGACCATATAGATATTTTAAGAGAGTAGTTATCCTGACAATGAGAGTTATGTCAATAGATTAATTATGTTAAATATTCGACGAAAAATAAATGTTTAAATTGTTTAATTAAAAAATTTACCTTCTAAAGAACCATTTATATAATTAGAACTCAAATCCAATGCTTCCAAGTTTTTTAATTTAGCTAAACCTGCACCAAGAAAGAAGAAAAATCTTATTAATCATCTTTAAGGGGAAAAAAAAGAAACAAAAGAATTAAGAAATAAATTTCAAAGTTAGAATAAATAATTGTGGTAATAAGGCTTATGATTAAGATTTAATTAAGTTGATCATAAACTCAATAAATGTTTTGATTTTATTTTATTTTTTAAAACTTTACATGGAAATTAGAAACTAAATATTTACCCAACCAATTGTTCTTATTCCAATGTTTTCAAGTTTGTCAAGTTTGCTAGTCAGAAATTGGTTTAAATTTGACATTATATATATGTAAAAATCAACGCCATAATATACAAGAAAAATAAGAAAGTGAATTGCTGCTGTGCACCTTGAAGTATGGTTATTCCGCATGCACGAAGATCTAATGTTTTCAAGTTTGTCAAATTTGCCAATCCTACATGCACCAATAACAAAAGAAAATTTTACTTTTAAAAAGCATTGTATGTGATCATCAGGGCGCTTAATAAACATTAATTCTTAGTTTGCTCCTTATCTCTCATAAGCTTACCTAGACTTATTAAAGAGCTACCGGTTATAGCGCAGTAGCTTAAATCCAGCACTTGTAGATTTTTCAAATTTGCTAATCCTGCTCAGAAACATTAATTTTGACCAAGACAATATACATATATATTTTAAGAGATAAATTTAGTTGCCTCACATATCTACTGCTCTGCAACATATATACCTTGCTTGGTTCTCCAACCTTCGATGTAATTGGAACGAAGAATCAAAGTGGTAAGTGAAGTTAATGTATTTAAATATGGCAATATGCTGTTGTTGAATCTATTAACACCCAAATTTAAGTTCTTCAACTGCTTCAAACTCCCAAAGCTATCGGAAGCTGCAAATGCATATGAATTATTATCAGTCGCTGACAAAATAAGTATGGACGAGAAACATATATATCCTATATATACAGGGATAGGATCGGGAGTCCCTCTTTTGTTACACAAATTTTTACACATGCACTTTTATTTTAATACAAGCGTTCAAAATCATTCTCATGCATTTAAGTATCAACTATGAATAGCTATGAATTATGAGAAATATATATAAAATAGTTTTATGTACACACACCTTTGCTCTCATAGAACCCTTCAAAGTAATTAAAAGACAAAGTCAAGGCTTTGCAATTCTTCAAAAGGATGAAATAATGACATATTCAGAAGCGAAGATCCATCACGTGTCCAATTGAGCAAGAGTTCCGTCACCCGTCGTGTGGCGGCGTTGCACTTAACTCGCTCCCAATCACAACAATCAGACGATATTCCATCATCATCAACCCATGAAGTTAGAATAGAGTCTTCGAATTCACTATCATGGCCTGATATAAGAAAGCTTTTGAGTTCCAACAGAGCAGTCCTCTCTGTTTCCAAGCAAGCTTTGTATCCATGCATTTGATTCAAAACAATAATCATTATCAGTGATAGTAATGACGATTTAATAATAGAGGAAGTACTTTCCATTGCTTAGCAACTTTTCGTTTGGTTAATTTGCCCTTAAAATTACATGTGCAATGTCGAAATATTTATGCTAAACATTATCATAGACCTTGTATTTTGATTGGATGGGGATTTCCAACCCAATCAATAAGAAATATTTTTGAATAGCGTTCTCCTTAAAATACGGAGTTGATTCCTCCTATATTATACCATAATTGAAATGATGTTGATTTGTCAAAATAATTTCCTATTTTAAAATCCGGCTAAATACTCGTTTAATTCTTATATTTTGATTTAATCCTCATATTTTTAAAATACCTCAAAACATCCTTATAATTAAAAATATTACATTCTTACCCTAACTTTCTCTTTTCTTTTACAATTATATCTTTACCAACAATATTCTTGACATTAATTAATTTATCTATAAAAAAGTTAATTAGAAAATTAACCAATAAATATCAATATGAAAGAATTAGTATTTTTTATACATGTGCAACTATCTTAATAATAATTATTTACAAATAAATAAATATTAGCCAACTTAAAGCAATGTTTGATATCCTTACAACAATTTTACTAATAATTATTTTATAAAAAATAAATGAACCAAATTTATCCTGAAAATAAAATAATAATATAGAAGTTTTTATAAATTTTTATGTTACTTTTAAGGTTAATTTGTTAAATTATCATTTTTGCTTTTTATTAATATCCCCAAGAATATTGTTGCAAGGATATTATTATCAAAGGAAAGAAAAGGTATGGCTAGAAGTGTAACATATTTAATAGTAGGGGTGTCCTAAGTTTTTTTTTTAAATATATGGATTAAATGAGCAATTAACCTAAAATATAGGAATTAAATAAACATTTAGCCCTTTAAAATAATAGTAGTATTGTAATTGTAATTAAAAAAATACTGAACCAAAAATAAAAAGAAATATCGTTAAATGATGAGTATTCAGGGATATAAAGTGCCTATAAAAATTGATTATCTTAATTTTGTTTTGGGATTTGCTGCAGATACCTAATTATAAAATATCAGTAATATTGTACTTGTGATTTTGGCCATGGGATCAGTAGCAAAATTAGCTTCAAATGCATGAACATTAGAGCTGACTGACTTTTGAACTATGAACGCGGACATTGATGTCTTTTATTAGTCTAACATGGCGGAAAGTTTGTTGTGGTGAATTAATATTTCCTACTAGATAGAAGGGCAAAGTAGAATAGCATTTGGATGTAATCATATTTAAAATTTAGTTGAAGAGTTGAAAATTGTATAAATTAAACTTAAATTAAGATCAAATTTTTTACTTTTATTAATTTATGAACCATGAGCATGAAAGTTCAATTTTTATAAAAATTAAAAATATGAAAAAAAATGCTACAACCATTGTAATTGAGAACTTAATTGATTTACAAAGATTGATTTAATCAATCTTGATGTTATTGGACAATCAATTTTTGTGCCCATCGATCTTAATATTAATTGATATTCAATCTTTATCATGATTAGTAAAAATTGAGACAATCAGTCTTGGTGACTAATTGTTTTTCACCTTCTTTTTCTTTAATTCTTATATACAAAGAATTGCTGACTATGAGAAGTTGGAATTTTTATGACCACACGAGACGCACTTAATTTTTTTTTTTTTTTGAGATTTGTTAAAGAAAAAATATTATCAATACATCGCCATCTTGAAATATGTCTGCAGCGACGAAAGACTGGTAAGCTTGAAATTTTGAAATTATACATATTGCCAGGTTGGACCAATGAGGAAAAAGGCGTCATTAATATTCCGTGGAATTAAGCTAACATACGAGTTGTCATCAATTCTATTTTTCCCAACACTTGATGGAGATAACTAACAAAATAAAAGCTGATTGAGAGAATTTAAAGAATTCAAGCGTAAGTTTAGGTTTCAATCGAATTATCAAATAATTAATTTATTCTAGTATTCATTCTTAAAAAATTTACTTAATTTGGAATTAATAAAACGATTAGATGTTTGTTATATTGAATTTTTTTAAAAAAATCAATAATCAACTAAATTATCGTACATGTTTAGTAAATTACTCATAAGCGCGGGGTTTACACTGACATGACAAACACATGAAGGATATCTGAACCTCTTGATTCTCTTTGTATCCTTGCATTAATTTGAATCAAATTAAAATAAAAGATGGACATTTAGTTTCTTTGTGACTCGGTCTTAATGTTTATTGACAATGAATAATCTTTGAAGTGATTAATAAATTAGGGATAATTACTCTTGCTAATTAATAGTGTTTGTCTGTATCTTTGCTTTGATCGTCGTCACAAGAGGACGGGGGTTCTGTAGGAGAAAGTGGATCCAAGTTGACTAGCAATTACACAGAGTTAATTGCTTGTGGAAGTTTCAAGGCCATTCAAGACACCCTGTTGTAGAATTCCACGAGGATTGACTCGTGCTACACAACAGCTATGCCATGTCCTTTGAGAAATTAAGCTTATGAATCTTAAGTTTTCATTCAAGAAATCACTGATCAGCATTAACCTTACCAAGTATCGGGTTTAGCTTCATGAATCTTATGTTTCCATTCTGTTGAATTTATTTGATAGCAGGTATTTCTAGTGACTTTATTCACAGCCCCTATGATTTTTATAAGCTATTCCGCTAGTTATCTATGAATTAATAATGCCCATTGGTATGAGCTAACCGGATCGAATTGCTGGTGTTTGGGGTTAATTGAAAGGACAGCATCTGTTCCATACTGGATGTTTGAACTCGACGATTTAAGTAACCTGTGGCAATAGTCAACACATGCCTCTTGCTGAAACAAACATAATCAGAGTCATGAAACTAATCAAAGTCCAGACTTTGTGACCAACAAAAACTGAAGGAAAAATATACAAAATTTAATTTATGCAAGATGTTATAACTTTGAACTACAGTTTGGAAATTAAAAATTAAAAATTTGAAATAAAAATTAATTGTGTTTAGTAAATTTAATTTTTAGATAAAATTTTGATAAAAATAATAAAGATATTTTAGATTTTTCATTATATAAATTGTAAATCAAATCAACTTAACTTTTACGCCAAAACAAATACTATTTAACAAATAATTTAATGATGTAGTCTTTAAACTGCAGGTGCACAACTTCAAAATCAAACAAGATCTTAAAGACGCCATCTGAAAGATTTTGAAAAGTTGAGTCTAGTTTTAACCAAACTAAATTAACTCACATTTATTACAAATAAGTGTATATATATATTGGGTTTCTCGAAGAAAAAACCAATACAATACCTTACTTCTTATGGCAGCACAATCACTGATGGAATATAAATTTGTAATGCCAATAGTAGCTGTAACACACATATTTTCACAACATTCATTTTGATATTAACAAACTAGGTTAAAATGTTGGCGTTATTAAAATTAATTAAGGTCTTAAAGCCGTATGATAATTTGGGTAAGTTTAAGAATAGATGGATAACCATTAATTTAATCGGACCACCATTTTTGTAAGGAAGTTATTTGGTTTTGATTCTGGAAAATAACGATGAATCGTTTATTGAAAACGGTTAATCGATAAAATTCAGAAAACAATAAGTTTGTAACTGGTGAACTGTTTAGCACAAACAATTGGCCCATATTGTTTTGCAGGTCTTTGAAAATAAACGGTAAACCGATAATCCCAAACGGTAAACTGACTATTCAAATTTTAGCTTAACGGTAACTTGCATAAGTCAAAACGGTATCAATCAGGCTTTACGACTTACGAGGCAGACCATCGTGTCCCCTATGATCGGGTTTAGCTTTATGAATCTCATGTCTTCTACTGATTTTATTCACATCCCTGTGATGATTTTATACTTTATTTATGAATTAATGCTAACTGGAATGAGCTACTTTGCTTAGTGTTTATCAAAGTTGAATTCATGATGCAAAGCATTGTTATTATCTTTTTTCTACAAGCTATTCTGCTGGTTATTTATGAATTAATCAGTGGATGATTTAATTGTGATTAAGTTCCCCTTGCTCAATGAATTAAAATAATTTACAAACTGCATTAATCACAAGCCTCTTGTTAAATCTACATAAAGTAATAAAATTAATCAAACTCCGGATTTGCGACCAACAAAAGCTGAGGGAAAGATGTGTATTATTTTAGTGAAATCGCATTTATGAACTAGTTTTTGATCTAGCTATATCACTGATAGAATACATACTTGCAAAGCTAATAGTAGCATGTGTCAATTCATCCATCAATGAAATAGAACCACAGTCTGCGTCAATATGAATTTATCTAAAGTATCGCAAATAAATCTAGAATGAATTGGACATATAATGCACCGAAACTCCAATATAAGTTAGGGTTGGACATGGGTTGGGTTGGATGTTTGTGAAAATCCAACCCAACAACTGTTGAATAAGTAGAGATAAAATCAATCTTTATATTGATTGGTACATATTAAGACAATTAGTTTTAGTCTTTATAATGACTAACGAAGACTCATAAGGCTCGACCAATGAGGAAAAATGCTTCATTAATACTCCATGTAAAATAAATGTTGACTGGCTTTCAAATTAAGCCAACATACAAGTGGTCGTCAATTCTATTTCTTACAACAGTTGGTTGATGGAGATGGTCAATAAGAAAATAAAAGTTGATTGAGATAATTTAAAGAATTTAAGCGTAAGTTTGGGTTTAAAATTATCAAATAATTTATTCTAGTATTGATCCTTTAAAAAGTGTTTTGGAGTTAATAATTCGCTAGGATGTTTGATATATTGAAATTTGTGAAAATCAATAATCAACAAATTTTCATACAAGTTTAGACATTTTAGTAAATTACTCATAAAATGTGGTGTACACGGGAATGACAATCGATTTTGAGATTGATTGACAATCAATTTTTATGGTGATTGGCACAGATTAAGAAGACAATTAGTTTTGGTTTCTCTAACAACTAATGAAGAATTGTAAGTTTGAAATTACACGTTGGGATGTTGGAGTAATGAGGAAAAACGCTTAACTAATTGTCCATGGAAAAAAAATGTTGACTGACTTTCAAATTAAGCCAACATACAAGTGGTCATCAATTTTATTTTTTCCAACTAGTGATGGAGATAGTCAACTAATAAAATAAAAGTTGGTTGATATAATTTAAAGAATTAAGGGAAAAAGATATCTACATCCCCAAAATTTGGAGAAATTGTCACTAACACCTCCAAATTTTCAAAGAGGGACACCAAGACCCCCTTTTGACCATTATACATTTTACCTCTATCATCCCAAAAAATATTAGCTCTAATATTTTACAATAAATAGAAATATAATATTAAAATAAATGTAATAATATATAAATTTTAAAATAATTTCAATATTTTATAATCTATTAGATATATTTGATTATATTAAAGTAAATTTTATGATAAATAGAATCATAATATTAAAATAAATGTATTAAATATTTAAATTATTTTAAATATTATGTAAAATAATAATCTTAACAATATAAGTATGTGATATTGTTTCTAATTGCAGAATGTATTTAATGCAAATATTTATTTAAAATCTCTACGATAAATAAAATATATTACTAAATAAAGATAATAATTTACATATTAAAATTTATTAAAATATCAAAATATTTTAATATTGTACTGCATAGATTACATTATTTATATGGTATTTGTATTTACTAAAAATTTTAAAGTCAATTTTTAAAATAATAGAGATAAATGGTATAATAGTCAAAAGGGGGTTTTGGTGTCTCTCTTTAAAAACTTCGGTGGTGTTGGTGACCATTTTCCCAAACTTTAGGGGTACAAATGCCTTTTTTTCCAAGAATTAAAGGTTTGAAATCATCAAATAAATTTTTTCCAGTATTGGTGTTCTTAAACAATGTGCTTTAGAATTAATAATATGATAGGATGTTTTGTATATTGAAATTTGTGAAAATCAATAATCAACTAATTTTCAGAACTAATTTTCATGCCTTGACATTTTAGTAAATTACTCATACAATTGTGGTTTACACTAAAATAACAACACATAAACGATATCTGAAGCTCTTGAATCCTTTTGTATCCTTGCATTAATTTGAATCAAAATGTGAATTAAAACCAAAGATCAATATTGAGAATTTATATAAAGAACTTAAGAGTATGATTGGGTTTGCATTGATTTTATATATCAAATAATACATTTTAAGCATTGATTTTCTCATAAAAAAAAAAAATAGACTATCAATCTTTGTGTCAATCAATCTTATTGATTGACAATAATCATTGTAGTGATTGACAAAGGATACATTTGGGATTGAGGTAAGACACTTAAAAGTTACAATATTAAAGTATTTAATAAACACTAACTACTGTAGATTGTAAGCTATATTGATATAATTTTTCACTTCTATAATGAAAAAATTATTATATCTTTAATAATTTTGTTAAAATTATTATTTAAAATTTACATTTACTACATATTATTAACTTTTGTTTTATAGTTACAACTTTTTTTATGGTAGCTGTCGTTTAAAAATTATAATACCTTAGTACCGAACATAACCAAAAATTAGAACCATCACTCTAGGTAATTAGTAGTCATTTGTCTGCATCTTTTTTATGTTCCTCGTTACAGAGGACGCGTGGTGTGTAGGAGAAAAAGGATCGAGTTCATAGTCAGTTATTTATGAAGTAATGCTAACTGGTATGAGCTACTGTGCCTAGTTATTTATGAATTAATGCTAATTGGTGTAAGCTATTCTGGTAGTTATTTATGATGTAATTAACTTCCCCTTGCCCGTCGAATGAAGTTGAAATAGTTCATAAACTGCATTAATCAGCACATGCCTGTTGGTGAAACTACAAAAAGTCATGAAATTAACCAAAATCCAGATTTGTGATCGTGACCGCAAAAGCCTGAAGAAAAGATATGCATAATTTTAGTGAAATCACCAGAAATATGGTGAAAATTTTGAGTAAAGTATTAGAATCAAACCGAGTTAACGCACATTTATGAACTTTTTTTTTTTTTTTTTGCAGAAAAGCATTTAAGCACATCACTGCTTTTGCTTTTGGCCAATAGTAGCATGTGTCAATACATTATCAGTGAACAAGAACCACAATCTGCGCCAAAATGAGTTTATCCTCAACCAAAATCACTGTCACATAGGATGCTGCAGAACTCATTCTTATTGCCACCATATCAATCGCAGAATCATCCATCTTAAAGCCAGAGGAATTATCAATGACAAATCCCGTTAATGTAGATCCTATATCTCTAGCATCCACGAATTGTAAAAGAATTATAATTAATAAAAAAATATTGTAAACGAATTTTTTTTCCCCAAATTGAAAATATAACTTAGAGCAACCAACAAAAAAAAAATGAAATACAATATAAAACATAAGACAATTTTAAATAAATCAAAATGAAGTTAATATAATATATAGAAATCAACATATATTTTTTAATGCCAATAATCTTTTGATTGCAATGATTGGCGTCTCTTCCTCTTAACAGATAGAGTATTCAAGTCTCTCAATTATCCTCAGAGTTGATTTTACATGTCGGCTTCATTTGGGCTTATTTACATTTGGGCTAGGTTTAGGCTTTATTTTAGTTTACAAATGTTGGGCTTTGTTATTTTCTATGAATTTGTAAAGAGTGGCCGTTTCACATCCCTCAAAAATTTTCATAAATTTATTTTTTATTAAAAATTATCTAAATAACAAAAAAAAAAGTTAATACATTTTTTATTTAAATAAAAATTTAATGAAAAATATTTTACACCTCTCCATCTCATAATTTCTATTTATATTTTAAATTTTAACCAAAAACAGGTCCACGATATGATCCCACTTTTCAATTTTCTCCATCACGTGGTTGAATTTTTTGATAGTGAATTGTAAAGTAATTAACGTGCACGCCTTAGCGTCATGTAATTTATATACATGATACAAGTTCAAAGGAGTGTGGTAATCAATGGCACATCCCATTAACATAAGACAATTTCAAAGAAATCAAAAGGGAGCTATTATAACTCATAACCTGCATAAATCAATATATACGTCTTCGTGCAAATAATAACTTGGTTGGGTAGATCGGTATCTTGTTTCCTTAATTTTAAGGTGGAGGTTTCAAGTTTCTTTGATGATTGTTAAAGTTAATCTTTTTTTATTAAACTTTATTTAGACTTATTCATAGAATAGTACTTATGACATGCCTTTAAAATCCTTATAAAACCCTACATTTGTAAAACAAAAAAATGAATTTAAATAAATTAAAATTTTTATGCTCACTGATCATGAACCCTCCCATCTTTTTATTCACATAAATAATTTTTCTCAAAATCAAAATAATTTTGAGGCAATAAAGTAATAAATTATATAATGACAAGATTTTATTATGAAAAAAATTATGCTTAGTCTTTAATTAAACTCTGTTGTAACCTATTATCCTTTTATGTAATTTTTTATTAAAATAAGAGTTACATATGTTATAAATGGGGTTTCATAAGAGTTCTAAAAAAGTGTAAGGAGCTTCGCTCTTGTTTATATTTGGGTTAGTCTAAACATTATTTGGATTTTTTTACCTTGGGCTTTTTATTATTTCTAATGGGCTTGCAGATTTTATAGCGCATGAAGGAAAAAAAAACCCTCTTGTTGAACAGACATGAAGTCATTAAATTAATCAAAGCCCATATTTGCGACCAAATGCATAATTATAGACAAGCCACCTGAAACATATTGAAAAGAGGAGTATAGTTTTAAGCAAACGGAATTAACACACAGTTATTATAAACCATTTTCGAAGAAAAGCTTGTAGATTACATCACTGAGCGAATACATATATGTAAAGCCAACTGAACATGAATCAATAAGTGTAGCAATGAAACGATACCTTAGCCAGCGCCAATATGTTAGGAATTTTATGGGTGAAGCAAAGATATAGTTAAAATAAAATTAGAAGAAAATAAAGAATAAGTATAAAGAGAACACTAGAAAATTATGTGGTTCGACTTCTAGTCTGCATCCACGGACGAAGACAGAATGAAAATATTTTACTAGTGAAATGAAGATTACAAGTATTATAATATTTTATCTTATTTTCCAAAACCTCAATACACCAAATCTCTGGCCTACTAATTACACAAAAGTATTAGAACTCTTAATCTCTCACACAACTCTTAATTTTTTCTCTCTCACGTAATAGGATTGCTTTTCTCAAATCTTGGATGCCAAAACCAAATGGTCAGCTCCATTTTTATAGCCAAAATTAGCTATTAAAATATTATTTTTTTAACTGCCTTTGATTTTTCTTTATTCTTCTTCCTTCTTTCTTGTCAAAGTCGTTTGTCTCCATTTTCCTTCAAACTTTACTGCAACTTCTCCATTTTTTTTCTTCTTTAAACAAAGTTCGTCCTGATCATCTAGATGGCCACTTTATTTGACATTTCTCCCACTTGGAGATTTGATTGAGAATCAATCAATCTCCACACTATCCATTCTACTTCGCCATTGTCATGTTGCTTTGCGTCTCTGTTAGGCCACAAGAGAATTTATTCCATACAAACTTGTTAGTATTAATTGGCTTGGTCATAACATCTGCTAGGTTTTCCTTCGTATGGATTTTTTGTAAATCCACACTTCCGTTTTTCACTATTTCTTGAACGAAGTGGTACTGAACTCCTATGTGCTTTATCTTGGTATGAAATGCTGGATTCCTTGCAATGTGCAATCCATTTTTACTGTCACAAAATACATGAATTTTCTGTTATTTGTACCCGAGCTCCTCCATTAACCTTTGTATCTAAATAACTTCCTTACAAGCTTACATCGCTGCCATATATTCTGCTGTTATTGTAGATAAATCCACAACGGTCTGCAGTTTCGAAAGCTAGCTTACAACTCCTCCTACAAGTGCAAACACATAGCCAGTAGTGAATTTTCTTTTATCAAGATCTCCTGCAAAATCTGAATCTACATAGCCCTTGACAATAAACTTTGATCCTCCGTAACATAATGCAACATCTGAGGTTCTTTTGATGTATCTAAGAATCCTGTTCATAGTTTTTCAATGCTCTCCACTAGGATTCGCCATGTATCAACTGACTGCTCCTACTGTTTGTGTAATGTCTGATCTTGTACAAATCATAGCGAACATCAAACTTTCCATTACTGATGCATACGGTACTCAAGACATCTCATTCCTCGCTGCTTCATTACTAGGACACATACTCGAAGATAACTTGAAATTAACAGGAAGTGGGGCAGAAATTGACTTACAATCTTGCATATTGAAGCGCCTCAAGTTTTCTTCAAGTAGTTCTTTTGAGAAAGCTAAATCTTCTTATTATTTATATCTTGGTAAATTTTTCATCCCTAGAATCTTCTTTGTTGGTCCAAAGTCCTTTATTTCAAACTCCCTAGTTAACTGTGCCTTTAATTCTTGGACTCGATCTTTATTGGGGTCTACTACCAACATGTCATCTACATACAACAGCAAACTGATGAAATCATTATCATGAAACCTCTTGTAATATGCACAATGGTCTAAACTAGGTTTGTTGTATCCAAGACTCATAATGAAGGAATTAAATCTCTTATATCAATACCTCAGTGTCTGTTTGAGACCGTATAGAGATTTGTTCAACCTGCAAACCAAATTCTATTTTTTTTATTTTAGCAAAACCTTTTGGATGGAACATATATATTTCTTCTTCAAGTTTTCCATGAAAAAATTAAATTTTTACATCTAACTGCTCTAGATGTATGTCAAATGCAGCACATATTGTCAAGACTACTCTGACTGTTATAACTCCAACCACCAAAGAAAATATCTCGTTGAAATCAATACTTTCTTTCTGAGCATATCATTTCATCACCAATCTTGCATGATACCGCTCTGCTTGGTCATTGCCATCACGTTTGGTCTTGTAGTCTCATTTGTTTCCAATAGCTTTTCTTCTATGTGGTAGTGGTACAAATTCCCATGTTTTATTCTAGTGTAGAGCATCAATTTATTCCTACATTGCTGTTATCTATAAAGTAACATTTGAGTTGTTTAAAGATTCATGGAAAGTTGATAGCTCATTATCCTCTATTAGAAGATAATATGCAACATTAATCTCTGTGACATACTCCGAGTGTCACGCTAGCGATTGTCTTTCACGAGTTGACCAACGAACTTCTGGAGCCTTGGACTCGATTGGTTTCTATTCCTCGTGCTCTAGTGTTACTTCAGAAGAATCTGAACATTCTTTTTTCAGATTATTTTTCACATATATCGATATATGTTAGCCTAAAGGGCTACACATATTGTAATTTTGATGATAACAAACATGTGTATTAAGTAATTTAATAAATATTGTATTTAACATTTTCACTAGTTTTTGAAGGGTAATATTTATGCAAGTGAATCAAGTAAAATCAAGCTCAAGACACTCAACGGACAACGGCGAAATCAAGAATAAAGTTTAGAGTTCAAACAGACAAATTAGTGCGATAACTTCTTGTAAAGCCGGTATGATTTAATTGATGCATGATTTAGCATTTGAGAAGCTCAAGAGATTAATTTAATTAAATACTTTTCATAAACTAAAAGGTTTTATTTTTATAAGATAAAGTATCTTGTGGTTTTGAGTAATTTGGACTTAAATGTTAAGTTTTGAAATCTTTGATTTTAATAAGTATTATTATTAAATTTCAGAGTTGGACATTTTTAAAAACAGTTGAAATGTTTTGGGTCATACTATAATTAATGAATATTTTGGACTAAAGTGAAAGGTTTTGAGAACTTTAAAAAATATGGGTATTATGTTGAAAATGACCTTTTTGAGAAATAATAATATCTTTGGGGTCATATCATAATTTCAAAAAGTTTTGGAAAGACAACTATTCTTAGGAAATTCTGAAATTGGACCTATTTGTAAAATGTTATAACGTTTTGGGCCGTAGTAGAATTATAGAAGGTTTTAGGCTAAAAGTATAATTTTAGTTAACAGTGTTACTGTATCAATATTAAAAAATAACGGTAATATCACTGTTCATGAGCGGTTAGCCGGATAAATCGAGCGGCTAACTGCTTGGGAGCGAAAATTTACCTATAACGGCTAGTTTTCGGGCTTTAATTATAAAAACTCAACTCCAACTTCATTTCAAAAACTAATGCAAGTATAAATAAGATTATATAACATATATTGAGCTTCCATTTTGTAAATCATCATTTATTGAATCATTATTGAGCTATAATTTGTTATCCACTCTTAAAGAGAGTTTCATTGTTGTGATTTTCATTTCTCATCAAATTGAGAGTGTATAAGTGTGAGAAACACTTCGGGTGAAGAGATTGTGAATATAATCTCTTGTTGTAAAGGTTCATTGACACCTTAGAAGTCAATTGTAAACATTTGAACCCTTGGGAGGCTTGGATAGTGAAATCCTCAAGTCAGGTGAGCTTGGAGGTGTGGACGTAGGCGAGGATAGCCGAACCACATAAAAATCCTTGTGTTTGTTTTCTCTTCCTTTACTCTTTTAATATTGTGCTTGATTGAGTTTATTGTTTTTTATTTGATTAAAGCAATAAATTAAATTATTGTGCGAATTGTATTGCATAAATTTTAAAATCCCAATTCACCCCCCCTTTTGGGTTGCATAACTTGCATTTAAGTATAGTCTCTAACTTTTCTTTTACAATACTATTATCTTCATCTCTCTTTTGCAGTTGATCTTCTATAAAGATAACATTTCTTCTGATGACAAACTTGTGGGCAGTAGGGTCCTACAGACGATATCCCTTTACTCCATCATCATACCCCAATAAGATACACTTATTAAATTTTAGATCTAATTTTGTTCTTTCTTGGGCATTGCACATCACATATATAGAACATCCAAATGCATATAAATATGAATAATCCACTGACTTTCCAGTCTACTCAAGTGACAATTCTGCTCAGGGTGACAGTTTTGCTCAAGCGACAGCCCCACAATATCAGTCTCACTCTAGACCAGCTCAAGGTCAAAGGGGCATATAGACAGGGGGTTCCACATTTGGGAGTCAGGCCACTGCTCCAGGCCAGAGAGGTCAACCTGGTCGACCTCATACTAAGGCTTGAGTCTTTGCCTTGACGCAGTAGGAAGCTCATGCTACACCAAAAGTTATTATGGGTACATTATCTATCTTTGGCCATGAGGCTCATATACTTATTAATCCTGGATCCACGCAATATTCTTTTGTTTCTCGTACTTTTGCCATGCATATAGAGCGAGAGCCTAAACCACTTAGATGTAGTTTAGTTGTTAGTACACTTACCGGGGGGTCACTGCTTGCCGAGAGTGTGTATCGAGATTGCATGATTAATAATATGGAAATGCTTAATCAGTAACTTGTAATTAACTACAATAAAAAATTTACTGTCATTTAAAATTCAATCAGAACATTTTAAGAGTTAAGATTAGCAGGGTGTTTAAAGAATTTAGCTTAGTGTTCAATCAAATGTTTGAATGGGGAAGTGATGATGGGAGACTTGTAATTCAAAATACTACAACTTGTCAATTCAAAGGACCCTTTTGTGATGGTCAGTAGGCAAAACAATCAGAGGGTTGAAATTGAATTACTAAGGCGATAATGCATGCACAAGAAAGATTAAGAATTCATTCAAGTCTGTAGTCTTGAGTCAACAATAGATTCTTCATTCAAGTTAATAGTCTTCTCAAAAAATAAGGTGGTGTTAAGTTACATTATAATGTAAGTGAACGAGGTCTCTGAAAATGATTTGGTAATTATCATTGGTATTGAGGATATATTGTTAAGTCTAGCCTCTTGTGTTTTATATTCTGCATTGGAGTAGCTAAACCTTGTCCTTCTCAACAAGTCTTCATTCAGTTGAATATGCCTTTGGAAAAGAAATTTCTTGGTAGTCTTTTTAAATTATCGTTAAAAAAATAGAAGTTTTTTTAATAGAATTTTTAGATTCACATGGATAGAGACTTAAACAATGAATACAATTTATCGGTTGTTTTAGACAAAAATGTAGTCAGGCACATGTTTGGTAAACTATAAGTATTAACAATTTGGCAATATTATTCACGCTAGTTGATTAAGAGAAAAGACTCTTAAAATTACACCCATCATTTAAGCTTATGCCCCCATAAACTGAATTGAGATGCTCTCACAAACTAAATTTTCCACTTAATATTCCTTTATATTTTCTTATTTCTTCCCTTGATTCTTTTACATTGTATTGAAGATTCCTACCAAACTTTCCTAAACAGAGTGTAATGGTGAGAAATGCTGAAATTGGGCATGGTAGTGAAAATGCAATGCAATGTGCGTTAGTAACACATTAGCTAGAGTCAGCTGGGTCTTGAATGTAATGCAATGCAATGCAATGTGATGGTATGTGATGATACGTTCGTAAAATTGATAAAAATTAGGATGTAAATGTCTTGTGTATTATTCAATGATATTACTGAGTCTGCATTAGTCTTCTCTGAAAATGATATTTTTAGTCTTTTATTATTTATTACTATGTCCTTTCCCCAGTCAAATGGCACTCATAACATGATGGATTTTTGGTGCTTTTGGAGTATTGATTCCTAATAATTTAATGTTTGCCATGTATGTATATATATATTATCATGATTCATTGAATCATACATATGACAAATAAATGGAAAAGGAGTAATGTTCCAGGAGCACTCAAAATTTTTCGATGACTAGTTTGGCTTTACTTTTTCTATCGAGTAATGGAACATTAATGAATTTTCAAGCTACAAATTCTCTACAAATGCAACTTATTTATTTTAATTTTTTTGTAGTTATGTTGTGTGTTTTAGCTTTATGCTTCTGCTTACTATGTCACTTTAAATATTGTTTGGCGACATCTCTATTATTTTTATTGAAGTTTATTCCGTTTGCAGGATCAATTATTATATAAAAAAATGTTCTCTAACGATGTTTATAAGTCTTCATGTCATCAAAATAGGTCAAAGAAAAAGAAACAATTTTTCATATCTTCAAACTATTTATTTCTCTCCTTTTTCTTAATTCTTTCAATTCAGTTTTGGTTCAATGTTAATCAAGAGTGCACTGGGCAAACAAGTTAAGCTCATCAAGAACTCTCTTTGTATCTGCTACATGACAGACAAAAGACAAATTTGATGAGAATTTAAATGTAGATAACTTATAGTAGAAGAGTATAGAGAGTGGAGTGATATAGGAAGTTAATTTAGGTTATTTTAGGTAATTTAGAATTCTAGAATATTTATTGGTTTAGGAGTTTCTATTTTAGTTTGAGTCAATTATGGTATGTATCTAAGTCTTTTATTTCCATTATAATTGTGATTTAGTTTCCCATTTTAGGTTAACTTAGGGAAGTGAGTTTCCTCTTTATAAATAGAGAGGTCTTGTCATTGTTTTGAGAAGTTCAGATTCAATTATTCAATAAAACTCTCATTTATAATTCCCTCTGGGATTATTTATCAAAATCTCTCTTGTAGAGTCGTTTAGATTAGAGCGTCATCTAATCTCGCTTTATGCGTTATTAAAAATTTCATTGAGTCGTCTTAGTTAGAACGATATCTAATCACGCTTCGATTAGAGCGTAACTTAATCGTGTTGGCTTGGACCAGTATTAGAACTATATCTAGTTTTTTTTATCTAATCAATCTCGCTTCCGCTACGCCTCACCCCATCAATTGGTATCAAAGCGGTCCTGTGCTAATCGTATAGCTTTCTTGGATACCCCATACCCCTCCATACCAAATCAACCATTGAAAAAAAAAATCCCTAAATTTGAAACCCTAATCGCCGCCCCCCCCCCCCCACCTAAATCATCGCCACTACAACCACCCAACACCACCGTTTAGCTAGCCAACATAGCCACCAACCTCGCCAGCCTCCGGCGACCAAACCCAAACCCATCCCGCTCTCAACGTCGCCTACAACCACCGCAAAAATACCCAAATTTGTTCGACCTCCTCTATCCACCGCCACAAAATCACCTCTTATTTCCGTCAATCGTTGCTGCCGTTGTAATTTGGAGCCACCGTCAAACAAAACCCGATCAACCACCATCCTTAAACACCCCCACAATCGCCGCACGAAAGCACTTAAACTCGCAGCTTCATACTCGATCCACCACCGTTAGCCAGCCCCCGCCCCCCACCCTATCGAGCACCACCACCAAAATAATCTCCATCCTTTGCCGACCAAAACCCGGCCATCAATATCACAAATCGCCGCTAGTAACCGTCGGGCAAACAACCCTCAAACCCGCAAGCTTTACCTCTTCGGTCTACACCCACTACTGTGGATCTGGCAAAACCACAGCCGCTATTGTGTTTCTCACCATCAAATCTTTCAGATCCGACACCCTCTAGTCATAATCACAGCCATTGGCCGCCGGCCATACCAAACCTGAGAGTTGAGCCTTAATTACGATGTTGCCATTGTGTACAAACTTGACAATAAATGACAAACTATTGTTATTTCCCTCATATTTATCATGTGCCGTTATTATTTGCATACACTCATCGGGACAAATTTCTTGAATGGTTGGATAAGATTGAGCACCAGTTTCTATTTCGGCGTACTCCCAAAGAAAAGCAAGTATCATTTGCTGCTAGTAGATTAAGCATAAGTGCTTCAAAATGGTGGGATGAGTTACAAACTTCTCGAATTGACCACGACAAACGCAAAGTTTGATCATGGAATCGTATGAAGCGTATTTTGCGATCCGAATTTATCCCTCTTGATTATTGTTTGGTACAACAAGGTACGAGATCCATTTCTTCTTATACTTATGAGTTTGAACGATTTTATGGATGTGATTATTATTACTGTTGGTGATTGAAAATTGTAGGGAATAGTAAATGTAGAGAAATACAACAATAATGGTGGAACTTTTTACGTAAAGTAATGTATTTACAACTAACTCTATATATATGAAGAAAAATAATAGTAATAAGCAAACTGCAAAAACTTTTTGTGCTTCAAGGTACGTTACAAATGTTGATTTTCTTAAGACGTTGAAGTACAAAAATGTCGCTTTCCTTAAGACGTTATTTACCCCCACCAATTGAGTGATGCACATGGGTTAAGCAAATACGCCTCCAGGATACAATGAAGCACTTGTTTGTTTGCCTGCGTTGTGCATCGACGAAAGCAAAACAGAATACTCTTGAATGTTACAAATGTTGAGTGTTGAAATTCGTACTAGAAAGGAATGCTAAGAAAAGAGTGGTGTAGGATCATTAATTTCATATCTAAATGAATTAAACATGACCCCTATTTATAGATATACTTGTGCCTCTTCATTTGGGTTGTCATCTTTCATGATGCCCTTTCATTCATGACCATTGGATCTAGATTTAATTTTAATCAATGGTCTAAATTGAACCATTACCATTTCAAATGAAATGTTACCATGAAATGATGCATCTCTAAGTGAAATGTTATTATGAAAAGTTATATCATTTAGTAAAAAGATACATTTTTTATAAGACACAATTAAATGGACATGTCTTTACAATAAGACATCATTCAATTAGACATGTCTTTAATGAAATGTACCTTTTCTATAAGACACAATTAATTGGACATATCTTTACCATAAGACACTATTTATTTTGAAAATTTTTCAACAATCCCCTACCATTTTCAAAATAAATGAATTTTGAAAAATTATCTCGCACAGGCTTGGAAAACTTATGCATAGATAAATGTGTCTTTTGGACTTAAACCTTCACTTAGTGACAACACATCAAAGTTAATTAAGGTGACATGGTAGACAAGCTTTGAACCAGCGGCCTTATTCAACTAGCTGGATATGTCTCACACATAAGTTTTCAAATTCTCAAGTATTCTTTAGCCGACAAGTGGATTGACCCTGTGTCTATATCCTGTTTTTATGAGAGCTTTAGTAACCAGCCAAGTTACATAAGAAGCGGCACCACCTTCTATACTCACATAGATAGACTTATCTAGAATGTCCTTATAACTAAAATATTTATAAATCTATTAAAAGTTAAGTAGTTTAACATTTCCCATATATTACAAGTATTAAGCACTAACCTTTGAGACACATCAAAAAATATTATAGTGCTTTCTATAAATTTACAAGTATATTTAGTACTAGATCTCTAAACTACTCTATAACGTTTAAATTCAAACTCCTAATTAGTGTTGGTAAAAAAACTCAAGTCGGCCAAAGCCTAAACTAGCCCAATCTAGGCTCTTGGGCTTTAGGCTCAGCCCTCATGGTGTAATCATGGACATAAATTTTCAAGGCCTACTGTGAACAACGCTAGATAAAGGCTTTTGAAAAAAGCCTGGGGGCTCTATTAATTAAATAAAAATAAGTGAAAAACGAAAAAAAAAACACGATCGAACCTAGTACCAATCCCTAAATTAAACACAAGCAATAAGTAAAGCCAACAGCCCCATGGTGAGGCGAATGTGAGGCGAATGTCATGTGAAATCTCTTTGGAGTTGGAGCCATTCCCAATAGTCGATGATAGCTCTTTCAAATCTATAAGCAAAAGATTTTAACAAATTATTGAAGTGAAGAAATCATACAAAAATTGTAAATTTTGCTGGTTGGTAAATGGTAATTATGTTGCAATGTTGAGGTGACGGTTGATCGCGGAGGAGTTTTGATCGTTCATCTCCATGATCTGAGTCATCTTTGCAAAATCTCTGTATTCCGTCAATCACCGTCAGCCGACACCCACCCACAATTGTAGCAATCACCGATCGATCCACTCATCACCAAATGCCGATCGAACAGCCAGCACCACCAACCAACGACGTAGCAACCACGAGAATGCAGCAGCAACGATTGATGAGTATGTAAATCTGAAAATTATTTATGTACCATAGATTAGTGGATTTTCCTTCAACTAAATTTTGTTCCTTTATAAATAAGTAGTCTCGGCTATTATAAACTCAGTTGCTTCTGCTTTGTCGGTTCCCAAAATGAGACTTAAGTGAGAGTGACTGAACTTGTGTAAAATAAAAATTTATTTAAAAATAATAAAAGCCCAAGGCCAGTTCAAGTTCAGTCCAGGTCCGGGGTCAAATTTAGATGGGTTTTTAAAAAACCTGGGCTTAATACTAATAATATAGACTTAGGCCCGAACTTAAAAAGCCCCAACTAAAGTTTACAATTTACCAACCCTGCTCCCAAATCCCAATAGATCCAATATTAAAATATAAATTTTTAGATTGAAACAGGTCATTAAGAAAAGTTATGGAATCATAAATAGTCATTATTTTGGTCCATTCGCAATCTTTGAAAAGGATTAATCAACCTAATCGAAAAAACATAATCTGACATTCTCGGAAAAATTGTACAAAACAATGCAAAATCAGATGGCAACTCATTATTTGATATTTTCGTAGCATGCATAATGGTTTTAATCACATGAGACATGTGAACATGATTAAGAGATTTTATTAGTTGAACCAACTATCATCTCCGTATATTCACCCATTTTTTTCTTTTTTTTGTAAACCTGGTCAGTATGAGGGAGAATTTTAATAAATAAAGAAAAGAGAAACGACACCTACCTAGCATGGGGATGTAACCTAATCCAAAAAACACCATCTCAGATTCTTCGAAAAATTGTACAGTACAATACAAAATCAAACGGCAACTCAATTGAGTGATATTCTTTGTAGCTTGCATGATGGTGTAATCATATCCCTTTCGCACCCACATGTGACATGTGAATCTCAAATAGAAACGGCAATTTCGAAGTGGAGGCGTGATCACTGCAAAACGAATATCCGCGTACTCAGAAAGAAAAAAAGGTTGAATAAAATTTTAAACTTAATCTTTTAAAAAAAAATGTGTGGGTTGTTCGATCCTTAAGGGGCAACCAATTAGCTGAATGGCAGGTAAAATGAACAATAAGCTCAAAAAAGTGAAATTTACGCAAAAAAAAAATGTAAAGGACAAAAAGGATTAAAATAATATATACACCCAACCTATCACGATTCATAAATCTATCTATTTGCTTTTCATAAATTTTTATTCAAAGTAAGAGATAAAGTTTCATGGTATTAAACTTACTAATTAATTATGTATTCAAGTGTAATCTTTGCGTTCCTGGTAACTAGTTAATGATAATTAGTGCCTCTAATTGTGCATTTGGTGTAAAGATATAGATGCAGGAGGAAAGACTACGCAAATACAATCCTTTGATCTTTCCATACTTTTAAAGTTACAAAATTTATACATGAGTTGACAAAGAACGAATTTTTTCTTTTTCAATATTTACATCACATCACTGTTGTTTCATGTTCAAATCTTGCAATTGTACAGCTCGAAATGAATTTTATTTTTCCTTTCTTTTTTTTTTCTCTTCAATCAAATGATGGCAAGTGTTAAGAATAGAATCAAGTTAGTTAATGAGAATGCTGACATGGCAGCTGAGTCAGCTAAAGGTTGTTATAGTAGCTGTTGTAGTAATCTATGCGTGTGTGCATTGTGTGTAGAATCTTCTATGCTCATATAAAAAGGCTTGTAACCTTCAGATTTATGATGATCAATAATAACAGAATTTCAGTGTATAGAAGTTTTCTTTCTTTCTATTTTCTCAGTAACCAAACAACATCACAGGTTCATATAAAACTTAATATGGTATCAGAGCCAATCTAATTCATTCTCTAATGGCTTCTGTCAACTTGAATACAAATGGTTCTTCTTCCATCTCGTCATTCACTTTCACAACACCAATTAAACTAGATCGTTCCAATTATATGATCTGGAAATCTCAGATCCTATCTTCAGTTTGAGCAAATGATATAGAAGGATTTCTTGATGGCTCCAAGATCTGTCCTAGCCAATCTCTTAATGATGAACCTAGAAGCTCCAGTGCAGATTTGCGTGAGAATCCAGCCTACGTCACTTGGAAGAAACAAGATCAGATGCTCCTGAGCTGGCTTCTTTCCTCAATCAGCATTGAAGTTCTCAGCTTAGTGGTAACATCTAAAACCTCTTTTGAGCTTTGGACCAATTTAGAACAGCAATTCGGATATGAAACTGCTGCTAAAAAGGTTCACTTGAAAATGCTGTTGAATAATCTCAATAAAGCTTCCCTGACTATGACTGAATACTTTAGTAAGTTGAGATCCATTACTGATGAGTTAGCAATTGCTGGTAGTCCAGTTAGTAATCTAGATTTTATTACTCATCTAATTTCTGGTCTAGGACAACCGTATTATCCTGTTGTGGTCTATATTGAAGCCAATGTACTTAAGATGAGTATCAATGAAGCATACTCTATGCTTCTGACTCATGAAGCTCGATTGGAAAGTGCTAACTCTAATGCTAGTAAAGAAGCTAAAATGAACTATGCTGCTAATTTGGTTCAAACTGGAAATAATCCAAGGAAAAACAATTATAATGCTGGTTGGAATAATAATAATAATCAAGGCAACTACACTGGAAACTTTGGAAATAGAACTGAAGGTGGAAATTGGAATGGAAATTATGGTAGAGGAAATCCTGGAGCAAGGAGAGGAGGTAATACAGGATATGGTACTGGAAGGGGACAATGGCATGGAAATCAGGGAGGTAATCAAGGCAGAGGTGGTTTTGCTGGATTTAATGGAAATAACCTTGCTGGATTCAATGGTAATGGATTTACTGCTGGTTTCAATAATTCTGGAAGAGGAAGTGGCAGAGGTATCATATGTCAGATTTGTTTCAAGCTAAATCACTCAGCTGCTGAGTGTAGAAATAGGTTCAACCAAAACTTTGTGCCAAATCCTCCAGTTCAGAGTTCCTTTCCAAATCAAAGCCAAGGACCAAGAGCTGCATACATGGTGACATCAGAAGGAGTTGCTGATCAAGGGTGGTACTTAGACAGTAGAGCAACACATCACCTCACAAATGTTGTGCAAAATCTGACTGTTGGTAAGTCTTACTCTAGTTCTGAGATGCTGCTAGTTGGTAATGGTAAAGGCCTTTCTATTACTCATATTAGTTACACTCATTTTTACACTTCCCTTGGAACCTTGCTACATCTTACTGACATGTTATGTGTTCCCCATATAACAAAGAATCTTATCAGTGTGTCTAAACTCCTTGCTAATAACAATGTGATTATAGAATTCACCTCTGAATTTTGTTTTATAAAGGACAAGGTGAAGGGGACATTACTAGCACAGGGAATTGCTGAAGGAGGTCTCTACAAACTACTATCTCAAGATGATTTGTTCTCCAATTCTGAAGTACAAGTTTTAAAGCCAAATTCTATGCTGTCAGTTGTTTCAAATAAAATTGCAAACTCTTGTCCAGAGTTTGTCAAGTCTGTGTCTGTGAATTCCTTGTCTTTCAATAATTCTCCTGCAAGTTTCAATACTTCTAGTTGTATCTCAATGCAGCTGTTACATAATAGACTTAGTCATCCCAATAAACATGCTATGCAAATCATTTTAAAAACTCAACCTTCACATATTGTCAATCATTCTCTTAGCTTTTGTGATGCCTGTCAATATGGCAAATTACATCAGTTTCACTTTCCTGTCACTGACATAAAAACCAGAGCACCACTTGAGTTAATACATACTGATCTCTGGGGACCAGCATCAATGCCATCCAAAGATGGATACAAATATTACATATCCTTTGTAGATGATTTCACTAGATACAGTTGGATATTTCCTCTTACTTTGAAATCAGAAGCATTAGACACATTCAAACAATATAAACTCCTTGTTGAAAAACAATTTTCCAGGCCTATCAAAACCATACAGTCAGACATGAGGGGTGAATTTAGAGTCTTTGGTCAATTTCTTCAGCAGCAAGGGATACATATTAAGTTTAGTTGTCCCCATACACACCATCAAAATGGAGTTGTGGAGAGGAAACACAGACATATTGTTGAAACTGGTCTTACCCTTCTTGCTCAAGCAAAACTTCCACTTGTTTTTTGGTGGGAAGCCTTTCACTCAGCAACCTATCTGATAAATAGGATTCCTACACCAGTTTTAAATAATAAATCACCCTATCAGAAGCTACACAATCGTTTGCCTGATTATCAATTCCTTAAAGTTTTTGGTTGCTCATGCTTTCCATTGTTGAGACCTTATAATCAACACAAATTAGACTTCCATACACAAAAATGTGTTTTTATTGGCTATAGTCCTGTGCATAAAGGTTATAAGTGTCTAGACAAGTCAGGCAGGATTACATTGCCAGACATGTTGTGTTCAATGAGTCTGAATTTTCATATCCAGAGTTGTTTTCTGCTTCCAGCAACTCTTCCTCTATTCCAACAAAATGTGTCACTCTAGCAAATCAGTCTTTCACTCATTTTCCTCTGACAAATCCTCATCTTGATGATAGTAATGTAGTAGCACCACCTGTGGCAACTTCAGGATTGAGAAGTGGAACTCAACTCCCTGCTGCTACCCCTGAGCAAAGTTCATCTTTAAGACAATCACCAGCATCACCAAATATCCCATCTATCTCTTCCAGGCCTTCCATCTCTATACATCCCATGGTGACTAGAGCAAAATCTGGAATATTCAAACCCAAAACCTATCTAGCAGCAACTCAGGACATAGAACCAACAAGTGTCAAGACAGCATTGTCTAGTCAGAAATGGTATATGGCTATGAAAGAAGAGGTGGATGCTTTACATAGAAATCAGACATGGACTTTGGTTCCTTCTGATTCAGCTAACAAGATTGTAGGTAACAAATGGATTTTTAGAGTGAAATACAATCCAGATGGCAGCATTTCTAAGTACAAAGCACGCTTGGTAGCTAAAGGTTTTTACCAAACACATGGAGTAGATTTCTTTGAAACCTTTAGCCCTGTTGTAAAGTCTTGTACAGTCAGAATTATTCTCAGCTTAGTAGTTATGCAGCACTGGACCATTAGGCAACTGGATATCAATAACGCCTTCTTGAATGGAGTACTTACTGAAGATGTATATATGCATCAACCAGAGGGTTTCATTGATTTCAGATTTCCTTCTCATATATGCAAGTTGAACAAGGCATTATATGGCCTCAAACAAGCTCCAAGGGCCTGGTATGATCAGTTAAAAGGTTCACTGGTGCAATGGGGCTTTCAAACTTCTAAGTCTGACACTTCTCTCTTCATTAAACATACTGGGGCTGATATTTTGGTTGTTTTGATCTATGTGGATGACATACTCATCACTGGATCCAATTCAAAGCTTATTGAAGAGGTAATTAGTAAGCTTGGCTCAACTTATACTCTAAAAGATTTGGGGGAGTTTAACTATTTTCTTGGCATAGAAGTAACTCCTAGTCTGGATGGATTACATCTATCTCAGACTAAATATATTGGTGATATTCTTCAGAAGGCACATATGTTAGATAGGAAAGGCTACAACACACCCATGAGCACAACTGAAAAATTAAGGAAAGAAAATGGTGCCTTATTTGAGAACCCCTCGCTGTACAGAAGTATCATTGGATCTCTTCAGTATGTGATCTTAACAAGACCTGACATTGCCTTCTCAGTCAACAAGCTGAGTCAATTCCTTGCTGCTCCTACTGTTCTTCATTGGCAAGCTTGTAAGAGGGTTCTGCGATATCTACAGGGTACATCAAATTATGGACTTCAATTTCTTAACTCAGGTTCTCTCAGTCTAAATGCTTACTCAGATGCTGACTGGGGATCAGATCCTGATGATAGAAAATCCATCGGAGGTTATTGTGTATTTCTTGGCAATAATCTAGTCTCATGGTCCTCAAAGAAGCAGGCTATTGTCTCTAGATCAACAGCAGAGTCTGAGTACAGAGCACTTGCACTTGCTGCCTCTGAGATGCTCTGGGTTACTTATCTTCTAAAAGAATTGAAGCTTTCTTTGATCAAGCTTCCTATCTTATATTGTGATAATAAGAGTGCTGAAGCATTGGCTAGTAATCCAAAGTACCATTCACGCACCAAACACATAGAACTTGATCTGCATTTTGTTAGAGATCACGTAGCTAAGCATGAATTTTCTATTGATCATGTTCCCAGCTTTGATCAATTAGCAGACATTCTTACTAAGCCCTTAGCCTATGATCAGTTTGCTTATTTGAGAAACAAGCTTAATGTTTCTCCGAAACCTTAGGCTTGAAAGGGGATGTTAAGAATAGAATCAAGTTAGTTAATGAGAATGCTGACATGGCAGCTGAGTCAGCTAAAGGTTGTTATAGTAGCTGTTGTAGTAATCTGTGCGTGTGTGCATTGTGTGTAGAATCTTCTATGCTCATATAAAAAGGCTTGTAACCTTCAGATTTATGATGATCAATAATAACAGAATTTCAGTGTATAGAAGTTTTCTTTCTTTCTATTTTCTCAGTAATCAAACAACATCACAGGTTCATATAAAACTTAATAGCAAGCAACTCAAAGTTCTGTTAAATTTTCGGATGATTTGAAAAAGTTTTATGACCATTTTTACTTCTATCTTTTCGTAAACAGCAGATTTGTCTTAATGGCAAGGGGAAAAAGAATTTTTCATGCGTGGGTTTGAGAATAAAGAAAAAATGTGAATATAGGAGTAAATTGAAATTACATTTAAAATTTAATGGGTCTTTAAAACAAAAATCTGATTTTTAAAACTTCACGATGGGTTAATTGAGAAATGGAGTGGAGATAGTATTTTTGTGGGTTCAAATAGCCTCACCCTTCAATATATTGGCTTAATTAGAAAAGAAAAAGAGGAGGATAATTTTCTTCAATCATTTAGTTGAAATTGAATTCACAAAAATAAAAAAGTCTGGATGATTGAAACTTCTTACCAAAAACTTTATCTTAATTTTATAATTTTTTAAGATTATAATTGTTTTATATTAGTATAAGCTTAAAAAATTATAAATTTGGTGTTGTACTCAAGTTAAAAATAAAATAAATGAACTTCAAGAAAGAAAGATGATTAACAACCACAAATCCACAATTTTGCAAATAATTAAGTGGCGTCGATTGACTAGCATTTCAAATTTTAAATCTAAAAATAACCTAAGTGGAGAGCCAATATAGGTTGACTGAGTTTATGTAGAGACACTTAGGCCTAATGTTTTTTTATTTTTACGACCTAATTATGTCTTTAATTTTCTTAGTTAATCATCCATTTCATCCTTAACGTCATTAATTAATTGAGTTACTACTGGTACTAGAGTACGTAGAGTCACGGGATGAGTGTTTTGCGCAATGAACCCGTGCGGTACTTATACAACTTTTGCCGAATGTTACTAAGTAAGCCTTTAGCTTGTCGACTAGCTAAGCCTAGAGGATTTTGAAGAGATAGGAGAAGAGAGCAACGGAGCCGAATGAAGAGAATTGTATTACTCACGAAAGAGATTACAAGAGAGCTTATAAGAATACTTGAGTTGCTTGCTCTAAGCTTGTTGCTCAGATGCTAAATACAATGTCCTATTTATAGGGGTGGCTTGCCAAGCTCTAGAGATTCTAAAGAATTCTAGATATTTACATGTGCTAGAAATGTGTGGAGTATTCTAGATATGTACAAGCTCAAATGTGCTAGAGTTGCCTAGAATTTTCTGGAATCGAGCCAAGCTAGCATTCTTGGCCTTGTCTTGGGCTCTCTAGCCCGAAATTGTGAGCAATGGGCTAGCAACTTGGGCGGTCTGCAACATCCTCCACCACCTAAGTTCGCGGCATCCTCGTCGCGCTCTCGTACTTGAAATTATGGATGTGCTCGGCGAATTACCACAAATCATCTTCACGTTCCCAAGTGGCTTCGCTCTCAGGAAGGTTTTTCCCCTTCACCAAATACTCTTTGTATGATGGTACACCTCTCATCAGAACCACACGATCTGCAATGATGTAGTCCACATCTTTGTCGAACGCGGTGACAATGGCAATTGGTGCACGCCTTGATTCTCTGCAACTTGGGTCTTCCACATCTCCGTGATATGGCTTGAAAAGGCTCACATGAAAAACCAGATGGATCTTGAGTCTTGGTGGAATTTGGAGTTGATACGAGACATTGCCCACACGTCGTACAACTCGGAAGGGTCCCTCGTAGCGCCTCACTAACCACTTATGAACTTTTTGCAATGTCTTGAATTATTGGGGTAGGAGCTTGATCATGACTTGATCACATTCTTAGTACTCAACATGTCGTCTCCTTATACCCGCTCACTTTTTCATCTTCCTCGCGGTTTTGTTGAGGTAGGCTCGCGTGATGTCCACTTCCTCGTGCTATTCGCGGGCGAGCTTGTGTGCCGCGGGACTTTTTCCTTCGTAAGTCGAGGCTATGACACTTGGGGTCATGGGCTGGAACCCCATGATAATTTCGAATGGACTCTTAATCCCGCTGATGAATGCTCACATAATGCCTCAAATACATCTCGAGGAGGCCATTGATGTGCTCGGTCTGCCCATCCGTTTGTGGGTGCAAACTTGTCGAGAACTTGAGATCGGTCCCTAACATCTTAAAGAGCTCCGTCCAAAAATGCCCAGTGAACCGAGGATCTTGGTCGCTCACAATGCTCTTCGGAACTCCCAAAAACTTCACAATGTGCTTGACGAAAAGACGGGCTACCTCTCAACTTTGCAATTGGCTGGTGTGGCAATAAAAGTGGCATACTTATTGTAACGGTCAACAATGACCATGATGCTACCACACCTTTAGGATTTGGGCAATGATGTGATGAAGTCCATGGAAATACTTTCCCATGGCCTTGTTGTGAGTGGTAACGGCTCCAATAATCTTATTGGGAGTTGGTGATCCACCTTGTCTTGTTGGCACACAAGACAAGTTCGCACATATGCCTCAATGTTATCCCTTATGTGTGGCAAAAAATACGAGGCTTGGACTAGTGCGGTGGTGCGCTCAAATCCTGAGTGACCAGCCCACTTGGAGTCATTGCACTCCTTGATAACTTCTTTCCATAAATTTTCTCACCTTGGCATGAACAACCGATCTCCTTTGGTGAGGAAGATGCTTTCCTCTTGCCAAAATCGCCTTATCTTGCCTTCGAGCACCTTCTCCAACAAGTCCTTTGCTAGTGGGTCTTGTTGGAGGCCTTTCTTAATGCGTGAGACAAGGACAGGCTTCAGTTGGCTCATACTAAGTGTTGTCAATTCGGTCTTGCGGCTTAAAGCATCCGCAATGACATTGGCTTTACCCGGTTTGTACTCGAGCCGATAATCGAATTTCGCAAGAAAATCCTGCCACCTTGCTTGCTTCGGACTCAACTTCTTTTGTGTTTGGAAGTAGCTTGTCACTACGTTGTGCGTCATGATCGTGAAGTGTGAGCCAAGCAAGTAATGTCACCACACTCACAAACAATGTACGATTGCAGTTATTTCATTCTCTTGCACCATGTAGCGGCGCCTTGTATCATTTAGCTTTCGACTCTCGAACGCTATGGGGTGGCCTTCTTTCATAAGGACTCCACCTATGGTGAAATATAAGGCATCCGTTTGGACTTCAAAGGGCTTTGTGTGGTCCGGAAGTGCGAGGACAATTTCCTTCGAAATTGCCTTCTTCAACTCTTCGAATGCGCATTGGCACTCTTCAGATCAATGGCACGTTCGATTTTTCTTGAGTAAATCTGCCAAGGGTGCCGCCTTGGCTAAGTAGCCCTTGATGAAGCGTCAATAGTAATTCACCAATCTAGGGAATAAGCGAAACTTGGACATTTTCGTGGGAGGTTCCCACTCGAGGATGGCCTTCACTTTAGCGTTTTCCATTATAAGTTTTCCGCCCGCAATCCTGTGGCTAATGAACTCCACTTCTTGTTGAGCGAATGAGCACTTCTCTATTTTGAAGAAGAGGTCGTTCACTTAAAGTACTTGGAGGACTTGCCGCAAATGATGGGCATGCTTATCGAGTGTGGTGCTATACATCACGATGTCATCCAAGTACACGACCACAAAGCGGTCGAGGAATAGTTGGAGCACCTTGTTCATGAGTGTTCAAAATGTGGCGGGTGCATTAGTGGAGCCAAATGGCTTGACAAAGAATTCGAAAGACCTGTACCTTATTGTGCATGCTGTCTTCGGTTTGTCTCCCTTGGCGATGCGCACTTGATAGTACCAGGAGCGCAAGTTGAGTTTAGTGAAGTATTGCGCCTTGCCAAGCTGATCGAACAAGTCCGCTATCAAGGAAATTGAGTACTTATTCTTGATGGTGATCTTGTTGAGCGCCCTATAGTCGATGCACATTTGTAGTGATCTATCATTTTTCTTTTGGAAAAGGACCAGTGCACCGAATGGGGCCTTTGATGGGCGAATTTAGCATGCACCTAGCAAGTCGTTGAGTTGTCTCCATAACTCCTCAAGTTCGGGTGGCGCCATGCAGTAGGGCGCCAAGGCTGGTGGTTCTGCGCCTTGTTCCAGCTTGATCGTATGATCTACCTCTCGTCACGGTGGGAGCTTCTTCGGAAGTTCAAGAGACATCACCCTTGAACTTGTTGAGGACGTTTTAATTATATTTGTGGAGGGACTTGGCTTGGCTTGTTTTTGCAATTTCTTTCCTCGTTTAGTTCCCGGATAGAGACTTAGAAGCTTGGGTCATTCTTAAAACCCCTTTTGAATTGCATGGCAGAGAGCGTCTTCTCCTCAAACTTGCCTCGTTCCGCGGGAACTATGCATGTTTTACTACCGTTGAGGATGCTTAAGGAGTTTGTAGTGGGCAGCAGGAAGTCATGGACTTGATCGAAGAATTCCATGCCGAGGACCATCTTGAAGTCGTCAATGGGAACGATGGAGAAGTCAAGCCTTCCGCTTCATGTTCCAAGCATTATGTGCATGCCGTGTGCGATACCCACAATTGGATTGGCGGGCGAGTTCACCGCCTTCATCGTGCCTCATTCCTTGGTGGCCTTGAGACTTTGGTGCTTGGCCTCATCTACGGACACGAAGTTGTGCATCGCTCCCGTATCTAGTAGCGCGTGAACGGACTGGCATTTATCTTTGCACTTACGTACATGAGCCATTTCTTGAAGAATGCAGGATGTTGGCGATTGAGTGCGCCGAGTCGTTGGAGAGAACCCATGCTGAGTTGAGGTTCCTCCGTGGACATTGTGGGGTTGCTCTTGAGTTGGGCGGTAAGAGCGTTGAGTGACTTCTTCTCCAGACAGTCGCGTACCCAATGAGGACCGTTGCATATGAAGCATGAGCTTCGCGGCTTTGACACCTCCTTCTTACCCTCCAATTTACCTTACCCACTCTTGTTTTTAGGAGGGTTTTTCTACTCCCAATCTTTACGGTTATTGCCCTTGTCCTTGTGACTCTCTCCCCCACTTTTGTCTTGGTTGGCCTTTTTGTCTTTGGACTGGGTAGAGTATTCGGTGTGCGATTCAATAATAGCGATAGTGTCGTCAAGTATTTGAACACCTTGCCTATCAAGCCCGGTCTTAGCCCAATCCTTGAGGCCATCTTAGAAGTAGAAGCGTGAGTTCTTGTTGGACATGTCGCTTATCTCGAGCATGAGGATAGTGAACTCGTTGATGTAGTCTCGAATACTACCCGATTGTTTAAGGCGACGTAGGCGCGCTCGTGCTTCTTTCTCCGCATTGCTTGGGGTAAACTGCTTTCAGAGTTATTTCTTGAAGTCGGCCTAAGTGTCGATGGTGCAAATGCCTTTGCCCATCTCACCATGCTTCCGACGCCACCATAGTTGTGCGACGCCTCAAAGGTAGGTGGGTGTTGTGGCATTGCGTGTGCCATCGTAAGTGTCGGGTTTTGGCACGTCAATGCATCGCGCATCACTCGTACTTGTGAAAGCTGGACTAGCGGAGAGTGTGCGCTTGTGCCATGCCCAATCCAAGCGGACTTCCTCCACTTTCACATGAACAACGTTTAGTTTATCCTGAACAAAGCTACGTTAGCAACTCATCATGGAAGGATCAAAACTCACCTCGGAGAGTGTTCGCTTGGTCTTGGATGAGGGCTTTTGTTACCACAGTGAACTCGGTGTATTCTCCCTCGAAATCATCCACTCTTTCCTCTAATCCTTTGAGGTTGTCCTGAGCAACAGACAATGCACTTTCGAGAGTGGCTATACAAGTCTCCAACGCATCCACGTATGGGGCCTTGGACTTGCCGCGAGTCTTGCCTTGGGCGCACTCTCCCTCACAACCACAAATTGGTTATGGTGGAACATCCACACCAACAATGCCCTCTTGCACTGGGTTTGGAGGGTTGGGCATTGCTCGTGAGTTAACTTGCGTGGGTGCAAACCTTAGCACTGATACCACTTGTCACGAGATGAGTGTTTTCTGCTACGAACCCGTGCGACACTTAGACAACTTTTGCTGAATGTTGCTAAGTAAGCCTTGAGCTTCTCGACTAGCTAAGCCTAGAGATTTTTTAAGAGTTAGAAAGAAGAGAGCAATGGAGCCGAATGAAGAGAATTGTATTACTTATGAAAGAGATTGCAAGAGAGCTTACAAGAAAACTTAAGTTGCTTGCTCTAAGCTTGTTACTCTAATGCTAAATGTCATGCCCTATTTATAGAGGTGGCTTGCGAAGCTCTAGAGGTTCTAGAGAATTCTACCACTTGCCTAGAATTCTAGATATTTACATGTGCTAGAAATGTGTGGAGTATTCTAGATATGTACCAACTCAAATGTGCTAGAGTTGCCTAAAATTTTCCGGAATCAGGCCAAGCTAGCACTCTTGGCCTTGTCTTGGGCTCTTTAGCCCGAAATTGTGGGCAATTAGGCTAGCAACTTGGGCGGTCCGCAACAGTAGGCTAGTTTGGGATCGATATATACTTGATTTAATTATGAAATCATAACCACTGGTGGTAGTCGGTAGGCTGGTTGCCTTAATATTGAAGGCACTTGTTTGCATCTCCTCGTGTAGGAATCTAATCTTTCATTGGCATAAATTTTCGAAGTACGCTCAATTTTAGACTCTGGATTGTTCTATAATATATAAATTCAAATTTTGGATAGATCCTAAATTATAATATTGATTTGTAAATCGAAACAAATTCATTAAGAAAAGATATGGAATCATAAGTAGTCGTTGTGCAATCCCTCTTAGAAAGTAATAAATCGAAAATGACTATAAAATGTGAATACAAGACTTCACAGGAGATTCTAGATATATGAACAATCTTCTCAAAGCCACTAAAGCACGCTTGCTAACATAAACCAGCGATAAATAAAACCAGTAAATAAAACATTTATGTTCAAATATATATATACATATATATTAGTCAATGGGTCTAATTTATCTTAAAAGCTACCTCTTTAATTGAACGTTGCTCTAGACTTAGATTAATTCTTAGATGATACTAAATCATTTCTTATTTTCCATTCATTCTTTGATATGTGTATGTTTCAACCAATCATAATGAAATACATATACATGTGGAAAGTAGCGAATAGATGAGAAGTAAAGCTTCTGTAGCACCAAATGCCTTCTCATTAACCTGTACAAGATTATTGACTTAAATCACAATCTGTTGGATACTACCTTTACGCACTATTAAAGATACAAGTGTACATTTACAGAAAATGTAGTTGATCACATTTTCACTACAACAATGTACTGGTAAATTCCATAGTAACTAAGACAGTTCAGTTTCCAAGTTATCAGGCAAATGCAATGCCAAACAGAAGTGAAATTGCACTGCTAAGCTAAACATAAAGGTAATGAAAAAATAAGGCTACATGTATTAGAGCATTACAAATGGAGGCCGTCTCATTACCAGCCCATTCTTTGTCAAATTATAATCTCCTATGTCACTGCACATGTAAACTTCGACAAAATATCCTTTTAGATGACTCAGAAAAATTATAATCTCTTATACCAATCTATAATCTGTATCCTACTCTATAATGTAATATTAAAGAACAAAACAAATAAAAATTATATCATAAATCAATACAAAACATGAAAGGTAATGAAAAGATATGGCTTAAGAATCAAATTTAAAGAAAGGAAAAGAGAAGAAAAGAAAGAAAATGAGAGAGAAAAAGACAAACAATTAGAGAAAGGAAAAAAGAAAAGGAAAGAAATAAGAGGAACTTGAAAGTTGAGAGTGAGAAAGAAGTGGAAAAGGAATGTCAAAGTTGAAAAGTTACAAGAAATAAAATTGGGTAATTAGGTTTATATTCAGTAAATTAGTAGGTAATAGAATTATGAATTTTGAACAATTATGTTACAATTTTCATGATAAGTTTTAGTTCTAATATCAGTTCTAAAGTTTTCTTGATATTTATTAGTTTGCATATCAGTTCTAATGATTATTTTTCTAAACCCTGTATTTTAGGAAAAATCCATATTCCAAGAAATTCACAAGAGCTCCAAAGACTCCACAAGTGAACTAGGATATGTCAGTGGATTATTATTATTGCCATTATGTATTCCATGCAGTATTTGTGTTTGATAGTATAGTTTTGTAACATATTGTGATTATATGTATACATATTATATGATTTATTTGAGCCATGAGATGTGATTGCATGTAACTAGATGTGCACCCTCCCCATTAGGTGCTTTGCGCATGCGTATTGACAAGTAGTTTTCTCTGCCCATGTGGTGATATTAATTCCATTGAGTATGACCACGATTTTCCCCGCTCTAGCAAGTAAGTTTTGTGTGATTTCATGTTTGTTTATGTATTATGTTCAGTATAGAGTTATTTTTTATTGACCCTATTTATCCTAGGTTTTCACATGGTTTTGCATAGCTCAATTTTATGATAACTTGAGATTAGGCCACGAAATCGATTGCTGCATAACTTGTTTGAGCACATTTATGTTCTTATTTAAGGACAACATTTGTCCATGAGGTTCCTGAGAACATAACTTTTGTATAGTAAAATTAAACCAGATGGCGAAAGCTCTAAAAACCTCAGATCGAATCAAGAGGAAAGATTGAAGTTTGTTTACCTCGCTTGTAGTTTCAGAAACGACTTCGTGAGGTAGGAGAAAATGACTGAAAATAGCAAGGTACGAACACTGTCTAGAAAATAGACCACTGCATGAACAACTTCTGTTTTGTCATGATTTGAGATCTTTAAAGCACCCCGATTATGATGCCTCTAATCAATCCACACTTTGAAATGTTCTAGGAGTTCATAGAATTTGGAATCACCAAATTTCGTTCAGCAATGAGAGAGATAATGAAGAAACATGAATGCTAGTTCATGATGATTAATTCCACTAAATAAAGTCACCATTATCTTTTCAATAATGGCAACAAACATTATCATGTGCTAGACCCACCCACTAAACCATTATTTATTGAATGTGATCTTATCACTTCAATAATTTATTTAATCAAATTATTTTGAATAAACAAATAGCTATATTAATTAATTTTATCTTTAATTAATTAAGCCTATTTCAATCAAGTCAAATGGTTAATTGTGGGCTTCTTTTATGACATGTTCTTATGCCTTCTCCTAATCCATATTAGGTCCAATAAAAGCCCAAAATTCTAAACCCAAAATTGGTCTAGAAGTCCATAATCATTTATAAATCGGAACATGTCCAAAATGATCATTTAACGTGCTTGATATTATACATAATGTTTAATTGAGGATTTATGAAATTTATTTTATTCCTTAAACTATTTATGGAACATCTAAATTTCTATCTTAAATCATATATATATATATATATATTTATTTATTCTTAATGAATTATAATATAAATACCGATTTTCCTAAAATTAGGAAATTTAACTGTTCATTTTCTAATAACTCATTTTTCATTTCTATTAAGTGTGTGGCTAGGTTCTTTTTTTTTTTTTTTTTGGTAAGAGAAACGAGCGTACCACAAGCTAAGGCTTAATAAAACAAGGGAAAGCAATCCCTAAACAATCATTACGCAACCATACATTAACATCATAGGGAGGGTTAGAGAAGACATGTAGCCCAAGGGGAAGTGAGAGAGCGAAATTAGCTAGAAAGTCTACTGCAAAATTTGCTTCCCGATAAATGTGCTTCACGGAATAGCTTGTATCACTGATTATGTTAGGGTCAACTTGCCAGAGAGAGATACAAGCTTTGCACTCCAAGCATTAAGACGACGATCAACTTTCTCCAAAATCTCTTGGTATGTAGCTTTGGTTACTCGTTTATGTAGAATCGGCATCCCCAAATATTTTCCCAGATCACTCGCAGCCGAAAAGCCCAAAGTACCAACAATTCTTTTAATCTTCAGAGGCTGTACATTCTTAGAAAAAAATTCTTGAGTTTTTTTATTATTCACCTTCTCGCCTGAGCTAGCATAGAAAGTATTTAAGACCTCATGGATCACATGTGCTTGATCACAAGAGGCTTCAGCCAAAAGAAGAATATCGTCAACAAAAAATAGATGCGTAATACGGGTACCTTGTCGGGATAGACGGATAGGAGTCCACTTGCCACTGTGAACTGCCTTGTTAATCTCGTGACTGAGTTGTTTAATGCACAGTGCAAAAACATACGGCGAGATTGGGTCTCCTTGTCGTATGCCTCTGGACGGGGAAAAATAATCAGTGCATTCACTGTTCCACAAGACCTGCATAGTAACAGAGGAAATACAATTCATAATTAGGTGAATCAACTCGGAGGGTATACCAACTTCTCGCAAAGTTTCATGGATAAAATCCCAGTTGAGACGATTGTATGCTTTCTCAAGATCCACCTTAATGAGCATTTGACCCCGCTTGCCCTTTTTCTGTCGCATGGAGTGGATAATCTCCTGAGCAACAACAATATTCTCTGTAATATGTCATCCCAAAACAAAGCTTGTTTGTGTAGGCCCTATCAATTATAACAAAGCTTGCTTGCCCTTTTAGGTTATTTGTTATAAGGTAATAGAACTATTTTAATGATAACTCTTTATTAATTAAATGATGCTAAACTCTTTAGTCATTAATTAGAATTTTTCTAATGACTTTAAAATACATTAGTAATACGCTTTACCAATAATGATCTTAAGGTTTCTACAAGTCATGAGTGACACATAGCAGTGTTTCACAACCACCCAAATAACAAGAATTGCTGGATCTATAGAACCTATTCCATTGTATCTCTATATCTTGATATGTTCATCATCCATGTCCAGAGAAAAACACGGCTTATAGTTTAGTGTGTTAAGCATTTATTCTTTATCTCAAAATAAATTTAAATGAATTTGGCATGAAAATATAATTTGCGATGCCTCATATCTAAAGACCAAACATAGTGTCTATCAAAATATATAATAAGCCATTAACACTCAAAACTATATGGCTTATTATATTTGGTCAAGTTCAATAAACTCGTTCTTTTAACAAGTACTTATGTGTTTGACTTGACATCTCATGTCAATGATATGAAACTTACCATTCATTTTATTATCACATACCATAAATGAGTCATAACACATACTAGTGTTTATAGGAATTTATGACGTCCAATCATAAATCCACCACTAGGAACTATTTTAGAAGTATAGTACAAAAGATACATGTTTCATATTCTCAACAAACTCGAGAATGTGTTCCTTAACGATTTTACTTCTTGGACTATATTCATTAAATTAATTTATGAATGTTGATAACTTCGCCATTTTATAAATACTAAAATGCTAATAATATACAATAATTCCCTAAAAGCAAACACCATTCGATTGGCCCTTAGGGCATATCACTAACACTTATTTATTAATTTGAGATGTACATATGTCCAGTGAGATAGAAAATATGCATGTTTTTAATATACTTTTACTTAAAGCACAAAGGCTCTTTATATGTTTGTAGTAGATGCTCAAGGCCAATTTTATGTATACATGGAATAAATTTATGTTATGAGCTTAGACTTAGATATAAGTATGAAATGAGTAATATAATAATTTCTACATGATCTGCCTCATATCTGATAGAGATAGAGAGGTTAGGGTGAATCGTGTTGTTATAGCCTAAAAGACGATAGGCCTAACACACGATCACAGATAAAATACATAAATAAAAAGCCAATAGTAACATGAATTTCAGTAACCTCAGTCTACACCAATATGAGACATAGGAACCCTAATATCAACGTGAAATAATGCAGCAAATAACAATTGCAGATTCATCTTCTTTTATTCCACCTAACATACTGCTGTTGGTGTGATTTCTAGTAGGACTTTGCCAAGTCAATTCGCTGCATTACAAATCCAGTCTAGTCATACATATAAGATTGCTACCATTGAAAATTTCATATTTATTTTTTTGTCACAAATTTGTATTTATTTACCCATACAACTTTAAGTCAAAAGTAGAATTATAGCAAGTACCAAAAGGATAAACACTTGAACCCCAAGTATATCCATAAAGATTATCATTTCCTACTCTCCAGAACAACTACAAAGCATAAAGGTATTGTACTGTATAATAATGTTGCAAATGAAACTAAATAATTTTCTAATACTATATAGCACCAATTTAATCAATCACCAATCACTACTAGGAAAATGGTCTTTACTAACACTTGGTTTGTGATAAATTTTTAAAAAGTATTAGTATTTTCATACATATGGGCCATTTTCCGTGTTTAACATACAAATATCACAAATTACTGATATTATAGTATTTGTAACTTAGACATAAGAGATTTTTGATATTAAAGTATCAGTAATAAAATAAAGTAATTCTAATTAGGTTCCAAGTAGAACTCGAACCGAGGACCTCTAGTACTCAAGCGTTTAAGTTTAAAAAAAAGACTAGGACGTCCATACCTCAAATTTTCTAGTGTAGAAAACTAACTACTAAACCAAACATTTTTTTTTACTTTTCTTGTTTAATTTAGAAAAAAAAATTTTAATCTTTCTCGTTCCCTTCTAAACTCCCTCAATCGAAAAAAAAAACCTAACTTCACCAAATTCACATAGCTCTAATCTAACTGCGTCATCTTAGCCACTCCTCTCTAATCTTCTCTCAACCACTCCTCTCTTATCTTTCTCTTACAATCCAACACAATCTCTTACTATCTAACTCAAATTTTCCCTCTCAGTCTCGCCTCTTTTCAATCCCTAACCTTAAATCTTTCTATTACAATCCAACAAAATCTCACACGGCCTTGAAATTCTAGCCATTTTTTTACCTAATGCCAATCTTTGTCATCGAGAAAAATGATTTGAGGGGTTTAATTTAGCTCCAAGATCATGGACGGATGCCTTGGTCAAAGTTAAAGAGTGTTGTTGGAGGCTGTTTAAGGAAGAAGAAGCATAAGCACCACTTAGGTGAAGCAGTTGTAGATCTGGGCATGGTAATTAAGTAAGGTGAGCATTAGCTAAATAATTAATAATTATTAAATATTCTCTACTTATATGTGAATTTAGTAAGAAATTAATTTGGTTTTTTTTGTTGAATTTTAAGTAGGTTTACTAATTCTTTTATTTTTATTCAATTAATACACAGTTTTGGAATTTTTTTTCCGCATTTTGATTGTTGATATGTGAATGGTAAAAGTTGTGTTAGTCATTCATAGTTTTTGGAGACTGGTATGGTGTCTGCAAAGTGTTTGATGAGATGCTTGTGAGAATTGTTGGGTGTGTTTCAATTAGTTGACATGTTTAGCAAATTATATGCTAACAAGGTAGTATTTGTAAATAAGAAATGAGGGTATTCTTTCTTAAACATATTATTTGATGCTCCAAAATATTCTCTTTGCAGAAGCAACTGCCGGTTGGTGGTCTGTGGGTATTATTTTGTTTGAGTTGCTTGTAGGCATTCCTTCATTTAATGCGAAAAGCCTTGAGGTAGGCAACCAAAATATGACTGTGCATAAGTTAAATGATTTCATATGCTAATTCTTTCCTTTTGGTTGAGCTGTCATTAACATATTCTAAGTGAATATTCTTACCAACCTTTAGACCGATAATGTTGACTTTTCAGTTTTATACTATTTGATGTTTATTAGGTTACATCTTGCCATCATTTTCCAATGTTCTATTGTCTGCAAACAAATTTGAGAGCATTATGAATAGAGATATACCCTGGCCGAACATGCCAGAGGAGATGAGAATTGAGGCTTGTGATTTAATTGCAAGTAAGATTTATAAAAGAGATTCATACAATATATGTCTGTTGAAGTTACAATGTCATTTTTAATCATGTTAGTCCACGCAAAGTTTATAGATCCATATTAAAATGAGAAATATTTTCTGTTTGGTGGCATCTGATGTAAGAATTATTATGGGCATAACATACTAGTTTTTTCATAATAAAGGGGCCCTATCAATCAACAAATGAGAGCTGGCTCATTTTCATATATACTGACAATCAATATTTCATTTTATTTCAGATTATTAATTGAAAATCCAGTTAAAAAACTAGGAGCCACAGGAGCTAGAAAGGTAAATTGTTGAGAGTTAGTTACTAGCAAAGACTTAAATTGTACTATGACTTAAGGGACTAATCAGAATTTTCTAGTAGTTGAAGCAACATCTTTTTTTTTTAAAAAATATAAATTAGGACACACTTGCAAGACAAAACGTCCTTTGATTTCAAGCTTATTTACTTTTTTGACATTGTAATTGACCTAATTGCAATACTAAGTAGCTTCTTTTATTGGTTGTAGGCTATGTTTATACCAACTGCAGAATCACTGGACACAAGTTACTTTGTGAGCAGCTATGTATGGAATCCAGAAGATGAAAATGTTTAGGTAGTGACTTTGACGATTTGACTGACACATGCAGTAGTGGTTTTTTCAGTAACACACTGGATGAAGAGGTTTCATTTGTTTACCTATCAATCTCTATGGACAAAAGCTTCTCAGTGGATCAGATTATGATGCAATTATATTTTGATGACGGCTTTAATCTAATTATTCTAATTTAGAAAATGCCAAGTTGGAATACATTTGGAAGCATGTGTGAAAGAACTTAAATCAAAATTTATGAGTATGAATTTTATGAGGCTTACTACTATAGGATCAATATTTCATTTTCCTCCTGACCCTTTTTTAATTTTTCCTATGAAGGAGGCTTATGAGTGTGGTTGCTAGGCAGAATCTAATGCCTCTGCTCTTGCTATGCAGTACTAATTTAGTAATTTCTCATTTAAGGTAAATCCTACCACTCTTAGATTCTTCTAATGCCGTTAGAGAACTCTTGAATATTAGTTGAAAATGAATTAATTACTTGCATTTTTACATAGCTTCATAAAAACTAGCTTAATAAAAATTTATTTGGAAATTATTTGTCAAGAACCTAATATTTCTTTTATAGCTATTGTTATTTAATCCTATTATCACTTTCGAAAAAGTATACTTGGAAATTTTTTCAGGCTTAAATTAAATTCTTCAAGTTTAAATTGAATAAATTTGTCTTTTGGCTGAATCTCTGAACCAAATTGAACCGATTTCATAATTTTACTAACAAAATTAAGTCTATTTCAATTCAAAAGAGTGTAAAACTAAAAGAAAACTCTTGAGGACCAAAATTTTATCCTAACCAAAAGTTTAAAAAATTTGTATGTTGATGAGCTTCAAATATAGCTTATCAGTTTCTGAACTGCAATATAAATTTTGAATTTTCTTCTTGTTTTCAAAGTGTGTTGCTGTAGTTTGTGGCAACACAATACAAGATGGTTGGTTGGCTGCAAGTGGTGAAAAATATTCTCTAAGGGTTTTTTCTGTTTGCACTTGTGGAAGTATTGGCAATAGTCTATTTAGGTCATCCATCATTTCTGAAGAACTATATCGACTACTATCAATTTTCGACTCTTTTTTGACCAAAAGATTTGTTGAATCACGTTCCCAAACACTCATAAACTAACTAGACAAGGAAAGAAAGAAAAATAAATTAAAATAAATTAAACCAACAATAATGAGAATAAACGAAATTTAAAAATAAAAGAATTAAAAAACAAACAATGAAATTAAAGACAGAAATTTTTTTTTGTGTTTTTTTAATTAAAAAAAATAAAAGACAACCTAAATTATAACTAGTGGAAGAATCAAATCAACTTAGATTAAACTGACTTTCTAGCGCCAATCCCCAGCAACGGCGCCAAAAACTTGTTGTGAAAATTTTAATATACTCGCAAGCGCACGAATTTAGAGATAAAATAGTGGTAACGAGGTCGATCCCACAGGAATTGTTATAAATTGAAAAGTCTAATTTAAATCTAAAATTAATATTAATCCTAACATAGTTGAGCAAATTGAGTTTTAAAAGAAATTAAACTAATTAAACTAAGAAAACAATTAAAACAAAGGAGCATTCAATAAGATAAAAATTACCAAGGTTTCAGAATCCACTACTATTCAACTAGTAATTATCTAATTATTAATTAATCCCCAATTTTAGAGTGACAACTCGAAATCAATCTATGTCGTCTCATGGATATAAAGATTAAACCCAATTAAAATTAATTTTGTGTAAGTTCTTTTTCTGCTTAATAGTATGAGTTCTAAGAATCTCATGTAAACATATTAAATAATAAAGAGTCAAAATTTTCCTAAGTACTCTGTGTAAACAATTTAATGAAAGACATAGAATTAAAGATAATAATGTATAAACTTTATAGATCCAAGCATAGATTTAATCGAATATTAATCCTAACAATCAATAATGCATGACAAAATTGATGAAAAGATTTTAATAACATCTAATTAATCATGTGAAATAAAAACCATAATCATCAAAGAACATATATAGGAAATTAAATAAATAAAAAGATAATTATTTCATTAAATAAAGTTCCACCTTTAACCTCATTGAATAGAGAGCAACAAAAGAAATAAAATCAGCCATGGAAGCTGAACTGCTGCAGCTGTCGAATACTCTCTGTCTTGCGTCTGCACTTTTTTTTTTTTCACTGGCGGCTCCCCTCCTTTTATAATGCTAGTTGACCGAATTCTTCTCCAACAATTCTAAAGAAATCATTTTCCAATTATAAAACACATCCTCCATAATAACGCCACCATAAGCCATTACTTTCCACTTTTGAAAGTCAAGTGCGGGCCCCTTTAAATTGCTTTCCACATATTGCAATGCCATGCACGTGCAACTCAATTGGGGAATTGAAATTTCTTTTAAATGCAAATAGCTCTTGGCTCCACATGCTTGGCTTTCATATGCTCTTGGTTCTTAACTCTGTCACGGCTTCGACTAATAATACTCCCCCAAATTATTATTCTTTTTGTACTTTTTACTTCCAATCTCCAATTAATTCCTTATTCAATAAATTAAAAATAACAAATAAAATCAACTAGCAAATATACAATAAAGGGTAAAAAAAATATATATAAATTATGCTCATCACCCAGTAACTTTGATGTTTATTTATCTATTTTTTAAAAATTTGAATAAACATGAATTATTTGAATTCTGCATAAAATTAAATGTATAAATTTGAATGGCATATTTATTTATTTATTTATTTTATTTAAATGTCATATAATAAGTATTAAGTTGTTTATTTTTTTCATCTTAAAAAGTCTAAAAACATTAGTTTTGCATTTGCGCACTTGCAAATCTTAAATGTTAAATAAGCCTCAATAAACATAAGAAAGATAATATTTTTATCATAACATAAATCTAGTTTAAGTGAATACAATTTTTTAATGTTATAAATTAGAACATGTTAATCAATTTTATTATAGTTTATGATGTATTATATGAAAAATATTCATAAAAATTATGTAGATAAACAATACTAATTTGAAGAAAATAGAAAGATACAAATAATAATAATTTGCTACTTAGTGCTAATTATTTTATCATAAGTTATGGGGATGAACAATAGTGCTAATTAGTAAATTTTATCTTAGGCAAGAATAAAAATATATTAATTAGATAGGGATATTTTAGAGAATATAATTTTAATAATTTAATGACTTAATAATTTTAGAATTTTTAATAGATTGAAATAAAAAACTTGATGACTTAACTAATTAAATTCAAAACAATTAAGTCCACAAATTAACAAACAAATGCCCTCGTATTGAAGTATCAAATGAAGTTTCTTAGTTCATACATTTTTTTTAAAATGCACGTAAGATTGTTTTTATTTACCGTCTTGCCACTTTATTCAAAGGCATTATGGCATTATATTCTCAACTCACATCATCGTCCTGGAGCATCGTTGGATTAAAAGTGGTAACGGTGGCTGTACAACGAACTAAATAACACCAGAAATTTCTCACTCTTAGTGGACCCCACGTTAGAATGAAGTGTTTCTTTTACACCAATAGGATTTCTCTAATATGTTTTTGTTATCATATAGTTACGGATTTTGTGACTCAACTATATGGCTTCTCTTTTCTAGTTTGTATAAAAATTTGTGATTTAGTCTGGTGTGTCGAGGTTTGAGTTTGTCGAGGTTTGAGTTTTTAGAAGTACTAATGCAAAAAGGAAATGTAGCATACGAATAAAGCCACACGTGGCTTGTTAAACTGGAAGCAGCTTCACTTGCTTGCTTGAGGTTGTGCGCATATATATATATATATATATATATATATATATATATATATAAAGAGCTGCTTGCTAACGGATTCAGCTGCAACGGAGAGCGAAGCAGAGACAGAGGATTTGAATCAAAACAAGAGAGAGAAAGAAAATAAAAGAAGAAAGAAACGAGAGGCCGAGAGTGAAGGAAAAGAAAAAGAAAGTTTTGGGAATTGAAATTGGACAGTTAGAATTATATCCATTGGATTAGTAGGTAATAAATTTATGACTTTTAAGCAGTTATGATTTAGTTTACATTATACGTATTAGCTTTTATATTAGTTCTACCAATTAATTTTTGAACCCTATGTTTTAGGAAAAATCCAAGTAGCCAAGTGCCCCAACGAACCTAAAGTGAAACTAAATCTATGAGTGGATTACTAATGTTAATATTATATATTCTGTGTAGCATTTATGTTTGATAATATGATTTTATGTCGTGTTATGATTATATATATGCATAGAACAATACTAATTGAGCCATGAGATGTGATAGCATGTGTACCTTTCACGATAGGCTCTGCATATGCATATTAAGAATTAGATTACTTTGCCCATGCAATGTAGTTAATTAAATTCTATCAGGTATTAAAAGGTTTGGTGCAAGTTTGTTATATATGCATGTACAATGTTTCATGTTTACTTACGTATTATGTTTAGTGTGTGGTTATGTCATATGATTAAGTATAAGCACTAGTGCTCTACTTTACACACACACACACATATATATATATATACACACTACTAGAAAAATGGTCTTTACTGACTTTAGAATAGTGTCAGAAATTATTTTCACTGACATTTGTTAATTGTGTCAGTAATCTGGAAGTCAGAAAAATAGTGACACTTGTAATTGGTGTTAGTGATTACTATTATTATAGTATTACCAGATTTATGACACTATGGTATTAGTAATTACTGATAATGATCGCTTGTTACAAGTTACTTTCACCATAGTATCATAGAATATTATGACACTATAGTGATAGTATTTACTAACAATTATTACATGTTAATAGTTTGTTTTACACTGGGAGATGACATGATAGAATGAACGGATACTAATACTTCAGTGTCAGCAATTTGTAATACTATATCATCACTAATATTATGATGCTGAAACATTTTTTAGCGTCAATGACTTCAAAGAAAAGATGCTGAAATTATTGTTGTTACTCTATTATTTTCATTATTCTTTTAGTTTTGCCAATCAAATAATGGTATTCAAAGAAAATCTATTCAAATTAAACTAAAGTACAAATTTGAATAATTAAATATAAGTATATAACATTCCTACTAACATTTAAATAGGTATCAAATAAAATAGTAATACAAATATCTAAAATATTGTTTGAAAACATGTCAAATATTTACATGAACACATAATGACAGTTTGCAGGAAACAATCAGTACATCTACTCTTTGACCTTTACCTTTTCCTTCACCTTTCCCACCTATAATTGTAGTATATAGAATTAATTAGCTACTATACTACAAAAATCAATTCTTTGATATTTACAAGCAAAAATATAATTTACCTTATTATTGTATGCTACAAGTAACTTTGCAACATATATGGCCCATTGATCGCGAAGTTCCGAAAGATCATCCATAGGGTACTCATTACAGCCCTTGAACTTCAAAAATAAAGCAACAAAATGTATTCATATATTATAGAATCTATCCTAAAATAAAACAACACAATAAAAACATATATTTTTAAGTTTGCTACGATTAACATCAAAACTGAAGAACATACAAATAAATTGTATCACCATAGCAAACAACGGTTACCAAAGCTGTCTAAGAAGCTGATAATTTATAATATATTATTTGCTTTACTCAATATTACTTCTAACACTCAGCACTGGGATTTATATGCTTTCTATCTTTACATGCAGCAGCTCCAATTATTACTCAATAATACTTTAACACTGAACACTGAGATTTATATGTATTCTATTTGTACATGCAACAACTCCAGTCATTTTGGTTTACACTAAAGTGCCTTAAATACATAGTAGAACATAGTAAAAATTGGCATTAATTTTTCCAAACATGTTGAATGCATTCAGTAATATGTATATAGCATTATAACTTTTACCTATAATAAATATGGCAAATAAAGTGTATGTGATTATCCTAAACATACACAACACTTCCTCTAATCCCTAACACAAGATATGATTATATTGCTAGTTTCAAGCATAAAGTAGCAAATTGTTCACCCATTAACCATCTTCACAATTCACTTAAGAAAATCCATTTCACAATGCATTTTTTGAAAAAATATTAAACAAGTTCTGGAGAAACTCACATTGTTTTCAAGAATGTACTAATCGCGAACAATATCCTGGATGTACTTCATCACATAGTAACCACATTCAAAGGTTTCAGGTTGTTTCGGACACTAAAAAATAAAAAATAAACTTAGTTTCAAATATACTGATGAAGTAACAATGGAAATCATAACTTTGTTTCATTAATACCTTCATAGAGACCCACTGCACAACCTTCTTTTTATTACTCTTCACTTGATGCATTGTTATCCTAATATAAATAATAAATAACAGATGCAACAAATTAATCTACAACATAAAAAATTAACAAAGAATTAAGTAAACTAATTAAACTTACTCATTCACCATTTGCTTCAACTCATCATCAGGATTATCACCTAATGGATCAAGATAATAAATTTTTCGCCTCACCATATCAATTGCTACTAGCACCCAGTGGCCACTAAACAAACAAGTAAAAAAAAAAAAAACAGATTACAAGATAAATTTAAATCATTTATGTTAAAAAATAAAATAGACAAAAAATAAATAAACTATACCCTGGGTTATATGGGAAGACAATTATTTGGGCTATTTGAATCTTGTCGGTCTGAAATATAGGAACACCTATTTGGGTAGCTTGCTTGACTTGGCTGTAACTTAGCTATGCATCCAAATTGAATTGGAATAACATCACTGTCATTATCCATCTCTTCATACAAGTGTCTATTAGAAAAAGAAACTTTCATGACATGAATATAAGAAATAAATTAATGACAGTTTGCAAAATCAGAAAACATAGTAAAAACATAAATCAAGTTTTTTATTTCTTACTTGATCCATATCTACAAAATAAAATTTGAGAGCTCTGTAAACTCAATGACTTCATTGCAAATCTGCTCGTCTAATCTACTCTCCCAGTAGACAACAAAAGTTTGCAAATCATGGGCAATCATAATCGTTCGTGGCAGGGAGCTCTCAATTATCAAAGAAAAGATGTTCATTTGTGAACTTTTGTTCTCTTTTCTTGCTTTCACAGCTCCACGAGCATTCTTTCTCAGAACCAGTTTCTTTGTTGTCACTAGTTTTACAACAACGAGTTTCTTTGTTGTTCGTTTCTGTTCATATAGATATACCACGACATTTGTAGGAAACTTTCGGCGATCCACTTTTCTCTTTGAAGGAGTTAATCTTGGAGATCTTCTTAGGGTGATTTTTGAAGTGGCTTCACAAACTACTGGGGGTGGATTCTGTCCAGGGGATGCCAGGGGAGGTGTGTTGATGTTTTTGTCAGGTTTTGGACAAACAGTGGGGTCATTGGTCACTGACTTTGGACTAACTTTGGTCACCAACTTGGGGGTAGCTTTGGGGTTGTTGGTCACTGACTTTGGGGTAGCTTTAGGGTTGTTGGTCACTGACTTTGGAGTTTCTTTGGGGTTGTTAGTCATTGACTTTGGAATAACTTTGTTGGGTGATCGACGATCTATCTCTATCTTAACACTGCAACCACCTTTGGAGTTAGGAAAGTTGGAACTGCCAACTTCAGTGTTGTTGCAGGCGTTTATCCTTGCATTGATTTGATCTAATTGAGCTTGCATAAACTGAAAACTCTCCTGATACATTCTCTGTTCTCGCGCCAACTCTGTGGGGTCAGGAACATTAAAATACATGGATGGAGTGATGAATTGACCTAATCCTTGTACCCGACTCCCATTAGGCTTCTTTTGAAGTGCTTCACCTAGGATATCATTTGGTCCTTGGGATTGGAACGTTCCCTGCTCAACTTGACTTCTTAGCTCACTCTACAAAATAAATACAAAAAGAATTTGATCAAAATTATGAATAAAAAAACAAATAAGTTAAATAATGACAGTGGTGGTGGAAACTTACAATTCTCTCAGCCACTTGTTGCACTTCAGGTGTATAAGTTCCATTTTTTCTCCTGTGAGCCAATAACCAGGCTTCACTACGGTCAATCTCACGCTCAGTAACTCCGAGGTCCAACTGCTGTAATAATTCAATAAAAATTGAATTGAAAACTACTATGAATCATCCTATTATTTGTATTGAAAATGTCATAAGTTTGTATAAAGTGGTTATTATACTTACTCTTTTATGCAACAGCCCAGCATATCATGTGCTGCCCAAGTGATGATTGTACATATTCTTTACTCTTTTTTCCTTTTCTACCTTACTTTTTTCCTGCACAAAACGGATATTGATTAAAATGGTTACAGGAACTCAATAATATTATCTAACTAACATAATTTTAAATATACCTAAAAGTCTTCGGATAAAATCTTATCAACAAAACTCTTCCATTCCTCTTTTCTAATGCCTTCATACTCAAGAGGAGGCTTTTTCAGTGAACTCACGTTGTTTGCATTGGGCATAATATATTCATTGGCCAACTTACATCTAAAGCCCTTTAATGCAATTTCCATCCACTTGAACACTTGGGTTTTCACCTTAAGACTCAACTTAAACTTTTCCTGAAAATGAGTCCATAACGTCTCCTTGATGTCTAGTGGCACTTTCCTCTAATCATCATATATAATTGGAACTCTTTCCCGTACAATCACCCCAATGTAGTTCCTCAGATCGTTTCTCTTTTTTCCAACTAGAACTCCATAGGAATTGTACATAACCTTAGTGTGGTCACTAGCTCCTCTCTACAGGTCTTTCTTTTTTGTAAGGTTTCGTCTTGGTCTTCCTTCTAGATCTGGATAAAATGTTGGCTCGTCTTTTTCTGCCATGTCTCCAACAAACCTGCAAATACATCAAAATGGATGAGTGCACCAGATACCAATCTAATATCCCAATATAATAATAAAATAATAAAAAACAAACTTGTTGGTGACTTATGGGAAGTAGTGGTAATAAGGCATAGTAGTTGGATTATTCATTTTCCGCACCAATATTTACAAGAAAAACATCAACAACTACTCTTACACAAACTCCTCATCACCCAAACCTAACTTACATTCTGGAAAATTGTTGGATAATGGTGCATACTCATCGATGCCATCACACAAGGCCTCATTTGAATAATTACATTTTCAGCTCACTGAACAAACAACTGATTTGCTATTATCTAACTGATCTTTCATATAAAACACTTACTTTGCATGACCAGCTAGAATGAAACAGTCAGATTTGTAGCCTATTCGATCTAAATTGACTATAGTGAACCCTAACTCATCAACATTAACCCCTCTATCATCTACCCAATCGCACTTGAAAATTACGTTCTTAACCCCCAGAAAATCAAGCTGCCAAATTTCACTGACAACCCCATAAAAAGGCATATCCCCAGAATGAGGATTTTTGTCTTTCGAACTTGAAATATGTAAAGTGTTAGCAACTATATAAACGCCACTGTTTTGTGTTATGCGGTAGCTGTCCCAATCTCTTGTAGCAAAATTAAAACCATTAATACAGTAGTCATCATATATAACCATGCTTGAGCGGGGTTTGTTTGCCAGCCACTATATTTTTTTGTCAACCACTACATTATTTGCTTTATCAGTTGTTACCTATTGTTCAATGAATAAAATCACAATAATTAGTTGAAAGAGAAACGTTTGTGTGCTTTTACTTGGATACTTTTATTAGATCTAATGAAGTTAATCTAACCTTTTGTTTCAGCCAATCAGCAAACGTACGGGAGTGCTCGGTTAGCAACCATAAAGGCTTTTTTAATTGACGAGGGTGTGTTGATTGCAATAAGGCCAAATGCTCCCTAAAATTATACCAACAGAATTAATAAAATTGAAAAAAAGTTAACGAAAAAGAGGTTCAAATTTTCAGTCACATACTCTATGTATGGTTGAATCTCGAGGGTGTTCACCAAAACACATCGGTGCGCTTGCGCCAATGTAGGGCCATCAACCACCTCAATATTTGCACCTCCGAGTGGCATTTCGACTGTAAAATCAATTAGACAACCAGTAGGCAGTCTGATTGAATTACAATTTGAAAGGTATTCAGCACAAAATTCAAGTGCTTCCTCAGCAATATAGCACTCTGCGATGCAACCTTTAGGACGGTATCAGTTGCGTACATAGCCCTTTCTAGGTTTCATTTCTCTCTCAAATGGATACATCCATCAAAGGTAAACCGGGCCACATAATCTACGTTCTTCAACTAGATGGACTGTTAAATGGACCATTATATCGCAGAAGGCAGGTAAGAAAGATTGTTTTAAATTATATAAGGTGATTGTAAGTTCTTTTTGCAATTGGTCTAGAGAATTGGGCTCTACTACCTTAGAACACAAAGAATTAAAGAAGAGACACGACCTGATTATGACATATCTAACATTTTGAGGTAAACAATTTCGAATTGCTAATGGTAGTAGTTGTTGCATCAAGGTATGACAATTATGAGACTTAAGCCCGTAAAGACGACAATTATCCATTGAAACAATATTTCTAAAATTAGAACAATAGCCATCAGGAACTTTAACACTTTGCAAGGTTTCACAGAATATTTTTTTTTCTTCTTACTTAAAGTGTATGAGGCAGGGGGCAGGACTTTGTTTTGTTCATCAGGAGCTAATACAATCAATGCTTTGTGAATTTTTTCTCTAAGCTCTGGATGTGTAAGATCTTTTCTAGCATTAATTCTATCTTTTGTTTTCCCGGTTGATGGAGTAATGTGCCATAGATGCTCTCGCATACATTTTTCTTAATATGCATCACATCTACTTGATGGCAAACTAACAAATGTTCCCAATATTCTAAATCAAAGAAGATTGATCTCTTTTTGTACAGCAACTGAGCTACATCCCCATTACCCTCACCCTCACCTTCAATCTCACTATCTCCCTCACCCTCACCCTCACCCTCACCTTTACCTTTACCGTTACTGTTACTCTTACTGTTACCCTCACATTTACCCTTATTGTGACCCTCAACCTCACCTCGTTTTTGCTTTTTTTGGACCTTTTTCCCAAACTTGGTGTGAATGTCAGCCACCGAGTTTAAGATATTTGTACCAGACAAAGGCCTAAGAGAATTTTCAATAAACAACCTATGACCCATATATAACATTTTCTGACTATGTGGTAGCCAATATGCACATGTGTTTATCCCACAAACTAGACAACCATAATACCCCTTAACAGTACACCCAGACAGGTTTCCATAAGCTGGAAAATCACTAATTGTCCACTTCAACACAGCTCGTAAATTAAAAGTTTATTTCCTATAACCATCAAACACATCCCATAGGGTTTTTAAGTCCTCAATCAATGGTGCTAGGTATACATCTATGTCATTTCCAGGTTGTTTAGGGCTAGATATCAGTAGAGACAACATCATAAATTTCCTCTTCATACACAGCCACGGAGGAAGGTTATATGTTATCAATATAACAAGCCAACAACTATAAGTAATGCTAAGTGTGCTATGTGGGTTAATCCCATCAGATGATAAACCGAACCGAAGATTTCTCGGCTCTTGGGCAAAATCCGACCATTTCTTGTCAATTAACTACCAAGCTGGTGAATCTGCTGGGTGGCGAAGCTTGCCATCTCTAATTCTTTTATTTTCATGCCATGTTAAGTTCTCAGTAGTTTGTGGTGATTGAAACATTCTTTTCAACCTAGGAATTATAGGAAAATACCATAACACCTTTTTAAGGACCCTCTTTCTAATTTTTTTTATCTATCTTTTCTTATTGGCCATCTAGATGCTCCACACCTTAGGCATTCACTAAGATTCTCGAACTCATTCCTATAAAAAATGCAATCATTTCGACATGCATGTATTTTCTCATAATCTAAGCCTAATAGCTTCATTATTTTTCTGGCCTCATACATGGACTTAGGCAAACTATTATCATTTGGCAATATCTCATTAAGCACTTCCAATAAAACTGAAAACCCACCATCAGACCAGCCATAAAGTCCTTTTATATTGTACAGTTTCATTAGACTCGATAACTTTGAATGTTTTAAACCCGGATATAGGGGCTTTTCAGCATTTTCAAGCACATTCTTAAAAGAACTAGGATATTTATCACAATGCTCAAAAGCATCATGAACCATGTCATCTACATAACTATAATCCGGACATCTAAAACGTTGATTTTGTGGCTGGTCTTGGCATTTTACAGAGGTAGGTTTCTGGTCCACCTCACCGTGCCAATTCCAAACTAAATAGTTTTCTAGAAAACCTTTTTTAAATAGATGTAGCCTCACTTGTTGAGGACTCAAAAACTCTATTACAACAAGTGGTACAAGGACATCTAATTGACATTCTATTTTCAGAATTAAGAATGACAAACTCCAAGAAATCATCAACCCCATCACTATACTCATCAGACAATCTATCACAGAGTATCCAAGTTTTGTCCATAATATGTATTGTTACCTGTTCATTTGTTAGATGTTGTTAGTTTAATAAGTTTACTTAAATTGCACAAATAACTCCAAACATTTAGGTTTAAATTAAAAAATACAAATTGCAAAATAAATCTAAATTTTATTTTTTTAGAGTCACTTAAATATATGTACACATTCAGCAACCCAACAGAGCATACATGTACACATTCAACAAGCCAACAGAGCATACATGTACACATTCACCAAGCCAACAAATCTAACTTACATGTACACATTCAGCAATCCAACAAAACATGCCACATCCACATTTTTCAAATTTTCATTTTCATATTAGAACAAACAAAAGTATATATTAGAATAAAAAAATTTATTCCAGAACAGTCTATGCAACAAAAACGAAAGTAAAACCATGCATGTCAATATTTAAAACATGTCAGTACAAGTAAAACTCAGAACACAACGATAATAGAAATTAAAAGAAAGTGCGTAATTTAAAAGAATTACCGAATGAAGACAGCTGTTACACCGTAAACTTTTGTGATTCTTCAAAAGCGAGAGATTGTTAATTACTATGTCAGAGAGTTGTACAAGGGAAATCACATAAAAAAAATTAAGGACAATACTTGTTATTGTTGAAGGGTTTGCATGTGACATATTGCATTTATACTAAGTCTAGCAAGTGCATTACAGGGAAAGGATTGATGAATTGACCCTTTGTTAATATGTATCTTTATCAAGCGCTAATTAAATGGAACAAGTTAGGCCCAAAATTAAAAGCATCATGCAAAATTTAAAATGCAATTTCGAGAAATGGGGAAAATGAGAAAAACCCAAATATGCATTGACATTGTATCCATCAATTCCAGTTAAAGTGTACATGAAATTCAAAGTCCAGTGACATGGCAACTAAAGAAAGAGACGAAAGAAAACTGATTTGAATCAGGCATTTATAAAACTACTCTTAGTTAAAGAATCTAGTACAATAATTCAACTTCAGTTACCTTTACCTCTCTGTTAGGTTTTCCCAAGTCCCAAATTATAATCAATCAAGATTACAAAAAAAAACTAAGAATTTTAAAACTCATTCTATAGTTAAACCGCAACAAAACAACATGCATGAGGAAAATAGGCACTGTAAATTGGAAACATAATAATTAAAAATAAATAAAAATGAATAAATGGCACATTCAGAAATGAATTTATCGCAGTGAAGAGAGAGAGAGAGAGAGAGAGAGAGAACCAAATCGTGATAGAAATGAATTCCTCTGCTTCGAGCTTGGTTGGGATTGACGTGAAGTTTGATTACAATGAGGGATATGATTTTAGGGTTTGGTTTACTTAGCTTTGACAGAGAAGGATAACCGAGTGGTGAAAGACTGATGAGTGAATAATTTAGAAAAAAATTAGCTTCGATTTTGGTCTTAAGGTTGAATGAAACGATGCGTTTTACTTATCTTTATTTTTTCTAAGTGAAACGATACAGTTTCTAACTGAAAATATATAATTTACTAGTAAATTTTCAGCCAAAACCCGCTAAAATTTTCACTTAGCTGCGCTCAAAACATTTCAAGTTCTTTATATTAAAAACATAATATTCTACTAATTCAGTAGCATAACTAACAAAAAGTCGGAACGGTTTCAATTTTAAACTTAAAAGTTTTGGCTTTGAAAAGTCCTAGGTTCGAATATCAGTTTGGAACAAAATTTAAATTTTCTTTTCTTTTACTGATACCTTAGTATCACCAAGAGTTTTTCTTAAACATAAATGTTCCGATGTTCAAGGTCCCCGGTTCGAATTCCATCCGTTACATGTTAGAATTATTTTATTTTTATTACTAGTACTTTAGTGTCAGTGATTTCTGATGTCCAAATTTCAGATATCATAGTTTCATTAATTTGTGATACTTATGTGTTAAACACGGAAAATGACCCATATGTATACAAATATTGATACTTTGTAATAAAGTGTCACAAACCAAGTGTCAGTAAAGACCATTTTTCTAGTAGTGATATATATATATATATATATATATATATATGTATGTATGTATGTATGTATGTATGTACATGTATGTATATATATATAATTATATATAATTATATCCATTCACTAAACCATAAGCTCGTTATTTTCTTATTTACCCCATTTCTCATAGGTTTCTATAGGATTTCACGCAATTCAATTTCTAATCACTTGAGGTTAGGCCACCACATATATTTGTGTGTGTGTGTGTGTATAATGTGAATTGTGCAAGTTTCAAATATGTTTTCAAATGAGGCACAAATGTTATTATATATTTATAATAGAGACCTTAGGCCAATTTTATATATTCATGGATTAAGTTTACGTTATGAGCATCATATATGAGCATGAGATAAGTAATACAATGAGTTTTGAGTTTCCACGCGATCCACCTCAGATTCGACAGATTGGTTAATTTGGTATTAAAGCATGGCCACTGATTCTATAGACTATAACATGATACATGCATGTTTCCTACAACATACATTGTTATCATGATGACATAGCATGTATATATATGGTCATCCTCACATGAAATCTATAGCAAATTTTAGTTTAATCCTACACAAGAAGATAAAGATCAACTTTAATAAATGAGATATGCCAGTCCTTTCCGTATGCATTTATACATGAGATCACACAACTTTAGCTCCAATTACATTCAGATACTAATTCGAATCTAGTGGTCGAATCTATTTTGGTTCAAGTTTAGCAAAGTGTGTTACTTTTGTTGCACATAGGAAGGTGAAAGTTCGTACAATGATAACAATTATGATTGAGTGTATAGTTATTTATGGATTATGACTATTCAACACATCACAAATTCATTGAGTTCATAATTTAATAAATCCAAATGAGAAGTGTTTTTGATGTGATGAAATATATAGATAAAGAGAGGTTATGCTTTATTGAGTTTCTACTAGAGGGCAGTGCATATCATTAGTGGATGTCTGTGTTATGCCGATATGAGGGACATGAAGTTATTGCCTAAACAAACTTTTAAACAGAGTTCACTAACAAATTCTTTCCCATTATTTATCAAGAGTACAAGATGAATGAGTTTTAGACACTTCTACAAAGATCTATGACAATAGAGGAGTTTAAGTGTAAATTTTCTAAGCTATTGAAATTTGCTCCATTTATCATACTGAATGAGAGAAAAAAATGTAGAAGGCTCAAATGGGCCTTTAAGAGGATATATGAACTATAGTAAATCAGAATAAAATGCACAGATTTTGACACACTAGTTAGAGTTAATATGAGAATTGAGAAAAGTTGTAGAGATGCATGAAGGGCTGAGCTACAATAGCACAAATGACATCGTAACTGGCCAGTTGGCGAACCTAGTAGTAGAAATCAGATGATAGAAATGGGTTATAGAGATTACTTAACTAGTCAGTAGTATAATCAAATGACCAAAGTTTTCTAAAGGGAAGAGACACCACAATGGCTATGAAAGTGGTGGCAAATCATAGTATTGGTAGAGGCTATTGCCCTTAATGTAATATTTGTGGCAGAGATCATGGGGGACAATGTATGACCAGTTCTTCATGTTGCTTTCATTGTGGGTAGGCAGAACACTTAAAGAAGGATTATCTGACCTTGACATCGAGTAGTAGTTTTGTGCCAGGTTAAGACCCTCATCACTTTCAGAGTGGTACTCATCAATTTGAAGCAGAGAGGTCCCCATATAGGAGCATTCACATTTACCAACAGAGCTCAATTTAGTGTAAGATAAAGGTGGCAATAAGAGTTAAGATTCATTTATTCAATTTGATTTAGTACGAATTGAATGGGTTTGGATTTTAAAAAATTGATTCATTCAATAAATTGGTGAATTCGATTCAATTCGCTAATTAAACGAATCAAATCTAGATTTGAGGGTATTGATTCATTTATTCATTCATGATTCATTTATTAAATGGGTCATAAACAAATTGAATACAATCCATTCATTTCATTTTTTATTATTTTTTAATTAAATTACTTATTTATTCTTAAATATGTATGAAAAAATTTAAATTTTGAAGGCTTTTATAGTAGTTATAAATGGTAATAAATTTGTATTTTGTAGGATGTTAAATTTATGGTCTTTTTATATTTTATTTTGCTTAATTTTTGTTTATTAATTATATTTTATAAATGAATTGATATGTAATTCGATTTGTTATGGATTCATTATAGGATAAATGAATAATAAACCAATCCACATTCGATTGGATGCATTTATTAATTCTGCTATATCAATTAAACGAATCGAATCGAATATTCATTTAATAAATGAATCGAATCCGAATCCTGAGATTTCAACTCGTTTAATAAACGAGTTAAATTTGAATTAGCTGAGTTTTGACCTAATTCATTACGATTCAATTCAAATTTGAATCGTTTATTCATTTTACCATCATTAGTGTAAGAAAGACTGATGGTGGTCAACAGAGGAGTTAATCGTCTAGAGCACTTATACAAGCACTTATATCTGCTCTGACATAATAGGAGGCCCATGCCACTCTGGATGTTGTGATAGAAAGATAAGGCGACTAGATTGTACTTTAGTCGTAGTTATACTAGTTGGTGATTCTTTGTTGGCTAAAAGTATATCAAGAGAAATGTACGGTAAGAGTGGGTAATAATAACATGGTAGCAGACCTAATTGTACTAGACATTCATGATTTTGATGTTATATTGAGGATGGATTGGCTTGTGAACCTAATGCTATAGTAGACTATTTTCATAAAGAAATGACTTTCAAGAAATTAGGAGAATCTAGTATAATTTTTTTTAGAGAACAAGAATCCTTCCTTCATGCATGATATTTGTTATTTTTGCTAGATGATTACTCACAACTGCTTATTTAGTTTACATTGTTTACACCTAAATCAATGATGTGAAATTAGAAGATATTCCTATAATGAAAAAGTATCTCGATGTGTTTCCTAATGACATTTTTCGTTTGGCACTCGATAAAAATGTAGAGTTTACTATTGATTTGATTCTAGGCATAACCCTTATTTCTATAGCCCTATATAGGATGACTCCATTAGAGCTATGAGAAAATAGAAAGTACAGTTACGACAATTAGTTGATAGGGCTTCTTCAAACCTAATGTATCTCCATGGAGAGTACCAATATTATTTATGAAAAAAAGAGATAAGACTATGGATTGTATATAGACTATAGGTAGCTAAATAAAGTCACTATCCATAATAAGTACCAACTTCCTAGGATTGATAGCCTATTTCACTTGTTACAAGGTGTGACAGTTTCTCGAAGATAGACTTGTGCTTGAGGTTACTCCCAGTTAAAGATTAGAGATCTAGATGTATCTAAAACTGCATTTAGGACTTGTTATAGGCACAATGAGTTTCTATTGATGCCATTTGAGTTAACTAATGCTCCGACAACATTTATAGATCTCATTAACATAATGCTTTATTTTTATTTGGATCAGCTTGTTATTGTATTTATCGATTGTTGTTGATATATTCACGTAACAGAGAGGAACGTACAGAGCACTTGAGGATTGTTTTACAAATCTTGAGGCATTGGTACCTTTATGCAAAATTCAATAAATGTTAATTTGGCTAGACCAAGTTCCATTCTTGGGGCATGTGGTTTTGGTTGAGGATATTTACTAAATCCCTAGAAAATAGAAGTTGTAGTCGATTGAGATTTGCCCACTAATATAACAAAAGTCAAGAGTTTTCTTGGTTTGGTAGGTTATTATCATATATTTGTTGATGGCCTTTTTAAAATAGCTTTACCTATAACGGAGTTGATAAGGAAGAAAGAAAGTTTTAATGGATTGCTAATTGTGAATAGAGTTCCCAAGAACTCAAGATAAAATTGACTTCAACTCCAATTCTTACACTTTTCATCAGGTACTGAGTAATTCATAATTTATGCTGATGTGTCGAGACAGGGATTGAGTTGTGTATTGGTGCCACATGGAAAGGTAATTTCTTATGCTTCCAATAATGAAAGCAACATGAAATAAACTATCTAACACATGATCTAGAGCTCACAGTAATGGTATTTACATTGGAGATTTATAGGCATCATTTACACAAATCACAAAAGCTTGAAGTACTTACACGCACAGAAGAAATTGAATTTGAGACAACGTTGATGGGTTAAGTTGATTGCAGATTATAACTGTATCATTGATTATCATCTACGCAAGTCAAATATGGTAGTTGATGCTCTCAGTGGGAAGTCTTTGAGTTTGATATCATAAATGAAAATGTCGTATCTTCCGTTGTCGATTGATTTCATATCTCTAAGAGTAGGCTTAGCAGTGGGTGAGTATGGAGAAGTTTTAGATCATTTTCAAGATTTTTCCTCATTCATAGTAGGCTAATGGTACTAGATTAAATTTTAGAATAACTGTTAATCGACATACATGTGTCATGTAGTTTTAAATTTTAGAAAGATATGCTTAGAGCATGTGTCATGTAGTTTTGAGGTAATTAAGATACATACTTGTCTTTGGAGTTTACTTATAATAATATTTATTAGTTTAATATTCATATGGAACCATTTAAGGCTCTATAAAGATAAAAATACAGGACTCCAATCCATTGGGATAAAGTTGAGGAAAGGTAGTGGTTAGGTCTAGAATACTTTCAGAATACTAATGAGAAGATTAGTGTCATGAAAAAAGGCAGTGCAAAACAGACTGAAGATTTATGCAAATAAACATCAAAGACTACTTGAGTTTATAGTGTATAATACAGTTTTCTTATGGATTTCTTCTTGGAAATGTATACGTCGATTTGGAAACCATAAGAAGTTAAGTCTTGGTATATAAGCCTATTCGAGATTAATCAAAATGTTGGTTTAGGTACTTGCCATTTGGCTTTACCTCTTTAGTTATCACGAGTTCATGATGTTTTCATGCTACAGAAGTATATTTCTTATCCTTCTCGTGTTTTAGATACATAACCAATTTGAATTATAGTGGATTTGACTGATGGAGTGGAACTAGTTCAGATAGTTGATCAAAAACCAATCCAAATGACTTCAGAGCGTGAGGAACGGACGCGGTTGCAGTACCCATATTTATTTCAGTCAGGTATATAACTTTTAAGAATGAAACTTTTGTAAGTTGTTAGGAATTCTAACATACAAATAATGCCACACATGGCTTGTTAAGTTAGAAGTAGCAAGCTGCTTATTTCAGTATGGCCTTATGCTTGGTTCTCCTGCTTATATATATATACACACATATATTGAGAGCTACTTACTAATAGAAACTGTAGGCAAAACAGAAGAAAATGAGAGAAATAATGGAAAGAAAAGAAAGCGAGAAAAGAAAAGACATGCCGGGAGTGAAAAAAAGAAAAAAAATAAGGAAGTTACAGAAATTAAAATTGGACAATTATAATTATATTCATTGGACTAGTAGATAATAAGTTCATGAAATTTAGGTAGATATAATTTAGTTTACATTATATGTATTAGCTTTTATATCAATTCTAACATTAATTTTACCCCAGCGTGAATAAAGATCTGTTAACATATTACCTTATTATTATATGATTGATTGAGTCATGAGATGTGATTGTCAGTCACCATATGTCTACCCTTCCTGATAGCTTTTTTGCATAGCATATTAAGAGTTAGATTACTCTACTTGTGTGATCTAGTTAAATTTCACCGGATATTAGAGGTTTTGCCTCGCTCTACTCATACAATGATGATCGTTGCTAGTATGATAGTTATTTTCCCAAGGTATTATTTAGTGCAATTTTTTCATGTATATATATATATATAAGATTTTTACGTTTAGTGCGGAGTTGTGTCATATGATTAGGTACCAGCATTAGTGCACTACTTTGATTATATATATATATATATAATTATATCCACTATTAAGCCACAAACTCATTATTTTTCTATTTACCGCATTTTTCCCAAGTTTCCACAAAATTTCATGCAGTTGAGTTTCTAATTAGTTAAGGTTAGGCCACAACACCCAATGCTGCTTGACTTTCACTTTCGCATGTTTATATTCATACATATATATTTAAGATGTATGTACAGTGAAATGTGAAATATGCAAGTTTAGAATATGTTTTTAGGTGATGCATAAATGTTATTATATTTTTATTGTAGAGGCCCGAGGCTAGTTTTATATATTTATGGATTAAGTTTATGTTATAACCTTTATAAATGAGCATGAGATAAGTGATACAGTAAGTTTTCACCGGATCTGCCTTAGATTTGACAAATGGGTCGGATCAACTCATATCAGTAAACCTTGTTGTTTAAGCTATGTCTTGGTTCTCAGCTAAAAGTGCAATCTTAAGTCAAAACTATTATATAAATGTAGGATCTTAGATTTGTTAAAGTCTGAGAAAGCTATTAAACCATATAATTTAATGGAATAATGGCATTACACTATTAAATCATATCTTCGACTTTAATGCAATCTAGAGTCCTGGACTAAATCAAAACTCTCTCTCTCTCTCTCTCTCTCGACCAATTGAGAAGATTTAAAAAATAGTAGTAGATGTTGTAATACGAGCTTAACATACAATGGCAATCCAATCAAATGCTTTATAAATTTTCTTTTGAGAGCTACAATTAGTCCTTTCCTTTTTAACTCTTTAATATCATGATAAGTAATTATCTTTTTAATAAATGTGCTTTTTATCATACTTTTGTTTGTAATGTACTCAGTTAAAATGTCATGTATTTTTGTGGTATAAAGACCACAATATTATCTATTCCAGATATGATGATACCAAATTTAGCTGTCATGGATTACATGTACCATTCATTTTATTATGTGACTTTCAGAAATTATTGATGTGATTGCAAGCCTATATTGCAAAGAAGGATAAATTGATCTATTATTTTCAACACAATTAATTAATATATTAATACTTAATTGATAACTTGTAATTAATTAATTACAATGCAAAATTCATCGGTGCTTTAAAATAAAGACAGAACATCTTAAGAGTTAAGATTTACATGATGTTTTATATATTCAGCTTTGTGTTCGATGAAATATATGAATGGAGAAGTAATTAATGACAAGAAACTTGTAATTCAAGATCTTACAGCTGATCAATTTAGAGGTGACCTGTGCAATGATCAGTAGGTAAAACAATCATATAATATGTGCTAAAGAAGGATGAATAGTTCAAGCACAAATTATTATCAAGATCAATGACACAGTTGTTAAATGACCAGTGAAGCAAATCAAATAGTGCTGAAATGATAGATAAAATATGTGTTCTATAGGATTAAATTACTATGGAAAAACGACAAGAATTTGTGCTTCATGTTATATTGTTTCTATTTGATCAAAACAACAAAAGGCTTTGTCGTTTCTGTTCAGAGCATCATAAGCCGTGCACGTGACTTCAAATGACATGTGAAGTCTATTAGAAGCCGTTATGGCATATGCACCTCACATGCATTTCAAGCTTCTGGGTTTGTTATAAAGGCTTTTTACCTAGCTAGTTCCAATAGAACTTGGAGAGAGATCTAGAGGCTTCGATAGAGAAAGAAAGCTTAAGATAAAAGAATATTCTTGTTCCTTGTTGTTAGCTCTGTAAATCTTTGTGTAAAGATTCTTGAATGAATTAATAAAGGTAATCGATTTGTTCCTCTTGTGGATGTTAGTAAGTACAAATTGGCCAAACTGCATAATTAGCTGTGTTATGTGATTCTTTGTTGCTTTGATCTTGTTTTGATAGCTTCTGGTTAATCATCATTGATTTCATATTCAGATCTTTTTCTAAATATTTCATACCATCTTTTAAGTATCTCGTTGTTTCTGAATTGAAGACCTTGGGCAGTGTTTTGTGAAGCTTTAATTGAATTGCTTCTCAATCATTACAGTTTGTATTAGAGTAGGGTTCTTTAATCTGATCCAAATATAGTACCCCAAATGTTAATATGAAAAAGTTTAATGGAAGGAATGATTTCCATATATGGAAAGTCAAGATGGAAGCTTTGTTAATTTCTCAAGGATTGGGTGGTACAATTGAGCCAATAACCAAGTAAGAAGGTAAAGACGAGTCTTCATTAAGGACTTCTAAGCAAGCTACTGAGATTGACAAAAAGGCAAGACGTACAATAATCTAGAGTCTTAGTGACTCTATCATTAGAGAAGTTGCGATAGAGAGGTTAGTCATAGAATTATAGACTAAGCTTGAAAACTTGTACATGACTAATGTGGCGTTTGTTTTTTAACTTAATGACTTAAAGTGACTTAACTTAATTAATTAAGTTAATTAGAGGTGTTTGTTTTTATAACTTAATGAGATTTTTTAGATAATTTTGACTTAATAAAATAAGCCAATTTTTTTAGTTTTTTACTTAATGGAGAAATCTTATTTAAGTCAATTACTTACTAATGTAAAAAATATCCCTGTTTTAAATTTATTTTTCATGTTTATCCCAAAACTCACCCATAGACATTTACTCCACATAAAAATATCACTGTTTTTTCTTTCTTATATTATATAGATAAAATTTAAAATTTATGGTATTTTATATATTAAAATTCTAAAATAATTATGTATTCACTTGAATATAGTTTTACTTATAAATGTTAAAATATTGTGCTATTTAATATATTATTTATTTGACATTCAAATTTAATAAAGATATAAATGTAAAAGTATAAATTTTCAACTTTTTCAGTTAAAAAAAAATAACTTAATACTTATTTTTTTAGATTCAGACGAAAAAACAAACATATTATTCAGATTTAGACATTCAGATTTATTCAGAATTCAGACTAATTCAGGTCTATTCAGATTTCAAATAAAAAAATAAACGCCACCTAAGTCTCTAGTCAACAGGCTTTACATCAAGAAGAGGATGTTCGCTTTGAAAATAGCTGAAGGATCTTCTCTTGAGAAGCATATTGATGAGTTTAATAAAGTTTATGATACTTTAGAAACCATTTATGAAGGCCCAAATGATGAAGGAAAAGCCTTACTCTTTTCTTGGTGAGTACCCACGCACAATCTTATTCTAATTTTGTGGCTGCTCTTATGTACTGTAGACAAACCTTATCTTTAGATGAAGTTAAAGTAGCACTAAAGGTAAGAGGGTTACATGAAAAATAGGGGAACATGAAAAGTGAAGAAGGGTTAATAGCAAAAGGAAGAATTGAAAGAAATGATGAAAAGAAGAAGAAGCAAGCAAAAGCAAAGGCCAAAATAAAAAAACCTGAAATGTTTTTAACGTCACAGAGAGGGACATTTCAAGATGGACTACTCTGAGAAGGAATTTAAAAAGAAAGAACCGAATGGAGATGCAATTGCAGAAGAGATATATGAGTCAGCTGAGGTGTTGTGGCAATAGAAAATATGCAGAAAGGTAAATGATCCTTGATTTTGATTGCACATTTCATATAAGTCCTTAGAAGAATTACTTTTCCTGATTATCATGAATTTGATGGGAGGAATAAGTCATGAGGGGCAAAAATATAGTGTGCAAAGTCATTGGGATGGGAATACAAGTCTAAAACTATATAATAGGACCATTAGAGAAGTTACGCAAGTTAGGCGTGTACCAGATCTCAAAAGAAACTTGATATTTTTAGGGATGCTTGATCAAAATGAGATATAGCATTAAGCTTGAATTTGGAGATTTGAAAATCATTAATGGTCGAACACGTAGGCAATTCCAGACACGGAATCTCAAATTTGTATGCATCCAATTGGATTTTAGATAATTTAGATTGGAAAAAAGAAGCCATCCAATTCTAATCCGAACTTCAAAGATCCAATCCGATCCAAAATAAATCGGTTCGGATTCAAATTGGATGAATATTTTTAGATAAGTTCGATTTGAATCGGATGGAATTGAGTTCGGATCCTTCATTTTGCTCCAATCCTGCCATTACTTTATAAATTCACCACCTTTTTCAATAACATTGAAATAATAACTGATCAATTATACATTTATATTAGTCTGGATTATTGGTTATTTTTTATCAAAATCAATTATTATTTGACGAATACACATTCAGATGATTAATACAAATGCGAAACACAAACATAAATGTCACACTTGTTGTCATTCGTCGAGATTACCATGAAAAAATAACCAAATAGGATTAAGTTATCAAATTTGTATTAAACACAAATAAATTTTACATATAAAATTCAAACACTAATCGCCGAGTTGACATGCATCGGCATTATCATGAATAAGTTGTGAGGTAGCGCTGTCAGCTGCTCGTCTGGAACCTCAATGGCCTGCGACCTGTGGCATGCATCTGGGTAGCTGGACGTCGATGTCAATCAAGATGCGATTGCCAGCTAGGATCATTTGGGTTGTGTCTTAACTATCTTTAGTGTCGTGGGTCTAGATTCTAGAGCAGTCATGCCGGCTGGAAGTTGATGAAGACGCGATTGGGTTTGTTTATTTTGTGTCGTCGATGTCGTTTGTCGCCGTGTGCATCAAGTCGTGGGTCAGGTTTATGGTTTGCCTGGCTTATGGGTTCGTTTGGTTTGGTTGCGGCTACAGCTTTGTGGTTTTGAAAATTAGGAATTAGGTTTTCATTTTTAGTTTATGCTTTTATATTTCTTTTTTATTAAGTAGCAGTGCAATTCAATCGGATTATTAAGATTGATCTGAATTCAATCGGATCAGAATTAAATTTGATTTGGTCGCACAAAACATATATGGTCAAATTTAAAGACAAATCCAAATCCGATTGGGATTTATACAAATCTATCCAAATTTGATTTGATGCTCAGCTCTAAACACTAGTTATGAAAGGGTCTAGAAAGAATGGTGTGTAGGTCTTAAATAAAAAGGTAGTAAATAGTGAATTAAGTGTGTCCACAAGGTCTAAAATGGATAATACCAAGTTGAGGCATCTAAGATTTGGACACATGAGTTTAAAGGGTCTTAAAGAATTAAAAAAACAAGGTGTTTTAGGGAGTATTAAGATTGGATAACTAGTTTTACGTGAAGATTGTGTTCTAGGAAAATCTACAAGGACTAGCTTTAAGACATCTATTTTACAAAACCAAGGACATCGTGGATTACATACATTCAAATTTGTAGGGGCCTTCTCAGGTACCATGTTTAGGAGGTAATGGATACTTTATGTCAGTCATTGATTATTTTTCAAGAAAGGTCTAGGTATATGTTCTTAAAAGCAAAGATCTAGTGTTTAGAAAGTTTAAAGAGTGGAAGGCTCTCATTGAAAATCAAATAGGGAAGAAGATAAAGAAATTGAGGAAAGACAGTGGCCTTAAATATTGCAATCAGATGTTTGATAGTTTCTATGCAAGTGAAAGCATTGGAAGACACGGGACTGTAAGGTTGACTCCACAATAGAATGGACTAGTTGAAAGAATAAACAGAACTTTAATGGAGAAATTTAGAAGCATGATGATTTAGTCATAATTACCAAAAGGGTTATGGACAGAAACGTTTTTGTCAGCTTGTTTACTAGTGAATCTCAATCCTTCTACACTATTGATTTTAAAACACCCTTTGAAATACGATTTGTTAAACCTGCTAGCTATAACAACCTCCAAGTCTTTGGGTGCCCTGCTTATAAACATAAAAATCAAGGTAAATTTACACCAAGAGCCTTGAAAAGATAGTTTATAGGTTATCCAGAATGGTGTATAGATTTGAATCCAACTTGGTGTATAGATTTGAAGGCTTTGTGTTAGACAAAAGGCAACTTGTTGAAGATACTAAACCTCGATTAAAGCTTATGACAGTATTCAGTTTGTGGTGGAGCATTTAGGTCAATAATCTTCAAATAGAGGTGCAGATTCAAATGAAGATAAGTCTAATAGAGGTGGTAAGGAAGCAAAACATTCACAACTTTAGAAACAAACTTAGCTTGAAGGCTGTCATTTGGCTAAAAATACAGAAAAAAGACATATCAAAATCCACAAAGATACAACTATGCAAATTTCATGGCATATACACTTGTACTTCCCATAAGATTGATATTGAGGAACCTACAAGCTATAAAGAGGCAGTTTAAAGTCTACTTAAGTCTGAATGGAAAAAGGCTATGGATAAAAACATATCATCACTTTATAAGAGAAATATTTGGGAACTTGGTGAGGAAACCTGACAACAGAACGATAGTTTGATGTAAATGGATTTTCAAAATTAAAAAAGGCTTCATAGCTATTGAACCTAAGAGATTTAAAGCTAGTTAGTAATTAAGTGTTATAACCAAATGGAAGGAGTTGATTTCAAGAAAATTTTCTCACTTGTGGTTAAACATGCTTCCATAAGGGTGTCATTGGCTATACCAGCAATACATGAAATGAACTTTGATCAACTTGATGTCAACACTTCGTTTTTACATGGGAAGCTAGAAAAGGAGCTTTTAATGACTTAACCTAAAGCATATTTTGATTCTAAGAGATTTGATCACATTTGTTGATTAAAGAAGTCACTATATAGATTGAAGCAATCTCTAAGGCAATGGTATCTCAGGTTTGATGAATTCATGATATAGCATGAATATAAAAGGTACAATTTTGATTGTTATGTATATTATAAGCTATTAAGAACATATCTCTACATATATTGGCTACTATATATGGATTATATTTGATTATATGTTAATAAATAGATGAAATTAAAGCTTTGTAGCTACTGCAGAATTCAAAGTTTGACATAAAAGACTTATGACATCCTAAGATGATCTTAGACATGATATAAGAAGAAATATAAGAGAGGGGACAATATATCTCTCATAAAAAAAAATATTTAAAGAAAGTGCTTGACACTTTTGGGATGCTTTATTGCAAATATGTACTTACATTATCAACATATCAGTTTAGACTTTCAAATCTGCAATATCCTAAAATATTATGCTTAAAAACTCTAGCTATGATGCAACCAATCAGAAAGGATGGAGGAAACGCACAATACCAATTAATCCAAAATTCAAGGCTTTTTATGGAAAATAGGTAATGCACTAGAGGCTTCATTAATTGATTTATTAATATCTTGCTCCATCATGGCAAAGACATGTGGCTTTTTCCTTTGGTTCTCGGCAGAATCTATGTTACTGAAATAATAACTAGGCAACCTCAGAGGGGGTGAATAGGAATTTTTAAAAATAAGCTAAAAAAATCACACAACAATTCAATCTAATGCCTTCATAAAATAAAAACAATAAATTTAATAAAACACAATAATAAAAGAGTAAGGGAAGAGAGATCAAACTTGTGATTTTTATGTGGTTTGGCTAACTGTGCCTACGTCCACGCCTCCAAGCTCACCGGACTTGAGGATTCCACTAATCAAGCATCTAAGGCTTCAAGATCTCTTACAATTGACTTCCAAGGTGTCAGTGAACCTTTACAATAAGAGATTATCCACAATCTCTTAATCCAAGTTTATCCCAACACTTATAACCTTTCACTTTGATCTTTTAAATGGATTACAAAATAAATCTCTCTCACACAATGTGTTTGATTACAAATGAAATTCTAAAGTGTGAGTAAATGAGATTAATACAAGAATTTAAAGCTTAATGAAAGTTGTAAACTCAATGGTTCGCTCAATGATAATAGTTGAAACACTTCTTGTTTAAATTTGATTGAGCCATTTTATAGATGGAGTTGAAAACTAGCCGTTATTGACTTTCTGCACCCAGTCGGATTACTTTTTACAATTATCGGATCGTCGTTTTGACTTAAACAAGTGACCGTTGCGTCGAAACTCAAATTGTAAGATCACCGTTAACAACAATTCGAATCATCATTTTTGCTCCAAAATCTTGTCGAAAGATGTCAGGTATCCGTTTCCTATAAATGGTTTACTGTTTGCAAGATGATTGCTCTCTAGACTGTTATCGGTTTACCATTATCCATAAACAGTTTGTCGTTATCTGAGATTTACTCTTTGGAATGGAATCGGTTTTTCGTTATCCATAAACAGTTTACGTTTATCTGAGATTTGCTCTCTGGAATGCAATCGGTGTACCGTTATCCGTTAACGGTTTGCCATTATCTGAGATGTGCTCTCTGGAATGCAATCGGTGTACCGTTATCTGTTAACGGTTTGCCATTATCTAAGATGTGTTCTCTGGAATGCATTTGGTGTACTGTTGGCCATAAATGGTTAATCTAATCATTTGCCGATTTCTAGAAATTCACTCTCTGAAATGTAATCAGTTTGCTGTTTTCTATAAACAGTTTTCCGTTTATTTCCAGAAGGTTTTTCTTACTTTGAATATTATACGGCTTAAAAACTTAATCCAATTAACAACAATTTTTCAAACTTATCAATTTAAAACATGTTTGTTATCAGCAAAACCATAATTATGGAAACAAAAGAGTTAACAATCTCCCATTTTTTAATGATGACAAACAATACAAGATTAGGTAATTTTGCTCCCCCCCCTAAGTGTGTGCTTAATCAATTTTGAACCAAAAAATTTATGAATAAAAAATCTATGCACTCAATATTATTTATCACAATAAAGATATATCTCCCCCTTTATCATCAAAAAGAAAAATAAATGAAAAAATTTTGGCAGAACCTCCCTATAAAAATAAACATATCCGCAAACACATAAATTTTTTTGAAAAACACTTCCAAATATGCATAAACCAACTCAACTCCAACAGCTAACTCAAATTTTCTCAACTCCAACAATCCAACAACACAAAACCATGTATAGAACCAACATGCATGTAACTACAATCATCAAAATCATTAAATGAAATTTCAAAATACTCCACAATCTACATACCATTCAAAATAGAAAATCATCCAAAACATATAGTAATATCATCCAAAACATGAGACGAGAAATGTATGTGCGAAACCAAAGGGAAAATAAAGATAAACTATGAAGGTGGCCGCGATGAAGACTCAACAAAAGGGAAAACAAGGGCAGTGAGGATGCGCCTCTGACCATCACGAAGCTCATGCTGTTGATCTAAAATGATCTGCTAAAAAGAATCAAAGGAGAGGCAAGTTGCTGCTACCATCCTGAGAGAGTGCACACCTCGCTAAGAAACTGATGCATAAAGTCCTTAGAAGCTGAAGAGGCAATAGGGGCTGGAGGCACATCGTCATCCATATCATGCTCCTCCTGCTCCTCTGGCTCCTCAGCGTGCACAACTGTAGCTCGATAAGGAACTAGAGATCTGGCTCTTAATCGAAAGTCGAAAAGCTGATCGGCAGAATATATACTATTCAACGTACGATCATCCTCTGGACGCAAGAGTGTATCATTATTCTTGGACGAGGCAATCTTTACCCATTCTCCTTTGCACCGATGAAAACCAATGCCAAGAATAATCTCACCTCTTAGCCTCTTAGACTCGTAATAGACAGGCTTAGTAATGGAGATCCTAAAATGCCTCAGAATCCTAGTGATAATACTACCACAGGGAAGAAGTTGGTTGTTTACAGCAGGGGTAGGCAGTATATGACGGAGGACAATATAACCAAGGTTAACTAGACCCTCTCAAAGAAGACAATCCAGCAAACAAACATCCAGACAAGTAACCTCATCACTATGCCCTTTTTTAAGAAGAGTGTTTATAGGCTTAACTTGATCAAGAAATGAAGAAATTTGTGGTTAATTTGGAAGAAATAGGTTCGGTTTGCACTAAGGTTTCAAATTGGGAATTTTGAAATTTGAGGCTTAAAAACGGATTTTAATTGAATAGAAATGTTCTAAACTTGTTAAAGAGGGTTTCTATGGCTTTAATTTGGAGTGAAATTGCAAGGAAAATGAGAAATTGTATACAGAGAGTTGAAGTCGCGGGGAGGAGAGATATCGGTTCAAGGCTAAAAGAAAATGAAAGAGAAAACGATTTACTGTACACTTATCGTGTGATAATGGTGAGCCGCTATTGAGATATCAGCGAGCCGGTATCATTCCAGAATGTAACCCAAAAGTTTTATGAAAACGGCAAGTCGTTAGTGAGAAGTCGGCGAAACGTTATCTTCCCGGCTATTTTCCCTAGTTTCTAGCCCAAAAACGGCTAACTCTTTATTGAATAAACTGCAATTTGTTTTCTTTAACTAATGATTTCGCACAACTACTTTAGTTTTTGGTTAACAATTAAACCATTTCAAGATCATTTCATTGATCTAAAATGTCTTAAAGTCCAATTTAATGCATGATTCATGAATTCACACAATTCAAACAATTAATACAAATAAGTAATCACATTACTAACAACAAAATAAATTTAATAACACATAAAGCCAAGTATTGTGTAACATTTAATATTCCAAGTTCATGTCTAATTTTAGTAAATTGTTCTTGATTGAGGGGTTTTGTGAAAATATCAGCGAGTGGTTTTTCAGTTGAAACAAAATTCAATGAAATATCCTCTCTTTGAACATGATCTCTCAAGAAATGATGTATAATCTCTATATGCTTAGTTCTTAAGTGTTGGATAGGATTTTTTGAAAGATTTATGGCACTAGTATTATCACACAAAATAGGTATTTTATCAAGGTGAATAACATAGTCTCTAAGAGTTTGTTTCATCTATAAGGCTTGAGCACAATAACTTCTGGTTGCAATATACTCAGCTTCGGTAGTTGATAGTGCAACTGAATTTTGTTTCTTGCTAAACCAAGGGACTAGAGAGTGACCTAAAAAGTGACAGGTTCCACTAGTGCTTTTCCTATCAACCTTACAACCAACAAAATCGGCATTCGAATAACAGTTAAGTCTATATGTGTTTCCCTAGGATACTAAAGGCCAAGATCTATAGTTCCACTCAAATAACGAAAAATCCTTTTTACCGCAATCAAATGAGATTCTTTAGGACATGATTGAAATCTTGTACACAAGCATACACTAAACATAATATTAGGCCTACTAGCAGTTAAGTAAAGTAAGGATCCGATCATAGCTTGATATGTTTTGACCTCAACTTCCTTACCTTTTTCATCCCTATCAAGCTTAATGGTTGAGCTCATTGGAGAACTTTTTATCTTTCCAGCTTCAAGTCCAAATCTCTTTAGTAAATCTCTTAGATATTTGGCTTGATTGATAAAGATTCCTTTTTCGATTTGTTTTATTTAAAGTCCAAGAAAGTACTTCAATTCTCTCATCGTGCTCATCTTAAATTCCTTACTTATACAATATGAAAATTCCTTGCACAGAAACTTATTAATAGATCCAAATATAATATCATCAACATAAATTTGAACAATGGGAATATCTTGATTCTTATGCTTAACAAAAAGAGTTGTGCCAGCCTTACCCATTGAAAAACTATTATCCAACAAGAAATTTTTAAGTCTATCATACCATGCTCTAGGTGTTTGTTTTAATCAATACAATGCTTTTGACAACTTATAAACATGATTTGAAAATTTTTCATTTTCAAAATCAAGGAGTTGTTTAACATACACTTTTTCCATAATATAACCATTTAAAAATGCACTTTTAACATCCATTTGATATAAAATAAAATCTTTATGACATGCAAATGCTAATAACATCCTAATGGATTCTAATCTTGCTACAAGTGAAAATGTTTCATCAAAATCAATTCCTTCTTCATGGTTGTAACCTTGAGCCACTAATCTAGCTTTATTTCTTCCAACTGCATCAAATTCATCCATTTTATTTCTAAATACCCATTTTGTGCCTATAATGGATTGATGTTCCTATTTAAGAAATAATTCCCATACATTGTTTCTCTCAAATTGGTTCAACTCCTCTTGCATTGCCATAATCCAAGATTCATCATTTTCCACATCCGCAAAGGATTTTGGTTAAATTTGAGATACGGATGAAGCATGCTCACAAGTATTTCTAAATGATGATCTAGTGGTTACACCTCGTGATGGATCTCCTAAAATTAAGTCTTTAGGGTAAGAAGAAACATACCTCCGCTCATTGGGGAGTGTTTGAGAAGTACCTTCATCTTGCTTCAAATCAATTTCATCTTATTGCTCTTCTTGATTTTCTCGTTATGTATCATCTTGTTTGTCCTTTAAAGATTCTTCTTGTTGTAAATCTACATCATTATCAACAATAACTTTCTTCGTAGAAGAAAGGTTAGACTCATCGAATGTAACATGCATAGATTCTTCCACAACCAAAGTTCTATTATTATAAACTCTATAAGCTTTGCTTGTGTTTGAATATCCAAAAAAAATACCAACATCAGATTTTGGATCAAATTTACCAAGATTATCTTTTGTGTTCAAAATAAAACATTTACATCTAAAAACTTTGAAATAACTAATGTTGGGTTTTCTATTTTTTCAAAACTCATAAGGAGTTTTATTGAGATGAGGTCTAATCAATGCACGATTTAAAACATAACAAGCGGTGTTGACGGCTTCAGCCCAAAAATACTTAGGTAATGCATTTTCATTTAACATGGTCCTAACCATTTCTTGGATAGACCTATTCTTTCTCTCAATAACCCCATTTTGTTGTAAAGTTCTTGGTGAAGAGAATTGGTGCACAATGCCAAAATTATTGCAAAAGGTTTCAAATGCATTATTTTCAAACTCTCCTCTAAGATCACTCCTAATGTATGCAACACCATACCCTTTTTCATTTTAAATTTTCTTATAAAATACTTTAAAAGCATCAAGAGCATCACCGTTATTAGCTAAGAATAATACTCATGTATATCTAGAAAAACCATCAACAATTACAAAAGTATAATACTTGTCACTTAGGCTAGCATATATTGAAGGTCCAAATAAGTTTATATGAAGTAGTTGAAGAGGTTTTAAAGTAGAAATATGATTTTTGCTTTAAAAAGAAGTTTTGATTTGTTTACCAAATTGATATGCTTTACAAATTTTATCTTTTTGAAAGCCGATTTGTGGAAGACCTTTAACTAAATAATTTTTGGAAATCTTCAAAATTAAATCCATGCTTGCATGTCCTAGTCTTCTATGCCATAGCCAACCATCATCATACAATGTGGAAAAACATTTATCATGGGTAAATGCAAATTCTACATCAATGGTGTAAACATTACCACATCTATTTCCAACAAACAAGATTTTGCTATCATATGCATTCTCAATAACATATCTAGTTTTATAAAAAATAACCCTATAACCTTTGTCACACAATTGACTAATAATAATCAAGTTGTGTTTCAAATTTTCAACCAAACATACATTTTCAATAAGAGTTGAGAAACATTTACCAATATTACCAATTCCGAGAATCTTTCCCTTTGAATTATCTCCAAATGAAACATCTCCACAATTTTCGATTTTGGCAAAATTTGAAAACCAAGTATAGTTTCCCGTCATATGTCTTGAACATCCACTATCCAAGTACCCTTTATTCTTCTTCTTATTCAAACCCTGCTGAGAAAATCTTGAGTCTTAGGTACCCAAACATTTTTGGGTCCTTAAGTGTTAGCAATAGTTCCTTTTGGAACCCAAATACATTTTATTCCAAAATATGCATTTCTTTTCACTTGACATATATATTTCATATGACCATTTTGATTACAATAATGACATATAATCTTATGATCACTTGTGGAGGTAGGTTTAACAAAATAATTATTATAATATTTTTGTTTTAAGTTAGACTTATACCCAAGTCCTTCTTTATCGAACACACATTTTTAAGTGCTCATCAATTTTTCTAAGTTCTTTTGACCACTTGTGAATTTTAACACTATTTTATTAAGTTCATTACTCTTTTTCTTAAGCACTTCATTTTCTTTCATCAATTTATCAATATGTAATTTTTCATGCTCATATAAAATACTTTGTTTACCCTTAAATGATGCAACTTTATTCTGTAACATTTTATTATCCAAATCTAGTCCTTTAATCTTTTCATTTAATGAATCATTGCATTTTTGTAACGCATCCTTTTCATTTGAAATTTCTAGCATTTTTTTTAAAGAATGAATTCTTTTTACCCATTCTTATCCAATCATTATGTAATTCTTTAAAAACATTATGTAACTCATGATCTGTTGGAAGATCACTTACCTCATCAAGTCCATCAAATGATTCTTCCCCGATTGCCATGAGAGCTAGATTTGTCATCTCTTGTTGCTCTTCATCATCACTTGTTTCCTCATCGTTGTCATCTCATGTGGCTACTATTACTTTCTTCTTAAGCTTGTTGAGAAAAGGACATTCCGATCGTATATACCCGGGCTTCTTGTATTCATAGCAAGTGATTGTCTCCTTCTTCTCCTTTTGATTCTTGAAGTTTTTAAACTTTCTCCACTCACTAGTTTTCTTGTAGAATTTTTTGAATCTGCTAGCCAGCATAGCCATCTCCTTATCATCCAGCTCGCTTTCCTCATCACTCTCATGTTTTGAGGCTTTGAGAGCAATACTTTTCTTCTTTTCCTCAACGCATTTTTCTGTTGTCAAGTCTTCCTCATATGAAATAAGAGAGCAAGTCATCAACAGGTACAGTATTTAAATCTTTGGTTTCCTCAATAGCAATCATCTTAGGTCTCTATTTTTTTTTAAGTGACCAAATAATTTTCTTAACTTTCTCGCTATTCGAAAAGTTTTTCCTAGGGCTCCTAGAGTATTTACTATGCCCGTAAATCTTGTATACATAAAATATACACTCTCATTTTGTTCCATTTGGGACAATTCATGTTGTCGAGTGCATCTATTAATTTTAGACTCTTTTACTTGATTTGTGCCTTTATAAACAACTTCAAGTTTGTTCCAAATTTCATAAGCACTTTCACAATTAGACACTCTATGAAACTCTTTCTTATCAAGTGCAAAAAACAAGGCATTCACAACTTTGGAATTTAGACAACTTTTTCTCTTTTCCAATTCATTTCATTCCCCTGAAGGTTTTGGAATATCTTCCTGATAACTCTGTGAAATGAGAGTTATCATGGAACTTTTAGACTTAAATCAATAATACTTAGAGAGTAAATGTTGTGTTTTCATTGCATTTTTGTTATATTTTGCATAAACATTCATCCTAGTTTATTCTTAATAAATTTTGTTTGATTTAGAATAATTTATGCTTACATTGTATACATAATTATAGGAGTCCGGAAGCTCAAATTTTAAAGAAGGAATGCTAATGCAATAGGTTTGAAAATTTCACGATAGAGAAAATTTTCATGCAGGATACTTGCAGAATTGCAATTTACAGTTTTCTAATCTGACTTATGCGCGACCTAGGCTTCCGTTTACCCTAATTTTCAACTATAAAATGAGCACACATCATAAAGAATAAGATAGGGCCGTCACCCAAGGAGAAAAACATAAATAAACAAAAGAAAAACAAGATTCAAGAGAGAGATTAAGGAATGCACAAGAGGAAAAATTGCAAAGATCAATTGGGAGTTCAATCCTTCTTATCATTCTCTTGTTTTCGTGTTTTCTATTTATTCATGGGGATGTGTTTCATGGCCGAAACTTTATTCTTTATTTTTCTTTTACAAATCATGAACTAAATTTATTTGTAGTTGAGTGATAAACAGTCTTGATGGTTTATTGACTGAAAATATGTGTTGCTGCATGTTTATTATAGCATTTTGTTTTGATAGCATTTATTTTTGTTCATTATTTCGGCTGATCACCCATTTTATGATACAAGTTAGGAGAGAGCCACAAAAGGGTCTATCTTAGTGGAACATATCAGAGCAATACTTGGTTTTAGATTGAGTTTTATGGATTGAGTTTAATTTATCCCAAAAGGGTCATGCTTAATCTAAAATTAGTGATGAACTAGACACATAGATTCACCTTGTAGAGTAAATAGAACCTAAGCGTATAATGCTATATCTTCTGTTAGCATAACAACTGATCACAGTTAGGTTGCATATAGATATAAGATATCCAACATGCGACGGTTGAGAATACATAAGGATTCTACCCAGTGCTGTAGCAAATGCTGCAGCAATCGAGTCAAACATTAGAAAAATAGTCAATATCATTAAGAGAGTTTATTCACTCAACTACTCTATATTCCTATTGGTTTTATCCTTGAGTTTGACGTGATAATTTACTTTGTTGCATTTTATTTATTGCGCTTTTATTTTAATTAGTCTAATAGTTTAACTAATTGTTTTATTTTAATTTAGCACAAAATCTGCGATGTTAATATTGTTATAGCAAATCTGATAACATCAATCCATGTGGAGACGATCTTGAATACTCATCACTTTATTACTTATTATGTACACTTGCACATTGATACCAATAGCATTTGAATTTATACCCATCAAATTTTTGACGCCGTTGCCGGGGATTGATTGTTCATTGTGATTTGTGAAATTATTTCTAGCAACCCTTGCATGCGCAAATATAAATCTGTTGAATTCCAATTTGATCCAGAAATTGAAAAAACTGCAAGGAGATTGAGAAGAGAGCATAAGGAATTACAAGCTACTGTAGCAATGGATGATTTGCAAGATTTGAGAAACTTGAACAGTAAAGAGGAGATACAACCAGTCAATGTACATGAAGGTCTGAATGGACAATGTGTTCAAAGGCAACCAGGGAACAACAACATTATCACATTGGTGAACGATAGAGATAGAGCCATTCGAGACTACGCAGTGTTGACTCCTCAAGTCATACATCCGAAAATATTTAGACCCGGCGTTCAAGCTGACAATTTTGAACTCAAACCCGTGATGTTTCAAATGCTGCAAACTGACAATTTAATGGTTTGCCATCCGAAGATCCTCATCTACACCTTAAGTTATTTTTGGAAGTAAGTGATGCTTTTAAGATTATTGGAGCATCGCAGGAAGCATTAAGACTCAGACTTTTTCTGTTTTCTTTGAGAGATCAAGTAAGAGCATGATTGAATACTCTACCACCAGATTCTATCACTACATGGAATGATTTGGCTGAAAAATTTTGATGAAATACTTCCCGCCAACCAAGAATGCAAAGTTGAGGAACGAGATCACATCTTTCCATCAACTTGAAGATGAGAGCTTGTGTGATGCATGGGAGAGATTTAAGGAGATACTCAGGAGATGTCCTCATCATGGTATTCATTGCTGCATACAGTTGAAAACTTTCTATAATGGTCTCAACCCAAGCACTTGATTGATGGTAGATGCTTCAGCAAATGGGACCTTGTTATCTAAGTCTTACAATGAGGCTTATAAAATTTTGGGGAGAATAGCCAACAATAACTAGCAGTGGCCATCAACCAAACAAGCTACAACAAGAGGAACAATAGGAGTTCATAACGTAGATGCCTTGACAGCATTGTCAGCCCAAGTAACTTCATTAACAAACATGGTGAAAGCCATGACCACTACTCCAGCAAGTGTTAACCAAGTTGTCGAGGTCTTTTGTGTTTATTGTGGAGAGGGACACTTATTTGTCAATTGTCCTGGGAATCCAGCTTCAGTAAATTATATGGGCAGCTTTAATACACAGAACCAGGACAATCCATATTCAAACACTTACAACCCCAGATTGAGACAGCACCCGAACTTTTCATGGAGTTATCAAAACCAGACTGCTGCAGCACCTAGTGGACAGAACAAACCTACTTAACCACCTGGATTATATCAGCAAAATCAAGAGCAAATAAGCATCAACAATGATCAACTTATCTCCCTTGAAGCTTTGATTAAAGATTATATTGTGAAGAATGAAGCGGTTGTCCAAAGTCATGCTGCATCTTTGAGAAACTTACAAAATCAAATTGGACAGCTTGCTACAGCAGTAAGCAACAGATCTCAGGGCAGTTTACCCAGCAACACAGAGAACCCAAGAAGAGAAGGGAAAGAGCACTGCAAAGTGATAAACTTGAGATCTAGAAAGGAGGTTGATAGTTCAGTTAGTGTACCAAAAAGAAGAATTGAGTCCAACCAAGGCCAAAAAGACACTCAAGTAGAGAATGAGTTATAGTCTTCCACTTTTCAGAATGCAAATCAATACAGTTCTACTACAGCATCTGCAGAAAGTTATGATCCAGCACCTGATGGTGAGAAAGCTACAACACCAACAGCAACAGACCCGAGTAAAGTAAAAGAGAAGCAGTCTGCACAACCTGCTGCAGCACAATAGTTTAAACATCCACCACCCTTTCCTCAAAGGTTTCAGAAGCAAAAACAAGACAAGCAGTTCAACAAAATCCTGGGAGTGCTGAAACAACTACATATAAATATCCCTTTTGTGGAAGCGTTAGAGAAAATGCCAAATTATGCAAAAAATTTTAAGTATATTTTGACAAAGAAAATAAGACTTGGAGAATTTGAGACAGTTGCTCTAACACAAGAGTGCAGCCGAATGCTTCAGAGTAAGATACCGCAGAAGATGAAGGATCTAGGAAGCTTCACAATCCCTTGCTCAATGGCACTAAATATAGTTGCAACGCACTTTGTGATATGGGGGCTAGCATCAATCTCATGCCTTTATCAGTGTTTAAACAATTGGGAGTTGGTGAATGTAGACCAACAACAGTGACTTTACAACTTGCTAACAGATCTCATGCATATCCAGAAGGGAATATTGAATATGTGTTGGTGAAGGTGGATAAATTTATTTTTTGGTGGATTTCATTGTGCTAGACTTTGAGGCTGACAAAGAAGTGCCAATCATTCTAGTGAGACATTTCTTAGCCACGGGAAAGACTTTAATTGATGTTCAAAAAGGAGAATTAACCATGAGGGTGAATGACCAGCAAGTTACATTCAATGTGCTGAATGCCATGAAAAGTCCCGATGAGATTGAAGAATTATAATTTTATCAGTGTTGTGGACTTTGTTGTAGTAGAGAGATTACACAGTTGCTGCAGTAAGGAAGAAATCAATGTTGTAACAGTTAAAGAACTTGATGGTGAAGATCATAGCGCAGCTAACATAGCATGGTTATGGGAGAAGCAACCCTTCAGAATTGACGAGCAAATCCAGCAATGGGAACTCACTCCAGACCAACAAGAATTCAAGGTTAACTGGCCGAAAGTGAAGCACTACATGGGAACTAAGGTGAATTGCCTACAGAAGCATCTATTCTTGAAGGATCCAGGTTGAGCGAACAAGAAAGGTCAGGCTAAAAGACCTAAAATCAAGCGCTAATTGAGAGGCAACCCAATAAGGGAAGTTGTTTTAAATCTTTAAAGCATTAAATTTAGTTTTTAAATTATTTAATTTCTCTTTTTGTTATTTTAAGTGTGCATCTAATTTTTTATGTCTTTATGTTAAATTGCAGCAAGTAAAACAAAAAAATGTAAAAAAAAAAAAGGAAGAGCATAAGGGAATTGCTGCAGCATCACTTACAGCATGACATATAACAGAAGATTCTCAAACAACAAAGGCATTTCTTGCTTTTGAATCAGCAAATGGATTGATCAGATTTTATGATAAGGAGCGTTTGAGAAGTGGATCAAAGAAAAAGTGACCATTTACAGCCTGTGCTGCAGTAGTGCTTCCAGCAATAGGGGAGTACCCTTACCTGCTAGTTTATTTTACTTTTTTCTACAAAACTTTTCTTTCATTTAGTTTTAATTTTTTGATTCATTCTGCATGTCCTTTTATTTAGTGTATGCATGTCGGGTTTATGTGGTTTTGTTTTTTGTGCTTGTGAGGACACATCACCACTCAAGTTTAGGGGGGTTGTGTTTCTAAGTGCATGTGTTTATGCTTGTGTTGTGTGTTGTGTGAAACTCTGCTATCTAGTATTTGTGTATGAATTTGAAAACCTAATGAAGATAAATTGAGTGTTATTCAGTATTTATGAGAATGCCAATTAAAGATAGTTATAGATGGAGGTTGAAATTTTGTCCTGACACTTAGACTTTGGTTGAGTTTTATGAGAATGTTGTAGCAGAGCCAGGAAAACCAAAAAAGAGTAGAAAATATCTCAAGTTTGGGGGAAAAGTTTTGTTGGACTATGCCAGTTATGAAATAAATTCTGCTCCAATGGTTTAAGTTGCTGAGTAACCAGGGTTGAGTATGCACCCCATATACAGACTTGAGTCCAAAGGCAACAAGAGCTATGAGCAGTATTGCAGCAATTATAAAAAAAAAAGCAAAAAAAATTGTGATGAAGGAATGTAAAATAAAGAGGTCTGCTGCCTAGGATACTGAGTAACCTAGTCTGTTCATGAGCCTCATGTTCAGCCTTGAGTCAAACGCGTCCAAAAGTAAGACCTAGATATAGCATCCTGGATGTGTTGCTCCAACAACTCTGACATGTACTTTGAGTGAGTAACTGGGTGTCGTCATTACAAGTGATAGGCATTCACACGAAAGCTCAATGTTGCATTGAAGAGTTTAACTGAAAAAAAAAATTATGTTTGTTGTAGCATAATTTGAGTTTATTTGTGAATTATGCTCCCCCATATGTGAATATATTTGTACTCTACCTTTGAATTATATGCAATGTATGTGTAATGTTGCAGCACCTTTGGAATTTAATCAAAGTGGCACACACACACATTGGACAGAATAAAGCCTAAGTCTAAAACTTGAATTGCTATGGCAAATTTTGTACGATTAAGAGTGTGATTTGAGGGTTGAAGAATCTTTGCAAATTTGATGACAAAGCTAAGTTATTTATTGCATGATTGTGTGATTGAAGTGTTAGTGTTGTTGTCATTACTTGAGGACAAGTAATGTTTTAAGTTTGGGGGTGTGATAACTCTGTTAAATGAGAGTTATCATGACACTTTTAGATTTAAATCAATAATACTTAGAGAGTAAATGATGTGTTTTCATTGCATTTTTATTATATTTCGCATAAACATTCATCCTAGTTTATTCTTAATAAATTTTGTTTGATTTAGAATAATTTGTACTTAAATTGTATGCATAATTATAGGTGTCCGAAAGCTCAAATTTTAAGGAATGAATGCTAATGCAATAGGCTTGAAAAAATAAGGAAAGAACATAGCTACAAAAGAGTTGAAATAAATTTGGAACAGTGCAGTTGCTGTAGCAATCCTAGAACAACAACAGAGAAATTTCACACGAGATACTTGCAGAATTGCGATCTGCAGTTTTCTAATCTGACTTATGCGCTACCTAGGCTTCCGTTTACCCTAATTTTAAACCATAAAATGAGCACACATCATAAAGAATAAGATAGGGCCGTCACCTAAGAAGAAAAACACAAATAAACAAAAGAAAAACAAGATTCAAGAGAGAGATTAAGGGCTACACAAGAGGAAAAATTGCAGAGATCAATTTGGAGTTCAATTCTTCTTATCATTCTCTTGTTTTCGTGCTTTTTATTTATTCATGGGGATGTGTTTCATGGCTGAAACTTTATTCTTTATTTTTCTTTTACAAATATGAACTAAATTTATTTGTACTTGAGTGATAAACAGTCTTGATGGTTTATTGACTGAAAATATGTGTTGCTGCATGTTTGCTGTAGCATTTTGTTTTGATACCATTTATTTTTATTCATTGTTTCGGCTGATCACCCATTTAATGATACAAGTTAGGAGAGAGCTGCAAAAGGGTTTATCTTAGTGGAACATATCAGAGCAATACTTAGTTTTAGATTGGGTTTCATGGATTAAGTTTAATTTATCCCAAAAGGGTCATGCTTAATCTAAAATTAGTGATGAACTAGACATAGGGATTCACCTTGTAGAGTAAATAGAACCTAAGCGTGTAATGTTATATCTTCTGTTGGCATAAAAACTTATCACTGTTAGGTTGCATATAGATATAATATATCCAACATGCGACGGCTGAAGATACATAAGGATTTTGCCCAGTACTGTAGCAAATGTTACAGCAATCGAGACAAATATTAGAAAAATAGTCAATATCATTAAGAGAGTTTATTCACTCAACTACTCTATATTCTCATTGGTTTTATCCTTGAGTTTGACGTGATAATTTACTTTATCGCATTTTATTTATTGCGCTTTTATTTTAATTAGTATCATAGTTTCACTAATTGTTTATTTTAATTTAGCACAAAATCTGCACTGTTAATATTGTTGTAGCAAATCTGATAACATCAATCCCTGTGGAGACGATCTTGAATACTCATCACTTTATTACTTATTGTGTACACTTGCACATTAACATCAATAGCATTTGCATTTATACCCAACACTTCCTCTACTTCATTTTTAGTCATAGGCATGAATGGGCCATCAAATACAACTTCCCAAATTTCATAATTTAGTGCTTGCAAATAAACTTTCATCCTAACTTTCCAATAAGGGTAGTCGTTTCGAACGAAAAATGGAGGTTTAGTGGTTGATTGTCCTTCCCTAAATGTGGAATAATTTTGCGTTGCCATTGATCTTTAACTATAGATGGTTAAGTCTAAACAAGAGCACCTTTCTTTGATACCAAATGAAATAATAACTAGGCAACCCAAAAGGGGGTGAATTGGGATTTTTAAAAAATAAGCTAAAGAAATCACACAACAATTCAATTTAATGCCTTAATAAAATCAAAATAATAAATTTAATAAAACACAATAATAAAAGAGTATGGGAAAATAGATCAAACTCGTGATTTTTACGTGGTTCGACTAACCGTGCCTACGTCCACGCCTCCAAGCTCACCAGGCTTAAGGATTCCACTAATCAAGCCTCCAAAATTTCAAGAACTCTTACAATTGACTTTCAAGGTGTCAATGAACCTTTACGACAAGAGATTATCCCCAATTTCTTAACCCAAGTGTATCCCAACACTTATAACCTCTCAATTTGATCTTTCAAATGGATTACAAAATAAATCTCTCTCACACAACGTGTTTGATTACAAATGAAATTCTAAAGTATGAGTAAATGAGATGAATATAAGAATTTAAAGTTCAATGAAAGTTGTATACTCAATGGTTTGCTCAATGATAATAGGTGAATCACTTATTATTTGAATTTGATTAAGTCATTTTATAGATGAAGCTGAAAACTAGCCGTTATTGACTTTCTACATGCAGTCGGATTGTCATTTTATAATTATTGGATCGTCGTTTTGACTTGAACAAGTGACTGTTGCGCCAAAATACAAATTGTCGAATTATCATTATCAAGAAGTCATATTACCGTTTTTGCCCGAGAATCTTGTCGAAAGATGTCGGTTATCCGTTTGCCATAAATGGTTAGCCGTTTGAAAGATGATTGCTTTCTAAATTATTATCGCTTTACCGTTATCCATAAACGGTTAACCGTTATTTGAGATTTACTCGTTGGAATGGAATCGGTTTACTGTTATCCATAAACGGTTTACCGTTATCAGAGATTTGCTCTCTGGAATGCAATCGATTTACCGTTATCCGTTAACGGTTTACCGTTATCTGAGTTGTGCTCTCTGGAATGCATTCGATGTACCATTAGCCATAAACGGTTAATGCAATCAATTTGTCATTTTCTATCAACTGTTTGCCATTTTCTAGAAATTCACTCTCTAGAATGTAATTGGTTTGTCGTTTTCTTTAAACGGTTTGTCTTTTTCTATAAACAGTTTACTCTTTATTTCCATAAGTTGTTTCTTTGCTTTCAATATTTACGGCTTAAAAAGTTGATCCAATTAACAACAATTTTTCAAACTTATCAATTTAAAACATATTTGTTATCATCAAAATCATAATTTTGGAAACAAAAGAGTTAATTGTTACCACTGTGCTTCTTTGGACAATCTATAACCTTATGCCCAATCTGGCCACATTCAAAACAAGCTCTTATATTTAAATAGCATATGCTATAATGATACTTGCCACAATGATTGTAGAATGGTATATTCTCTTAAATATACCCACCATTAGAGTCCTTATGTTCACCTCCGTTACCATTGCCATCATGCTTTCTTGGCTGGTTATTATGTCGATTAGATCATGCAAGCTTGAGATTGAATTAAATCCCTTTCTATAATAATGGCACGATCCACCAAATCGACATAATTATTAAGCTTAAGGATGGTCAATTGCCCTTTGATGTTGGTATGTAATCCCTCTAGGAATTTCCTACACTTACTACCCTCATTTGAGACCCAAGTAAGAGCAAATCGAGATAGAGTGGTAAATTGCTCCTCATACTCAGCAACAGACTTCATTCCTTGAGTCAATTTCAAAAAGTCACCTATATCTGATGTCGAACTCGTTCAGAAAATACATTTCATGAAAAGCATCCAGAAATAACTCTTAAGTAATAGGTGCATCTCGTAACCAGTGGTTTGCCTCACCTGAAGGACAAATGAGGGTAAAATCACCCTCTGATCATCATTGCAACCTAGAGGCACAAATATCTTCTCCATTTGTTTTGGCCATGCCTTTGCAACCGTGGGATCAATAGTCTTCTAAAGGGTATATGGTCCCAATTTCGTAAACTGCTCTAAGCTCATTATGCTCCTTGATCTCTTCCACCACCTTGTCTTTCAACTGGCACATTCTCTTGTGCCCCAGCTCTACCTGTAGCCATATCTTGAATCAATTTACTTTTTTATTCCATCAATCTAACCGTTGCGCGCATTAAAGAGTTACCTTCTTTGGCCATCTCACGTAAGGTTAGGTCAGTGTCATCAGCGACACCAAAAGCATTTCTCGAGCTAGAGGCATTCTTAGCACCTTCCCTATGTAACATCTTCGACTAAACCATAACAAATAAGAATATAAATAAATAAACAAATAGACGGAAAGTAGATATAAATAAAGGTCGTACCAGCACGCAAAGTAATAAATAAGTGGAGAAAATTGATAACCAAATTTAAAGGTTGACAACAAAAGCAAATAAGTAATTCATGATATGTTGATACTAGGAATCATCTATGAAAGTAGTTATCACGTAGTCATAAGTCACCAAAAGGTCTAAATCAACTTTCTAGCTATAGACGATTACTCCCTACCTTAAAGATCTACTCTCTCTAATAACCTCATGGTAAACAATACCATTGATCTAATTGATTGTGCTTACGAAAACCAGCTTCAAACAAAGTCTACATAATCTTAAACCTACGCTCTGATACCACAATTGTAACATCCCAAATCTAACACGTGTGAAGCACACGATCAAAGAGGTTACTAACAAATCTAAATCCTTACACAAAAACTCAAATTGAAATACAATTTTTTTTATCAACTAAACTACAAATCCATGTGTCTAATACTAAACAATCTCTCTCGAAGGAATAAATATAATAAAGCTCTCAAAACTCTCAAATTACAAGTTCATAAAATAAATAAACTTAAAAGAAACATGAGTTTATTCCTCTTTTATTCAACTAGCAAAAGGAAACAAATCTCTAAGTCCAATGATAAGCAAACCTCTTAACAAAGAACTTAATCTGCAAAAAGTAATGACGAGGGGTAAGCCGTCAACTCGATAAGTAAAATCATTCCTAACACAATAGGCTTATCGTTACCAAAAATATTACAAGTCTTTTTTTTATTAAAAAATATATTATAATTCATAAATTTCATAAAATAACATATCACGATAAGATGACATAATTTCATAGTAATTCAGAATATCAAAAGTATAGTTCATTATTCTAAGAATCTGATTTTTCTAATTCATACCCGTACAAGCCTGATTCTCATAATTTTAACTCTTAATCTAAAAATCAGAATGACTTAATATTCTACAGAACTATTTTGGACATCCATGAATAACTCATGTAAAATTTTCAAGAAGATCTGAATTCAAAAACATTTTCAAAACTATTTGTTTCCTGACAAATTCGAAACTATTTCACAGTGCCTTAACTGAGTAGAACGGGTTTCGAGATTTTTATAAAATCAGATATTAATCAGAAAATTATGAAATTAAAACTGTAAATAGTAGACACATATATAAATCTCTATTTAAAATTTTAGAATGTTTTGAATTCGTTTGGTATTGCAAATAATTTTATGAAATTTGACATTCTGCTGAAGTCGTAGTTTTACAGTGCAGCAGTGTCTGTTTCGAAAATACATATAAAATAAATCTCATGAAAAAAAATTTATTCAATAAGCCCTACATGTCTAGTTTTGAGAAAGATAATGTTCTTAAGAAGAATTCTTCAGAAAGTATATGTTTAATTTTGAGATACTCATGTTGTCCAGAATTGTCTAGTGTGCTTAATGCATCAAGAATTGATTGACAAGACTAAACAATAAATCAAAGCCTTAAACACAACATAAACACATAATAAATCATGCATTATGATCTGTAATAATCTAAAATCATGCCAATTAAACCCCAAATAGAGTGATAGCAAAACCTCCCTTTATCCTCCCTACATTCTAGGGTTATGGATTTGTTGGATAAGATTTCATTTCTCTCTCCCCCAAAATCACAACTTTGGGTTTTATGGATAAAAAATCAATCTCTAGAATTTCATATGAGATGGGAAGGTGGTTTTCACCAGGTCCCTTCCTCATTTAGCCAGCTACTCACCAGCCCTGCTCGCTAGCACTCTCTAAATTGCTTAGAATGGCGAGGCAAACAGAGTCAGGTTTCAAGGAAAACCTGATTTTGGTATCCTTATTTTATCACCCAAACGCAAATAATAACAGCACTTAGCAAAGTAACATCAAATATAGACAAAATCCCAACAGGCTACAATCTTAAAATTGGTGAAGTCAAATTTGAGTTAATAGTTGAATTCAATCCATTAGTAACATAAGAACACAATCATTCCACTTCAAACTCAAATTCCCTGAGTTGCGATGAGTAAAAGAATAATACCGAAGATCGCAAATTCTTGCCAAAAGTTAAATTCTGCGGGGGAACGATGATATCAATAGGTTATCAAGCGAGGACCAAGCAAAAACGCCATCGTTTTTGTCAAGTACGAGGTTGCCAGAAGTCATGAAGACAAGTAGAAGAGACATTGACGTTGAGTGTTCGTATCCCAAATGACAGAGCCGGAGCCGTTGATGAGGCGGATGAGGCCGGTGGGATGAAACTGAAAGGACCCAGATGAGTCGACGCGGGATTTTCCAGCGGTCCAGACGGGAGCCCCTCCGGAATGAGTAATGGCGGGAATGAAAGAAAGGGGAGTTTGTTTAGTTAATGAAAGTGAAAACGTGCTGTTCGGTAAAGGCCAAGATTGGTTAAAATTTGAAGCGTAAAGAGTTGAGTTTATGGTATGTCAGTAAATGAAGTGATGATGTGAAGACTTAAAGATACAGAGAGCTGTATTAAAACAAAAAGAACAGAAGGTTTGAGGTCCATTTTGTAAAAATATTGCTTTTGCGGTTTAGTTTTTGGACATTTTAAGAGATTGGTGATTTTTTGATGAAAGTGAAGGAGTACGAGGAAGACTATCAAAGGAAGCTTTCTGTCGGCTGCTGGTCATGTGCGGAATAGCAGATTTTCTCTCTCCTACCATCACCTTCTCATTTGAACAATGAAGGATTTTACAGTTGACAGTTGACAGTTGATGAGTTGACACATTACTTAGTTTTAATGTATGATTCTCGTAGTTAAGTTTTGAACTTCAAAGCTTTAAAAATCTATCAGCATGCTACATGCACAGAATGTTATTTATGTCTGGTCAAATTGACGGAACAATTTTCGAACCTACTGATCTATTGTGAAAAAAATGGTTCAAATGTTGATATTCAAAAGAAATTCAAGTTGAAAAGAAGAAGAAGAAAAAGGAAATACAAAAGAAATTACAACAGTTTCGTAGTCTATGGTAGTTACCAAAAAAGTAAATATGGTACACTTAAGCTTTTGCCGCAGTGCACATGATCCTAATAATGATATCAGAGCAGATTCAAGTAAGTGGCTCCTCGTAGTGGAAATTTATCATGAAAGGACTATGAGACCTGAGTGGGGCTTCTTTGGGACTGACTCGTGGACAATTATGGAGCTCGAACAGCTACTTGCAATGGATATTTATTCTATGAATGGTTGTGGCTTGAGCATATTCCATTACAAGTAACATGAGCCACCTATACAGTACTCGAAATTGAAAAATTTACATATATGCTGCTGTTGCATAAATTAAGTTGCTTATCATTCATTTTGCCTTGTTTTCAGGACACTAGAATCGATGAAAAAAAAAATGCAACAAAGTTATGATTTAGTACTAATTAGAATAAAAAGTACAAGGTAACTAAGAACACTTCCGACGCGAAAAAACCAGAATGACAAAAAATTTTTTGCTTCAAAGTAACCAAAATGCAGAATTTTGTTCCTTCATTGCCAAGTCAAAAAATTTAATAGCAACGCCTGGTAATCCACTGATTCCAAATGATTTCTCTTATCACTATTCTCAATTCAATCTTAGTATTAATTTGCATAAATCAATACAATGTAATCTAACATTTCTTTCTGGCGCAGGATGGAACTGCAATATGTTTACAAGAATTTCTAAAGATGAAAAAATATCCCTTCTTTGTTTCTTCCTATTTCTCGTTCTTAATCTGCCGTTTTATTTCGGGGACTTTTACCGTCGAAAAAATATGTATCACTACCTACGCACCAAGTACTTGAAGTAATTGTGTAACAAATGACACGGCAACAACATGAACTGGTATGAATTAAAGAGAGCTTGGTCTCCATTTACTGAACAAATCAATATGCCGAAGGAAAGCCTTTGTATGGATTGCTGAATGCAGCAACGTTGCCAGGACGCGAAAACACAATCTGCATTGCACGGATTTTTTTTTTTTTTTTCCGTATCAATTTACAATTTGAAGGAGCATAACAATTTAGTTGCATATTGCAAAAGGCTAAGGCTTACCTGATAGTTTCCAAGTGTATAAGACTTAAAACCGGCAGCACAATAATCAAAATAATATTCCCATGTTCGAATGAACTTGTCATTGAACCCCAGAGCAAGAATTTTGCTGTGTAAAAGGTTAATCACATCAGGGCATATAAATTTATTTTATGTTCTTTCATGTTATGTAGAGCGGAAATTCCATATAAGAGAACTAAAACATGACATGCCAAATACATTAATTTATATTGTTATTATTGATACCTCTGTTTCTCCATGAAATTCTTTCGCCAACATCTGAGTGTTTGGTAGTAATGGATTCCTATATTTTCCACTTGCTCCACGCTGCATTAGCAGAAAGTTCGGTTAAGTTTGGGTAGTGCACAAGGAGAAAAGGAAACATAACTGCACAAGAACAGAAGACTAAATGTTAAACTGTGCTAACTGCTAAATTATACCAGAGTCTGGATGCCGCAGACATGGCGGATGTTATCCTGCTTAATGAAGGCAAGCATCCACCAGGGAAAATATATTCCTTTATAAAATCTGAACTTAGCCTGTACTCATTATAACGCTCATCCGGTATTGATATAAACTGAAAAGGTTACCATTAGAAAAAATTAGAGCCATAGTGGCCAAACGCAAAATATCTAGGCAATAAAAACAAAATGGCCAAAAGACTTTACTTGAAGAACAAGAAGCCCATCTTCCGCTAGCAGTGATTCGCAGCAACCAAAAAACTCCTCCATGAATTCATGACCAACAGCTTCTATCATCTCACTAAGAAAAGCCGTTGAAAAGCTTGTCACTTCGGCATGTACGTTGATGTCATATTCATAATTTGATGTGCTGAGAGTACTTACCAAGAAATAATTCTGTCATATTTGTTGGCTTTAGCCAGTTGACGATAGTCACAGAGATATAATCTGATGTGGTCCTGATAGCATTGATGGTTAAGGTTCGAAGTAATGTGATGCTGATAGTAACAAATCTCAACTAGTTTTGACAGTTCTTTTTTTCGGATTACTTGAATGACATTCTCAAGATTGTTACCTGAAGGCCGGCTTCCTTCACTTTCATTTCTGCATATTTCAGTTGCTCCTCAGACAAGGTTATGCCGGTGTACTTGCATCCAGTTCGCTTGACTATTTCAATAGCCAAGGTTCCCCACCCACATCCTATCTCAAGAACTTCTTGCCCCTTACTAACTCTTGCCTAGACAAGTTTAGGCATATCAGGTTAAAAATTTATTTAAAAAAAAAGCATTAAATAGATTAAAATTTGATAAAACATTTAATAGATTTGAATAGACTCACTTTCTCAATCAAAAGAGAAACTTTTCGCATTTGTGCAGCTTTCAAGTCTTCATCTTCGCTCTGTAAAGAAATGGACGCAAGCATCATCAATACACGGTAAGTCAATTTTTCATTGGAGGTGAAAGTATATATATATATATATGTATATATAGGAAATGAAAGCCACGGAATCTGCCAAAGAAGATCACTTCTTTAACCTTAAATACGGCACATGAGTAAGTCATTGACTCGTCCAAGAACAGAGAAAAAAGTTCATTGCTCTGGAATCAAAGATCAAATAAGAGTTGTGAGATTCCATTTGTGATACTACAAGGAACATGGGTTGTGAAAGAATTTACCAGATCATAATGACGAGAGATGTTCCTGCGAGCTTGTGTGAGAGTATTTTGCCTTGAAATGTGCTGAAAGAAATACTTTGCAGACGCAATACCAGCAGTGAATAACATTGGAGACCACCAGCCCCTGAAGCCGACACAGGGCGAATTACTGAATATTTAATGAGATTGAAAAAATAACAACCATCAATATTATATTCCAGGAGTCCAAACAATCACAATATACCTCTTCTGTTTTAACTTGGAGACTGAAGAATCCAAATCTCTGTTGGCAATCAGAATCTGAAATTTAAATCAGCAAGGAAAAAATGTAGATGCAGATACTGATAAAACAAAGCTGGCTTTCGATTCAATCTTACCATAAATAGATTTAGAAGACCTTCATCATTATCTACAAAAGAAAAATCTCCATTGATATATGCATCTGCAAGGCCTAAATCTGCCTGTGTCATAACCTGATAACCACTTCTATCATTCATCAGTTTGTTCGAATTTTGTGCATTACGAATACATGAACCAGATTGTAAAATTCAACCCACACTACTGTATGGCTTATGGTTTCCATGGAGAAATTTTCCTGCATTTCAATCTCTCTTAATATAATTTCAAGTAAAAATTAAAATTGCGTTACCTTCCAGTAAAACTGGGGACTGTGAATTCTCAAAACAGTTTTTAAATGACAATTTTTCCGAGTTCCCTCAAAAGTAAATATGGTGCCTCCTTCCTCAAGCAAACTGTGAAGCCAGAAAGCACATTGTATTAGTATTTCTAAAATATGACACATTTTGTCATTTTATTTCTATGTTTGTGAGTTTGTAGAAGCGAAAACAGGCAAACTGACATGGGAATAAGAATGAACTCACATCATACTGCCTGTAGATATATACTGTCCAAGAAATCTAGCAACAAAAAGACGAGCCCCAGTTTCCTTGAGAGATGGTACCATGTGTCTTGGGTTGCTCGAAAGAGTACAACTCTTTCCGAGCACGCCATGCGCCGCAGTCATGCCTGCCTGCAAAAAAGCACCACTCACTTGTAAGTCATACATGACTTAATTGATAGATCCTACATTGTCGTGATGAACAAGTAACTTGTAAACTCTCATTGGATTCTAAAATTTAATTGGTACTTCATTGCAGAAATGATATGTATGAGTAGTAAATTTAAGGGGCAGTAATTGCTACCTTTAGTCCATCCTCATGGAAGCCATAACCTGAAATAGAAGCAGAAGAAAGTACTGAGATGACCCAAAACTGTTAAGCTCACCAGATATTCTAAGACATAGTACTATTGGAGAGAACGTAACATCTGTGAACAATGGAGAGGAAAATGACGTGGCAATTAACATTGAAAAGTGACGTCTGCCATTCAAATTTAGCTGCTATGTGTCGTAATATGAAGAAATGCTTCTAAATGTAACTAAATGTAATGAAAAAAGTTATTGATAGTGTCTAATCTCCATGCATTAAAATGCTCACCCTGATATGCTCCGCAAAACCAAATTCCTCTCTTCCCTTGAATATGGTCAACCTCAAGCGAAGCTTTTGAAGCAGCAACAGAGGGAACTGGATGACCTGTTGACCACTTGAGCAAAGTATGTTCCGGTACATGATCAGGATTGAGAGTTACAAGAAAAGGTAAACTCGTTTCACCAAGATTCTGCAAGGTTAAGATTTAGAGTGCAATTAATTCCCTCAGGAGACAGCCTATTAATTGGCAAAATTAACATTTCAGACTACACACATTGCAAACTTGTCGCCAAATCATTTAATGCACATCTCAATTATTTCAGGTTTTGCTCCATTCGATGGAACAATTATATTGCATACCTGAAGCACATTAAGCCAGTATGTCAGACAAACTTTACTGTCAAAACTCTCAAGAAAGTTCCATGCACTCCATGCTGCTGGGTTTTGGGGCATAAATCTTTTGTCACGATGAAGGAAAATATCACTGCCAATAGAAAGTAAATGAATGATCGCCCATTTCTATATAGTATAGACTACAGAAATTCATCATTCTGTCAATTTCACTATGAATACCAGTTCACTGTCTAAGTTGATTTGCCAAACACTCTAGACCTTTTACAATCACCCTTCAAATAAACTAGTACCAAATGGATGAATAATGAAAGGATGTTAATGACTAGTGGGAGACAGTACCTGTAGACATACTGGAATGCACCAAGTATCCTAGTTTCATCAAATGTTGCTTGGTTTCCAAGTATTTTTAAAGCATCTGGAGCATGAAGAGCCATTACGCAGCTATTGTAAAATTCTCGGGAACCATCTCCACAGATTATAGTGCAACCTGCAAGAAATTATTATCAATGGCTACAATGATTTCATGTCTCTTCTTCTGCTGCTTTTGTAGGTAGCATATCTCACAATAGATATAGTATCTGCAGAAAATGGATTTGTTTATACAATGAATTTAACTACATGCTAACCTTTATCAGCTGGCAAAACAGAACACACCTCAGAACTAGTCCTTATTTGACAGCCCCAGCTCTCAAGTTGTTTTCTGACCTGATTTTTTTATTGAAACCAAATCAATGGCAAGAAATTATGAACTTTGCATACATCCATTGAACCTTAGCATGAAAAATCTTTCAGAAAAAAAAATAAATAAATAAACAATTTGTAGCGCTAAAAGCACTAACAAATCACCTTATTGACATAAGAATGTGAACGCCATCTGACAGTAAGCCATTGTGGACGGCCAAAGAGCTGCATAAACAATCAAACCAAAATCATGAAACGATAGAAATACTGGGAAATTTAACTTTGGACAACATATTACTCCTGGAAGGACAATGTACCTGAAGCAGATGATGGTTGCGGCAAAATGACAGAACAGAGAAAGCAGAAAAGCTCGTTACACCTTCTGAAGGGCAGGACCATATTGAACCACATATTGGAATCTATAACATGACAGTATAATTACCGCTAGTAAGCAACAAAATGAATGATCACTACCATGGACTGTAAAAGCTAAAGGATATGATAGAGTACAATGCTTCAGCAATCTTACAAGATAAGCCTTCTGAAACAATTCGGAGTAGCCTCTTGAATTTACAAACTGCCCCAAGGTCTCACTGCGGTCAATGTCTGGGTTGCTTTCGAGCTCTTCAAGATAACTGAAATAACAATTCTGATAACCTTCGAGTTTGAAATTTAAAGAAACAAAATTTTGTTAAAAGTGAAGGGAGAAGAGCAAACCTGAGGACATCATCTTTGAACTTGATAATTTCCCGAAGCATTTGCCAAAAGTAAGGATTGATGACATTTTTCTTCTGTGCAAACAAACTGGACAAGCCATTTCTGCTACCCCATTCACAGCCATGGCCTTTTTCTAAGCTCACTGAAAATGACATATCAGACATCTCCATATCAACCCCAAGACTCTCAAAGAACTCCATCATATTTGGATAAGTTACCTGTCAGATCATTCAGAATCCACAATCAACAACTCGGCGTTACTTGTAACCACTATATTTCACGAATGAAATAGGCTCACAATCAAATGTGTTAAGCTGCAAGATTTCTTTTGGTGGGAGCCAGTTAATTGAACTATATTTTTCTATTATTTTTATAAATATGTTCACAATACAAGATAATATACTTATATATCTTAGAACTTAGAAATGAATTGATATCTTAAATAACATATTTTGCCCGTCTCGATTTGTTGCCAAATGCTAAATTATAATTTTATTAATTAAAATATTCACTTATTAATAAATTTTTATTACTTTCAAATTTATGTTGTTAATTTATTGAGATTTTATCATAATTTTATTTAAACTAAATATAATAGGAAAAAAATATTAGGGTTCTTAATAGTTAACAACGATCACATCGACGGCAATGCTGATTACGATGACGGAGAAACTTACAACGCAAGTATGTATAGCCAACTAATAGAATCGTCAGGATATGTGTATAAATGTCATAATTTTATTAGTTGGTTGTTTGCACAATGGAAATACAGGAGAATTTCCATGTAAAATGACCAACGAACGTTCAAATTGAGCGCTAGTAGTGGCAAGCTTGTTTAATATTGAGATGCGGTAGTTTTTAAGTCAAGTGACAAAAAATTATAATTATGAAATAAAAGTGATAATATATAGTAAATATGATTTTTAAATAATAATTTTAACAAATATATTATAAGTTTTTTATTATATAAAATATAAAATCAAATCATCTTAGCTTTTAAATTACAATAGTAAGTGCTAACAAACTACTTTAATAAATAACTTGAAAGTTATAGTTGTCCAATACTAAAAAGGGCATAGTGTCATTGTGCACCACAACCTCCTTCAACATCAACCATCAATGATATAGACAATGGAGATCTAGTCACCGTTTGGTAATGAGTTTTCAGTATATTGATTTGGGGTTTAGGCTTTCTTTTTATAGCACTAAGTGTCTATTTAGTATGACTTATTTAATGGTTATAAGTGTTTATTAATCCCATAAGCTCTTATCATAATTTTTTTTTGTTTAGTTGTTTTTTAATAGAGCTTTTGAAACTTAAATAAGATATTTTACCTCTACTAGTAAAAAATTAAATAAGATATAAGTTGTACCAAACGGTAGTTTTTAACTCAAAGTTTTTTAAGTTTTTTAGTAAAAACTCTATTTACAAAAGTTCTACTAAAAAAATCTACTTAAATAAGTTTTACTTGAAAAGTTATACCAAACAAAGTCTTATTGGCAACCAAATAACTAAAATTTTATAGTAAAAGTTCTATTTATAAAAGTTCTATTAAGCAAAACTCTACTTAAATAAACTAAACTTGACGAGCTGTACCAAATAAATCCTAAGTTGACAAAATGAGCCCACCTCACTACTAAACATAGAGTTATAGTTCCTTAACATCCAGGGGTTAGTGATATGCCACAATTGCCTAGCATTGGCAAAAACAACAGATTTATTTTCCATTTTTTTGTTCTATATAAAAAAAATCCTTTAATTAAAAAAAGAAAAGAAAAGAAAATGTAAGTAACAGCATTGAACCACTTACAGTGGACCACATTGCTCTTGTTGTCATCTAAACACTTAACTGATGAAATCAAGTAGTTAAGTTCTCTTTATGTATTATGAAGTTGATGGATTATAAGTACATTAGACAATTTTAAAGAGTGTCCTTTGTTTTTCATAGGACATAACACTCTTTTAATTTTACATAAAATTATTTCTAAGTTAATTGCAGTTAATTTTGGTCTTAAATGTACGTATTTAAATCAACACTAAAACTCACACAACCATTTTACATAAATGAGGAGAGAATTAAATTGTTATTAGAATATAACTTATTACTTGTTTTTAAAAAAAAATCAACACTAAAACTCTACCGGTCACGTGTTACCCGTTTCTTTCGTTTACCAAAATGATAACGGAGGGAGAAAAATGCCTAAAGCAATAAAGCTCCCAGAGTGTAGCATGGACCTAAAAAGCTAATAATTAATTCTTTTGGTGGGATCACATCGGTACTCACGTTATCATCAACAATTTAATAGTAAAGTGGTCCTCTCTCAAAAAGTCTCACCGGGGTCCATACGCCAATCACATAATCTTAAAAAATGTAATTTTTTTTTCAAATCCTAAGCCAAGAACAAAATGACAACACTCCGGCGAAGGAGCTTCACATAGCTTTCCTCAACTTGCAGCATAATTTTGATTTCAGACTTGAGAAGAATCTATATGGCTTTTGTTTGGGCTTGTCTTCTTAAATATGAATTTAAAGAAAAAGGAAGACTTATGGTCAAAGTTATTTTATATATATATATATATACATTCTTAAGTCATGTGGTTTAAAAAAGTGAAAAATTAAGTCTCTAATCATTTAAAAACATATATATTAGCATATTCACATTAAAAAGATTAAGGGTGACAAGAGTAGTTTTCTCTCTCACAAATTTGTGGATAAAATAGATATGTCTTTGTAAATGTAGAAATTTAGGTTGTGCCACAATAAAATTAATTTAAATGTAGAAATTTAGGCTATGCCGCTATAGAATTAATATAGATTAGTCCTAATAAATATTGATTGTAAATATATTAATGGAGTTCTGATTCTAACATATTTATATTTCAAAAATAAAATCTGGACCACTCAATGGGTCGTTGCATCCATCGGTATCAACAGTTCAGAATTACGGATAAATTCTATGTGGATGCATGTGCTTCATACGTTCATAACACGACAGAAAATTGCAGAAGATTAGATACATAAGCAAAGTCGTTATTAATTCATCAGTTAATTAATTTCCTCCTAAAAAATCCTAAGATTTATAACATAATATATAATTGAAGTAACAAACAAGACGTGCTAACTACAGCAATAATAAAAAAGATATATATATATATATATTTTTACATTAATTTCTTTTTCTGTTGTTGCTATTCTTTCTTTCCCTAAAAGATTAAATTTTAAATTTCTCTATCATCAATAGCCTTTGTAGCCTACATAAGGACATAAGGGATCCACGCCAAAGTTTCTCTATAATACGTAATAATGAAGAAGTTTTTCTATATGTCGGTAGACTTCTGCAGATCGTAAAAATATCGAATTAATTAAAAAAAACTTGGAATTACATACTTAATATTTTTTATAAAAAAACTTACATTTAATCTTTAGTGAACGAGGTTATTATAGTGGTATATTTGAAGAAGATGAAAATGAAGAAAATTAAACTTACACGATTGAAGACCATGAAACCAAGGTCTAAGTCAACGCCGTCGAAGGTGACAGTCTTGGCATGGCCGCCGAGATAATCATCCTTCTCGTATAATACAACCTCGACGCCGGCTTTTGCGAGAACGTAAGCTGAAACCAGTCCACTAATCCCAGCTCCAATCACCGCCACTCTCATTTTTGTCGACATTTTGTTTACACCTTCCAAAAAAAATCTTTTATGTATTCTGCATTATTCACTCAAACATGAGTGTTGGTTGGTTGGTATAGGTGAACAAAAAAACAAAAGAAAATCTTTAAAGAGAAGATATTTAAAAAAAAAAATATTATCCACATCCTAAAATCTCTCAATGAGGATCTTTTTTTCCCCCTCAAAATTTCAATATAATATCTTAAGGCTATGGCTCTGACCTTGAGGCTTCTTCAAGGTGCGAGTGACTGAGAGATCCAAGATAACTCCAGAATAAAAATCAAATAACAAGTGGCATTGTGTTAGTCAATGATTATGCAGGCTGGCTAGCTAGTATTTTGCGGGATAGAAAAGAAAGCAAAGATTAAATAGAAAAGGAAGAAACAGAATGGGCTCAGCTAATTAGTCCTCTTCCGTTCTCTATTAGACATTAGATTTACCCCAGCCACCATTTATTTATAGCCTCTTAGATTCTTAAAAAAATAATAATTTACTTAGATTGCTGTAAACCTTTTATCCTTTTTCTTAAAATAAATTCGTATATATTACTATATATGAGGGATTCTGTAAACAAAAAGGATAAACGTTAAAGAACAGTTTTACCCATAGGCAAAAGATAAAAGATAGAGACAAAGTATACTTGTTTTTATATTTTTTATTGTATGACACGGCTGAATGGTTTGGTAACCATGAATGTATGTGTTTGGGCTCAGCAACAGTCAGCTCTACTTCCGAATAGTAATAACAACACTTATGAAGTTGGGACGATGTGTTTACGCGTGATTCTCATACAATTTATCATGTGGCATCAGATAATAAATACATATGCCAATTTATAATACTGCAACATCATATGGTACATCGATTGACATACACACTTGTAAGCATACCATTATTAATTTTAAATATGCAGAGGATAATTTTTCTCCTATGCACATAACGGACTTTAGTTTCACATATGAGTAAATTTTATTTTAGCTTTATTTTATTTTTATTTTTAAATGTTTGAATTTGAACGATAAGTAAACAATTAATTGATATATGTGACTTGTAGATAAAGTTTGAATTGTTTGAATTTTTAATATTTCCTAATGTTATGTCCCATGTGAGACACATGGGTAACGCCAGAGTAAAGGGCAAGAAGACAAATAAAAAAGTAAAAACGAGCAAGATGTGATTAACAGAAAATTACGAGCTCTGACTTATCGGATATGATCATAAAAAAATGACGCAGATAAATTAATTAGTCATGTGAAAGGAGAGTTATTAGCATATCATTTTCTATTGAGAGAAGATCGTAATGAACTATCATGGTTAATACAAAACTATTATTATTATTTTTTTTAAGAAGGTAAGAAAATGTGCAGAAGTACAAATACAACTGTTTTAAACAGTTGCGTTGTCGGAGTTGAACTCGAATGACTACCTAAACAAAGATACTACAAGTCTATAAGCCACCCACCGGGCCATTAAGAGTATATCTTTTGTAATTATTTTAAGAAAAAAAAATGTAACGACAAACGAAACATACATTATTGTGTATGCACGTCTGCTATGTCTTTATCCGAAATGTTAATTTTCTAAGCACATGACCATAAGATGACAATCACCGCAGTTTTGATTTACATTTAGTGGGTGGGTATTTATTTTTATGCGCCATGTAATTTAATAAAATCATTATTTAATGTATTATAAAGTCATATAATTTAATTTAATAGTATTTATATTCATCAAAGAAGGACTCATATATCTATATATTCATCAAATTCATAAATACGGGCGATGCCGTCGCCTACTTGAAGTACGGTCCCAATATTTACAATCTTTACTTCTCTATTATATTGCTCAATACGTTCGCGTATAATATTACTAATTTGTTCATCTTTAATTATTGCCATGAGTATTTCTTAATTCTTTTTTTTTCCAAAAAAATAATAGAGAGTGGGTTCAAGGGACATAATTTTAAACACTAATTTAAACACAATTAATCTAATCATTAAATTAAAAAAAAATGGACGGTTAACATTAGATGACATGACTTATTAATTTCACTAGTATTTTTCTCTCTCTTTTCTTTAATGTTTAATTCTCTTTCTTCTTTTATTTTTAATTTTCTAGTTATCACTACTATAAATATATAAATGGAATAATTAAAACCATCAAAACTAATTTAATTACGTAATTATAAACTGCCATTTGTTTGAAAAATTCTCGTTTACATAATCTAGCTTTTTTTTCATTTTAATTTTTATTGTTATCGAGGAATATAACTGAAAGACATTTTGATGAAAACTATTGTAGATTCAAAGAAATTCAAAGTACTGTCTTCTCAGTTGTTAAAAAGTAAAGAACTTGGTATAAATGAGTACAAAAAATTTCAAATACTTATTTTTTGTCCATCATCTTTTAGGAATTTTTTTATAGCTTTTCGGTATAAATGTTCCACTTTCTTAAATACTGTAATTCTAATGTCATTAATCTTGTATGCACTAAGACGCTTTTCTTGGCTACTCAACAAGAATACATATCTTTGTTTTAGGATATTGACTTTATGGCTGTGTTCTGGAGCGTTCTCTTAGTATCTTAATAGTTCCTGAAAGTTTCTATAATATATAAAAATATTCTTTAAAAAACTTATTTTGAGTGAAATTATCCAAATTTTGTAATGACAATTGTAGTGGTTTAAAAATAAAGATAGATTAAACAAATATAAATAGATGAAAATTTTGGTTGAAATAGAAGAGAGAATGGAGATAGATATTAAAGAGGAGAGAGGAGAAAGTTAGAGTATTAATAAGAATAATATTAATGAAGTTAATAACACAATTCATTTAATCTTGACCTTTCATTTTTTTAATCTAATAATTAGAAATTTATATTTTTTAACTTGTGTAAAAAATTGTGTCCCTCAAACTTATCTTCATACATATATATAGTATTTATAAGTCATGGTGTTATTTATTATTTTATGAAACATATCATATCTATAAGCTCGTCGAAGGAAAGAAAATTGGAGATACATGGGTTGTTGAATTCGTCTCTATGCTTGATCGTTTTGGTGATTCTTAACAATGTGTCCACAAGCTTTAGTCGGCAACGTGGTTCATGGGAGACCGGTGAAATGGGGAAAATTATTTGCGAAAGGAAAATTGAAACGTGTCCTCATCCTCATCGCTCTTTAGCTTTCCATTTTTCAAGTTTAAAAATTGATCCATTGAAGTAAACGTTTAACAAAGTCTTTATATATAAAAAGTATATATGGTAAATGATAATATTTTATATAAAACAGAATCATCACATTTAACAATTCATATGCTTAATTTGATCAATCGTCAAGTGACAATTGGCACATAAGCCCAAATTTTATAAAGGTTATCTGTCCAGAATTTAGCGTTATCTCCAAAGGGCAATTATCAGAAACCTCCCCTAAGGTTTGGTATATTATCAGTTTGATAGGTTGTATTTGTTTATTCTCAATCACTTCCTCTGCCGTTAGCACAAATTTAATATAAGTTGGGATGGTGAGGATAAAATCATAAAAGAACCGTTAATGATATGATTTATATTATTTTTAGTTTTGTCTTTACTTTTATTAGTGTTGGTATCCTTTAATTTCTTTTCTTTTTATAGTTATTTTATTAGTCAATAGAATTTAATTTAGAGCATTTATTTTCTCTTTTCTTTATTTTCATAAATTTCTTTTTTCAGTATTGTTCTTGCGTGATTGCATGCATCGTCATAGATATCTATTATGTGATTTAGAACTTATAGTGAAATTGAGAGAGAACTTTTCATTAAAAAAAAAAAGGTTGCATGAAAAGAAAAAGTTGAACAAATTAAGGAAAATATAATTGAAGATAAAATAGTTACAGAACCATAAGAAAAGCCTTTTAAAGATAACTTTTGTGGATTATCTAATCTAAGCACCTAATGCATTGGATATCCAGATGTTGTTGTTAGGAGTTTTAAAATAAAGTCCAATGTCCTTAATTGTCTCCCATCTTTTTATGGCTTAGATAATAAAGATCCCTATAATAATTTAAATGATTTTGATGCTATGTGCTAAACTTTTAAATATGAAAACTTTTCTATTGATAGTGTGAAGCTTCGTTTATTTACTTTCTCATTGAAAGATAGAGCTAGATCATGATTCAATACATTCCCAACTAATAACATCACATCTTAAGACATAATGGTTGAATTTTTTTTTAATAAATATTTTCCTGTTTATTAGACTAATCACATCGAGATTTCAGAGTTTATGCAAAAAGAGGATGAACAATTCTTTAAGGCATGGGAGAAATTTAAAGGCTTACTCTTGTAGTCTCTTCATCATAGGTTTGAAAAATGGCATCAATGCCAACATCTTCTAGACGGATTATCGCCACATATTCAAGAGTGGTTCATGGCAGCTAATAGAAGCGAAATTATGTCCAAGAGTGCAATAGAAATTTGTGACTTCTTTCAAAGATAAGCTAATAATTCCTAGTACAGGAGTCACTCTTTAAGAAATACTAGAAGAATAAGAGGATTAAATGAATTCTTTAGTGGTGAATCTAATTATGATATTAAAGGGATCAAAGTTATGGTTGAAAGACTTTCTCGTCAGTTCGTGGTTTCTCATCAGTTCGCCTCATTTGCAGGTGTTAATTCTATTGGACCACAAGCTTACAGCCAGTCTGAACAGGACTGTTACCTTGATTAAATCAAATTTATTAATATGATAAGAAGGCAACTTGTCTATAATCCTTACTCCAACACCTATAATTCAGGAGGAGGGATCACCTCAACTTTTTATGGACAAGGTTTCCAATAGAATGAGACAGCAGCTCAAGCTCCTCAACCTTCTCAGCCTGCCTTTAGATAGTTTAACCAGAGCTTCTCATAGCCTAAACCATGGGAAGAAGCAATCCAAAAGTTATCAAAATCTACAAAGGATGCTATGACAGAATTGAGGAATGAGGTAAAGGCCACTCAAAATCCACAAGCACAACAAATGCAATCTATATCTAACCTTGAGAGGATGATGGAACAATTATATATATATATATATATATATATATATATATATATATATATATATATATATATATATATATATATATATATATATATATATTCTTAAGAACTTATGAGAAACTAATTTTGATTGATTTGTTATATAGCACAAGAAGATGAAATTATAGCATGATACGAGTCAAACATCAATTCATTATTTTCTAAAACAACAATGCAAATTACGGTGGTACTGCACTTTGCCATCTTTTAATAATATTTATATTCTTAAGGACTTATGAGAAACTAATTTTGATTGATCTGTTACATAGCACGAGAAGACAAAATTATTGCATGGTATGCAAGCATTTTAAATGAAATAGTTATTGCCGTTCCTTAGTTTTAGTTAGTAATCAGAAATTTCAAACATGAATATCACTAAAGAGAGTTTACTCATCATTGAGTAATAAATTCTTAATATGGCAATTTAAATTGTATACATGTGTTCATGTGTATGTTAAAATGTAAGGAGAATGTTATCCTGTTCCTCTTTAAAATAGTTTCTACTGTTTGGGCTCCTTGTAAATGTTTTTGCAAATAATTAATACAATGGGCCCTACATTATATTATGAGCACTGATATTTAGCTATCATGGTGAGACACCATGCCAACAGAACAATATATTGGTGTTCATATCCTGCCGTTTCAATGTCCTTTTTTTCTTTTTCAAAAAAATAAAATAATACGTAAAACGACAGTATGAAGACATTATTTCAGATTTTCAGTCAATATTACGGTGGGTACGGTTTGGTTTGATTCAACTTTTTATTAAACTGAATTAAACTAGATAAATTCTAATAGAATTATGTGTGGCTCTGTTCAACTTTTCAGTTTTTAACTTTTAAAATCATAATTTTATCTGATTATTCGAATTTTCAATTTTATTTTTATTTATTCAATTAAACTGGTTAGTTTTTTTTTTTCTATTAATTTTAATCAAATCGAACAGTGGATTCAAGTTCATTTAAATGCCCACCCCTAATCCCTGAGGTATCTCTATGTTGGCTGTGTACTCTTCAATAATTATTATGTTTTGATTTTCTCGGAAACGTGCCAGCGATAAATTCTTACTTTTAACGACATGGGGTTCATCGGCACAGTAAGACAATTTCTTTTGCGGTCATATTTGTCAAAATAAATTTAATGCGCTTTTGTTTTCGTGTCAAAATAAAACTTTGATGCCTTGAATATTGCATAAATTGTTGGGTTATCTAGCAGTTAATGCATCAACTCAATTAATTATTCATCCTTCTTTTTTAAGCACATTTAACTTGAAATCACCGCCTTCTGAATATTATTTACATGCTTCCTTCGAAAGAAATGCATCTTGGTTCAATCAACGATTTCTGAATATTATTCCCCGGTTTAATTATTGGACAGAAAATATATGATCAAAACAATAATTTTTGGAGAAAAAGTAGGAGGAGAGAGGAAGAAAATATAATTATAATACATATAGAACCCCTGTTTGGAATTAAAATTGAAATTCAATAAGTTGTTTATTTTATAATTTTTTATAAAAAGATAATGTTTGATAAATTTTTGTAAAAGTTACTTATTTATTTTTTTTATTTTGACAGTAGCTTTAAAAACTTTAAGGGTTGTTTTTTATAAGCAGCTTATGAAACAAGCCACCACACATTTCTAAAGTTTATATTATAACCTTAATAATTTTTTTTAAAAAGACAATTATGCTTATATTTTCATAAACCCTAATAAATATAAATTATTAGATATCATATTACCACACAACTAATGTATGTTCTCTCCATAATCAAAATTTTGATTCAGTAATTTCATTTTTTTTATATTTTACTTTCATTTTCTATTATTAGAATCATTAAGACTTGTATATGATTATGTAAATTTTCCTTAAATTATGAACAATTTCACATGAAAAGTAACCATGACCTTGTACAACTTTATGTGATTTTTTTTAAAAAGACACATTTAAACAATTTATTTAGCATACTCAAAAAATAAAAGGTAATTTAAACTTATGTCTATTTTACTCACCATATAATAAAAAAAACTTTCATAACAAAGTTTACCAAATTCATGTATTCTGTTTTTCAAGCTCACAACAATTGCAATAATACTGCTTATAATCAATAATTTATTTTATCCACACAATAAAATAACTTATTTAATCAGCCATTGCAATCCCAAATTGACAATCTCATCTATTAAACTTGTTGTGATAAAAAGATTCAGTCGCTCAGATTTCATTCATAATTTTGTGTGAAAGGAGGTGTACTAAACAAATCCCTACACAATTTGCTATTTGAAGGTTGTTAGGAACTTTTCAAATGGTAATAATAAACCAACTAATCTTCCATTAGGGTTTATTTATTGTTGATCAATTTCAATTCATAAAATATTTGTCAATATTCTATACTTTATTTTAATTTTTTACGTCGGGATCGTAGCTCATTAAGTGCTTATCATACTAATTCAGTAATTTGGAGCTGCAAATAAACACTTCGGGCGGATTAGAGATAGCTTGAAAAGGACAATGAAATATTTGTCAATATGTGTGTGTGTGTGTGTGTGTTTTAGATAGATTTTGAGGGTAGGAAAATGTAAACCTATTTAGAACAATGAATTTATAATTTTAGGAGAGACGAGATACTTCACTGGTTTGTTGTGTGCGGTGTATCTAAAATTCAGAGGAGGTGAGAAAGGAAGAGGGAAGTGGTAACAATAGTGAAAGGTTTGAACCAAGAAAGGTGTCCTTTAAAATAAGCTTCACGCCTCCAAAACAGTAAAAGAGAAGTTAGAGGTGAAGCCGGGATACCTCGACGTTCACACTCCAACACTCAAGTTAGCAAACTCAAGCTTTTTATGGCAAAGAGAGTTGGCCAGCCCTCTGTAAATCAAGGTTTAAGGTTGAAGAAAACTTATTTTGTGGAGTGTGAGTATTCATGAGTGAATGAGAATATGATGGAGAATAAAACATAGACACCTTTATATATGGAGTACATCAGTTGCCACGTGGTGTATCCTTTTTGGCTATTGGCTATCCATTTTTAGGCCTCTCACATCTTTTTACCTTTTTATGATTTTTGGGTCGTAATGTGCATGCTTGGGAATCAAGAAGGCTTTCGCGGCGTATCTCATCATTTGGAAACGTTGCGTGTGCTAGAGAGTGATTTAGGGTACCTCTGCAGTGGCTGTCGGGTAGGCGGCTATACCACTGTCCTAAGGACAGTGTCCTTCACTTTTGGCAGAGATAGCAGACGGATGTCCCCCACTTTTCAGTACCACGTTTTTTATTCCTAATTCTGACAAAATCGAATATTATCTTTTAAGAGGTGGAGACGTTTCTCATGGCAGATTTTTTCAGAGGGTTCTCTTGCATCCGATCTACCGGGTACTTCGAATTATATGGGGTACCCCGATCCATGTGGGGTACATCTAGTTACTCTGGAGTTAAATGAGGTACCTCTAATTATGTCGGGTACCTCCAATTATGCCGGGTACCTCTAATTATGCAGGGGTTATTCCGGGTATCTTGAATTATGCTGGAATTATTCCGGGTACCTTGAATTATGCTGGAGTTATTCTGGGTACCTTAAATTATGCTGGAGTTATTCCGGGTATCTTGAATTATGTTGGAGTTATTCTGGATACCTCGAATTATACGGAGTACCTCAATCTATGTGGGGTATCTCGAGTTACTCTAAAGTTATGCGGGGTACCTCTGATCGTGCCGGGTATCTCTAATCATGTCGGGTACCTCTAATCACACCGGGTTACACTGAAATTATTTCATTCGTCGACACGTGACGTTCTGCTATCTTTCCCCCAAACAATATATATATATATATATATATATATATATTAGTGTATATTGACATGATATTGATCTAGTGTTAAAAAATATATATTAATTGAATTAAATTAAAGTTTATTCTTGGTAAAAGTTTTCAAATCTCATATACTCAAATTAACAAATGAAGCAAAGAACCTTCGGATGAAAAAAAAAATGCTTAGTTAGTTGAAAAAAATTCTTAGTTACTGAAGACATTAATAAATATAGGCAAATATACATGTTTCATCCTTGTGAATCCATCAAGTTTCATGTTGGTTCTTTTTCATGCCAATGAATCTACCATGATTCATGCTTTTTTTGGCTTTATTTTACTATTATTATAAGTTTCATGGTGATTGGCTATGAAGAAGATAGTGGGAAATAATAAGAGTAATTGATATTTAAGATAATTTTCATGAAAAACAAAACTTTATTTAAAAAATTGAGAGGGAGTTTGCTTCTTATTTTTTCCCCATAAAAAAATGCGTCCACACCAAAATGTGGGCTATTTATGAGGTTCTTAATTTATTATCAGCCCAAGTTCTAAAGCCCATTGAAACGCGTTTTCGAAACTACAATTTTACTATTTAACAATGAAAGCCTCGATGATATAATCTTCGATTACGTGTCGTCCTTTTTGCCCTTTTTTCTCCTGTGGTCCAGTGACATGTATTTACAATTACACCCTTTTCCAATTGAAGCCTCAATATCATCAAGAAATTGTCAACATTTTTCGTTGCGAATTTGGTATATATATATGCAGGCAGGTGGAAGCGGGTATCCGTGGGTATTTTGAAATATATATATTTTTTTATTACTAAGATTGGTGAAGTTAATAATTAAATTTAAAGGTGTAAATTCGAGTCCTACGAGATTTATTTTTATCTTCTATTGTAAAAGTATAGATTAAGTGCAGATTTTCCTCCAGATATACTAGATGATCAATTGATTTATAAGATTGTAGTATAATTAAACTTCGGTGAAAAGTTTGTCTAGGGGTTTGCCCTCTTCTTTCCATATTTCATGCATAAGCATTTGTGAGATGTCGTTTATGTTTATGTTAAGTCCATATTAACTATGAAATATGATTTATACTTATCAATATTGCTGGTTCTGGTTTAGAAGAGGTTAATTGACAATATTTAATATAGTTTTCAATCTTCTAATTTTTATTAGAGGAAATAATAGTTACTTTTGTTTAGGGATTGAGCTTCCATAACCATCAATTTTAGCTACCAGTTCCGTAGATATGTTACACGATTCACTGACCATTTCACTTGAGCTTTTTTTCCAGATAGTTGGCTTTCTTGGATCATGTGCAATCTCCGCTTTCATTAATTTCCGTTCATTGAGTAAACATAAGATTAGTTAGTAGAAGTAGAAACCCAAAATCCAATACAGTACGGATCTATTACACGCAGAGCTTAATATTGTTGGACAATTAGCATTAAATTAATACATTTATTGAGTTGCTACGTCATTTGGAAAAAAAAAACTTAAAAAGTTCAAACAAGGAGATAATACAACTACATAAATGCACGATAGAATCTCTTGAGAATAAGATTGTCGACAATAAAGTAGAAAGAGAACGTCATCCACTTTTCAATAAGATAAGGATTCACGTACAAGACTCCAATGATGGACAAGATCACAATTACATAAGATGATGTAAAAGTGATATAAAAACTGTCCATGTCAATTAAGCTATTATCATTTTCTTCATTTGAAGCTTCTGGCACAGTTGCAGCATCACAATCAGGCAATGGTTTCCCACAAAGAAGAGGATTCCCTTAATAGCTATCTTCTTTAAAAGTTGTAAATTGTGCAGTCCACTCAGGGATCTTGCCTGATAAGTTATTGTGAGCCACACTGAAAACAGCCAATGCATTTAACTCAACGAGCTGGGGAGGGATTTTCCCATTCAAGTTGTATGAAACATCCAAGCTCTTGACTTGATTCAAGTTTGAAAAAGTCACTGGGATTACTCCCGTCAAATTGTTGTGGGACAAGTTTAGTGCACGAACTCTGGTCAATTTACCAATTTGTGGAGGAATCTCACCTGCCAATTTATTGCAAGAAAGATCAATCCCATACATTTTGTTAAGAGGTTTTCCCTTGTATGAGTAAGATGTCTCCTTGGTTGTGAACATTAGACTTTCCACCTTTTCCATTGTTGAAGACCCAACCGAATAAGTACCTCTAACATCACGATTAAAAGTTGAAGTTGATGAACCATCGTTATAGCCATTATTATGAAGCGATGTGTTATCTAAGCAACTGGGAATTTCACCAAAAAGATTGTTATTAGAAAGATCTATCAACCGCGGCTCCTTCAACCAGCACGATTGAATTGGCACTTCACCTTTAAGATTATTATTAGCCAAGATAAGGTACCTCAAATAAGTAAGCCTTCCAATCCAATATGGAATGTAATCACTAAAGCTATTATACCTAAGATCTAATGTCAAAATACGAGATCTATTTAAGAATGAACCATATTCTAGTGGTCTATGTAACATGTTTTTGGACAGGTGAACTTCCTGGATAAAGGAATGACCAGAACAAGATGGTAAAATCCCAGATATATTGTTCTCTGAAAAGTCTAAAATTTTAAGATAATTAAGCTGACAAAACTCTAATGGAATTGGACCTCGAAGGTGATTTCTGGCCATCATAATATCATCTAATGATGAAAGATTACCCAACCATGCTGGAACGTTACCATAGAGATTGTTATCACTCATATACAACCCTTTTAAATGGGAGCAATTAGACAAACTTTTTGGAATCGTTCCGGTGAAGTAATTGGCGTCCAAGTGTAAACTTACCAACTTTCTCAAATAAATTTTTTCAGAGAATATATGACCGAGCAGACTGTTTTTCGACAACACAAGATATTCCAAGTTGAAGCAACCCATGGCCAAGTGTTCAGGGATTTCACAAGTTAATTGGTTGTGAGATAAGTCCAGAAATTTTAACGAGTTCATATCCCCAATCGAAGAGGGAATGCTACCGTCAAATTCATTTCTAGACAAATTTAAATACATCAGTCTTGGGAAATATACTCCAATTTCCAATGGAATGTTTCCTTGGAAGAATTTTTTGGACACATATAACGTAGCCAAATGCCAATGAGATTGAATTGGCATCCGAAAAGGCCCTCACAGAGAATTATTGCGTAGAACAAGTGTTCTCAACTTTGTGTTATTTTCTAACAACCAATTTGGAAATTCTCCCCTCAAGTAATTGTCAGAGAAATCAACATACTCCAAGACATGGTGATTGTGAAGGAATTTGGGAAATGTAGCATGGATACCAGAACCAGATAATTCAACGTACTCTAATGGAAATTTTGGGGCCATAGAATGTGATGATTCGGGTTCTACATATATTTCATTGATTCCGCCAATGATAGCTTTGAGTTTTGAGCGATTAAAAAACGGTTCAAGTGAAAATGTGATTTGAAAGTGATTATATGAAAGAACCAGATATTCCATTGATATTATTAGATGTAGGAGGGGAGATGAGGAGATATTTCCAGTAAGTTGATTGAGATAGAGATCTAATACTTTAAGGGATGTAATATTTGCCAAGCACCAAGGTAACGTGCCTCTTAAGTCATTTCCCCCCATGCGTAGCTCTTGTAGATTCCGCAATCTAAACAGGCTTGAAATAGAATTAATTTATTCTTCAGTATATAACAACAATTAAAAATTAAATACACAATTATCATCAACATATTAAATAACAACACCGTATTGTAGTGAACACTGTATTACTTTTTACTTGAAGAAAAAATTATCTAATTATTAAAAGAAAAGAATTGTAATCGAACCAATTTCACAAAAACCTCCGATACTTTAAAATTTACCTTCATCATCATCACCTAGAGCACCATCGACTATACCATTCTGGATGCTTAAACGTTTTAGCGAAGTGAAAGCTACAATGCTTTCTAGAAGGCTAATATGTAGCGAAGAATCGTCCAATGTCTAAGTCTTCCAAGTTGGTGAAACTGTCCAACGTTTCTATTGAAATTTTTTATTTATATATTTAGTCCTTTCTTAAATGAGGTTAATCAAATGATAAACAAATTAAAAGATTGAAAAACATAAATTTTAATATATTAAAGACAAAACACATTACATTATTAGATTGCATGTGAGTGTGTATGTTTTCTAATCTTTTAATTTTAGTCCTTATAACCAACTCACCTTGACCATTCACAGTTCCTGTGAAATTACTAAACTTAAGGGAAAGAGTCTTAAGGGATGGGAATGATCCCACTGCCTGTAAAAACTTGCTTCCATCTCTAATTGTGACACCATCTAGAACAGGTACATACAACTTCCTCAAACTTTTGTAATCTGTTTAGGAAAATTCATAACTAAAATCTAGAACTGAATTCAAACACAAGAATTTTACATAATGTCTTTAGTGAACTGGTATCAAAGTGATCTTACTAACTGTTATATGTTATAACATTCATATTATTTTCAAAATACACAACCAAATTAACCATTTTGTGGATCTGATTTTTTAGCCTTCCCTCACAAAATGACGAATTAAATGTTCTAGAAATGTAATTGAATCTTTCATTGTTATAATCTGATAAAAAAAATAAAGCCTCTTCTAGAGAGAACCAAACCAAGAAAGTAGAAATTGAATGAAACCAGGACCAAGAGCAAGCAAGAACTAAAGAAAGAAAGAAAAATAACAAGGTCATATAACGTGGTTCGGAAGGGAGATGCCTACATCCACAGTTGAAATCAACTTTGCCTTGAAACTTTATTAGAAAGAGATGAGTTACAAACGATTCTTAAGACTAGGGATTAAATCTTCCATACTAAGATTTTTTTTCTCACTCATTGCGACTCTCAAAATCAATCACTAAGTTTCCCTATCTGCCAGCTCGAATTCCTCTTATATATATCTAAAAAAAAGAAATAAGTTGTTATACATAATAACAACTTTAACAGCAGATGGTCCCCACTGATGCCAGTTCAACACGCCACCTCATTCACTTTTAACAAAATATAACTACTTCAAGCTTCACATTCATTTAATTACCTTTTAGACGATCACAAAAATCTTCAATTTGATTCAGGCCCACGTCCAACACCTTTAAATTGCTCAAGCAATCCAGTTTTACGTATATGGCATATGCCAAGACTTAAATAGAGTTAATGAAGGACAGACTAATATCTGATTCTAGTGACAGACTAATTAATGAACCTTATTTTTGCTTCTAGTAGACCTTAAAAGAGATGAAGCTTGATGACCCTTAATATCAGTACTTCCTTTCAATCTATTAGAACGCAATAACAATGTTCTTAGTGATGAAAGACTAGTTAGAGATAAGAAGATGCTATTGTTAAACAGGTTACCGCCTAAATTAAGAAACTTCAAGTTGCTTAACCCTGATAACCTCTCTAGACCTCGTAAAACAGATCATATAGACTTGTGTTAATTATTTCAAAATTAAACTTTTTAAAAACTTTCAAAATTTTGGAACTGATTAAACTTATTAAGTACCTCCATTCTCAACAAAACTATGTTGTTGTTTTCTAAGTTAAGAGACTCAGGTTGTTCAAAGAGGGTAAGCAAGGAAGCATTCAGATGCCGCACTGTCGGATACCAATACGATATTCCATTACTAAGATATGGTGCTTTCACTCAGCCTGAGGAGATGTTGCACTCAACTCCTTCCCACTTTCAACAATCTAAATGATTCTCATTATCCATCTAGTTTTCAAGATTGAAAGGATCATCAAAGAAATTATGTTTAAGGCATAAGAGAGCAGATCTCTCATGCCCCTAACATCCCTCAGTACTCCAACGCCCTTCTAATATTATTGTTAACAAGAAGCAAACTGACATCATCACCATTTTTGAGCCGCTTGTTCTCTTTATAATCAAATACACATGCACGCTCTCTCTTTCTCTGCAACGAATAAGGGAGGGCTCTATGCTATTTATAACATAACTAAGAGTTTTCACTCTCAGCTTTCAACTTTTAATTGACTTTGTAAGTCCTTGATGCTTTTTTTTCTCTTGCTTTCTTTTCATTTTTGCTATTTACTGATTATTAATAGATTTTATTGTTAATTTTTAACTTATGAATTTAAGAACTTAATCAATAGAAATGAGATGCGACATAAATGAATATCCCAATAAGTAAACATAATATTATTAGCTAGTAACTAAGATGAAGAGTTTTTACTTTTCCTTTTCTCCAAGATTCTACTTAGGAAAATAATTAACACATATGGTATTTTATCCAATCAATCTAATTATGTTATAAAACTTGCTAACTCAATTTGTACAAGTATTTGTGGTTGTGTCATTTATGTTATTTTATTTTGTGACTTTGAATCAAGCTTAGTGTTGCGGACCGCCCAATTCGCTAGCCCAATTGCCCACAATTTCGGGGTAGAGAGCCAACACAAGGCCAAAAGTGTTAGCTTGGCCCAATTCTGAAGGTTCTAGAAAACTTTAGCACATGTGAACATGTAAATATTCTAGAATGCTTTATACAATTCCAACACATGTAAATAGCTAGGAAATTGTAGAATACTCTAGAGTTTGGCAAAGTTTGGCAAAGGTAGGCAAGTTAGGCCAAGTTTGACAAGCCTTCCCTATAAATATAGGAGGGCATTAGGCATTTGTATCCAACAAGAATTGTAATCTCTCTTTGTGCAATACAAGTTCTTTCTTTGGCTCAATTGCTCTCTTCTCTTGTTCGAGAAGCTCTAGGCTTACTTAGCAACATTCGGCAAAGTTGTCTAAGTGCCGCACGGGTTAGCTGCGCAAAACACTCATCCCGTGACAAGTGGTATCAGAGCTAAGGTTTGCACGCACGCAAGTAGCTCACGAAGCAATGGCCAACCCTTCGAACGTAGCACAAGAGGGTGTTGTTGGTGTGGATGTTCCACCAGAACCAAGCCGCGGCCGAGAGGGAGAACGCGCCCAAGGCAAGAATCGTCGCAAGTCCAAGACCCTATCCGTGGATGCGTTGGAGCCTCGTGTAGGCACTTTCGAAATAGCATTGTCCTTCGCTCAGGATAGCTTTGAGAGATTGGAAGGAAGAGTGGACAATCTCGAGGGAGAATACGCCGAGTTCACGGTGGCCACAAAAGCTCTCATGCATGAGCAAGCGAACACTCTCCGAGGTGAGTTTCGATCCTTCCATGATGAGTTGCTGAAACTTCGTAGTTTTGTTCAGGAGGAACTACGAGCTGTCCGTGCGGAAGTGGATGAAGTCCGCTCGAATTGGGCATGGCACAAGCGCACACTCTCCGCAAGTCCAGCTTCCGCAAACTCGAGTGATGCGCGCCGCATTGACATGCCAAAGCCTGACACCTACGATGGCACACGCAACGCCACAATCGTGGACAACTTCCTGTTCGGGCTGGATCAATACTTCGATGCCATGGGTGTACGAGATGAGGCATCAAAGGTGGGCACTGCACCCACTTATCTTAGAGGCGCTGCACAATTATGGTGGCGTCGCAAGTATGGCGAGATGGGCAAGGGAATTTGCACCATCGACACTTGGGCCGACTTCAAGCAAGAACTCCGAAAGCAGTTCGCCCCAAGCAATGCGGAGAAAGAAGCGCGAGCGCACTTACGTCGTCTCAAGCAATCGGGACTACATTAACGAGTTTACTACCCTTATGTTGGAGATAAGCGACATGTCCGACAAGGATTCACTCTTCTACTTCCAAGATGGCCTCAAGGATTGGGCCAAGACCGAGCTTGATAGGCGTGATGTTCAAACACTTGACGACGCTATCGCCATTGCGGAATCGCTCACCGAATACTCTAGCCAATACAAAGACAAGAAGTCTAGCCAAGGCAAAGGTGGGGGAGAGAGTCGCAAGGACAAGGGTAATAACTGCAAAGATTGGGGGCAGAAAAACCCGCCTAGCAATAAGAGTTGGCAAGGAAAATCGGAGGGCAAGAAGGAGGCGCCAAAGCCGCGAAGCCCATGCTTCATATGCAATGGTCCGCATTGGGTACGCGACTGTCCGAAGAAGCGGTCGCTTAATGTTCTTGCTGCCCAACTCAAGAGCAACCCCACAATGTCCACGGAGGAACCCCAACTCAGCATGGGTTCTCTCCAACGCCTCGGCACTCTTAATCGCCAACAGCCCGCACTCGTCAAGAAATGGCTCATGTATGTAAGCGCAAAGGTAAACGGTCAGTCCGTTCGCGCGCTGCTAGACACGGGAGCGACGCACAACCTCGTGTCCATAAACGAGGCCAAGTGCTTAGGCCTCAAGGCCACCAAGGAAGGAGGCACAATGAAGGCAGTAAACTCACCCGCCAAGCCAATTCCAGGAATTGCACAAGGCGTGCACATCACACTCGGTACGTGGAGTGGAAAGCTTGACTTCTCCATTGTGCCCATGGACGACTTCAAGATGGTCCTCAGCATGGAATTTTTCGACCAAGTCCATGCCTTCCTGCTGCCCGCTACAAACTCTCTAAGCATCCTTGACGGGAGCAAAGCATGCATGGTACCCACGGAGCGAGGCAAGTCCGATGAGAAGACACTCTCCGCTATGTAATTCAAAAGGGCTTTCAAGAAGGACCTAAGCTTTCTGGTCTCCATTCAGGAACTAAATGAGGAAGGAAATAGCGAAACTTCGCCAAGCCAAGTCCTCTCCGCGAATTCAAACCGTCCTCGATGAGTACAAGGACGTGATGCCTCCAGAACTTCCGAAGAATCTCCCACCTTGACGAGAGGTAGATCATGAGATCGAGCTAGAACAAGGCGCGAAGCCACCAGCCTTGGCGCCCTACCGCATGGCGCCACCCGAATTAGAGGAGTTGCAGAGACAACTCACAGACTTGTTGGATGCAGGCTACATTCGCCCCTCGAAGGCCCCATTTGGTGCACCGGTGCTCTTCCAAAAGAAAAAGGATGGATCACTACGGATGTGCATCGACTATAGAGCGCTCAACAAGATCACCATCAAGAACAAGTATCTGATTCCCTTGATTGCGGACTTATTCGACCAGCTTGGCAAAGCGCAGTATTTCACCAAACTTGACTTGCGCTCCGGGTACTACCAAGTGCGTATCGCCAGGGGAGACGAACTGAAGACAGCGTGCACAACAAGGTACGGGTCTTTCGAATTCCTTGTGATGCCTTTTGGCCTTACTAATGCACCCGCCACATTTTGCACACTCATGAACAAGGTGCTCCAACCATTCCTCGACCGCTTTATGGTCGTGTACTTGGATGACATAGTGGTGTATAGCACCACGCTCGAGGATCATGCCCAACATTTGCGACAAGTCCTCCAAGTGCTTCGAGACAATGAGCTCTTCCTCAAATTGGAGAAGTGCTCGTTTGCACAACAAGAAGTGGAGTTCCTTGGCCACAAGATTGCGGGCGGGAATATTATGATGGAGAACGCCAAAGTAAAGGCCATCCTCGATTGGGAGCCTCCCTCGAAAGTGCCCGAGCTTCGCTCATTCCTTGGGCTGGTGAATTACTACCGACGCTTCATTCAGGTCTATTCAGCCAAGGTAGCACCCTTGACGGATATGCTCAAGAAAACAGAACGTGGCATTGGTCCGAAGAATGTTAACGCACATTCGAGGAGTTAAAGAAGGCAATTTCGGAGAAACCAGTCCTTGCCCTTCCGGACTACACAAAGCCCTTCGAAGTGCAAACGGATGCCTCGGATTTCGCCATAGGTGGAGTCCTTATGCAAGAAGGCCACCCAATAGCGTTCGAGAGTCGAAAGCTAAATGACACGGAACGCCGCTACACGGTGCAAGAGAAGAAGATGGCAGCCATCATCCATTGCCTAACAGTGTGGCGACATTACTTGCTTGGCTCACACTTCACAATTATGATGGACAATGTGGCAACAAGCTACTTTCAGACGCAAAAGAAGTTGAGTCCGAAGCAAGCACGGTGGCAAGATTTTCTAGCAGAATTCGACTATCGGCTCGAGTACAAACCGGGTAAAGCCAATGTCGTTGCGGATGCTCTAACCCGCAAGGCTGAGTTGGCAACTCTTAGCATGAGCCAACCAAAGTCCGACCTTGTCTCACGCATCAAGGAAGGTCTCCAACAAGATCCGCTAGCAAAAGATTTGCTGGAGAAGGTGCTCGAGGGAAAGACAAGGCACTTTTGGCAAGAGGAAGGCATCCTCCTCACCAAGGGAGATCGGCTGTTCGTGCCAAGGTGGGGAAACTTGCGGAAGGAAGTTATCAAGGAGTGCCATAACTCCAAGTGGGCTGGTCACCCAGGAATCGAGCGCACTACCGCACTAGTTCAAGCCTCGTACTTTTGGCCGCACATGAGGGACGACATTGAGGCATATGTGCGAACTTTTCTTGTGTGCCAACAAGACAAGGTGGATCATCAACTCCTAGCAGGATTATTGGAGCCGTTGCCGCTAGCAACAAGGCCATGGGAAAGTGTCTCCATGGACTTCATCACATCGCTGCCCAAGTCCGAAGGATGCGGAAGCATTATGGTCGTTGTAGACCTATACAGCAAGTATGCCACATTCATCGCCGCACCCGTCGACTGCAAAGCGGACGAGGCAGCCCGCCTATTCGTCAAGCACATTGTGAAGCTTTGGGGAGTTCCAAAGAGCATTGTGAGCGACCGAGACCCTCGGTTCACTGGGCGTTTTTGGACGGAGCTCTTCAAGATGTTAGGGACCGATCTCAAGTTCTCGACAAGCTTCCACCCACAAACGGATGGGCAGACCGAGCGCATCAATGGCCTCCTCGAGATGTACTTGAGGCATTATATGAGCGCTCACTAGCGGGATTGGGCGAAGCTACTTGACATCGCCCAATTTTCTTATAACTTGCAGCAAGCGAGGCTACGGGCAAGAGTCCGTTCGAAATCATCATGGGATTCCAGCCCATGACTCCCAACGCCATAGCCTCGACTTACGGAGGGAAAAGCCCCACGGCACACAAGCTCGCCTGCGAATGGCATGAGGAAGCGGACATGACGTGAGCCTACCTTGACAAAGCTGCAAGGAAAATGAAGAAATGGGTGGATGCACGTAGGCGGCATGTTGAGTACAAGGAAGGCGACCAAGTCATGATCAAACTCCTACCCTAACAATTCAAGACGTTGCGGAAAGTCCACAAGGGGTTAGTGAGACACTACGAGGGACCATTCTGAGTTGTTCTACGTGTGGGCAACGTCTCGTATCAACTCTAACTTCCGCCAAGACTTAAGATCCATCCAATCTTCCATGTGAGCCTTCTCAAGCCATATCACGAAGACATGGGTGAACCAAGTCGCGGAGAATCAAGGCGCGCACCAACTGCCGTTGTCACCGCATTCGACAAAGATGTGGACTACATCATTGCGGACCACACGGTTTCGAGGAGGGGCGTGCCAGCACATAGCGAGTACTTGGTGAAGTGGAAAAACCTCCCCGAGAGCGAAGCCACTTGGGAACGTGAAGATTATTTGTGGCAATTCGCTGAGCACATCCAGCACTTCAAGCACGAGAGCGCGACGAGGACGTCGCAAGCTTAGGTGGGGGAGGATGTTGCGGACCCCCAATTTGCTAGCCCAATTGCCCACAATTTCGGGCTAGAGAGCCAACACAAGGCCAAGAGTGCTAGCTTGGCCCAATTCTGGAAGGTTCTAGGAAACTCTAGCACATGTGAACATGTAAATATTCTAGAATGCTTTATACAATTCCAACACATGTAAATAGCTAGGAAATTGTAGAATACTCTAGAGTTTGGCAAAGTTAGGCCAAGTTTGACAAGCCTCCCCTATAAATATGGGAGGGCATTAGGCATTTGTATCCAACAAGAATTGTAATCTCTCTTTGTGCAATACAAGTTCTTTCTTTGGCTCAATTGCTCCCTTCTCTTGTTCGAGAAGCTCTAGGCTTACTTAGCAACATTCGGCAAAGTTGTCTAAGTGCCGCACGGGTTAGCTGCGCAAAACACTCATCCAGTGACATTAGTCTAGAAATAACCACCTCTCATTTCTCTTATTTTTTTGTGGTTAAATTTTCTTTTCCCACTTCTTTTATTTTATTTATTCATTTTTTTCAGACTAATGAGTAACGATTGTCGTATGTCAAAATTTTATCTTAATAGTTAAAAATTACTAAGCTCGTATCAACGTTAAGGAATTATGTACAAAGAGCTACAATACTTAAAAACTTTTCCTAAACAATAATTAATTTTGGATTTGATCAAATTAACCATACTAGTTAATATTATCTTAATAATAAAAACTCTCAATTTCTATCATAACAAAATTTCTCTTCTTTTGTTACTTACATAAAAAATAATAGTAGTAGTAGTAGTAGTAGTAGTAGTAGTAATAATAATAATAATAATAATAATAATAATAATAAATTCTAGTGGATGTCAGTTAGGTCAAAAAGTCAAGTATATATGATGGGAAAATTCTATGATGCCGTAATTAAAATTACGGCATCGATGTCGTAATTATTATGAACCGTTAGATTAAATCAACGATTCAAATAATTATGAAATAATAAAATACTTAATTAAATTAAATCCAACCGGTTATAAGCCAGTTAAATACTTTTTAAAAATAAAATTTTACTGGTGTAAGTTTAAAGGAAAAAAAAAGAGGATTCACCTTTTAAAGAAATAAAAAAATAGAAAGGGAAAACTTCTGTTCATATTTTTCATTAATCCCTAATTAACGAATTCCTAAAGAAACCTCTCATACGTTTGAGATTACAGCCATTCTTGAGTTGATTTTCTATCTTGTTCGAATTGCTGAGTCTCTGTTGTTGCTGCCTCTATCTTGGTTTGGCCGTTGTCACCTGTGCAAGGTAAGTTTAATCCTCTGTCTCATTCGAATTGCAAAGCATTTTAGTTTTCTTTCATGGTCATAATTTGTTCACGGCATTGAATCTAAGAATTAAGAAGTCGCTGCAAGTGTTTGGGTTTGCATAGTTTTCTTTCATGGTCATAATTTCCGCATTTGTTCACGGAATTAAGAAGTTCCTGTTCACTCCTGCCTTTGCCTCTTGAGAAAATTAGAAGCTTTGCCGATAGCAGTAGTAGTGGCATTAGTAGAAGCGGCGGCGGCAGCAGCGGTAGTGACCAAAATATTATCATCAGAATTTCTCTGTTTCTTGTATTTCTCCATAGTCAATGCTCTGTTCAGATGCCTTTCCAGTTGCTCATCTAAGCTTTTCAGATCAATCTGATATGCTCTCACGAACCCATCACTGCTGTCTTTCATTCTTTCTTTCAACGGTGCTTCTGTTCAAATCACTCCCTCCTCGTCTTTCTTCTTCTTCTTCCTGTTGATGATATTCAGTTGTTATAACTTGTTGCTGTTGTTGGAGTTATTATTTCTCTACGAGAATTTGCTTGTCAAAATTTCTCAATAGGAAGGAAGCGAAGAGTATGCAAATATTTTTTTAAAATTATTTTTCTTTTCTATTGAAGCATGTGGGCACATGGCATTGCCTGAACACAGTGTGTGTTTGTGACCCACTTTGCTCTTCATTATTATTATTATTATTATTGTTTTGTTATTTCTTTTTTTTTCTTCGATTTTGATTGGCCATTAGTTTTTTTTTTTTGTTATTCATCTGCTCCCTTGGAGTTTCTGAAATTTCACTTAACTCTCTTTGGGTTAATTAAGAAGTTCATGTGCAAAGTGTTTAGGTTGCTTAATGTCAGTGTTTAGTTAAAGATCACACATACATTCTTCTTTCTCTTTTATATGGGAATTGAATGGGGATTTCCCGTTAAGTCTTTAATACTCACTTATTTGAAGCTCAGATTCTTGAAAATTTCTTCTGATACTGTCTTTTTTCTCCATTATTGGCTGCAAGCTTTATTTTCTGATACTGTAATTTGATTTGAAACTAAATTTATAATGCTTATTGAGAAAAGTGTAGACCATAAGAATAGTTTCTAAATGTTGCTCTGCATCAAGCATTCAATTATCATTGTTATGGACTTCTCGATTACTGAGTTATGAATAAAAATTTTATGTCATGCTTGTATTATTCCATTATTATATTTCATTTCTGTTAACAACCAATCACAAATTGTGGTTTGCATGTGTATATTCTAAACCTCTTGTACCCTTTAAAAGATTTTTTTTTCCCTCTAACTGCAAGTGGTTATCATAAAATTTTGGATTTATAGATTGACTTGCACACTTGGTAAGCTGGTATTCCTCTCTTAATTGACTGCATGGCACCTATTGGTACCTATAGCTTGGTCCCTAGGTTTGACATACTCTATTGGTACTTATTAGGGAAAATAATTGAACCTTCAGGAATAGTCACAACCCTTAAAAGCAGTGTATTATGTGACAGGAGATCTCACACTCACACATTTGTATTTGGCCCCAAAAACACAAACAAGCATTAAAAGCATGAGTCAACCCCAACATGAATAGAAGATATTTTCATGCTTTCAAAGTTCAAACAAGAATTACTTTTGGAATTAGTTTTCATAATCTTGATTTCGGTATGTATATTTTTGCTGCATACTTTTAGGTTCGATGGCTTTCAATTCTAATTGAAGTGTATTTGATTGCGGTGCAACGTGGGGTGACTTATGTTATCTTATACAATGAAATGAGCGATTACATAGTTTAGAAAAAGCTCTGAGTGTGGGTGAACGATATAGAGTGCTATATGAGTTATGCTAACTGTTGTGACCTTGATTTTGTATTATTGTTTGCATTGATTTTGGTTGATAAACAAATGTGTGATGGATCATGGATGGATGTATGGATGACGATAATAAATAAATGAAAATATACATTAGACACAAGCATATAAATTAAGGGTAATGGATCACAATTCTGAAACTGGAAGTGGGTTTTTGTCCCAAATATAATTGAAGTGATAGAGAATTATGTGAAGTTACAGAAAAATTTTGGGTTTGATATGCTTTTGTTTCTAGGCAAATTTTCTGTTGTATTTGGGATGATTTGCTGCCATTTTTTGTTAAAATTTTCTAGTGTTTTGTGTTAGCCTATATAGCTATAAATATTGATTTTGATGATAACAAACCACATGCATTTATTAAGCAAAGATTTATAAATTATGCTTTTATGATGTTATGAAATTTAAGGATCTTTGATTAAAATAAAAGCCTTATTAAAATATTTGATTGTGTTTTTAATTTCGGAATTGGACCTATTTGAAATTATTTAAACGTTTTTGGGTCATTCTACAATTTCACAAAGTCTGGGCGAAATCATAATTTCAAAAAGTTTTGGGCTTGACAATGCATTATTTAAAATTCTGAAATTAGGACCTATGTGCAAATGTTTACAAACATTCTGGGCCTTACTACAGTTTTATAAAGTTTTGGGGTCAAAACTGAAAATTCAGAAAAATGTCACTGTAGCGAAACTGTAGCACTGTAGCAGGCACTGTAGCAGTACTGTAGCTATCCGGCTTACCGGATACAAAATCCAGAAATCCGGTTACGGGGCAGAGAGTTTTCATTTCGAATCCGGCTTACCGGATTCCAAATCCGGCAGACCGGATAGGCAAAATTCAAAATTTTGCCTTAACGGTCAGAAAAATCCGGCTTACCGGATTCCAAAAATAGCAGACCGGATTCCCCAGAAATGTGAGTAACGGTTAGTTTTCGAGCTCAAACTATAAAAACTCCAATCCAACTCATTTTAAAGCTCTCCAACAAGCAAGAACAAAAAGCATACGTGATATCTTGGGTCTTCAACTTGTAAACACAAAAATCATTGAATCATTCTTTATTCTTCATCTTTGATTATCAACTCATTGAGTGAGTTTTATTGTATTCTTCATTTCTTCACTTCATTTGTAAGAACTTGAGTGTGAGAGACACTTGGGTGAAGAGATTGGGAGATAATCTCTTCGTTGTAAAGGTTTATTGACACCTCGAAGTCAATTGTATTTGTTGAAGCCTTGGAAAGGCTTGGATAGTGAAATTCTCGAGCTTGGATCGCTTGGAGGCGTGGACGTAAGCGGGGATTGCCGAACCACGTAAAAATTCGTGTGTTTGTTTTTCTTCTCTCTTACTCTTTAATTTTTGTGCTTATATTGAAGTTATTGCTTTCATTTTTATTAAGACCTAGGTTGCTTGTTGTGTGGATTTGTTCGATTAATTTTTAAAATTCCAATTCACCCCCCCTCTTGGGTTGCACATTCATATTTCATTTGGTATCAGAGCAAGGTGCTCTTATTTAAATTTAACCATCTAGAGCTAAAAATCAATGGCAACTCAAAATGATTCCACATTTAGGGAAGGACAGTCCACCACTAGACCCCCTTATTTTGATGGTAATGATTACCCATATTGGAAAACTAGGATGAGAATTTACTTGCAAGCTTTAGATTACGAGATTTGAGAAATTGTTAATGATGGCCCTTTCATGCCTTTGAGTAAAAATGAAACAGGAGAAGATATTCCAAAACCTTCACGGGATTGGAATGAATTCGATAAGAGAAAAGCTTCTCTAAATTCCAAGGCCATGAATGCCCTGTTTTGTGCACTAGATAAGAAAGAGTTTCATAGAGTGTCTAGTTGCGAAAGTGCTAATGAGATTTGGCACAAACTTGAGGTTGTTTATGAAGGTACGAACCAAGTGAAAGAATCTAAAATAAGTAGGTACACTCGACAATACGAATTGTTCCAAATGGAACAAAATGAAAATGTGTACTCTATGTATACTAGATTCACGGACATAGTGAACGCTCTAGGAGCCCTAGGAAAGACTTTTTCAAATAGCGAAAAAGTCAAGAAAATCATTAGGTCTCTACCTAAGGAATGGAGACAAAAAAGGACTGCCATTGAGGAAGCCAAGGATTTAAATGTATTACCTATTGATGATTTAATTGGCTCTCTTATTTCATATGAAGAAGATTTGGCAGCAGAAAAAGGGCATGAGGAAAAGAAGAAGAACATTGCTCTCAAAGCTTCAAAACGTGAGAGTGATGAGGAAAGCGAAATGGATGATGAGGAGCTGGCTATGTTGGCTAGAAGATTCAGAAAATTTTACAAAAAGAACAATGAGCAGCGAAAATTCAGAGGCTACAAGAATAAGAAGGAGAAGAAGGAGCCCATCACTTGTTATGAATGCAAAAAGCCCGAACACATACGACCGGAGTGTCCTCTTCTCAACAAACTCAAGAAGAAGGCTATGGTGGCCACATGGGATGACAGTGAAGAGGAAACAAGTGATGATGATGAGCAACAGGAAATGACAAATTTGGCTCTCATGGCCGTTGGGGAAGAATCATGTGATGAACTTGATGAGGTAAGTGTTCTTCCTACATATGATGAATTGCATGATGCCTTTAATGATTTGCATTATGAGCTAATGAAGATTGGTAAAAAGAATATAAGTCTTAAAAAGAAGATTACATGCTTAGAATTAGAAAATAAGACATTGCATGATAGTATTGCATTACTCAAGAATTCTAGCACTTCACATGAGAATTTAGAGTCACACATGAATGACTTGAAAAATGAGAATGAAATGCTTAGAAAGAAGAGTAATGAGCTAAATGAAATTGTGTTAAGATTTACAAATGGGCAAAAGATGTTGGACAATTTGCTAAACTCACAAAAATGTGTATTTGACAAAAGTGGCCTAGGTTATAAACCGAATTTGAAACAAAAATTTTACAAGAGTTATTTTGTGAAGAATACATCTATTAACAATAAAATTGTATGTCATTATTGCAATCAAGATGGCCATATGAAAAATAGATGTGCTGTAAAGAAAAATGCTTATTATGGTATGAAATGTATTTGGGTTCCGAAAGGAACCATTGCTAACTCTCAAGGACCCAAAAAGGTTTGGGTACCTAAAACTTGAGATTTCTCTTTCAGTGATCAAAGAAGAAGAATAATAAGTGGTACTTTGACAGCGGCTGTTCAAGACACATGACAGGGAATTACTCTTGGTTTTCAAGCTTTACCAAGATCGAAAATGGTGGAGATGTTTCGTTTGGGGATAATTCAAAAGGAAAAATCATTGGAATTGGAAATGTCGGTAATGTATCCTCTACCCTCATTGAGAATGTGTGTTTGGTTGAGAACTTGAAACACAATTTGCTTAGCATTAGTCAATTATGTGATAAAGGATATAGAGTTATCTTTGATGAATCAAAATGTGTCATTGAGAATGCATGTGATGGGAAAGTCTTGTTTGTAGGAAATAGATGTGTTAATGTCTATACCATTAATATAGATTATGCACCAATACATGGTAAATGTCTCTCCGCAATGCATGATGATGGCTGGTTGTGGCATAGAAGATTAGGTCATGCAAGCATGGATTTGATTTCAAAAATCGTGAAAAATGATTTGGTAAAAGGTCTTCCAAAAATCAATTTTCAAAAAGATAAAACTTGTGAAGCATGTCAATTTGGAAAACAAATCAAAACTTCCTTCAAAAGCAAGAATCATGTGTCCACTTCAAAACCACTTCAATTGCTTCATATAGATTTATTTGGACCTTCTAGATATGCTAGTTTAAGTGGCAAATATTATGCATTTGTAATTGTGGATGATTATTCGAGATATACATGGGTATTGTTCTTAGCTAATAAGAATGATGCTATTGATGCATTTCGAATTTTCTATAAAAAGATTCAAAATGAAAAAGGTTACTCTATCACTTGTATTAGAAGTGATCATGGTGGAGAATTTAAAAATCATGTATTTGAAAATTTTTGTAATGACTTTGGCATTGAACATCAATTTTCATCACCTAGGACTCCACAACAAAATGGAGTAGTAGAGAGAAAGAATAGGTCTATTCAAGAAATGGCTAGGACTATGTTGAATGAAAATTCTTTGCCTAAGTATTTTTGGGCGGAAGCCGTCAACACCGCTTGTTATGTTTTAAACCGGGTGTTGATTAGACCTAATCTCAATAAAACTCCATATGAGCTTTGGAAAGATAGAAAACCCAACATTGGATATTTTAAAGTATTTGGATGCAAATGTTTTGTTTTGAATACAAAAGATAATCTTGGTAAATTTGATCCAAAATCTGATGTTGGTATTTTTCTTGGTTATTCAAATTCAAGCAAAGCTTATAGAATTTATAATAAAAGAACTTTAGTTGTGGAGGAATCTATGTATGTTACATTTGATGAGTCTAACCCCTCCTCTACGGAGAAAGTTGTTGTTGATGATAATGCAGAAGAAGAACAACAAAAAGGAACATCAAATGACAACCAAGAAGACGCGTCACATGGAATTCAAGAGGAACATCATGAAGAAACAAATGTGGAGCAAAATGAAGGTACTTCTCAAACACTCCCCAAGGAGTGGAGGTATGTATCCTCTCACCCTAAAGATGTAATTTTAGGAGATCCCTCATGAGGCGTTACCACTAGATCATCTCTTAGGAACACATGTGAGCATGCTGCATTTATTTCTCAAATTGAACCAAAATCCTTTGCGAATGCGGAAAATGATGAATCTTGGATTATGGCAATGCAAGATGAGTTGAATCAATTTGAGAGAAATAATGTGTGGGAATTAGTTCCTAATCCGGAACATCAATCCATTATAGGTACTAAATGGGTATTTAGAAACAAAATTGATGAATCCGGTGTGGTTGTAAGAAATAAAGCTAGATTAGTGGCTCAAGGTTACAACCAAGAAGAAGGAATTGATTTTGATGAAACCTTTGCACCTGTAGCAAGATTGGAATCCATTAGGATGTTGTTAGCATATGCATGTCATAAGGATTTTATTTTGTATCAAATGGATGTCAAGAGTGCTTTCTTAAATGGATACATTATGGAGGAAGTTTATGTGAAACAACCTCCTGGTTTTGAAAATGAAAAATTTCCAGATCATGTGTATAAGTTATCCAAGGCTTTGTATGGTTTAAAACAAGCACCTAGAGCTTGGTATGATAGGCTTAAAAATTTTTTGTTGGATAATGTTTTTTCAATGGGAAAAGCAGATACAACTCTTTTTGTTAAGCATAAGAATCAAGACATACTTATTGTTCAAATATATGTTGATGATATTATTTTTGGTTCTACTAATGAGTTGTTGTGTAAAGATTTTTCATCATGTATGAGTCAAGAGTTTGAGATGAGTATGATGAGAGAGTTGAAGTACTTCCTTGGACTTCAAATTAAACAAAACGAGGAAGGAATTTTCATAAACCAAGCCAAGTACGTGAGAGATCTACTCAAAAGATTTGGCTATGATAATGGAACGGCAAAAAGCACTCCTATGAGCACCACCATTAAGCTGGACAAAGATGAAAAAGGTAAGGAAGTTGACATCAAGACATATCGAGGTATGTTTAGTGTTTACTTGTGTGCTGGATTTCAATCATGTCCTAAAGAGTCTCACATGCTTGCTGTCAAACGCATCTTTCGATATTTAATTGGCACTATTAATCTTGGCCTTTGGTATCCTAGAGGAACTCATATTGATTTAACTTGTTATTCGGATGCCGATTTTGCTGGGTATAAGGTGGATAGAAAAAGTACTAGTGGAACATGTCACTTCCTAGGTCATTCTCTTGTCTCTTGGTTTAGTAAGAAACAAAACTCGGTTGCGCTTTCAACCACCGAGGCAGAATATATTGCCACAGGTAATTGTTGTGCGCAAATTTTATGGATGAAACAAACCCTTAGAGACTATGGCATTAAACTTGATCAAATTCCTATCTTATGTGACAATACTAGTGCTATAAATCTTTCCAAGAATCCCATTCAACATTCTAGGACTAAGCATATAGAAATTAGACATCATTTCCTTAGAGATCATGTTCAAAAAGGAGATGTTGTGATTAAATTTGTTTCCACTGAAAATCAACTTACGGATATCTTTACAAAACCTCTTTGCGAAGAGCATTTTATAAAGATAAGACATGAGCTTGGAATGATGAATGTTGAATCTTAATTCATGTTTGTTGTATGGCTTGATATGTTTGTTATCATATGGTTTTATGCATCATAAATTAGATAGCTTGATTGGCTTGTAATTTTATGAGTTTGTTTTGCATGCATCAAATGGCTTATTGAAAAGTTTTAAATCTTAAAATGATTTAAAATTAATTAATTTTAAAGCCGGAAATAAAATGGTGTGTCATACGAGTATAAAAGCTAGCAAAAATTCTCTTTTCTTTCTTTTGGATTCAATATTCTTTCCTATTGATCTTTCTCGGAACAAATTCCGGACAACCGGATTTTCAATCCGGAAAACCGGATTAGCTTTGGTTGGTCTCTGCCTCATTACCGGTCTACCGGTTCTTAAATCCGGAAAGCCGAATTTACTTTGAAATTCTGCTGGAACAAAACCGAATTTCCGGTTATAGATAATCCGGAAAACCAGATTTTTGAAAATCCCTCGAAATCGGCCTGCCGGATAAGGAAACCGGCAAGCCGAATTGCTTCTCTTCCTCTCGGCCTCATTTCCGGTCTTCCAGATTCAATTTTCGGTAAGCCAGATTCGGCTTTGTTAGCTTCTGTCCCGTAACCGGCTTGCCGGTTAGCAAATCCGGCAAGCGGGATTCGTGCACTTCAAATATGTGCTCACGGGTTCTTCATTTTCGGCTAACCAAATTGTCCATCCGGCATGCCGTTTCTTGATCTTTGCATCTCTGTCCAATAACCGGCTTGCCGGTTAGCAAATCCGGCAAGCCGGATTCGTGCTCTCTTAGCACTATTCATCATCATCCTCTTTATTTCGGTTTTCTTCTTCTTCTCTCTCTCTAAAAACCGTTTTCATCTTCTCTCTTTCTCACTCCAAATCCCTCCATTTTCTATCATTTTCACTTCAAATTGCATCAAGAAAATCATTCCCTATCTTCTTTACAACACAAAACCATTCTTAGAAATCATTTTCAACATCTAAATCCTTAGATCCCAATTTCAACCTAGGTTTTGGCCGAATTTTCTCTCTCTAGATCTCTCACTCTCAAGCTGTTTTTGATCAAATTTGTTTCACCAAATCACTTCCAATCTTCATCATCTTCATTCCATTTGGTGTTTTTATCTTCAAATCCATCAAAATCACCATGTCAAGTTCTAGGCCGGTTCGAAGAAAAGGCAAAGAACCGGTTCAACAAACCACACAGCCACGGGAAGCAAGGGTCATCTCAAATCAATCCACTTTTGAGTCCATTCACTTTCAGAACAAGCAACACTTGATCAATCGGTTTCAACAAAACTTTCGGACTCGTGAGGTACTCAACTCTTTCTTCGTTTTACCGGATGTTATGCATACTCTCAAGATTAGTTATAGAAACATATTTCAATTGTTGGGAGATGTTGGTTGGATTGATGCTTTGTTGATTGAGGAGAATGTGTATCCCGACTTGGTGAAAGTATTTTACTCGAACATGGAAGTTTCCGAGAAGAATAAGACTCGAGTAATCACCACTGTCGGAGGAGTTAAGATTGATTTCGATGTTTCCTTATTGAACTCTATCCTAGGTTCATCCGATTTTGGTCTAGAAATCTTTGAGCTTAGGAAATCTCCTAAACTTACCGGTTTTACTCATGTTGATGCCGTTCGTAATATTTGTCGGCGTAATGATCTTTCGGTTGAAGACTGTACCATTCTTTTTCGTACTCAGTGTCTTTGTCTTCAAACTCACATTTTGCTTCGTATCATTCAGTGCATTGTACTTCCTAGATCCGGTCATCTAGATGAGGTTTCTCATATGGATGTTACCATGATTGATTGTATTCTTAGATGTCGCCCGGTTAACTTGGGTTATACCATCGTCCGTACCATGTTGAGTATTCCTCCCTTGATTACCCGCTCTCTTCCTTATGGTCACTTCATTACCCGCATACTTAAATTCTTTGAAGTGCCGATTCTAGAACCTTCGTGTAGGACGCCCAAGGGTATCGGAGATGAGGTTATTATTGGGTTAGGCTTTGAGTGGAAGGATGGTACTTGGGTCAAGTGCAGCGACAACAAGTTTACTTTTCTAGCCCCAAGTGATGATCGGCCACTTAATGCCGTGATACCTGCTGATCAGCTTCCAGTTTTCTCACTCTCATTTCGAGGACAGCGTAGACGCCGGGTTTCTTCCACGGATGCTTCAACACCTAGTGCATCTGCCTCCGCTTCATCACCTCCGCATCCTCCTACCTCTGAAGAGGTCACTCTTCAGCAGCTGATGGATGAAGTGCGGACCCTCTCTGTGCGGCAGACTGAGTTTCAGCAGCAGCTCATTCATGGTCAGCGACTTCTTTTTGAGCACTTCGGCATTCCATATCCGTTTCCGCCACCATCACCTCCATCCTCACCACCTGAGTAGTATCTTATGCTTGTACTTGGACACACCTACATTTCATTTGTTGCATTGTGTGTTCTCTTATTGGTTTTTATGTTTTTCGGTTTATGCATTTGTTTCTCGGATATTATGTTTTTGTTTTTCATTATGGATGATTTGTTGTGACTATTTATATTGGATGTTATGGATTTGATTGATCATTATGGATTATATGAATTCTCTTATGCTTATGGATTTTTTTTACTAATGAGCTTATGTTGCAATGTTTAATGATTGATAGGGGGAGCTTTTATTTTTTTTGATGATGAAGGGGGAGAAATAATGATTTAATGTTATGAAAACATGCATGTATCTAGGGGGAGTATGCATGTATGCAGGGGGAGTTTTATTAAATTATTTTCAAATCATTTTTTTTAACTTGCATTAATTGAGGGGGAGTTTTTTCATAACTATATTATTATTTTTTTAATGTGCTTTGTCATCATCAAAAAGGGGGAGATTGTTAGCCTATATGGTTATAAATATTGATTTTGATGATAACAAACCACATGCATTTATTAAGCAAAGATTTATAAATTATGCTTTTATGATGTTATGAAATTTAAGGATCTTTGATTAAAATAAAAGCCTTATTAAAATATTTGATTGTGTTTTTAATTTCGGAATTGGACCTATTTGAAATTATTTAAACGTTTTTGGGTCATTCTACAATTTCACAAAGTCTGGGCGAAATCATAATTTCAGAAAGTTTTGGGCTTGACAATGCATTATTTAAAATTCTGAAATTAGCCCCTATGTGCAAATGTTTACAAACATTCTGGGCCTTACTACAGTTTTATAAAGTTTTGGGGTCAAAACTAAAAATTCAGAAAAATGTCACTGTAGCGAAACTGTAGCACTGTAGCAATACTGTAGCTATCCGGCTTACCGGATACAAAATCTGAAAATCCGGTTACGGGGCAGAGAGTTTTCATTTCGAATCCGGCTTACCGGATTCCAAATCCGGCAGACCGGATAGGCAAAATTCAAAATTTTGCCTTAACGGTCAGAAAAATCCGGCTTACCGGATTCCAAAAACGGCAGACCGAATTCCCCAGAAATGTGAGTAACGGCTAGTTTTCGAGCTCAAACTATAAAAACTCCAATCCAACTCATTTTGAAGCTCTTCAACAAGCAAGAACAAAAAGCATACGTGATATCTTGGGTCTTCAACTTGTAAACACACAAATCATTGAATCATTCTTTGTTCTTCATCTTTGATTATCAACTCATTGAGTGAGTTTTATTGTATTCTTCATTTCTTCACTTCATTTGTAAGAACTTGAGTGTGAGAGACACTTGGGTGAAGAGATTGGGAGATAATCTCTTCGTTGTAAAGGTTTATTAACACCTCGAAGTCAATTGTATTTGTTGAAGCCTTGGAAAGGCTTGGATAGTGAAATTCTCGAGCTTGGATCGCTTGGAGGCGTGGACGTAGGCGGGAGATTGCCGAACCACATAAAAATTCGTGTGTTTGTTTTTCTTCTCTCTTACTCTTTAATTTTTGTGCTTATATTGAACTTGTTGCTTTCATTTTTATTAAGACCTAGATTGCTTGTTGTGTGGATTTGTTCGATTAATTTTTAAAATTCCAATTCACCCCCCCTCTTGGGTTGCACATTCATATTTCATTTTGGGCTTCATTTGGTACTGTTTTCAGGTTAAATTTTCTGCTGCTTCTGGGTAAATTGGCTGCTGTTTTTAGATAAATTTAATGCTATTTTTGGGTTATATTTTCTGCTATTTACAGGTAATTTTTTTGGTGTTTTGGGCTTCATTTGCTGCTGATTCTGGGTTAAATATTTTACTATTTCTGGGTAAATATACTGTTACTTTTCAGTTAAATTTCTTACTGTTTTTGGATAAATTTTTTGCTGTATTGGAATGATTTGCTATCGTTTTTGGGCTTCTTTTGGTGCTATTTTTAGGTTAAATTTTCTGTTGTTTCTGGGTTAATTGGCTGTTGTTTTTCAGTTTATTTTCTACTGTTTTTAGATAAATTTACTGTTGTTTTTTTGTTATATGTTCTGCTTTTTGCAGGTAAAGTTTTTGGGTGTTTTGGGCTTCATTTGCTACTGTTTATGAGTAAATATACTACTGTTTTTCAGTTAAAGTTTTTGTTATTTTTGAATAAATTTTCTCATATATTTGGGATGATTTGCTGTCGTTTTTTGTTAAATTTTTCTGGTGTTTTGAGCTTCATTTAGTGCTATTTTTAGGTTAAATCTTCCGTTGTTTCTAGGTTAATTGGCTCATGTTTTTTAGTTTATTTTCTACTATTTTAGATAAATTTACTACTATTTTTTTGTTATATTTTCTGCTATTTAAAGGTAAATTTTTTTGGTGTTTTTTGCTTTATTTGCTGCTGGTTCTGGGTTAAATATTTTATTGTTTCTGGGTAAATATACTGCTATTTTTAGATAAATTTTCTCCTGTATTTGGGATGATTTGCTGCCGTTTTTGGTTAAATTTTTCTAGTGTTTTGGGCTTCATTTGGTGCTATTTTTAGGTTAAATTTTTCGTTGTTTCTGGGTTAATTGGCTGATGTTTTTTCAGTTTATTTTCTGCTATTTTAGATAAATTTACTACTGTATTTTTGTTATATGTTCTGCTATTTACAGGTAAATTTTTCTGGTGTTTTGGGCTTCATTTGCTGCTGGTTTTAGGTTAAATATTTTTTTGTTTTTGGGTAAATATACTGTTGTTTTTGATAAATTTTCTCCTGTATTTGGGATGATTTGCTGCCGTTTTTGGTTAAATTTTTCTGGTGTTTTGGGCTTCATTTAGTGCTATTTTTAGGTTAAATTTTCTGTTGTTTATGGGTTAATTGGCTACTATTTTTTAGTTTATTTTTTTGCTGTATTTGAGATGATTTGCTGCCATTTTTGGTTAAATTTTTTTGGTGTTTTCGGCTTCATTTGCTACTGTATTTGGGTTAAATTTTCTGTTGTTTTTGGGTAAATTTTATGCTATTTTTCTGTATTTTCTGCTATTTTTGGATAAATTTATTAATGTTTTTGGGTTAAATTTTCTGTTGTTTTACAGGATCCAAAACTTGTGATATTTGCCATTTCTTTTTGTGCCTAATATCTTCATGTACAAGTTCTTGCAAACTCGAAAATGGGTGAAAATGTAGAGGAGGGTAATGAGAATGATTTCAAGGAGAATAATAATGTGAGCCAGGAAAATAAAATTTTAAGAAAAAATCGGCCTTTCATTGAGTATTTGTAAGTCTTCTTATATTAAATATTATGTGTTTGACTATTGGTAAATTTATGAATATTTAGTAAAGCCAAGCACAATAATATTAACGTGCACTGATTATATGTATTTTTTTTCAAAATATTTAATTGACTGCAGTAAGCAAGAAGCAAAAATATTACGGGAACAAGGAAAAAAAGTGGTGAGTGTGGGTGCAATAATTAATTTTCATTAAATTTGGTAAATTTATATTAAATATTATGTGTTTGACTGTTGGTAAATTTATGAATATTTAGTAAAGCCAAGCACAATAATATTAACATGCACTGATTATATGTATTTTTTTTCAAAATATTTAATTGACTGCAGCAAGCAAGAAGCAAAAATATTACGGGAACAAGGAAAAAAAGTGGTGAGTGTGGGTGCGATAATTAATTTCCATTAAATTTGGGACATGTTACAAGCAATAACTTATTGTCATATTTTTTTTAATTTTTTAGGATAGAATTAAATTAGGAAAATATTTCAAAATTTTGAGTGAAGAAGAGAAGGCTAAATTTAGAATGGCTGGTAGGGATATAGCACGGAATGAAGACAAAGAAGATGATTTTGTGAAGGGAACTCAGAAAGCCATGGAAACTAAATGTGCTCCAGAGCATTTTGCAAAACTGGTGGCAAAATTGTCAGAAAAAAAAAGTTGTTGTGGAGTTGGGATTTGAAAGTCTTCTACACTTAAAATGTGGTCGACTGAAACAAGATTTATGTTCATGGTTGGTTCAAAATTTTGATCCATTTACTTCATGTATTTTTTGCATGGTAAGAGTATCAATCTGTTGCCTCGAGATTTTGAGTACATTATGGGAATAAAAGATGGTGGAGTCGACATTGATGTGGATCTTGGTATTGATGACATAGATAAATTGAAGAATGAATATTGTGATGACAGTGGATACATTAAGCTGAAAACTTTAGAGTCAAAATTGGTGAATCAAAGGGAGGTGAATGATGACTTTAAAAGAAGCTTTGTTTTTTTTGCTATAGCTACAATTATTTTTCTTAAATCGGGGTTGAATTTAGTCCCGTATTATTTGGTTTTTTTGAAAGACACCAGTGCCATAAATAAAAAAAAATTAGGCAACATGGGCTTTTAAAGGGCTAGTTGAGGGCATGCAAAAGTTTAAGGCAGGACAACATAAAGTTGTTAATGGTTGTGTACTATTTTTGGAGGTAATAATTTTTTTTAAAAATGATTTCATCAATTTTATTGTGTTATTTTGTTTTTGCTTTGTTTTGATCATTTTGTTAATATTGTAGCTTTTTTACATGGATTCTATATCATTTGCATGAAAATTTATTGATAAATCTTTGAGTCCAATAACAATATGGACAAATCGAAATGTAACTAACTTATTGAGTTTTGTTAAGAAAAATGGTGGTTATGGGAGCTCAAAGGTATGACATCTACTTTTTAATCTAAATAAAGAAAGAAAATTGAATACAAGATAAATCTTAACAAGAGTCATCATATCAGATGAAAGGATTCTCAGTCTATAAGCTCTAAAACCTTAAGAGGTTGAACTTTCCTGCTAAAGTCTTCTCAGGTCATAAAAAACTTAAGATCGCAATATATTAATAGTAGCTGAAAGATAGACAGATCACCTCATAAGCATGGCTACAAAATACATCACAGTCCCATTCAAAAGCAAAAAAGACCCAATTATATTATCCAATTATGTATGCTTTGTTCTTTTACAAGCTCATCAAATTGGTCAAATTAATGTCTAAATAATCCAATTTCCCTATGCTCTGTTAATTTATAAGGCCATCAAATTGATCAAGGCAGTACCTATCTCTCCATCAGCATACATATGTAAACACATAGTATGTTCAGACAAAGATGGAAAACAATAAAAACTGAGTTTTCAGACAGGCAAGAAAAAAAATTTCAACAGTATATTATTGCCAGCAAATAAATTTTAAACCAAAAAGTTCACGCAGGGCCCGCCGTCCAGACCTGCAATAAAAAATAATCTTTTAAACTCATAAATGATTTCAAGGACCTAATCAAACAACAGTTGTAATGCCAATATTTCAGATTGACTTGGTTGCACAAACCACTTTAGATGAGATGACATTCAATTGGCAAGGCCGGTTTAAGGTGACCAGTCTCACATTGTCTATTTCTTCTCCAAGAACAACCTAAAAGTGTATAATTGCAATAACAGCCCATTTAGCTAGTAAGAGACATCATTTAACAATAAGAGAAAAAAATTAAATACAATCATAATTTAAGATTTTTAAAACAGATATTAATTACTACAACTGAAGAACAGAAAGTTACCTGCTCATCTGGGTTCTTAACAACACCTTGCGCCATTTAGTCGCTAACTACACAATACTCTTATTCTGCTCCAAAAGACATTACCAGACACATTTTTCAAATATTCTAAGTCTAAGCTTCTTGTCTTCATTCTCGAGAATAATTTGTGAAAAAAAGAAAAATTCTAAAATGATTATCCAGATTGCTTACCTCGCGCGATGCGCGCCAAACCGATCTGCAAAGTTTTGGAGTTGGAAGACAGTTTCAGGGTTAAATCTAGGGGATGCTTTTGGTGCTCTTCTTGGTTTCTTCCACAGCCTTACCATCACCAGAATCTGAACGACAATTTGCATCTCATCTCTTTGACAATCTGCATTCCCAACTATTTGGATTGTGATCGACGGTTTCACGGTTCACGTGCCAGCGAATTCGGGTTCGGATTTGGCGAATCTTGGCTTAAAATTTAGGAGAATTGAGACAGAAATTCACATTTAGGAATGAACATTAGGGGTGGACAGGGCCGTGCTTTTTGTTTTGATTTTTTTTTCTTCTACAGTGACGTTGAGACTCAATGGGAAATGTTTTTTTTTCTGCCTTTTATTTTCAAAAAAAGGGAAAAATAGATAGTATAAAAATTTTGTTTTTAACTTTTTTTTATGTTGATGGTGTCATAATTGTTATAATATTGAATTTTTTAATAAATAATAACTATAAAAATATTTTAACTAATTATTATAAATTTTAATTAGGTAATATTAAATAAATAATAATAATAATAAAAGATTAATAAATTATAATGAATTATATTATAATAATTATAATAATATTATAATAAATAATAATGAAATAATTTCATACTGATAATAATAACAATAAATTATAAATATAATAATATTTTTACTAAATAATAATATAATAAAATATTAATAATAATAACTTATTATTATAATTATTATTATAAAGTTTGATTACAATAATATTTTCATAAATAATAATCATATACAAAATCATGAAATTAATAAATAATAACAATAATGAATTAGTAATCATAATTATAATACTATTTTAATAAATATTATGATGATGATGATGATGATTATTATTATTATTATTATTATTATTATTACTACCACCAATTGACAATAATCAACAAAGGGCATTTAAGTAAATTATGATAATTCAATCCAATTTTAAGACAAATTAAACACATCAATGGAAATGAATCTCATTCCGACTTCAATTTCTACAGCTCAAATAAATAACTTATTATTATTCACATTCTTGATTCTGATTGTAGCCCGTTCCGATTACTGATTAGTAAATGCACCATGAGTAGATTATTGTGGTTTAATTGGGTCTGTTTTTTTAAAACCTAATTAATAATTAGTTTGGGTTGGATAAATTATAATTAACCAGTCTAACCCAACCAAATCTATAATTATAATAATAATAATAATAAGGATAATGATAATGTGTTAGTTCTCAATTGCAAAATTATAAAGACTTAAATTGCTTATCTAATTTTTTATTCCTTTTAATCTTTTAATAGAAGAGGTTATTTCATTCTTACATCTGCTGCTCTAGACTACAATTCCAAAAATAAAATCACACTCTCTTATAAGTAAATTTATTATTTTATAAGATTAATATAAAAGTAAGTTGGTTTTAATTTCTTTTTTTTAGTGAATACTTAACGGCACATAATTACATATCACTTTCATTTTATTTTTGTATATGATGCTAGCTAATTATCTAAAAAGTCTGAATTTGGAATTGGAAAAGGAGATGCAGGAGAAATAAAGTCTATATGCTTTTTGTGGAAATTTTCTTAATTTAAAGATAGTTAATTTATTAACTTTCTTTACGTACACTAGATAGTGAATGAAAATTTCATGTTATAAAATATTTATATTTGATTTTAATAAGTTTCATTTCAAGTTTCATATTATTTTTATTGTTCAATTTTAAATTTTGATTTGACCTTCAACTTAATCAACTTAACCAGACGATATAAGATTTGGGTAGAATTGGGTTAAACAAGTTTATTTAGTTAAGTTGGATGAATTTTATCTCAGCTCATTAAAAAGTAGACCAGGTTAGAATTTCACTAACCCTATCAAACCCAACTCATGCCCACCCTTATATCATTCTATCTAAATCATAAAATGCCAATAATCCAACTCTTTAACCATTTTCACATTGGATTTAAGTTGAGGCAATTGACCTAAACTAAATAACCTAAATTCCAACTAAATGTGAAATAAGACAAAATTTCTAAACCACACGTATGACTCGTAGATTGAAGGTAAAACGGGTAAATTAGCGTTAGAGTGGTAAATTAATGTTAGAGTTGTAAAAGGGAAAATGAGTAAATTAGAAGAAAAAATTGCAAACAAAATAAAAACTTAGAAAAATCATATAAATCTTGTAAATTGACATTAAGTGTGAGATTTACAAACAATTTGTAAACCACACATAAGACTAATAAATTGATGGAAAAATAGAGTAAATTAATGTTAGAGTTGTAAATTGCAAGAAAAACTTGTAAACAAAACAAAAACTTAGAAAAATGACATAGAACTTGTAAATTGACATTAAGTGTAAAATGAAACAAAAAATTTGCAAACCACACATAAAACTAGTAAATTGGTGAAAAAATGGGTAAATTAATTATGGAGTTGTAAATTACAAGAAAAAAGTATAAAGAAAACAAAAACTTGACAAAAGGACTTAAAAATTGTAAATTGACATGAAGTGTAAAATGAAACAAAAAATGTGTAAACCACATATAAAACCAATCCAATGGCTTCATTCACTTTCTGCCTGCTCTGTGGCTTTTGATAATTTCCAATAACCTATAAGAGTACAAGCTATATTCCTAATTCCAGCAGCCCCTTAAATCAGAAAATACATGCCTTTGACATATATACACCATAATTTGAGAAATATAGAAGAGAGAAATTTTGAAGAATGGGAAAATAATGAAAAGGTGAAAAGATGAGAGATGATAGAAGAAAGATGGTTTCTGTGAAAATACATGCCTTAAAGTACTTACATGCCTTTTAACCCTTTAATAAAATGGTTATTAATTGTCTTCTTAATAAATATACTTGTCTCCATACTTTTGTTTGCAATTTATTGAGTTAAAATGTCATATATTCTGTCGTATAAAGATCATAATATTATCTATTTAAGATAATATTATCTATTTAATAAAATGGTTATTAATTGTCTTCTTAACAAATATACTTGTCTCCATACTTTTGTTTGCAATTTATTGAGTTAAAATGTCATATATTCTGTCGTATAAAGATCATAATATTATCTATTTAAGATATGATGATGCCATATTCAAATCGGATGAGGCTGCTGTCATGGATTAACACACATTATTTTTCTTATGCGACTTTCAGAAGTGATTGGTATGGCTGCAAGCGCATATTGCAGAGGAGGATAAGTTCCTCAATTATTTTAAATAGTTTTTGATAGAAATACTTAATTAGTAACTTGTAATTAATTCCAATGAAAATTTATTGTTTAACAGTTAAGATGAGCAGGGTGTTTGAAGAATTCAGCTTGGGGTTCAATCAAATATCTGAATGGAGACTTGATGACAGGAGACTTGTAATTCAAAATACTGCAACTTATGAATTCAGAAGAGGACCCTTTTGTGATGATCAGTTGGCAAGACAATCACAGGGTTGAAATTGAAGCACGTGGGTGGTAATGCATGCTCAAGAAAGAACAAGAAATCATTAAGTTAATAGTCTTGAGTCAACAACAGAGTATTCATTCAAATCAATGGTCTTCTATGAAAATGGGGTGATGTTAAGTTGCATTATAATGTATTGTAATTATCATTGGTATTCAGGATATATTGTTATATCCAAAATCCTGGAGTCCATGACAATAATTGTAAGCAAACAAAATGATGATTAGCGCTGATAGAAACAGAGTAAATTGGTGTTGGTTTATTTTTTTAAAAAAAAATTAAGTGAATAAATTGGTACTAAATTTATCTTGTTTCTATTAGCATTTTCTTTTTTTCAAACAAAGCAAGCTTCATTCTTAGGCCCAGTGTGTGATTGTTGCGCGCTGCTTATGTAATTATCAATTGTTTGTGGGCTGACGAAATAATCATAGACAAAAGTCAGTTTACAATGGCAACTTAATAATGAATTCAATTTAAGGGATGGCAACTTCAACTCATGGGGCATTCCAATTAAGGTTCACAAGGGTACGAGCTTAAATTCTTCAACTCATGGGGGTATTTCAATTCATTTCATAGGGACAGACACTTAAATAATGAATACAATTTACGACGGCTTGTTCTAATCAAATAAGGGCAACTGGCCCTACTTACTTAGTACTAAGGTTGTGTTTGTTTTTTCATCTGAAATTTGAATAAGTCTGAATTTAATTGAAGTTTAAATAGGTCTGAATAAAAATATTTAAATGACATGTTTGTTTTTCTTTTTTCAACATCTGAATAGAAAAGTTTAAAAGTTAATAATTTGACATAAATATCTTTTTAAATAATGCATATATTTATTATTTATAGTTTATAATTTTTATAAGTTGATTAGTTTGGTAGCATTATAAAAAATACTATCACTATTGATTTTAATTTAATTTTGTAATTATAACATCAATTTTTATTATAAAGTCAACAATGTTGTTTTAGTTTTGATTCATCACAATTGACATAATTTAATTTGTTCCATATTTTAGTCTAGTTAATGTTATGAATAAAAATTTAAAACAATTAAAAAAATAACTTAGGATAATACAAAAATATTAGGTTTTATACATAATATTGGAAATACATGAATTGTTAAGGCTATTTTTGAGATTTGAAATTAAAATTTTTTATTTAGATTTCAGATTTAAGATAAAAGTGAACTTTTTTTACTTTTTTTATTTAGATAAAGTTGTTTGACGATAAGTGACAAGTTAAAAAAACAAACATACTAAAATAAGTAAATGTCTAAAAAAAAGTTAAATTCAGACTTCAGATTAAAAAACAACCAACACCTAACGCTGTCCTTAGAAAAATCAATTAGACAAAAGTTTGGTAAACTATAAGTCTTAACACTTTGGCAATATTATACATTCACACACTTAACTTTTAGCCCCAGCAGCTTTGTTGCAATTTGGCAATATTATTCACCACTGTTGTGTGCCGATAGTGTCGCACACGGAGCTAGCCTTGTACCGCGGGAGGGGGGGGGGGGGGTGGTGGAAAAACACCTCCTAAAATTGCATCAATTATTTAAGCTTATGCCCCCACGAACTGAATTGAATGCTCTCACAAACTATATATCCCACTTATGTTTCTTTACAGTTTCTTATTTCTTCCCCTTGATTCTTGTACGTTGTTTTAAAGATTCCTACCATTACTTGCCAAAATAGAGAGTAATGATGAGAAACGCTGAAATTGGCCATGGCAGTGAAAATGCGATGTAATATTAATGTGCGTTAGTAACACGTTAGTTATGTTATAGAGTCAGCTGGGTCTTGAATGTGATGATACGTTTGGAAAATTGATAAAAATTAGGATAGAAAAGTCTTGTGTGATATTCAATGATATTACTGAGTCTGCATTCAAGTCAATAGTCTTCTCTGAAAATAATATTTAAGTCTTTGATCATCATCATTATATGTCACCATCATAGAAATTTAATCAAATTTAATCAATTACCAGTTCGAATACAATAAGAACAAATTCTTGTAAAGTTCGATCTCTTCCTTCACATTTTAGTACCAGTGATCCGGAATCATACGAACCTACCACCTACTTTGTTAATAAGATTATTCTAGCTTAATTAATTTTATCATCCATTTAGTAGTTTTATTAGTTAACAACTTTTTAAATAGAAAGATTCGATTTGTCTCTTATTATTTATTCACCCAATGAAAAGGAAAAAAGAGCTAACATTGATCAATAGCAGAGCAGAATTTGACTGCCTTTATTGCTGTAATGGATTAATAGCATAATTGAACTCTAACCTGAGTATATAAACGCATAGACCGACGATGGTCTAAGGAGAACCACATACAAGTTTCTTTAAGCATATACTCAATAATACAATGTGCATCATATGAGTTAATTTTCAGAAAGATTCCAAATATCAAATGACCACTCTGAATAATAAGGGCAAGATGCCATCCCAGAGATACCCTGCCAAAAAGATGGTCAATGAAAACAAAGAAAATGAACAATTAGTTCGTGGAACAAAAGCTTGTAAGATAGAAAAGTAAAATTTAAGGATGAAGAAATTAAAAGCACGTGAGCTGATAACAATGACTGAAACCCAATATTAAGGAGTATTACCGTTTAGTTAGTTCCTGAACTTTCTTTGCAGTTTGGCAATATTCACAGCCCATATCACATAGACCCAATCTTTCATACCAGTCAGGAAGTTGAAGTAACCATAACTCCACGACCTATTCAGCATTAAAGTTCCGCAGACTCCCCAGAATCCAACAAAGAAACCAAGAATCGAGCTCACGTAAAATCCGAGAGTTACAAACTGATCGTTCTCATCTTCTGGAGTGTCTGAATCATCGTCTGTGCCTGCACTTGGAGTTGATTCTTCATCAGGACACATATTTGCGAGTGGAAGGCCACAAAGTTCAAGATTTCCAGCGTACACTGAAGCATTGAAGCTCTGGAGCTGAGTGCCTAATGGGATTTTTCCAGACAAGTTGTTGTACGACAAGTCCAAGACACCAAGACCGCTTAACTGAGAGAGGCTAGATGGAATGCTTCCAGAAAACAGATTTCTAGACAAATCCAGGAAATCCAATGATGTTAACTCACCAATCTTCGGAGTGATTGGTCCGGTTAAATTGTTTCTTGAAAGTTTTAAGGCAATCAACCCCACAAGATCCATAATCTCTTCGGGAATTGCTCCATCTAATTTGTTACTCGAAAGGTCTAGGCACCTTACAAGTCCCAAAGTACTTTTGTACTCATTTTCCTTTCCTTTACAAGTCAACAGTAAATTGACCAAATAAATATAGTAGTATCCAGCTCTAGGGGGAACAAAGAAGGATTTGGTGAACCCAATGGTAGGATTGGAACATCTTTCATAGGTCATGGCTGAAAAATTATTGAAACACTTTGGTATCTTTCCCGATATAATGTTTAAAGAAAGATCCAAGACTCGAATAAATCCCAGATGGCACAATTGATAAGGTATATTTCCATGAAACTTGTTAGATTTTAGGCTAAGAACAATCAAATTTTGTAGACTTTCCCCAATCCACGTTGGTATCTCACCAAAAAATGCATTCTTCCCGAGATCCAAAACTCTCAATTGGGAGAAATTCCTTAAAGATGAAGGCAATTCCCCGGTTAACCTATTGTTGTGTAAATTCAGTGTCCGGATGTTATTTAGGAAACCCATCGAGTCCGGTATTTTTCCCGAGAATCTATTATTTGCCAAGTTAAGAACGAATAGGCTATCAAAGTGCAACCAACAATCGGGAAGCCCTCCAGACAATAAGTTACTTGAGAGATCTAAAAAGTTCCATGTGTTTTCACTGATAGAACATAAGAAAGTAACTGACCCTAAGAACTTATTTTTAGAGAGATTTAAGAAAGGCGAATTTGAAGGAAGTGGTGGAATTGGGCCCTCAAAGTGGTTTGAATTGATGTCTATACAAGTACCACCAATACGAGTACCATCAAACCTTAAAGACAAATCGGGAAGTTTACCCTTGATATGATTGTTAGAGAGATTTAAGTAAGAGAGTTTACTGGACAAATCCCAGAACCAATCAGGAATACTGTCTGAGATTCCAACATTGGAGATGTCAAGAAGCACAAGCTGATTTTGAGTTTGAAGCCATTTTGGAAAATGAGGTCCCATCTTGCAAGAGGCAAGACTTAACCATTTCAGTTGAAAAGGAGGAACCCAATCATGGCTCAATTTCAAAGTCAAAGAGTTCTCATTCAAGTCTAACATCTGCATGTTGGACATATTGGAAAAAAAAAGTTTCAGAGATAACACTTGTGAAAGAATTCATATCAAGTGCCAGAGACTCGAGCTTCGACAACTGGCTGAGGCTCTTGTCTATTGTTCCATTTAAACGATTAAAGCCAAGCATCAATGCTTCCAGTGATGAAAATCCTCCAAGATGAGGTACTGGCCCCGTGAAGTCATTATAACTTAAATATAGCCGCTCTAGTGAATTCACCACGCATCCACAAGACAGATTTTGAATTACCTGCGAGAATTGTCCACTGAGTTTGTTGTAAGTCAAGCCTAACGTTTTTAAGCTACACATGTTTCCAAAGAATTTTGGAATCCCTCCTTCAAGTTCACTATCAGAGAGATAAAGACTTTTAAGAGAAACCATGTGTTGAAAAGCCTCTGGAATTGAACCTCGTAATGAATTAGAGCCAAGGTCAAGATAAAGAATATTCCTACTAAGATTGAAAAGCCAAGGGTATACTGAAGAAGAAGGGAGATTGTTGTCAGAAAGATCAAGGTTCTCAATAGACGTACTCAAATTGAAGTGACAAATAGACGAAGGATTGATAGGTGGAAGAGCACATGAGTGTAGGACTAATGTTCTTAAGGAACGGAGCTTGGCAACTGCTTGAAACCAATCACTAGATTTAGTGAGATTAATGTAACTCAGGTCAAGGTGTCTTAAAGAAGAAAGATGAGAAAGCCACTCTAAGCTTGCCACGCTAAATAAATGAGAGTTTTCCAGGTTGAGATATTCCAATCCTGAAAAGTTCCGCAATGTGCGAGGGACTTCTAAAGGAGCGCCGCAAGAGAGATTGAGGTACCTCAATTTGCTGAGGGAACCAATGAACTCGGGAACTGGGCTTCCACCAAAGTCATTGTTGCTAAGGTCCAGATGTCTTAAATCATGCAATTTAAGCAGAGCAGGACTAATTGTAGCTTTCAGGAACTTCCTCCAAGCAAATTCATAATCGGATGTTCGAAGATTAAGCAGCTTGACATGGCCAGTTGTGTTCCTACAGTGGACTCCTCTCCATTTACAGCAATCTCTTTTCCCATCTTCTCTTCCCCAGGAAGACAGAACGCCATGTTCATCCACCAAGCTCTGTTTAAAAGTGAGAAGCGCTTCTCTCTCCTCATCAATGCACCTCATTACTATGTTGTTAGAATCAGCAATTGTGGGCTTCAATTGAAAAAATATCACAGAAAACAAAGCTATATTTTCAAATAGAAGGAGCAATTTGGATGACATTATAATTATAATAAGCTTGGAGGATATATTGTTATATCGAAACTCCTGGACTCCATGCCAGCTTATACTACTGTGTATAATCTGCATCAATAATTGACACAGTTTATTGAAAATGTAGTTTTGGTATATGTCGTTACTTGATGTTTTGTTTGGGCAGAAAATTACTTATAAAAAGCTTGTCCTGATAATTTATTAATGCTTTCCTTTCATGTTTAGTGAACTGTAGACTGAATTGAATAAATCATGGACAAAATCACCTGATTACTGCAGTGGCCAAGTACCGAGCTCCTCTGTTTTTCTCTATCTTCAGAGCTGCCCTGTTAAGCCACGTTGAAAGTAATATGTGTGATAGGATTGTTGATCCTGCAATTCCTGGGGAAAATTGGATGCAAGATTAACAATTACAAGCATTCAAATTGCTTTGCTCTTAAATCTGTATCTTAATCAGTAGAAGAACAACCAATGGTGATTGATACTGCGTCGGCGAATAAACGGTTGATTCCTATGAATAACCCTGCTAAAGACCCGAGCCATAGAGTACTTAGTACCGGTGCCACGAAAATATATGTTTTTAGATCTCGCATTGAAAATCCTTCTCCTCTTTCTCCCTATCGTAAAGGGTATGATAAAGTTCGAATCATCAACTTCAACAATGAGGTGTGAACAGCCCTGCTGCTAGGCTAACAAGCTGAGTATTTCATATCTCAGCTAAGCAAAGCCTTCATAAAATCCTAGACTAGAGATGTTTATAATATTAATATAATAATAATACCAACGGGAACTATTTTTTATTTTTTTTTTCAATTTTCTAGAACAGTGAATGGAAATTTTTTTAAAGCAAAAATTAAAGTACGTGGCTTAATTCATGACACACCCATACTAGACAGGGATCAGAAATTTCTTGGTAGCCAACAACTCTCTTGACCAAGGTGAAATGGAGGCTTATTGGTTAAATGTCTAAAATTTGAATTTTTTTTTTTATTTCAAACTTTTTTAAAATTGCATTCAAATCATCGATTAAGACTTCAACCAAATTCCGATTAATTCTTCGTGGTTGATTGGGGAAGAATTGTTTTGCATTTCAACTTAAGAATTAATTAAACAAGATTGCAATAGTATATTATGCATCAGATTCATACTTGTCTACATATTAACGCTAACATGAGAGGCTCTGTCACAATTAAAAATAAATTTAACGTATAGAGACCTTGTTATAACATTTGCATTATTTATTGATTATTCACGAACAAGTTGAAATTATAAAGACCTTGTTTTACGGTACATAATTAACCAAATCGTAAACTTAATGGCTTTATATACGATCACAATTAGATCACACAATTCACCACTCGCCAGCCAAATCTAGCTTGGCTTCATTATGCATTTATATAAACTGGTCTTATTGAAATGGGTTTCTTTTTTTTTTTTTCAAAATGAGTTAGATTTTAAGAAAATTTCAAGCATGGCGAAAATGAAGACACAGGTCATGGAACAACAACATTTAACAGAGTTGATAGCAGATTCTAATGGTAAATATTATTGTATCTTCTCTGCTCAAGAACACGAGATACCATCTGTTGTGACATAAAACTGAGAAGTTTGCTTGTAGAACAAATGCGGGTAAGCAGCCTTGATTTTTTCACTGTGTTGAAGCTTGGTGAGTCTATGACGTGTGGCTTGAATTCTTGTTTGCCTTGCTTCACCTTTGCTTTGTTGAACTTGGTTGTCGCCTAGGAAAGCTTGATACCTGAGACTCGCTTGCTTCTTGTACCATGTCATGTTCAATGTTTGATTTACTTTACTTGCTTCCTTCTTCCATTTGTATAATTTTTAATTAATGTATTATGAAAAAAAAAAAAAGAGAATGTATATCCTCATGAATCAAAGAAACATTCTGGGAAAGAGTTATTTCAAAGCCTCAATCATAGGGCAATGACGCCATCTCTGTTTCAGATTCCTCCATCTGAGGTTGCCAAATGTTCTTTACTAATATCTATAAGTAATATCATGAGAATTGAGAGTTGAGAGAACGCAACAAGAATTTGGACTATCCCTCTGGAACGTTGTGCTATTAATTTAAACGAAAAGCCTTATCCTTAAAATGTTGGATTGGTTGGGATATGGGAAACCAACACAATTGCAGGCACTTGAATATCTCTCAATTCTTCTCTGCATTCTTATTAAATCACCACAAGTTTATACCCATTTTGAGTTAAAAGTTATCAAATTTGTGGATGCATGAGACTAATTACACGACCCTAAATTTTTCATTTGACTCCAACTGGCGACTGATGTGGGCTGCAAACCTGCATTAAAGAGGAAGGTGATAAGCCTTCACGCCAGAATTTGGCGGAGCTGCGAGTCTTGAGAGAACACAACTTGCAAAGAAGGAAATAAATTCTGCAAATAAAAGCAAAAAGACTGTCAACACCAGAAGTCATCCAACTTAAATCTCCTACTGCCGCCGTGGATGATCTTCAATCTTCATTTTGAAACAAAATCATATTAGAATCTATTAGAACCTGTAGAGTTAATGAATTCAAATATAAACCAGAGCAAACGGCAGCGTATTGGGCTATCGGTTAAATCCGTTATGAAGTCACGTGAGGGAGCTCGTGATTACTAACTGTAAAAAGACGTTAAAGCTTGCGTTTTCTCATAACTGATTCAAGAAATTGCGCGTGCTAAGTCACGTGGTCACTTGAGTGCATCTCTGTTCTTTTAACGGTCTTGGGCACGTGGAAGAAGACTGTGCTGTCTGGGTTCATTGTTTTGTTACCTCCCTTTAATATAAAGCTAGTTTTGCAGCTCACTTGGGGGAGTGATTCGAGAGTATTCGAGAGAGAATCTTGGAGAGAGAAAACTATTTCTTAAGCTCTGTATCCTCAATTCTGAGTACTTGTAGTTTCTTCGTTGAATCGATCAAAAAAACAATCTCTGATGTTTTCACTCGGGAATGTAAGTCTTGAAAAAGATTGGACCACGTTATCTCTTGCTCTCTCTGTGATTTTGTTTCTGATTCATTCTTTTCTGTTGTTTAAATTTCTGTTCTTGAGTGGTTAAGTCTGTTGAGAGGATATTGAATAGATTCTGGTTCAATTTTATTGCTTGCGTGCAACTTCTGTTGATCTTAGTCAAAGATCATGGGCAGAGTTTTTGGTTTTATAAGATTAGCAGTTCAATCAAATCTCTACAGAACCCAAGGGGTTCATTTTTTCTTTCCTATTGGGATTAGGTTTTCTTATTACAATTATAATTTAAGGTTCTAATTAGATTAGAATTAGGAATGTGTTGAGCCACTATAAGTAAGTGGTTCTCATTATGTTTTTAAGCAAGCAATAATAAAATTAATTCTAACCCTTGTTAATTCTTCTCTCTCCCCTCTAAATTCTTAAATTCCTCATCTTTTCTCTCTTGAATTCTTTAAGTAAAGCCCTAGAATCCTATCATCTTACCCTAATTTTGAACTTAATCAATTTGGATATGCAAAGCTTAACAATTGAAACACTCTAAATTTAACACGTGTGGAGCATGTGATAGTATGAGATTACTTACATATTGAAATTCTTACACAAAATCTCAAACTGAAATATCTCAATTTTTATTAAACAAATCAACAAATCCACAAGTCAAATACTTGACATTTCTCTCCCAAATCATAAATGTAACAAAAGTTTCAAAATTATCCAATTACAAGTTCAGAAGACTAACAAGCTTAAAAGAAATAGAAATTCGTCCTTCTTTTATTCAACTAGCAAAAGTAAATTAATCTCTAACTCCAAAGATAAGCACATCTCTCAACAAGTCACTTTGCAAAAAGTAATGACGAGAAGTGAGCTATCAATTTGGCAAGTAAAACCATTACCAACACCCCAAGGATATTCGATACCAAAAGTATTGCAAGCCTTGTTTACCAATATATATATCACAATAAAAAAACATAAATTTTACAATGAGATATAATAGCATAATGACAAATTCATAAATGATCCAGAATATCGAAATCATAATTAATCAATGAAACAAATCATATAATATATAAATCCAGGATACAAAAGATTAGCTCATGTCACATAGTGTCACCTATACTCTCGATGACAAGGCTGGAATAGAATGAGAATCAGAATATCATAGATACAATCTGAATAGAAACTCAATACTGGTGTGTGTGTGTGTGTGTGTGTAAGTATATAACGGAATCAAAATGACTGTGGACAATGAACCAAAATATTTAAATTTATTTTTCCTTTGTAGCAAATTACACGTGGTACTTTATAATGTACGTGGCACTTTAGTCCTCGAGATATGGCCCCCATACAATCTCAAAAGGTGGCTCCCGCATAAATTTTCATAGATAATTAAAATCGAATACGTGAACATAATATTCATATTAGATTCATAAATGATCATAACAATGATTTAGGTTTGCATAACAATTTCTGTTCTAACATTTTATAGACAATTTCAAAAACATAATTATCTAGCAAAATAAATTGCACATTTAAAGGCATTTATAATATTTTGTTAAAACCATAAAAAATGCATAATTTTCAAATTTAAAAACACTCACATCAATTATTTTTGTTATGAAGAACTAAGAAAACACACGTACTTGTAATAATATTGAAATATCAAAATTATCATATATATCTAGTACATTAGATATCCAGTACAATAGGAATAGAGTTACTTATCTCGATAAAAGCAATGATTTAAACACACCTCTAAGCCTCTAACAATCTCAAACACCTCCAATACTTTAAACAAATACAAGAAATAACTACTAACAACTTATTTCAAGAACTTAATTTTCTAATTCATACCCGTAGAAGTCTGATTCTCTGAATTTTAACTCTTAATCTAATAATCAAAATGATACAAAATTACATAGATCTATTCTCGACATCCATGGGTACCTCCAATAAAATTTTTAGGAGGATCCAATACCAAAAACATTTTCAAAACTATTTGTTTCTTATTAAATTCAAAATTGTCTCACAGTGTCTTAACTGAATAATATGGGTCCCGAGATTTTTATAAAATTATATACATATAAAAATTATGAAATTAAAATTGAAAATACTAGACACATGTATTTACCAAACACTATTAGCTTCTGCAGCTTAAAAGTTACAGCATCTTTATCAAATATCATCAGCTTCTACTCCACAGCTATAGCTTTTACTTCATAATAGTTGCAGCTTAAAAGTTTCAGTACCTCACTCCCAAACGCACTCTTAGTCTTCTAATAAGTGCATATTTTTCATATATTTTGCTATTAATTTCTCCATCTTTTTCTTGTTTTGATCTTAAATATTCTAGTTATTTTAGTTCATTTTTTAAGTTAATTATTTTGTTAAAATTATATTTTATTGTGTTAATTTTTATCTTAGTTTTTTTTATTTTGTTATTTTAGATATATTTTAGGATTAAAGAGAAATTAAATCAAAGCATTCAAGAAAGAAATTTCATTAAAAAAATAAAAATAGGAAAAGAATTGAAGATTGGGAGACAAAAATACACAAGAGATCAGGAAAAAAGATTTAATTTGATTAATCAACATGCATGCAATCACGTGGGAAACATATAATGTGATTAATTGAGGAAGCAAATATTTTGGCATGGCTTTAAATGGCAAGCACGTGATGGGCTTTGGCTTTAACAATATTCATTGGCCAATTAATTGTACAAGTTATGTGCATGCATGAACAAAAAGTGGGGGAAATTTACAAAACAAGCCAAAAAACTTAGGTATTTTTCAACTTTAACCCCTCAAATTTTTTTCTTTCAACATTAGCCAAATCAACAAATTATGGACGAAATTACCCTCCTCATTCTCACGTTTCCCTCAAGCAAATTCCTCCCCCTCTCACCAAAATCTCATCACCGGAAGTTGTATAGATCGTCGGCGGCGGCGTAGATCGGCAGCGGAGGAAGTTGTTATTGTCGTTTTTCTTGTTGTTGTTGTTGTTGATATTGTTGCTGTTATTCTTGTTGTTTGGGTTGTTCTTCTTGTTGTTGTTGTTGTTTGGGTTGTTGTTGTTGTTGTTGTTTGGGATGTTGTTGTTGTTGGTGGTGTTTTAATGGCGGTGGTGGGTGAGATGCATGTGGGAAAGGGAAGAGAAGAGAAAGGGAAGGGGAAGACAACTAGTACGAGCGAGGGCGCGGCCTCGCAGGCGAGATGCGCGAGGCGCGCGCATCTCGCGCGCGACACTACGCTGCGTCGCGTCGCGGGCGAGATGCGCACGCGCGCGCATCTCGCGTGCGACATGCGCTGCGTCACGCGCGAGATGCGCATGCCGCGCGCATCTCGCGTGCGACATGCGCAGGGTCGCCCGCGAGATGCGCGCGGCCTCGCTCGAGGCAGGCTCGCTCGAGGGAAGCCAAGCGCGCGCGAGCTGCGCGCATCTCGCGTCCCTCGCGCGAGCCTGTCGCACCAAGAGGCAGCACCTCTTGCTGCTTCCTCTTGGTGCCCGTCGCACCAAGAGGCAGTGCGTGTTGTTGCCTTAATTTTTTTTCTTTTGTTCATATTTTTTAACATGTGATATTTGTAACTTGGACCAGATAAATGGGCAAATCAAAATTAGCATTGCATAACCCACCCGGACCGATGAAAGAACCGGGAATGATGAAGATACCTTATGTTGATCACTTCCCCGGGCGTATCACGAGTATGTGCAAATTAGATGTCGTTGTTAATGCCATCCGGGAAAAATTAACAAGGCAACAGTTGAAACTGTTCAAAGATAATATATTTGGGCATTTCCTACAATGCCGGAGCTATCCGTTCAGTGGCGTAATTGTGCATAATATATTGCTTCGGCAAGTGTCCCATGGCGGTGGAAATGACAAAGATGAGTTATGGTTTCAAGTTGGCGACCATTTGATACGGCTATTGATTGGAGAGTAGTGCCTAGTAACGGGACTTTGCTATGGTAAAAAAGTATTCGTGACGAAGCATAAAACAATGCATAGGTTACTTAATAAGTACTTTGGAGGCAGGAATCGCGATATAAATCTTGGCCAGTTCGAGGAAATATTTATGAACTTAGACTTCAAGACTATGGATGACACCGATGCGCTAAAAATTGCCATGTTTTACTTTGCTGATAGAGTACTACACGGAAGAAAGGATCATTGTCAAATCAATTTCAATTTGCTTAATGAGGTAGATGACATAAATCACTTTCGAAGTATTCCGTGGGGTCGTTTGTCATGGGAAACAATATATACAAGCATTGATAATGTATTGAACGGAAAAGCCAATAAATTTAAGAGGGCAAGTGTAGAAAATCCACAGCATAGAATTGAGAAATACAATTTTTACGGCTTTACGTCAGCAGTGCATGTGAGTGAAGAATTTTTTTTATAACTTAGTTTTGTTATAATAAATATTTAAGGACACGTTTGTTTACTTCAAATCTTTCCTTGTTGAAGGCATGGATTTTTGAAGCGATTGGAGGACTACCATTACAGTGGGTGGTGAAAATTAGGAGGAAGGGTCCTCGGATCGTGCGATGGAAGCCCGTGGCATCTTCCAATATAAACTTCGGCGAAGTCTATTCATACCTGAACGATCATCTTGTAAGTCATTTATATGTATGTCTGTATATAACTGGTACATAATATATTGTTATACTAATAAAAAATTTGATAATCTGTACGACAGGATGGCACCATTTTCCAAACCCTCAAACCGGATGCAAAGGAGAAAGCCACAAATTATTGGAAGAGTGTCGAGGATTACGTGCCATATTTGCCAAGTTGGGTCCGTAATGTGGGTATCCTCTACAGTGAATTGAAAAACGGATGCAAAGTAATTTATATGTTTGTTTTGTTGTATTTACTGTTTTCTGTTTTACTTGGTGCAGCACCAGCCTTCAACCAACGCGCCATCCATAATTCCGCCAAACGAGGATGATCCTGACACCACAAACATCCCCGGACTGCAGCAGAGCCCTGTTGAGGGTGACGGTGTTGCCAACGACCATTATGAATCCGCACACGATTCAGATGACAGAAATGAGCCGGAGGTAACTTATGTCGTCCTGAACATTTACAATGCACATATACCTAATTGCGGCATTTTGTCATTACTTTCTTATTTTGTGATAATAGGCAAGGACTAAGTTCCGCAATGATTATTTCGTTCAACGACTGGATAAAATAGAGTCTTCCATTCACAAGTTGAGGTCGGAACTTCAAACTGGACATAGTTCCATTAACGAACTGAGGTCAGAACTTATGGCGGAACGTAGAGAAGCACAACAATATAGAGCAGCGGTCATGGGGTTTATGGCTTCGTTTGGTGCGGGTGCTTCAAAGGCCGCGGACGGTAATTCTCCGTCTGGCCCCTCGCACGCGGTGAGCAAGTTTCATATGCTTTCGTATATATTTTTATGATTTCACACTCGACATTATGTTAATATGTTCATCTCCTCGAAACAACAGGCCCCAGATGGTTATGGTCCGAACGTTGATACTGGCTATGGCACGCATACTGATGCTGGTAATGACGACGAGCACACCCCTATGTCATTGTACAATCTATATGGGGACATAAATGATGACAGTGTACAGATATTCACAGAGGAACCTCCCGGCGTTAGTAAGTTTGGGCGTCTATACCGACCATCATATATATTTGGCAGTCCTTACTTCATTCCTCCTTTCAAGCGAGTTAGGAATGTCAGGCCTCTACCCGGACTCAACATTACGGACTATGAAATTGATGAAAGATCGAGTGTGGATATGAATCTGCTTAGGGGATTACAAGACTCAAGGCTATGTGAGGAGTTTGATCAGTGGTTTGCCGGCAACATTTCTGTGGATCGACCCGTCCAACAGTCTCGAAATTTCTTTAAAATACTCATGGGCAATGCTTCGATGGGATGGCTTGGGGACGAGGTAAGTGTGTTTAATGGTCAGTACATTACAATATAGTTGATATTTCCGCTGGCATGGATAATGATATAAATTTACTTGGTTTAATCCCTTCGCAGCATATTCACACGTATTACCGCTTGATCAACGAGAAGCAACGGCGGTTTCCAAATGCACTACCGCAGCGCGTCACGCATACAAATACATACTTTTGGGTATGTTTACAAACTCTATAATCATTAACTATAATTTCGATGTTTTAAAGATGTCGAAATGTTATTAATTTTATACTCATCGTGTAATAGGTGTTCCTAAAGCAATTATGGAACAATGGTAGTTGTGATGTCCATTCATTACAATATGGCAACAACTTGAACAGCTATATGGATGGACGGGAAGATCTCATATCCAAACCGTTTACGGACGTCAATATGGTAAGAATTGTCACTCAATCTTATGGTCATTGCGTGTAAAACATACTAATTTAGCAATTTATTTATGTAGATATTCATCCTATGAATTTGGGCGGCGATCATTGGGTACTAGCTCGCGCGGACCTTCACGCGAGGAGGATGCGGATTTACGACTCGTTGGTTACCTTTCGCGAGGACAAAACATATTTGCGTAAATTCAAACCTCTTCAGGTCGTCTTCCCTCAGTGGCTTCAAGATGTTGGATTCTACAACATTCGACCTGAGCTGCAGAGTGCCAACCCTTGGAAAGTAAGAATCGTTAAGGATGTGCCCCAACAAGAACCTGGAAGTGGTGATTGCGGTGTATTTATGTTGATGTTTACAATGTATTTGATGTTCGGGCTAAAACTTGATTTTGATAGTAGCCACGGCCATTACTTCAGGAAGAAAATTGCTGTAGATATATTCACGGGCGATATTGCCTTGTAAGTCATTGTATTGTATTCATACTTGATGTATGGATGTAGATTGTTTTTCTAATAGATATAAACTTTTGATATATTCATATATTTAGCTATAAGTAATTATTGATATACTTTAGTACTCATTATGCAAATAAACATAACATAATATACCTCATTACATATGATTGTAATATAAATTATAATAAGAGTTGAGAATCCATAATTCATTACAAGACACAGTCAGTTTGGATTCGACACAATGGGATTTTTACATCTCTTGCGGTTATGACCTGGTTGGTTGCATCGACCGCATCTAACAGTTCTTCGGTTAACATCCTCACCGATAGAAGGAATTCTTAACTCTGGACGACGACCAGGTGGTGGTGCTTCGATTGGTGGGTTAACTCTGAGTTCCTGGATTTCTTCTGGAGTGTCCCAATCTGTCATGTCCCCAACCGGCTCCACTGGTTCTGCATATGCCATGACCAATGAATCTTTAGAGTAATAATCAGAGCAAAGACTTATGTAATCCACACGGACGGTCAGACAAGCAGCAATTGCATGCGCACAAACAAGCTGATCGAGTTGGAATATTCTACAAGAGCAAGTTCTTTCATGAATGTCAACTATCCCTTCCTTTATACCACCACCCAAAACATGAAATCGATACTGAGACACTGGCCGAACGGTCATTCTTTCGGCCAAAATTCTCCTTTCGCCGACTATCTCATCTGCCCACGTCGTTAGACGAGTGCTCATCGATTCAGCCATAATTTTCCTATCATAAAACCATTGCTGTAATGTTTTTCTAAAGTGATCAACAAGATGAGTAACAGAAAATTTTCGCGGTTCCCTCATTAAAGAATTCACACTTTCCGCAATGTTGGTGGTAAGTATGCTGTATCTCCTACCTTCAAATTCGGACCTTGCCCAATTACACGTGCCCACATTATTCTCTAAGTAATCAGCCGCGCCCGAATGGAGCATCCACAACCCTTCAAGTTGTCTTTTAAATTCTTCGTGTCCATATGCCTTTGCTGCATTAATAAAGGCTGGCTCGAATTGATCTCAAATAGCTTTGGACATCCTGAATTTAGACTTGATGTTGCCTTTGACATGGTAAAAACAAACTCCATGACCAGCAGTGTGAAATGCTTTTAAAACAGCTCTCTTGATGGCAGTGCATCGATCAGAGATAAATACTAACTCTAGCCTATCACCAATCACTCCGTGTAACTTCGTCATAAACCATTCCCAAGCATCATTATTTTCTGAATCCATGACCCCAATAGCTAACGGATACAGTTGATTATTACCATACAGACATGTTGCTACAAACATACTTCCACGATATAGCCCCTTCAAATGAGTGCTATCTACAGCAATCACAGGCCTTATGTACTGTGTGAAGCCCTTGATGGAAGATCCAAGCGCAACAAAATAGTATATGAAATTATCATCTCCATGCCGCTGAAGGTGTGTCACTGTGCCCTCATTCGCTTTGGTCAAAATGTGAGAGTATTTGGGAAGTAAGTTGTATGACTCTGCAGGGTTCCCTCGTACTATTTCAAGACCGACTTCTTTAGCCCGATATGCTTGCTGATATGTTAATTGGACCCCGTATTCTTGCTGCATGTCTGCTCTAATGTCATTCGGCGTGTATATCCGTTTATCCTGAATAAATTTATCCGCGATAAGATGGCCAACAACCCGACTCCTAACTTGACGGAGGCCACTAGGCAAAACCTCATTAGAGCACGTATGAACATTGTCAACTCTTCTCACTACCCAAGGAACATTATGCTCATCCAAACCTCTCGTTGCGCGAAGACGCCAATTACATGATTCTGAAGAACAGTGAGCCTCAAAGCGTGTCGTTGTGGACCGTGCAATCTTGAAATCAAACTTTTCCCGCAAGGCCACTTTGTGCAATTCCAGTATTAACTCATTCTTCTCAGCGAACAACTTTCCCACACCAATGTCAGCAGAATTACAGCTTCTAACTAAGTCTGGAGCAACCAAGTTTGAAGGCAAAACTGGAGCAAGACTCACCAGGGGATCAATTGTTGTCCTTCTCCTCGAACGGGCCATCGGAGGAATAGGTCGGTTCTCTCTATTGTTAATAGGAATATCATACTAATTCTCATCCTCATCATTGATAGGAATATCAGAATGACCAGTATCCCTATCATCAACTTCAGTATTGGAGTTCATACCTTGCACATTATCAGCTTCTGTGTTGTTGGTGTCATAACCAGGATCATCATAACTGCGGAACTCATTATTCTGAAATGGAGAGTAATGTTGCCCTAACGATGTCCCTAATGGTAACACATTATCTTCAACATCCGCTAACGTAATGCCATTATCATCAATAGTGTCATTGTTTTCGTTGACTGGTGAGTAATGTTGTCGGAACGACATTTGTTGTGGTAACACCTCTTCCTCAATATCGGGGACAGACTCGTTTGCTCCAAACGAACTTTCACTTTCCACAAGTGGCTCAGGATTTTCGGCCGGAACTCGAGGATGTGTGGTGACAAATATAGGAATGCATCCATAATTGACCACATCAGAGGCCATGTGCAGCACAACATTAACCATTTCATCATTAAATATATCCATAGGTAGTGAACATGCACGATACATTGTGTTACTAGATCTCAAAGTTGTCTTCATCGACAAACTATATTCATTAGGATTTATCTGTAAAACTTCATACACCCTTGCCATAAATTGCTCAAACGTACAATCTTTCCGAACTAAAAATGCTGTATTCTTCGCATTCACGTACTCCGTACGGCCATCTGCTAACATCTCCCACCAACCGTCGTAACATAATTGAAGTACAACGGAATCCATTAAACCTAAAAAAAAAAAAGATAAGATTTCACGCTACAAAACCTAGTAAAAATGAATATGCAGTATATTTATGTGGATGAAATGAAGTATACAATTTTGGATTTACTTCATCTCATCGTAAGCTTCGAAACGATATATTATACGCCTAAAACGGACACATGTAGCCCAAGTTATTACTTTTGGAAAGTAACTTAAATTTAGTGAGACAGGCAGTGGGACAGGTGCCTGTCTCACATAAATCATAAAACCAGCAGATTTATGTGAGACAGGCGCCTGTCCCACTTGCCTGTCTCACATAAAACCAGTGGTAACAAGTGAGACAGGCGCCTGTCTCACACGCCTGTCCCACTTGCTTGTCGCACATATTTTGGTGAGACAGGCAAGTGAGACAGGTGCCTGTCGCACATATTTTGGTGAGACAGGCAAGTGGGACAGGTGCCTGTCTCACATAAAACCAGCAGATTTATGTGAGACAAGTGCCTGTCTCACTTGTTCTGAGCTTCTGTTTTACTCGATTTTTTAGGGGTTTCAATGATTGATTTTCATTTCTCAACTCAAACTAACTACTTTAACAAGTCACATTGTTTTGTTAATGAAAAATAACAACAATTGCAATAAAAACTCACTTCAATTTCGAACTCAAATGATAAAATCAATAGATTAAACGTTTAGGTTATGGTAAGAGTATAAACTAACCTTAAGAAGCTCTCCAATTGATAATTATATCTTCAATTATGGAATGCTTGTTTGATGAAATTTGCTAATTTACTGAGAGTGATGGATTGAGTGATGAAGTTTGTTAAGTTGAAAAAAGAAAAATGGTGGAAGTGCTGGAATTGAAAAGAGAATAATTGCATGTCTTTGTAATTTTGATGAAAATGATGAGGGTAATGTAGTCCAAAAACATGGTGTTTGGCTAGTTATGATAGAAAAAAGTTTGAAGGGTTAAAGTTGAAAATGACCTAATTTTTTTTGTTATTTTTGTAAATTTCCCAAAAAGTGGCGGCTTGGCTTTTGTTTTTAATCCTTTCCATGTGAGGATTTAAGGCGCACAATAAAAGCTACTATAAAAGCTAGACTTGCGGCAGAATTTGAGGAGAATTCGAGGATCGGCAGCCACATATACAAAAACAATTTGCAGCCGCAAAGGAGAAGAGAAAAAATAGAGGAGACAGCGGTTTGAATTAGTTTTTATGTCTGGTTTGATTAACTCTTTTATTCTCAATTTAATTATGTTAAACTAGATTTTTTATTTGGTTGAGGGTGAATTTAAAACCCTAAATATGCTATGCAATTGAATTTTTTAATTTCTATCATTCAATTTATTTAATTGAGATTGTTTATGTTCTTCTATAATTAATGTTTACGATTTTATTCTTATCTTATTTGAGTGGCCAATTAGATAGAACTTGAATAAATTCTATTGCTCGATTAAAATTCTTGATCCATAATTGTCTTGATATTTTAATCATTAATAGCAGGTTGGAATCAGTGATTTCGATTGGAGAACATAACTTAAGTTAAATAATCCGAGCTTGTGTGTTTATTGCCTAAATCAACCTAATATCTTTCTCTACTTAAAGCTTCTATTATCTTAAATTTAAAGAGATTGTTTTAAATTATTTAATAGTTAGAGATTAGATGAAGAGCTTGTTTTGCCTAACGACATACTAAGGAAAGATTGAGACTAACAGAGCTTATTGTTGTCTACGGTTGATAGTTTCAATATAAATTAATGATAGAATTGATATATTATGTGTAGGTTTAGTGGTGGCGAATGATCCTTTAACCAAAGTTTTTCTCATTATTATTTCTTTCTCCTCTAATTAGAGTTTTTATTAAATTATTCTTTTCGTAGTTTTAATTTCTTTATTTCTTGCTATTTAGTTAAAAAATAAAAAACCCCCCTTTTCTCTATTTTTAGTTGGCATTTTCTTTAGTTAAATTAATTTATATTATTATTCCTATTATTATTTTATTTTAAGTTATGCTTTGATAATAAATACAACTAGCATAGTTGATAATAAATACAACTAACATAGTCTCTGTGGGATCGATCCTTACTTGCTCTGTACTAATTATTTATACTAGTAGTAAGGTTTTAAATTTGGTGCACCCTAACAACATTACCATCTTCTCCGAAATATTTTAGTCTTTGATCAACATCTTTGTAATGTCATCTATGTAGAAATTTAATTAATAATGTAATAACCCAAATTCACCCTATAATTTACAAGAGGAATTGGGAATGAAACCTTGTGATATTAATCTTATTAATATTTTCATAAAAATCAATATTGTCCACTGTCAAAATAAAATCTCTAAAATAATAAATATAACAATAATCATCCAAAACAAATTCAACTCTGAACAATAACCAAAATAATGACAATTTATTCATCAAAGAAAATGCGTTAGCTAAAAAATCCTCTTCTCTAAACCAAAAACCCCACATCTTTAAAATTAACTTGCAAAATGTTGGAGACGAGGGGTGAGCCATCAACTTGGTAAGTAAATTCATGCACGAGGTTACCAATAACGATAAAATACATAATAATCATTATAAGGAACCATAAATTGGAAAACAATATTCATTTTACAATCTATTGCGTGAGTATGATAAAATTCATTTTAAGTTAAGTCATCATGTAACAATCATTTTCAAATATTTAATCATCTAAGAAATCATTTAACAATAAAATATTTCCTTTATTCAATTGCTCATGTCACATAGTGTCACATGCTCTCTCGATGACTCAGCTAATCAATATATCACCTATAATATTGTGGCCCAACAATTAATATATCACCTATAATCCCGATGATCCAACCAATTAATCAATCAAGGTATTGTACCCCATAATAATCGTAATGGTAATACAACTAGTTGTTCAGTCGTGTCAATAATAATAACTACGGACAATGAGCCAAAATCTTAAAAGTAATTTTTAATTTTTCAATATCAATCATTCAATAATCTATCAATAATGTTGTAAGACATTTATTTGGCAAAGCTTTTCAAGAATTTTAAGGTAAAAAAATTATTGGAAAATCAAATATTTTTCAAAGTCACTAGAATTTTTTTTTTAAAAGTACAATTTTAAAAGAGGTTCATTTGACTAAAATATATTGTAATTAATATATATCTAATTTCAGAAAATATATAGTGGCAATAATACCATAAAATGCTAACTCAATATAAACAATATTCTTTTCGTACGTAGATATTAAACTTTTTGCATTAATTCTCTTACTTCGATCTGAAGCAATCAATCAATAACCTTAATTATACTAGCTCATGATTAGCCTATAATTATCAAGACAAGATTCTCATAAATAACATTATCAATTCTAACCTTGATGGGAGAGTCAAGCATCTTTAAACCATTAGCACTCACTTAAGCATATCCATTCACTAAACTACACCCAACCATCCTATACGAGCTATTTTCTGTTGGAAAATCACAAATATTAAAAGGAACTACTATGAACATGCATGGCATTCAATATAAAACATCATAAAGTTAATCAAAGTTCAAAAACATCCCTGAATAATTTTTCACAAAAATGTCAAAAAATAGTGGTGATATAAACAGAGGTCTGTTGATTTAAAAATTCATAACTTTAAGTACACATGTTACAAAATTGTAATTCAAGTTTTATCAATAGTCAAAACAATAAGAAATCAAAATTAAAATTTATAAGGCATTTAGTGATGAAACAATAATCCAAAGTGACTTCAATATCGGTCTTAGTAATTTTATAGGACAGTTTCCAGGATTACAGCATCCCAACTCTATGATTTTTAATGATTTTTCTATAAACCTAAAAATTACGAAACATATACAGAAATTAGACATACATATGTAACATAATAGAAGTTGCCATAATTTTCAGAAGTAATTTGAGTTACGAAATAAAATTAGGAATTGAGAACTGCAGCTAAAAATTGGCATTTTCCAGCACCAGTATTCCAAATTCAAAAAATTATTACAATTATTATACCATGAACTTTTAAACAATAAACATGTCAATAGAAAGCTAATGATATCTAGTTTAATAAATTATAAAGTTCCATGCATAAGACTCAATGAAAACAGCAGTTATATAGCATTCAATCTACACTGTTCATAATGTTTCAGAATAATACAAAAACACAACTTCCATTCAATAACAACATGGAGTCAATGATACATCATGCTTTAACAATTTCATTAATATTACACACAAAGCCATTCAATCTATCACATAAAATCTTGAATAAAATCAAAATTTCAAAAGATTATAATTACATATTGGTTTTAATCTCCTTCCTTCAAGACCATGTATCAAAACTCAAAAATTCTTTTTATTGAAAAACACCATAAAAATCTTCTCCTCTTGCCTTTCTAAAAACATTTTTGCGTTTAGTCTTTTTTTTTTCCTCGCCTTTAGTGTTTTGAAAAATAATGTAAGAGCTATTTTTATAAAGCCAAGCCTTTTAATACAATCGCTCATTTTAGAATTTATTTCCTTTTTAAAAATTGAATTAATATATAAATAAAATAAAAAACGATAAGATATTTGAAATTCAAAATTTCAACCTAAAGTACCATATTCTATAAAAAAAATTATAAAATAAAAAGTAAAAGAAACACTTGGGGGAGTGATTCGAGAGTATTCGAGTGAGAACCTTGGAGAGAGAAAGCTAATTCTTAAGCTCTGTATTCTCAACTCTGAGTACTTGTAGTTTCTTCGTTGAATCGATTAAAAAAACAATCTTTGATGTTTTCACTCGTGGATGTAAGTCTTGAAAAAGATTGAACCACGTTATCTCTTGCTCTCTCTGTGATTTTGTTTCTGACTCATTCTTTTCTGTTGTTTAATTTTATGTTCTTGAGTGGTTGTCTGTTGAGACTTGAGAGGATATTGAATAAATTCTGGTTCAATTTTATTGCTTGTGTGCAACTTGTGTTGATCCTAGTCAAAGATCATGGGCAGAGTTTTGGTTTTATAAGATTAGCAATTCAATCAAATCTCTACAGAATCATAGTAGTTTATTTTAACTTCTTTCCTATTAGGATTAGTTTTTTTTATTGCAATTATAATTTAAGGTTCTAATTAGATTCGAATTAAGATTAGAATTAAGAATGTGTTGAGCTACTATAAATAAGTGTTTCTCATTATGTTTTTAAGCAAGTAATAATAAAATTAATTCCAACCCCTGTTAATTCTTCTCTCTCCCCTTTGAATTAATTCTTAAAATCCTCATCTTTTCTCTCTTGAATTCTCTAAGTAAAACCCTAGAACTTAATCATCTTGCCCTAATTCTCAACTTAATCAATTTGTATAAGTAAAACAAAGCAGTTGTAACACTCCAAATTTAACTTGTATGGAGCACATGGTAGTAGGAGGTTGCTTACGTATCGAAATCCTTATGCAAAATCTCAAACTAAAATACCTCAAATTTTATTAAACAAATCAACAAATCCACAAATCGAACACTTGATATTTCTCTCTCAAATCATAAATGTAGCGAAAGTTTCAAAATTCTCCAATTACAAGTTTAGAAGACTAACAAGCTTAAAAGAAATATACACACACACACACACAAATAAAGAAGTATAAATTATTTAAATTATAGGTTATTTCAAATGAGATATATCATTTCATTAAATAAAATAAGTAAAATTATTCAAATAATAAATTAATTAATAACTTTTAAGTAAATCATGAATAAAAATAAATTACTTAATTAAAAACAATAAATAAATAATTTTTAAGTTATAAATAAAATGGTGTAATAAATTATGGAAGATATTATAAATGGACAAATATTTTTCTTGACATTATCTAGTCCCAACTAAACCCACATGAAAATTAGGATTAGCAATCCCAAGAATTTAGGATTAAAATTTGAATTTATTCCATTAGTCCAATCCAAGTAAGCATGCCAAACATGGTACTAATATTTTGTTCCAATAATTAGTCCAATCCTACACTTAATCCTAGCTCCCAAACATAGCCTATAAGCATTAACAATTTGGCAATATTATTCAACACACTTAACTTTTAGCCCCTGCAGCTTTGTTGCAATTTGGCAATATTATTAACCACTGTTGTGTGCCGATAGTGTCACGCACGGAGCTAGCCTTGTACAAGAGGGGGGGGGGGGGGACCTCTTAAAATTGCATCAATGATTTAAGCTTATGCCCCCATGAAATAAATTCAAATTAATGAATATGTCAGAGGGGAGGATCTCGCAGTCATGCTCCGAGAAGCTTTTGCTCACCCTGCTGTGGAAGGAATAATGCTGTGGGGATTTTGGGAGTTGTTTATGAGCCGTGACAGTGCACATTTGGTTAATGCAGAAGGTGACATCAATGAAGCTGGTAAAAAGTTCCTAAATCTAAAACAGGAGTGGCTGTCTCATGCTCAAGGACATGTTGATGAGCAAGGAGAATTCGCGTTTAGAGGTTTTCATGGGACATACATGAAAATAAGAAATCAAACTTGTAAATGACAAACATATGCACTTTAAACATTGGTAATCCACAATCCAAGAATAGAAAGTGACCTTTTTCTGGAAGAAGCGTCACTGGCAGCATCAGGAACTTAAATCAATAGTCACCACGAGTGGCGACTCACCCTTGTCAACAACAAATGTCTTCACAATCTTCTTGTGGAGGGTGGGAATTTCTATAGTGTATGTCCCATGAAAACCTCTAAACGCGAATTCTCCTTGCTCATCAACATGTCCTTGAGCATGAGACAGCCACTCCTGTTTAAGATTTAGGAACTTTTTACCAGCTTCATTGATGTCACCTTCTGCATTAACCAAATGTGCACTGTCACGGCTCATAAAGAACTCCCAAAATCCCCACAGCATTATTCCTTCCACAGCAGGGTGAGCAAAAGCTTCTCGGAGCATGACTTCGAGATCCTCCCCTCTGACATATTCATTAATGGACCTCTTAAAATTGCATCAATTATTTAAGCTTATGCCCCCATGAAAGGTCAAGGCACCTTACAAGTCCCAAAGTACTTTTGTACTCATTTTCACTTCCTTTCCAAGTCAACAGTAAATTGACCAAATATTTATAGTAATTTCCAGTTCTAGGGGCAACTAAGATGGATTTGGCGAACCCAATGGTAGGATTGGAACATCTTTCATAGGTCATGGCTGAAAAATTATTGAAACACTTCAGTATCTTTCCCGATATAATGTTTAAAGAAAGATCCAAGACTTGAATTAATCCCAGATGGCACAATTGATAAGGTATATTTCCATGAAATTTGTTAGATTTTAGGCTAAGAACAATCAAATTTTGTAGACTTTCCCCTATCCACGTTGGTATCTCACCGTACAATGCATTCTTCCCAAGATCCAAAACTCTCAGTTGGGAGCAATTCCTTAAAGATGAAGGCAATTTCCCTGTTAATCTATTGTTGTGTAAATTCAGTGTCCGGATGTTATTTAGGAAACCCATTGAGTCCGGTATTTTTCCCAAGAATCTATTATTTGTCAAGTTAAGAACGAATAGGCTATCAAAGTGCAACCAACAATCGAGAAGCCCTCCAGACAATAAGTTACTCGAGAGATCTAAAAAGTTCCATGTGTTTTCACTGATAGAACATAATAAAGTAACTGACACTGAGAACTTATTTTTAGAGAGATTTAAGAAAGGCGAATTTGAAGGAAGTGGTGGATTTGAGCCCTCAAAGTGGTTTGAATTGATGTCTATACTAGTACCACCAATACGAGTACCATCAAACCTTAAAGACAAATCGGGAAGTTTACCCTTGATATGATTGTCAGAGAGATTTATGTAAGAGAGTTTACTGGACAAATCCCAGAACCAATCAGGAATAGTATCTGAGATTCCAACATTAGAGATGTCAAGATGCACAAGCTGATTCTGAGTTTGAAGCCATTTTGGGAAATGAGGTCCCATCTTGCAAGAGGCAAGACTTAACCGTTTCAGTTGAAAAGGAGGGACCCAATTATGGCTTAATTTCAGAGTCAAAGAGTTATCAGCTAAGACCAACTCCTGCAAGTTGGACATATTGGAAAAAATAGTTTCAGAGATAATACCCGTGAATGAATTCCCATCAAGTGACAGAGACTCGAGCTTCGACAACCGGCTGAGGCTCTTGTCTATTGTTCCATTTAAACGATTAACGTCCAGCTGCAATGTTTCCAGGGATGAAAATCCTCCAAGATGAGGTACTGGCCCCGTGAAGTCGTTATCATGTAAATATAGCACCTCTAGTGAATTCACCACGCATCCACAAGACAGATTTTCAATTACCTGCGAGAATTGTCCACTGAGTTTGTTGTCAGACAAGCCTAACTCTTTTAAGCTACACATGTTTCCAAAGAATTTTGGAATCCCACCTTCAAATTCACTATCACAGAGATAAAGACTTTTAAGAGAAACCATGTGTTGAAAAGCCTCTGGAATTGAACCTCGTAATGAGTTAGAGCCAAGGTTAAGATAATGAATATTCCTACTACGATTGAAAAGCCAAGGGTATACTGAAGAAGAAGGGAGATTGTTGTTAGAAATATCAAGGGTCTCAATAGACGTACTCAAATTGAAGTGCCAAATAAACGATGGATTGACAGGTGGAAGAGCACACGAGCAAAGGAAAAAGAATCCATCAAAGCTACAAGGGACGTATGCTCTTGAAATCCGTATCATTCAAATTTCTCACTCAAATTAACATTCCAATTCCATTCTAAGGAACAGAGATCCTTGACCATTCCAGATTTAATAGACACATTTTTATGAAGGATTAATCTATACAAATGAGGAAATTCTTATAAATGTAGTTAGTGACACTCATTCATCCACCCTCACCAGTCATCCATTCTTTATCCATTCTTTTCTGCTGTTGATTGATGGTACCCATCCTCGTAACACCATGATAACATTGCCCTGCAATCTGCAAATGCATATATTACCCAACCGGTTACTTCCATTTGTGTTTTAACAGAAAAAAGTTACTTTTTCATTGTGGAATAGTTTCAGATCGAAAGAGTGCCCAAATCTATCTACAAGCCCTTGTTGGATCACTTTCCATTCATCGTAGATAATATACCCTCTACAAACTACAGCTCCATTCGATTTCCCAAACTCAACACAATGAGAGTAGGATTCAGGTTTTGTCCTTCTACTGTATTTCTGCCTAAGCTCCTCCCATTTTCTATCTTCCTTAGATCTTCAATTATCTGCACCCAACCAAAATAGATTTTCTTCAAAGCCTCTGCCATTTTTCTCTACCATTCGAACTTCGAACTCTAAACCTTAAGGAAAAATAATTTTCTACAATCCTTTTACACCACCATTTCTGGAAATGCTAATGGACGATAGAGAAAATAATTATATCCTAAAACATCTCTATTAAATATACTTATTTGCTAAACTATAAAATTTAATCCCTTTATACATTTTAACTTACAAGGATATAAATGTTAAACATCATATTTAAGATTTTTTTATTTATAAGAACAAATATAATGTCAATTATATTTAGATAATAAAAAAAAAACACATCAAACTATCAGCTAAGACTTCAACCAAATTCAGACTGATTTTAAATTTCAGATTAAAAAACTAAATGGGTATTAATTCTTCGTGGTTGATTGGGGAAGACTTGTTTTATATTTCAACTTAAGAATTAATTAAAGAAAATTGCAAAAGTACTATTATGCATCAGATTCATACTTGTCTACATATTAACTGCCAACATGAGAGGCTCTATCTCAATTAAAAATAAATTTAACGTATGATCTTAAATAAGTTCTGAATTGGCCATCTATAGATACGCCCTCTTTCAGAATCTGTCTTTATTTTATCCACACGTCCACAAAAGAGAGATTGGGGTAATTGTTTATCCTTATCGTGCATGTTATCTTCTTAGCTAGGGCCACCATGTTTGTATATCGATTTTGAACAATTAATGGTCCCCTTCCGAAACTGAAGCTGTGTTTATGTATGATGTGTACCATCTAAATGATTTTTGTAATATTCTTAATTGGTGTGCATTTGTGTACATACTTCATTTGTGGACCAAACGTAATTGTCCGCTGACTTTGATTAGTTAACTGTTGACTTTGCGTAATGCTTCTCTGAATTTGTTGTCTAGAAGCACGTACATATGTATTACATCATCCTTCTGTTAGCTTAATAATAAGGTGATTATTATCTTACATAATCATGTAAGATATATGATTCTTCCACAGCCGTTGGATTCATCCAACGGCTGTGAAAGAAGTATGTATGTTACATGATCATGAAACATAATTAAAGCCTAATAATAATAATAATAATATATAGAAATATATTATAGATTATATACTTAAATAAGTTCAGTATTTCATGGCTAAACTTATTTTTGTTACCGTTTTATCACAAATCATAAACTAAACTTTGTTGTGGTTGAGTGATAAATAAGCTTAATGGCTATTTGAATGATATATGTGTGTTGCACTGTATTTACTATAGCATTTTGTCTTGATTTTACTTATTGCAATTCCCTATTTCGGTTGACCACCCATTTAGTGAATACTAGCTAAGAAATAGCCTAAAAAATGTCTAACTTAATGGAACAAATTAAGACAATAAATGGTTTTAGATTGGGTTTCCTAAGTTGAGTTAATATCGATTTAAATAGGGACATGCTTAATCTAAAATTAATAAAGAACTAGACATACGGATTTACCTTGTAGGCAATTAGAACTTAGAACACTTGATGCTATATTTAATGTTAGCGTAACAATCGGTCATTGTTAGGGTGCATTTAAATATAAGATATCCAACAAGTGATAGCTGAAAATACGTGAGAGATTCTGCCCAGTGTTATAGTATATGCTAAAGCAACCGAATCTTAATTGGAAAAGCAATCAATATAATTAAGTGAGTTTAATCACCCAACTACTCTATTCCCATTGACTTTGTCCTTGTGTTTGACTTGAGAATTTTCTTTTTTGCATTTTGTTTATTTGCAATTTTAATTTAGTTAGTTCATTAATTTCATTAATTATTTTATTTTAATTTAGACTCATCAGTATATTACTTATTGTGTATACTTGTACATTGACACATATAGTAATTAAAATTACCCAACAAAAGGTAAGGTCCTTTTTAAAAATCATTCATAAAATATATATTTTATTAAGAAATATCCATGTTGTCTAGAAAATTCTATAACATGTTTCATACAACTAGAATTTTAAATTAAGCGTGTATTCACAAGAATCAAGCTACGGGGTTCTCGACAAAGTACAAATGCACCTTAGATATTTTAATTTTTATGTAGTGTGTTTTAGCTTTATGCTTATGTTCACTGAACATCCTGTAGCGAGATCTCTCTTTTATTGTTAGAAGTTTATTCAATACTAATAAAGAGGTGTAAGGCACACAAAAATCCAAGAAATAAAAATTCTAACACTAATCAACAACAGAGCAGAATTTGACCGTCTTTATTCCAATTAGTAGTATAATTAAACTCTAATTGGGTGTAATACCTCTGATTTACTCTAGAATTTCTCCGAACAAGAGCATATAATTAATAAACGCATAAATCGATGATGGACTAAAGAGAAACACATCCAAGTTTCTTTAGGCATATACTTAATAATACAATGAGGATCATATGGGAGCACAACTTTATTTTTAGAAAGTTTCCAAAAATGAAATGAGTACTCTGAAAATTAATGACAAGATGCCATTACCAGGAGACCCTGCCAAAAAAATAGTAACAATTGATTTGATAAACAAAATCTTGTAAGAGGAAAGAGTCAAGTCTAAGGATGAAGAAATTAAAAGCATATGTGAAAGCCAATAATCTTTAGTAAAATACACTATACACTTAGGAGTATTACCGTTTAATTAGTTCCTGAACTTTTGCAGTTTGGCAATATTCAAAGCTGCTGTCACATAAAGCCAATCTTTCATACCAGTCAAGAAGTTGTAGCAACCATGTCTCCACGACCTATTCAGCATTAAAGTTCCGCAGACACCCCAGAATCCAACAAAGAAACCAAGAATCAAGCCCACGTAAAATCCGAGAGTCATAAACTGATCATCCTCATCTTCTAGAGTGTTTGCACCATCATTTCTGCCTGGCAATGGAGTTGATTCTTCATCCGGACATTTGTTTGGAAGTGGAAGGCCACAAAGTTCAGGATTTCCAGCATACACCGAAGCATTGAAGCTTTGAAGCTGAGTACCTAATGGGATTTTTCCTGACAAGTTGTTGGACGACAAGTCCAAGACACTAAGACCATTTAGTTGAGAAAGGCTAGACGGAATGCTTCTGGAAAACTGGTTTCTAGATAAATCAAGGAAATCCAATGAATTTAACTGACCAATCTTTGGAGTGATTGGTCCAGTTAAATGGTTTCTTGAAAGATTTAAAGCAATCAACCCCACAAGATCCATAATCTCTTCAGGAATTGCTCCATGTAGTTTGTTACTCGAAAGGTCAAGACATTTTACAAGTCCCAAAGTACTTTTGTACTCGTGTTCACTTCCTTTCCATGTCAACAGAACATTGTCCAAATAACTATACTTATATACATATCTAGGGAAAATCCAGATTTTATCAGCCAACCCAATGATAGGATTGGAACTTTTTTCTCGGGTCATGGCTGAAAAATTATTGAAACATTTTGGTATCTTTCCCGATATATTGTTTAAAGAGAGATCCAGAACTCGAATGAACGCCAGATGGCATAACTGAAAAGGTATATTTCCATGAAAATTATTAGATTTCAAGCTAAGAACAATCAAATTTTGAAGACTTCCCCCTATCCAGGTTGGTATCTCACCGTACAATGCATTCTTCCTAAGATCCAAAACTCTCAGTTGTGAGCAATTTTTTAAAGATGAAGGCAACTCCCCGGTTAACCTATTGGAGTGTAAACTCAGTGTTTGGATATTATGTAGGAAGCCCATCGAGTCTGGAATTTTCCCGGAGAAGCTATTGTTTGCCAAATTAAGAATGGATAGGCTATCAAAGTTCAACCAACAATCGGGAAGCCCTCCAGATAATAAGTTACTCGAGAGATCAAAAAAGTTCCATGTGTTTTTTATAATAGAACATAAGAAAGTAATTGATCCTGAGAACTTATTTTTTGAGAGATTCAAGAATGTAGAATTTGATGGAAGTGGTGGAATTGGGCCACAAAAGTGGTTTGAACTGACGTCTATAACAATATCATCATATCTTAAAAAAGACAAATCAGGAAGTTTACCCCTGATATGGTTGTTAGAGAGATTTAAAAAAACGAGTTCAATAGACAGATCCCAAAACCAATCAGGGACAGCATCCGAGATTCCATTATTGGAGACATCAAGGGAAATAAGTTGATTTTGAGTTTGAAGCCATTTTGGAAAATGAGGTCCCATCTTGCAAGAGGCAAGACTTAACGATTTCAGTTGAAAAGGAGGAACCCAATCATGGCTCAATTTCAAAGTCAAAGAGTTATCATTCAAGTACAACATCTGCAAGTGGGACATATTGGAAAAAAAGGTTTCAGAGATAACACCTGTGAATGAATTCCTACCAAGTGACAGAGACTCGAGCTTCAACAACTGGCTGAGGCTTTTGTCTATTGTTCCATTTAATCGATTTTCTCCAAGTACTAATATTTTTAGGGATGAAAAACCTCCAAGATCAGGTAATGGCCCTGTGATATCATTGCCTTCTAAACATACACCCTCCAGTGAATTCATCGTGCATCCACCAGACAGATTTTGAATCATCTCCGAGAGCTCTCCACTGAGTTTATTGTAAGGCAAGCATAATCTATTTAAGCTACACATTTTTCCGAAGAATTTTGGAATCCCACCTTCAAGTTCGTTAGAGGTGAGATAGAGAAATCTAAGAGAAACCATTAGTTGAAAAGCCTCTGGAATTGAACCTTGTAATGAGTTAAAGCCAAGGTTAAGATATTGAATATTCCGACTAAGACTGAAAAGCCAAGGGTATACGGATGAAGAAGGGAGATTGTTGTCGGAGAGATCAAGGGTCTCAATAGACGTACTCAAATTGAAGTGCCAAATAGATGAAGGATTGATAGGTGGAAGAGCACATGAGTGTAGGACTAATGTTTTTAGGGAACGGAGCTTGGCAACTACTTGAAACCAATCACTAGATTTAGTGAGATTAATGTAACTCAGGTCTAGGTGCCTTAAAGAAGAAAGATGAGAAAGCCACTGTAGGCTTCCCAAACTAAATAAATTAGAGTTTTCTAGGCGAAGATATACCAATCCTGAAAGGTACTGGAATGGACGAGGTACTTTTAATAAAGATGTACCACAAGAGAGATTGAGGTACCTCAATCTACTAAGGGAACCAATGAACTCAGGAACTGGGCTTCCACCGAAGTGATTGTTACTAAGGTCCAAATGTCTTAAATCATGCAAATTAAGCAAAGCAGGGCTGATTGTACCTTTCAAGACCTGCCCTCGAGAATTTTCATCGTCGGATCTTCGAAGATTGAGCACCTTGACATGGCCAGTTTTATTGCTACAACGGACTCCTCTCCATTTACAGCAATCTATTTTGTCATTATCTCTTCCCCAGGAAGACAGAACGCCATATTCATCCACCAGGCTCTGTTTAAAAGTGAGAAGTGCTTCTCTCTCCTCATCAATGCACCTCATTACTGTGTTGTTAGAATCAGCAATTCTAGGCTCCAATTGAAACAATATCACAGAAAACAAAGCTACATATTCAAGTATAGGGAACAATTTGGATGACATTGTAATTATCATAAGCTTTCAGGATATGTTGTTATATCCAAAATCCTGGAATCCATGCCAATTTATACTAATCTGTATAATAAGCATCAATTATTGAAGCTTAGAAAAGTCTTCATTGTGAGCATTGATTATGGTTAGCATATGACGGTCTGAGATGACATAAGCCAAGAAAATCCTCTGGCGAATCCCAAACAGACAACAACAATACATAGTGTGGATAAAGAAAGTCATACAATCAACATGCATGTGATCTTTGCCGGGGAAAAACGGTAAACAAAGAAAATGATCAGAAAGTGCTGACAGAAAATTGCAGGTACCCATTTTTTAAGGGAACAACTTCAACACCATTCATTAGTCCTTTTAAACAAAGAAAATGATCAGAAAATGCTGACAGAAGATTGCAGGTACCCAATTTTTGAGGGAACAACTTCAACACCATTCATTAGTCCTTTTATATAATCATGTTGCCTGTATGGTTGTCCACCGTGTGGTCTAAGCGGAAGCCAATTGCCTCTTGATTTAGACTCTCCTCTGAAGTAGCTAAAATGTTCTTCTCAACAGGTCTTCGTCCAGGTCAATAGGCCTTCGAAAAAATAAATTTCTAGTGGAATAGAGGTAGATTATGTGTTTTAATGATGTAATGGGGAGTGTAATTCGATGTCATGAAAGTAAATTTTGAATCATGTACCGACAAAATTAAATTTGATTTACTAAATGTAAGGCTATTTATTTTTTATTTTTTGTCCTCAACATAAAAGTTAGAAAACATGTCCATTTATATTTGTGTTCTTACAAATTTTTAATGCTAAAGAAGTAATAAATATCTTGATGAAGAAGATAATATTTATATTTTCATCATTACATAAATGATGTTGAAGTGAAAACAATCCTTTAAAATTATGAATTAAAACATGTAAATCAATTTTATTACAGTTTACAATGGGTTATATGAAATTTTTTATAAAAATTATGGAGATAAATAATTCTTTGAAGAAAATAAAAAGATACAAATAGTAATAATCTACTACTCTATTATCATAGTTTATAGAAATGAATAATAATGCTAATTATTAAATTCATGGGCGGAGCTACTTGTGGGCTGCAACCCGTCCAAAATTTTGATAAATTTCCAAAAATACCATTGTGCAAAGTTTACAAAATTCTCATTACCCTTTCTTTTATTTACAACTTTATCATTCCATTAATTTGCAACTTTGTCCTTCATATAAATAAATTAGTAAAAGTGAGCATTTACTTTGTTCTTTCAAAACCTGCTCTCTTTGTTTCTTGGGTTCTTGGTGCTGTCATGCTCTGCTTCTGCTTCAGTTATTTATCTTTTGTTGGTAAAAACATATAATAAAATTATTTTTTATTTAATTATTTACAATATATTTATTAATTGTATGGTAGTAAAGACTTTAGTTAGTTCTTATTCTAATTTTATTGCGTAAGATTAAATTATTGTTAGGTCAAATCATTGAATTCTAACAATTAAATTTTTAAATTGATTATTGATAGATCATATATTAGAGATAGTTGTTTCTATGAAAGAAAAGAAGAAATCTAAGAGCTAAATCAAATGGCCTGGTTTAGTGGGTAATCAAGACAACACTTCAAAATAAGATGGAGAAGGAGTTTATATCAGATTGTATGATTATCTACAATAAAAGAGAATTGTAGACACTATCGATTCAAATTCAATAATAGATAAATTTAATGCTCGAAAGTATCGTAAGGTACAACCTAAGGAGTTTTTAATTGTAATTGAATTACTTTTAGGATTCGATTTATTTTTTATATATTAATGAACTTTTTATTAAGTTTTATACTCTTAATTGCGATAATATTTGGACTTTGGAAAACATTTAGCCCACTCAATTTTTTTTTTGGCTTTGCCCCTGATTAAATTTTATTTAGATGAAAATAGATTTATTAAATTGAGATATTTTAGACAATATCTTCAGATTTTTTAGATTAAGTAAAAAGCGAAAAGGAAAAAATTGGTTTAATAATTGAAAACTTTTAATAAGTTGAAAAAATGAACAGACTTTAATGACTTAACTGATTGAAATTAAATTAATTAAGTCCACAATTTAAAAAAAAAAGGCCACATATTAAACTTGTCTCTTTTCTTCTCATTAATTTTCTTTTTGAGATATAAGCATTTTCATCTTTGAACTATTGTGTAATTAAACAGAACTTTGGATTGCTACAATTGTTATGCAGGATATTGGGAGAGCAATATTTTCTAATTATAAACGTCATTTGTCTTGCCAATTTACATACATACATACACACACACACATACATACATATATATATATATATAGTAGTTCCCGCACTTTAAAATCCTGAATTGAAAAATTTCTCTCTTTGTCTATATATATATAGAGAGAGAGAGAGAGAGAGAGAGAGAGAGAGAGAGAGAATAATTATAATTTATGTAAATGTTCATCAAAGCAACCTTTTATCTCCCCAACAAATGATATATCCATTTACTAATCGTTTACTTCATTTATATGGTTATGTGACTATAAAAGGATGACTCTTCTCCTTGTTTGTATATACGTGAGATTGAATAAACTTCGTCGCTAGACATCATGTCTCTTATTTGCTTCTCTCTTTCTCTTGCTATATTGTTGAACTCTTAATTGATAAATAATTTAACATGCATCAATACGATTCTTAGCGAAAAAGGTAGTACGGTAAATTTCTCTCTTTTGATCTTAATCATAAAGGTATGAATTGAACTATTTAGATTTTGTCTAAAATTATATTTATATGTTTTTCTATGATTTAAGAGAATGAATCTATGAAATCGCTTCTTTATTAACCGTTATGGTAATTGAATTTATCTATCGTTCCATTCATTTATATTGCTATTTCCTATTCTAATATTGAATTGCTATTATATATACAGTATATTGAAACAAAAAAAAAAAATCATCCTGAAGTGTGATGTATGCAGCATTTTTCTCTTGTCATTTAGTTTTGGCCGGGCCCAATCTACCAAGCTTTGCTCTTTGCTTGGTCTTGTCTTGTCAATGGACTTCCTTCCTGTCGGTAGCTCTAGAAGAACAACTCCAAAGCTGTATACATTACTCCTGGCAATCAGGTGGCCTGTCCAATTCAAACAGATATCAGTAGTGAATAACATCATAATTTTAGAATAATTCCTCAGAAACATATTTTACGAAGGATTCACTATTAAGTATATATCTTACTTCCTTAAGGACTAAACAAATATTATAAGTTTATGTATATGTCGTATAAGATTATATATGAATTTCTTTCTCCATATCTCCAGAACGAGTTACAAAATGATTATATAAATAAGGCATAATTGTTTGTTTCAAAAAACTTTTGAAGGAAAAATAACATAATATATGGAAGATGTTCAAGGATTGAATTAAAATGGTCATTTATTTTATCTCCTTGAAGGAGCGAATATTGAATATCCAAATGGATAATTTGTTTCTTTGAAACAAGTTAAAGAAAACATGCGATCACTGAAAGATCAAACAAAAGTTCATGATTTGATTTTCTTGTTTTTATATGTATATGAGGAGAAAATCATCAAGAATATATTTAAAGAGAACATGTGGTATGTGCAAATATTTTATAGCTCATTTATGCTCCAGCAGTAACATTCCTTGAAGCGAATGTTTATTTGATAATTGTGGGATTAGTGGAAGACATGCCATGATTAAATTTATTGACATTGCAGAGATCAACATTTAAGTATTTATGATTGCAATATATATATAGCACCACACGAAGTAGAACGAATTAGAAATTGAAAATTTGTGAGGAAACTTCAATAATTCTAGAGTTTCTTACATAGTTTGAAATGATGAAGCTCAAATGGTAAATTTGTAAATCAGGCTAATGATTATGTATCAAATTATATAAAATTCAGAAGAATTTTAATCAAGAGGTAGCAGATTGTCTTGATTTTTTATTTTTGTTTAAATCAAGTGAAGATGAATTTATAGAAGCAATTTATTATTTGTTATGATTCACCATTATTTATGCATAAATATTTTATGAAAAGGTCTTCCCATCACAAGGGATAGAAAAGCTATACATGATGGATGATTTGATTTTATGATAATACTATATATCACTTTGCCTCGTCTTAATATTTATGTAATTTGAACTTGAAGTTCAAAAGGGATATTATACAATGTGAATTGTTGATCGATTATTGAATGAATTTGTGGATATATGAAAGTGAAAAATCACAAATAAAATATGATTGTGGGTTGATAGATATGATGTCCTTGAAGAACGAAATGATGAGACAAATAATTAAATATATAAACGCTTGAAGCATGTGATAAATCAATTGATGCAAGAATTTAATTCTCAGGAAGTTAAAACAAAATAATTCAATGCTCTACAGAGACCATGTTCGCATGTATAGCGAAATATTTGATCTTTATTAAGTGATTGAATATATAGCCCCTACTAACTAGAAAAATGAATCTTAAATACTCTTGAATAGGTAAATGGTGAGGAATAAAGAGATCCAAATTGTCCTATAAAAGACATGCTTGGAAATTAAAAGAGAGTTTTAACCCTTGCAGAGACATTTATTAGAAGCTTCAAAATATCTCATTGGGCACACATATTGACAAATAAAAAATATTTAATCACTAGTATGTTGGTACTTGGTGCAAGAGAAAAATTGAAATTGGCATAAGATTGTTGTTAATAAAAATTTAGTTGTTATGATAAAATATTCAAGATCCTAAATCACAAAAATATAAAAGAATATCGATTTATGTGATTAGCCAAAATTTTGACATGTGGTCCATCTGTTAGAAGACATAAAATTAATTAACAAAATATAAAATTTTTAACATATAGTCCATACACCTAAAGCCATAAAATTTCTAATAAAACTTGTATCTAAACTATGCTATGTCAAAGTCAAATTAAAGAATCTATGCACTTATATTTGAAGGATAAAATGTTAGAAACAAGTACTTGAAGTATTAAATCAAAAAACTTGTACTTTATATATTCTTGATAGGGCTATAATCATGATTGTGTATGTTATAGCTATCTAGACTTATAAAGTATAATCACTTTAGTGAAATTTGTTAAAAGCTTGATATGTTGTTATCCACTTCGCTATGTGATTTTATTAAAAATTAAAAATTAGATTTGCAATCTTTGCAAAATATGTTGATGATCTAAAAATGGAAAATACTCTTGAAGAGCTTATGATTTTATTCCTTTAAGAATGAATAAGATTCTAGATGAAAAATCTTGAAATGACGTAATCTTTTTCAACTTATATATTGAAATTTATTACATAGAATTCTGATATAATAGAAATATCAGAAGTATTTCACTTCAATAATTGTTCTATTTTAGAATTTATTGTATACATCTTAGTCCCGAAGAACCATATTTTACTCCAACTTGTGTCTACACAAGGCATTGGAAAATTGCATAATTGTAAATTACATTATGTTCAACATAAACTTAAAAATGTCAAAATAGTGTGAAAGATATATTACACAATTTTCTTGTATATGCATGCTAAAGCTTCATTTTACTTGAGAAGATTAACAAAATTATGAAGATATATGCATGGAGATATTCTTCAATCAATATGACGGTTTTATATTATATATTCAAGCTTTCAAAAAATGTGTTGATCTTGTAGATTATTTAACCAAGGTATTACAATAAAATATGATTGATCATTGAAGCACCCATGTCACTTTGAGGGAAAGTGCCCTTATTGAAGAGAAGGGAGTTACGGATATAGAAGGCTCCATGCACTATATTCTTTTTCCTTCATTAAGTTTTTGTCCCGTTGGATTTTCTTATTAAAGTTTTAACAAGGCAGATTGTACCCCTACCTCTATAAGGTATAAATGAATAGTGTATTCATTTTCCTTCATTAGTCTGTTTCTCATAAGGTTTTTACCAGCAAAGGTTTCAATGAGGCATATTCTTTTTAGGATGAACATCCAAGGAGAAATGTTATCAAATAATCATAATTTATGTAGATGTTCATCAAAGAATCTTTTATCTTCACATCAAACAATTTTTCATTTCTTATAATTTTCACTATCTTAAAAGAACTTATGTCTAATGATATATTTATTTACGAATTATTTACTTCATTTACATGGTTATGTGATTACAAAATGAGAGCTCATCTCCTTATTTGTATATGTTTGAGATTAAATAAAACTCATCTCTAAATATCATGTCTTCTATTTATTTTATTGGAATATTAGTTGTAAACAATGACAACTCCTATACTATAGGGATACGTAGGAATATTAACCCCTTTATTATAGGAATGTAATCTGTATATATATGTACGTGCATGAGTTTGTTAGGGTGAGAAAACTCAATTCTGAAATATATTCTTTACATGGTATCAGAGCTTCACAAATATGGCTAGGAACGACAGCGATGATGGGCCGTCGAAGAGCGCAACATCACCGTATTTTCTCTCGGCCAACGACAATCCAGGGAACATCATCACGCAAGTTCAATTGAAAGGTGACAATTATGATGAATGGGCACAAGCAATGAGAACGGCGTTGCGGGCCAAGAAAAAATTTGGCTTCATCGATGGTTCCGTGATACAGCCTTTGGATGATTCTATGACACAGGAAGATTGGTGGACAGTTAACTCCATGCTGATATCGTGGATCTTGAACACAATTGAACCAACTTTGCACTCAACTATAACTTACAAGGAAGTTGCAAAGGAACTTTGGGATGATATCAAGGAACGGTTCTCGGCAGGAAACGGACCACGTATTCATCAGCTTAAATCTGAGTTGGCTGAATGTAAACAGCGAGGTATAACTGTTATGAGTTACTATGGCAAATTAAAGATGATCTGGGAAGAATTGGGAAACTATGAGCAATACCCGACGTGCCGATGTGGAGGATGCGCATGCAACATCGGCGTAGAATTAGATAAGAAACGTGAAGAGGAAAGGCTACATCAATTTTTGATGGGCTTGGATGACTCAACTTATGGGACGGTGCGCTCCAATATCTTGAGCACTGAACCATTGCCAACCTTGAATCGAGCATATGCTATGATTATCCAGGAAGAGCGAGTTTGTAATATAACCCGCGGGAAGGAACAGCAAGTCGAGGCTATGGCTTTTGCAGTTCAAACAGCAACAAGCTTGAAAGGACGGACCGAGAGTAAAGACAAAACCGTGCTGTGCTCAAATTGCAAGAGAACAGGACACGATGCAGAATCATGTTTCCAGTTAATTGGGTACCCCGAATGGTGGGGGGATAGACCTCGAGGAGGAGGTGGACATGGAACAGGTCGTGGACAAGGAGGACAGAAGCAGTCTGCTGCATCTGGAGGAAGAGGACGGGGTGGACAGATTCGGGCCAATGCAGCGCAGGTCACAACACAAGGAAGCACGGCTCAAGGACAGAGAGTGGAAGCAGACAAAAGTGGATTGAATGGACTAAGCAACGAACAATGGAGTTTATTGCTTAATTTATTAAATGGGCAAAAAGAAGGGAATCAAGGAAGGTTGAACGGTAAGCATAAAATAATTGAATGGATAATTGACAGCGGGGCCTCTCATCATATGACAGGAAGCCTTAAGTCGATGAGTGATGTGAAGAAAATACTCTCATGTCCTGTTGGGCTACCAGACGGAAAGGAAACAATAGCGGATAAAGAAGGAACCATTGTTTTGGATAAACATCTAAAACTAAATAATGTGTTATATGTGCCTAATTTGAAGTGTAACTTAATTTCAGTAGCACAGTTGATTAAGGAGTCGAATTGTATAGTCCAGTTCACTAATAAATTTTGTGTTATACAGGACCACAATTCGAGGATGCTGATTGGTGCGGGTGAGCAGCGCGAGGGGCTCTACTACTTTTGGAGCTTAACCTCAATCAAAGTTATGAAAGTAGCAGAAAACGACTCAGTAGATCTTTGGCATCAAAGGTTGGGCCATCCTTCCAACAAGGTCATTAGGTTGTTACCCATCGTTAATAGAAATAACAATAAGTGCACTGATGAATGTGAAGTTTGTGTCTGAGCAAAACATTGTCGAGAAGAGTTTGTATCAAGTGATAATAAGGCATCCAATGTTTTTGAGAAAATTCATTGTGATTTATGGGGTCCTTATAGAACTCCAACTTTTTGCGGTGCATATTATTTTTTGACTATTGTTTGACGATTACTCTAGAGCAGTATGGGTTTATTTGTTAAATAATAAAAGCAAGGTGGCACGAACGATTCAGAATTTCTTTGCTATGGTTTATAGACAATTTAATAGACATGTGAAAATAGTGCGTAGTGATAATGGAACTGAGTTCACTTGCTTGGATGATTATTTTGTGGAGAAAGGTGTAATACATCAAACTTCATGCGTTGGGACCCCTCAACAAAATGGGAGAGTAGAACGAAAACATCGTCACATACTCAATGTAGCATGGGCACTGCGTTTCCAAGCAAATTTGCCCATTGAATTTTGGGGAGAGTGTATATTGACAGCTGCATACTTAATCAATCGAACTCCATCCGACTTGTTACAAGGGAAAACACCTTATGAAATATTGTTTGGTGAAACCCCTTCGTATAAAAATATCTGAGTGTTTGGATATTTGGCTTATGCTCATAATCAAAGGCATGGAGGAGATAAATTTGCCAATCGAAGTAGGAAATGCATTTTTATTGGGTATCCTTATGGAAAGAAAGGCTGGAGCTTGTATGATCTGGACTCAGGTGAACTTTTTGTCTCAAGGGATGTTGTGTTCAAAGAACATGAGTTTCCTTATGTGAACAAAGGCACTAATCAGCAAGGCAAAACGGAAAATAATGAGTTAGATAGCTTGGTTGCCGAAGAGGAAATTATATGGGGAGCTGCTGTGAGTGAAAACTTGGCCATGGAGCACCACTCTAGGATGCCAAACCAAGAGGAAGATGGTATAAGAGATAACGAGCAAGAAGCATCACATGGGCAAGAGGATCAAGAAGGTATAAGGGATGTAGATTACAGGCAATCTACTGAAACACCTAAATATGATGAACAAGGTCTAGGAATATCTATAGCAAGGGGGGGTGCCAATGAGACTATGGACGATGAGCAATCTGAAATCGTGTTGGGGCGAGGTTGCAGGCAACGACAACAATCCACCAGGTTGCGAGATTATGTCTTACACACAGTACAACGGTTGAGCTCCTCCTCGAGCCCCTCTGCAAGCTCACTTGGCCATACGCATTCCTCAGGTAGTCCTTATCCAATAACACATTATGTGAACTATGATAAGTTTTCATTACGACATCGTGCTTTCTTGGCAGCTGTCACTGCAGGTGTTGAGCCCTGCTCTTTTACTGAAGCGGTCAAAGATAAAAAATGGAGAGATGCAATGAAGAAAGAGATACAAGCACTTGAAGACAATGAGACATGGACTGTAGAATCATTACCACCAGGAAAATGAGCTAAAAATTGTAAATGGGTATACAAGATCAAATATAATGCTGATGGAACCATTGAGCGCTATAAGGCTCGATTGGTAATACTCGGGAACAAGCAAGTTGCAGGGATTGACTACAATGAGACGTTTGTGTTGAGTGTTAGAAAATGCATATTTATAAAGGAGAAAACCATCATTTTACATTTCAAGTCTTACTAACAACCCTGACTTTTATGTATTTAACATTCTTGTGGTTTAATTACGTATGTTTTATTTTAATTAAGTAATTTATGTATTTTAGAGGCATTATAGTCATTTCACAATAAAGGAGAGATCAGACGGCAAAACGGACATCACTTTTGAACTCAGGACGGTCGAAAACCTTAGGAGGAGTATAAAAGGAAAAATGGCACTATTCACATGTACGGAACTATTCACGGGTACAGTACTGTCTACGTTACTGTTCACGACACTGTTCACATAGACGGATCGATGACGTGGCATTGACCGATGATGTGGCATTGACTGATGAGGTGTCACGATCCTGTTGGACTAAAATTCTTATATACTATTGATGGTGACGTGGCAGCATATTAGTGGACGAAAAATCTCGCGTACGGTGCATGCATCACACAGGATTATTTTCAACCAAACCGCGTTACTGTTCATCCGGGTCAAACCGTGTTACTGTTCATCCACGTGGTCAAACCGTGGACTGTTGACTGATGACGTGGCGCAATCCTGAGCGTCCAAACTGTTTTTAATCCGATGGCCATGATTTACTCCATGTATCTATAAAAAGGGGGCCTCCCCCCCTAATTTGATATCTCTGAATCCATTTTTGGGATCCATTTTCTGTAATTCCCTCTCTATCTTGTATTTTCTTCAGTATTTTAATAAATTCCCATTTTACCCCTAGTTCAATTATGAGTAGCTAATTTCCTTTCAAGCTTGGGTTGAAGGTGAAGTCTCAACATGTGTCATGGGCTTTATTTGGTAAATTTATTTTCTCTTCCCCTCTAGTTTTTGTGGATGTTTTGACTTCTCGTCGACAAATAATACTAATCTTGTCTAGTACCGCCTTGGTTTCACCGGCTCTCTAGTACAAGGTTATTATTATTTGGCACGATAAGCCCTTAGCACCATATTGATTAGAGCGTGGTTCATGAGGTGTGGATTCCCCCTTCATGATTTAATTGGCATTAATACGGATTATTTAGCCCATGATGCATGTTGATACGGATCCGAATACCCAAGTACGTCATTTCAATAGAATTATCTTCAATTTATTCTCGCCATTGCAATTCCAATTTTAGAATTTATTATTGCCATTTCAATTCCAATTTTAGGATAATTTAAATCACTTCCACCACAATTCCAACCACCCGTTTACAAAATTAATTCTACATATAATTAAAATCCACCTCCTCGTGGGATCGACACTCGTCACCATTGATCTACACTACAATAGATTCGTGCGCTTGCGAGTACATTAAAATTTGCACAACAGTTTGCTCCAGTGGCAAAATTGGTTACAGTTCGAGCTCTTCTGGCAGTAGCAGCAGCTAAGCATTGGGAACTTCATCAAATGGACGTGCATAACGCGTTCTTACACGGCGATTTGGAAGAAGAGGTGTACATGCGTATGCCTCCTGGTTTTCATTTAGAAAACCCAGGGATGGTATGTCATTTAAAGAAGTCTTTGTATGGATTACGACAAGCTCCCCGATGTTGGTTTGCGAAATTGGTTACTGCTCTGAAGAGTTATGGTTTCGAACAATCATACTCGGACTCCTCTCTGTTTACTTTGCGCCAAGGCAAGGTACAAATCAATGTCCTTGTATATGTTGATGATATTGTTGTGTCAGGTAATGATCATGCAGCCATTAAAGTTTTCAAGGAATATTTGAGCAAATGTTTTCATATGAGGGATCTAGGAATGTTGAAATATTTCCTCGGAATCGAAGTAGCCCGAAGTCCTACAGGAATTTTCTTATGCCAACGTAAATATGCGCTGGATATTATCTCTGAAGTTGGTCTACTCGGAGCTAAACCTGCATCTTTTCCGCTAGAGCACAACCATAATTTGCCTTTAGCCGATGGTGCTTTCTTATCTAGACCTGAAAGTTACAGACGTTTGGTGGGCCGACTTATTTATCTCTCTGTTACACGTCCCGAGCTGTCTTACAGTGTGCATGTGTTGGCACAATTCATGCAACAGCCACGAGAGGAACATTGGGCGGCTGCTCTACGTGTTGTGCGTTACTTGAAAAGGAATCCTGGTCAAGGAATAATGTTAAGATCAGACTGCGACCTGCAACTATCAGCTTGGTGTGACTCAGATTGGGCAAGTTGTCCATTAACTCGTCGTTCTTTGACTGGATGGTTTATTCTCCTCGGCAATTCACCAATCTCTTGGAAGACGAAGAAGCAACATATTGTCTCTCGATCGTCGGCTGAGGCAGAATATCGATCTATGGCAGCAACCACTTGCGAATTAAAATGGTTAAAAGAGCTACTCTTGACACTTGGCGTGGAGCATTCACATCCAATGAGGCTATATTGTGATAATCAGGCAGCCTTACACATTGCAGCAAATCCAGTATTTCATGAGCGGACCAAACATATTGAGATAGACTGTCATTTTGTTCGTGATGAGGTTCGCTTTGGTAACATTCAACCAGCTTATGTCTCGACCCATGCACAGCTGGTTGATATATTTACGAAGGCATTGGGTAGACAACGGTTTGAGTTCTTCCTTCGCAAGTTGGGCATTCAGGACTTGCATGCGCCAACTTGAGGGGGGGTATTGGAATATTAGTTGTAAACAATGACAACTCCTATACTATAGGGATACGTAGGAATATTAACCCCTTTATTATAGGAATGTAATCTGTATATATATGTACGTGCATGAGTTTGTTAGGGTGAGAAAACTCAATTCTGAAATATATTCTTTACATATTTTCTCTCCTTCTTTTCTAATATTGTCATGCTCTTAGTTAATAAATAATTTAACACGTATGCAATTATGCGCCACTTTACAAGGGAAAGCACAACAAAATTCACTGTAACTGACAGTTAATCTAAAATTAATCTCCCATAGCTCTTTAATTATTTAACAAAGCAACAATAATTAGCCATACAAAAAGATTAATTCCGAGTTAGTATAATTTAGCAAAACCCCAAATTAAACCACAAGTCATTATTACCATTCAAAAATGCTCGCCATCACAGCAAGCATGTGATCCACGGCTGTAAATAATTACCGAGAAAAGCATCAAATAAAGTTTCGTAGTTCACTGGATATCTACTCTACAGCCAGCAACAACAAAAATATTAGCAATTAAATTAAAATAAATAAATAAGTGGAAAAAAAAGAACAAAGAAAAATGATATCCAGCCAATTGTTGTAAATAATTACCGAGAAAAGCATCAAATAAAGTTTCGTAGTTCGAACATTTGTTGAAAATGCACGTGAGATTGTCTTTATTTATCACATGTGTTTATTGGTCGTAACACTCTTTTTAACACCACTCTTTTAGTCTCTTACGTATTATTGCATGGTTTTAAGTGGTTATTTCCATCAGAACTTACATGTAAGTACTTGAAGGCATGTAAGTTCTGATGTAATTTTTTCCTCTAATTTATTGCTAGGGATGTAATTTATGTCTCTTAATTAAAAAAATTTAGGTTTGGGCTTTGAATATTTGATTATTAATTTTGTAGCATTTGGATACTGTGGAAGAGAGTGTATTAATTATGCCCATGTATTGCAGTAAGATAGAGATCTCGCTATTTTGTTAGTGAAGATTTTCAAACAATGGTTGATAGACCCCTAGACTCTGCTATAAAATATATAAATTCAGACTTTCTGTAGATTTGAAATTTAATTATAGTGCCAACAGTAACCTTCTATTTATTAATTCCAAAATCTAAGCAAATCCCATAATTTATCCCAGCTCCGAAACATAATCTAAATAAAAAGTTGTCCAAAATTTTGACTTCACCAATAAAAAAACAATAGGGTTATTTTAAATCCAATCTTAAAAGAAGCCCAGCCCATGTTCTGAGCTCTCGTGTTTTTTCCCATTTTTTAAATTTCCCTCAAAAAAACAGTGTTTAATGTGAATTCCGAGTGAAAAAAAGAAAAAAAAATCCAATTTTGACAAAAATGGAATACGGAGACGCCATGGAAGTGGAAGTGGAAGCCACTGCTACTCCTTCTTCTTCTTCACCTCTCGATCTCCACTCTCTTCGCAGGTGTGTATATATATATATATATACATGTTCATCGCCATTTTTTTAATTTTGTAATTTTTTTATTTGTAAAAAATATTATTGTTACTTGAACGTAATTTTACTTAATGTTTGTATATATATATATATATATTTTTTTTTAAAAAAACGGCAATTATGCCCAGCATTAAGGCTCTTTAGCTTCATGGGAACAATTTGACAGGGAAACTTGAAATCTCAGATGGGTTTTATGAAAAAATGGGCAGGCGTTTTAGAGCTTGGAATAATCCAAATTTGTGTTACAAGGCTGAATTCACATCGACAAGTACTCATGTTCCTTACGGAGTGAAACCTTGTTCGAGCACATAGCACAAGAGGAGAGATGTTTGTTCATATATCTCAATATGAAAATAAAAATTTAGACTGCGCCATTCTTTTAGTCTCATTTGAGTTATATTCTTAAATACACTTAAATATTGCATGGTTTTAAGTGAAGAATATAACTCAAATGAGACTAAAAGAACGGTTTTAAATGAGATTGTTACCATCTTGCCACTCTATTCAATGGCAACCCCACTTTCCGTCCAGTGCGAGTTCTTTTCTAGAACATGGATACTTAACACCATTCTTTTAGTCTCTTACGTATTATTGCATGGTTTTAAGTGAAGAATATAACTCAAGAGGCAATTGGCTGGATATCATTTTTCTTTGTTCTTTTTTTTTTCCACTTATTTATTTATTTTATTTAATTGCTAATATTTTTGTTGTTGCTGGCTGTAGAGTAGATATCCAGTGAACTACGAAACTTTATTTGATGCTTTTCACGGTAATTATTTACAGCCGTGGATCAATTATTTGAAATATGTCCTTAATTCAATTATTTTTTTTTCCAATTGACATTAATGACTTATTTTATAAAATGAGTAAATTATATATTTATTATATAGATTAAAAACATTAGGGGGTAAAATGTTATTACTTTAATTTATTTAAAAAACCTTCTAATTAAAAAAAGTATATCAATCTAATATAAAATTGTCACTAGTATTAAACTACTTAAAAAAAACAACATATAGTAACAATGGTCAACATTTTCATAAACTTTTTATGTGAATTTTGAGATTTTATTTATTAGTTATATTAACTAAGATCAAATTTGAATATTTTGAGGAGCTTTAATTTGATAGAAAAATCATCAACCGGTTCATCAAAGAGAGTCAGAGCGTATGACAAAGAAACGACGACACCCAAAATACATTTTTGTTGGGTTGAATTTAGTTTATTATTGAAGCTTTTGACTAATAATATTTTTATAATTTAAAAAGAGGAATAAATTTGAATTGTTTAATTTATTAAAACCTCATAATTAAGTACTTGACTTCAGACATTAAAGTTTTACCGACAATTTTTAATTGATTGTGATTACATGTATTCATTTATTTCAGCTAAAATCCTCAATTAATATATTAATCCTTATATAATCATTGTATAATTACATTTTATTAGAGTCAGATTCCATAATTGTAAAATAATGTTTTTATTTTTTAATTACCTTTATTTTCTACTCTTTTTATATAACCATTTTTGTTTAAAGTACCTACTTATAGGGATAAGATTTTTTGTGTCCCCCTTATTTGATGCACTTTTTTCTACATATGAATTTTTATGTTCACTTTAAAATATAATTTTTTTTAATTTAGTCCGGAGTAATACAAATTCCTGAGTCCGCCCCTGTATTTGTACTTGCAATAGAAAAGAAAAGATATTATATTGTAACTGCCAATGAAACCAACTGTTTTCATAGACCAGTGTCAGATTAATTTTCGGAATGTTGTTGTTTGCTCTTGATAACTGCTTTTCTTGAACCAAAAGTGCTTCTTGTTCAGCCCTTACAAAGTTTCATTATCACTCACTTATTTCAGCTTCTTATGCTGATGAGAAAGCGCTGATAGAAAATTTCAGGGACCCAATTTTTAACGGAACAACCGCGAAGTCCAAGCGGCAGCCAATAGCCTCTTGAATTATATTCTTCACTGAAGTAGCTAAAATGTCCTTCTCAACAAGTCTTCGTTCAGGTCAATAGGCTTTCGGAAAAATAAATTTCTAGTGGAATATAGGTAGATTATGTGTTTTACTGATGTAATGGTGAGTGTAATTTGATGTCATGAAGTAAATTTTGAATCATGTACCAACAAAATTAAATTTGATTTACTAAATGTAGGGCTATTTAATATATATTTTATTTTTCTTAACGTAAAAAGTCAAAAAACATATACTTTTACATTTATAATCTTATAAATTTTAAATGTCAAAATAAGAATAGTTTTTCAATCTAGTATCATAGATTGGAGTTATAATCTAGGAGACAATCTGTAGCCATTGGATCGAATCCAACGACAACTTATAGTTTTACAATTTTTAATATTAAAATGTAAAGCTGCTTTTAAATAGAGAACTGATCTTTCCCTCACCGGATTCTTCATCATTTGATTCAAGCAAAAAAGAACTAATATTCACAAATCACCATTTGGGATTTCCACTTTTCCATCATCCATTTTAGTATAACTTAAATCAAGGGGAAAAAAGGAATAAAACAAGCAGATGATTACACATTCACACTGATTTCCATTTTGTCACCATTTCTTGCCGATGTTGCCGTAATTTTTTTTTTTTTTTTGTTCATCACAAACTTTGTAATTTTTTAATATTGAGAGCATAAAAAGCAATGAGTTCATGATCGATGATTTTAGTAAATCAATCAGGTGATCTTTGCTCAATACATTCGAAAGCTAATTAGAAAAGAGTTTTCTTCACCGGCAACTATAGAGAAGTGCTGGAGCAGGATCTCCAAACTCCAGTCAGGCATCAACATCCATAAAAAACTCACAAAACTTTCTCACTTATTCACCTTTAGTCTCTTCGTTTCTCTTTTTTTTTTTTTGCTTTCTTCTTCTTCGAAAGCAGCGAGCCCTTCCAATCCCTTCTCATGTGGCTCTCTTTCTCTCTTCATCGGCCCCTTCGCCACCTCTCAACTCACCAGTGGTCATACCGCGTCGGTCATGGCCCAACCGTTGAAACCCCTCCTATCCAGATCCAAACATTAAAAGGAAGCCGCAAAAGAACCGATCTTTAACCCCCCACAGTTCGGTTCCGATCATTAAAAACTCAAATGGGTCAATTGGAATTATGTTATATTATGTTATTTTTCCATTTAAATTTTTCAAAGAAACAATTTTGCCTTATTTATATAATCATTTTCTAACTTCTCCTTGGAGATATGGAGAACATTCATATATAGTCTTATATGACATATACATAAACTTATAATTTTTGTTTAGTCCTTTGGAAGTAAAATATACACTTAATAGTGAATCCTTCATAAAATATGTTCCTGAAGAATTATCCTAAAAGTAGAAACGGCGGCTGTACGATGAACCAAACAACAGAAGAAATTTCTCACTCTTAGTGGACCCCACACATATACGAAACGTTTCTTCTTTTACCAATAGGATTTGGCGATTTGGCAAGTCAACGAATCAACGGTTTCGGCCGCGCCAATTTTGCATGCAAAACAAAACAAAAAAAAGTCCAATGAGTCAAAGAAGGGCCCCACAATGACAGTAGCTGGCTTCAACGCGCGAGGACACAAAGATCCCTTTGTCCAATTACGTGTCACTCATTTCCAATATTACCCTCAACAAAATGACAAATTACCTCAATCTTTAGCCTGCTTTCTGAAAACAAAATTTCACTCTCACTAATTTCGCTTTCCCAATCTGATTCAAGATCTCGAAACCCTAGAAATGTGTGTCATAATATCGTTTTAGCTCAATCTGAGGGGAGCAATAACTTCAGGTACTCTCATTTCGTACTGTTTGGCTTCCTAGAAAGCCACATTCCCCCAATTTTCCGGCATTTTATCTCTGTTTTATGCACATTCTTCCTGTTTATCACTTGCAATTTTATTTTTTTGGTTTTTTTTTTAAATCTAATGTGAGCTGAATTTTAATGTTAATTTTAATTTGTATTATGATTAATTGCGCTTTAATTTACAAGTTAAAGAAAATACATGAAATAGTAAAGGATCTACTCAATGATTACTTCCAAGAGAAAGACAAGCAGATTCATCCTCGAAAACTCTTTATTAGTCATTTCTTAATTTTCTAGTTTGTGACAACTGTGAATGGGGATTTTGGAAGCCTTTACAGTCTCATTCAAGTTATTTACCATTTATATGCTGTGTCTGACTGTGTGTGAGTGATTCCAACTTTAAATTAACAAGCACCGACCATGATATATTTTGCAGATTCTTACTTTTTTCCACTCTGTTCTTAAGCAAAGTATTGTTTCTGCATCGTGTACAAGTTCCATAATATCAAGCTAGAACTTTTCCCCCATTTTTTTTCCTTTCCATTTTTTTGTACCTCTAAGAAGAAACAAGAATAGAATTTTAATACCTATGGTCTAATGGATTGAATCAATAGTAGATTGCTGATAATTATATCATTCCATGAGTAGGATGACTCTAATTTTGTAATGTCTAACCTCATTATGTTTTCTCAGCATATTGATTTTCACTCCCTTCATTTCCATTTGATGTAACTCTCATATGTTATTCTTCAAGACCTGCATGTTTTTCCTTTTCTTCCAGGAGCTGACATGTGATACTGTATGTTTAACCTTCAAATGAGCAGACTCTGGGTGTAGTTGCCTCTCCGGAGCATGCAGCTGAACCTTTGGATGGGAGCATAAAATTGAGTCAGTCTGATTCTTTAGTCCCCATAAAAGAGGAAATTCAAGAATGCTCTATAACTCCCACAGAAAATGGTGACCTTAAATGCATCTTTGATGCTTCAAGAGAATAAATCAAACCATTCAGAAACAATTAAGGTATGACTAGCTTTATCTTTTTATGCTTCAACTTCTGTTAGCACATGTTCTGAAAGGGCTAATGGAACTATTGAAACTTCATGTTGGTGTTTGAGTGCATGGATGAAAATTTTTTTTATTTTGTATATCTTTTTTCTTATTTCTATACAAGGATCCTAGTACTTCTTCATAGCTATTCATAGTTAGTCTCCTTTTGCATTTAACTCCCTGCTCTAATTATGAACAGCTTACAAATGGTAATGCTGAAGATTCCAACTCCAGTCCAGACTATTTGACACTGGAAGCTGGCCATGCTGCTTATAAGAAAATAATGAGCAGCTTTGACTTGAAAAGTGACAGTAAGGGGGAAACCAAAGAACCTGGCTTTACTACCAAGGACAAAAATGTTATCCAAAATTTGTCTTTGAAGACTGCTGGTAAGAGGAGACACAATCTAGACATGATTAAGGTTTAGGTAATTTGCTCACTTCTCTGTAATTCTGATTCTGTGTTGGCTACTCTTTATGATTTAGAAGTTGGGAATTGTGATGCTAGTCCTGCTAGTTTGAGACGTACTGCTGGTCTCAATCAGAGGCGAAATCATTCTGACTCTAATTTAAATGCTGTCAGACAGGAAAAAGGTGGATTCTGTGATGTTAATCAAAAACTGTGTGATTTTGCTCAGAAAGCTGCACGGAAACGGCGCATCAAAGAATCAAAATTGACTCTGACTGGCAAGATAGACTCTTTATCTTCATCTTCATCTTCAGGAGCAGAAGGGAATAGAAAACCTTTTGAAAAAATTGTCAAGGTTGAAAGAGTTAGTCCTACTTATAATGAACATTCTGCCCTGCCTTCACTTTTAGGGCTGCAAGACAAGGAAAGAAGAGAGGCAACCAAGGCACCTTTTGACAAAATTGTCAAGGTTGAAAGAGTTAGTCCTACTGATAATGAAAATTTTGCCCTGCCTTCACTTTTAGAGCTGCAAGATGAGGAAGGAAGAGATAAAATGAAGGCACCTTTGAAAAAATTGTTGAGTTTAGAAGAGCTAGTCCTAGTGGTAATGAATATTCGGCCCTGCCGTCATTTTTAGAGTGTCAAGACAAGGAAGAGAGGGATACAACCAAGGTACCTTTTGAGACCATTGTCAAAGTTGAAAGAGCTAGTCCTACTGATAACCAACATTCACTGCTGCAGGATGAGGAAGGAAGAGATACAACCAAGGCAGAGCCTGATAAGGGATCAATGCAATCAGGAGAAGCTCTAGTGGTTGAAACTGCCACTAATGATGAGAGGTTTGATTTGCACTCAGTGCAGCCACAAAAGCAGAAGGCTAAGAGAAAAATTGAGTCAAATCCACCAGGTGTTCAAGAAAGAGAAGGTTTTCTTTCTTTTGAACTTGTTTCAAATTCATCTATAATTTCAAAAGCTATGAGACAATTGAAATCTGGACTTGGCTCTGACATTCCCAGTTCAAATCAGTTTATGGACAGAAAGATAGTCAAGAAAATAGTTTACCATCATCCAATTGAAGCTAATGAGCCCAATGGTGCTCTGGATGACAGGCAAATTTCAGTTTCACTGCCAAAAAAGAAAATAAAAAAGGAGACAAGTTTGCCAATCCTTGAAATGGACTTATCAAAATCACACAGAGACCCAAATGATAGTGCAGGTAAGGATGACCTCTCAATCACAGACTCCCATTCAATTGAGTCCTGCACTGAGGCTGTGGCATCTTCCCCCTTTACTTCTAGTCACTTGAGAAATATGAAATTAGGTGATCTGAGGAACTTTGTGAAGAAACTAAATATAAAACCATACTCTAAGCTTTGGAAAGATGATCTGATTGAACACATAGCCAACCACTTAGGTTGTCGCTGAAAGTACAAGTGGGCTTACAAAAATGGTTCTCCCTTTTGTTGTCTTCCTCCCTTTTGTCCATGGTCTGTAAATATTCTGTTGGGCTTGGTTCATTTACCTTACAGAAATTGAATGGCTTCATCGTTGGACACCTCAGTATCATAAGGTAAATATTTCTCATGCATAATGCACACAGTCACAAACCATAGAAGAGGGAAAAAAAAATGAGGCAGGAAAAGCTGCTTTAGGATAAATGAAAAATGTTTCATTTTTGTAAACATGTAATTATATTTGTGATGAATGGCTGCTATATATACATGTACATTTACATTGATGTGGTCCTATTTATACTGATGATTTTCCATGAAAATTTATAGGGAAAAATGGAGCAATTCAATTGCCATAGACAGCAGCTTCTTGTGGTTGTGGTTTTGAATCTGAATGTGAGAGATGAGGTGCACAGAATTTGCCCTGTTCGACCATCTTTAGTTAAGAGTTCTTATTACTGCGGTTGTGAAGTCCTCTTTCTGTTACTAGCAAATGATTTTGAGATTTGGGCGCAATGAATTTAATAGATTTACCGCTTTTTTGTTTTCTGGAGAATTGTAAATATATAGATCCCTGTTAATGCCTACTAGTCATGTGTAATGAATCCAACTTTGATATCATACAACCTCAAAGGTTTCTTGAGAATCTAAATAAATATACGTTGGGGACTTTGTCTGTTAGTGTTCTAAAAACTGTATTTTTTTTTATTTTAGTAACGACGTCCATATATACATACATATATATATATATATATATATATATATATATATATATATATATATAAACCATATGATATTAAGTCATATATATTCAAATATGTCCTTAATTCAATTATTTTTTTTTTAATTGAAATTAGTGACTTATTTTATAAAATGAGTAAATCATATATTTATTATATAGATTAAAAACATTAGGGGGTAAAATGTTATTACTTTAATTTATTTAAAAAACCTTCTAATTAAAAAAAATATATCAATCTAATATAAAATTGTCACTAGTATTAAACTACTTAAAAAAACAACATATAGTAACAATTATCAACATTTTCATAAACTTTTTATGTGAATTTTGAGATTTTATTTATTAGTTACATTAACTAAGATAAATTTTGAATATTTTGAGGAGCTTTAATTTGATAGAAAAATCATCAATTGGTTCTTTAAAGAGAGCCAGAGCGCCCGACAAAGAAACGACGACAACCGAAATACATTTTTGTTGGGTTGAGTTTAGTTTATTATTGAATTTTTTTACTAATAATATTTTTATAATTTAAAAAGAGGAATAAATTTAAATTATTTAATTTATTAAAACCTTTTAATTAAGTACTTGACTTCAGGCATTAAAGTTTTACCGACAATAAAACCTGAAATTCTCTGCTTCAATTCATTTCGGCTGGGCAGCACGTTGTGAGCTTTGCTATGCTTCAATTCATTTCAAAAATAAATCAGAACATAATGATACAAAGTCAATTCATTTCGAAAATAAATTAGAACATAAAACATTTTGTGCCCAGGCCAAACACTGATAGAAACAGAGACAAATGAAAACAATCAGGAGTTCACACACACAAACATTGATTACCCGAACCATAGAGTACTTAGTAACGGTTGAGATGTTTATAATGCTAATATAATAATAAAACACTTGGCTTAATTGATGACACGCCCATACTAGACAGGGATCAGAAATTTCGTGGTAGCCAACGACTCTCTTGACCAAGATGAAATGGAGGCTTGTTGGTTAAATATCTAAAATTTGAATTTTTTTAATTTTTTTTTAAATTGCACTTTTGTTTTTTCAATTTATATCTGATTTTCAAACATTTACATTTGAATTAAAAAAAAAAAAGAGTAAACTTTTGTGATTTTTATTTAAATAAAAAAAGGTATGAGTAAAATTTCGTGGTAGCCAACGACTCTCTTTACCAAGATGAAATGGAGGCTTGTTGGTTAAATGTCTAAAATTTGAATTTTTTTTATTTCAAAATTTTTTAAAATTGTATTTTTTTTAACTTATATCTGATTTTTAGATATTTACATTTGAATTTAAAAAAAGAAAAGAGTAAACTTTTATAACTTTTATCTAAGTAGGAAAAGACATGAAGAAGTAAATATTATATCTCAAAACATCTCTATTAAATATACTTATTTGCTAAACTATAAAATTTAATCCCTTTATTCATTTTAACTTACAAGGATGTAAATGTTAAATACCATATTTAAGATCTTTTTAGTTATAGAAACAAAAATCATGTCAATTATATTTAGATATTAAAAAAAAACACATTATACAGACATTTGTATTCAAACTATTAGCTAAGACTTCAACTAAATTTAGACTGATTTTAAATTTCAGATTAAAAAACTAAATACGTCTTAATTCTTCGTGGTTGATTGGGGAAGACTTGTTTTATATTTCAACTTAAGAATTAATTAAACAAAATTGCAAATGTACTATTACGCAACAGATTCATACTTGTCTACATATTAAAGCCAACATGAGAGGCTCTGTCTCAATTAAAAATAAATATAACGAATGATCTTAATTAAGTTCTGAATCGGCCATCTATAGATACGTTCTCATTCACAATCTGTCTTTATTTTATTAACATGTCCGCAAAAGAAAGATTAGGGTAATTGTTTATCCTTATCGTGCATGTTATCTTCTTAGCTAGGGCCACCATGTTTATATATTGATTTTGAACAATTAATACTTTGCTGCCATTGAAATTAGAAATTTCCAAGCAAGGGCCAAACGTAATTGTCCGCTGACTTTGAACGGTTAACTGTTGACTTTGCAAAAATGCTTCTCTGAATTTGCTGTCTAGAGGCACGTACATATGCATTACATCATCCTTCTCTTAGCTTAATAATATATATATTGAAAAAAAAGTTATTTTCATCCTTAGGGTTTAAGATAATAACTTATTTCATCTTTTTTAAAAAAAAAAATAACTCGTTTCATTCTTATTTTTCAAATAATAGCTTAAAATATCCTTATGTGAATTTATAATTAGTTTACTCTGAAATTCATTGAGGGTAAAATAAAAATTTTTTAGTTAAATAAATATATAAAGCTTTTTAAAATAAAAATCTCAAGAATAATTAAATAACATTTGACTTTTTTGCATAAATTTAAAATTTAAGTATAACTTAATCAAACAAAAATAATAATAAAGAATATGCAACACACACACGCACATATGTGTTCATTAAATTCTTTTTTTAATAAAGTCAACAAAATAATAATAATTCTTTTCATCAAGAATCATTATTTATATTAAGGTCAAGAATAAGCTAAAAGATAAAAAAAAAAAAATCCAATGCATTATATTTTATTCTGCAGTATTTTTAAATGTATTTTGTTATGTATTTAGTTTGTATTTTTTTTAAGTAAATAAAGGAGTCCATAATTACTTTTGGTAGAATAACAATACTAATTGATCATTTATTTATTTATTTCGACCATATTAAAGTTAAGAATAAGCTAAAGGATAAAAAAAATAATCTAGTGCTTGTGAAATCTATGGTTTTTTTTGTCCTAAATGTATATTTTACATATTATTTAATGTTATTTTTTCTTTCTTAAGTAATCCTTAAATTTTAAATTTATGTAGAAAACCAGATATTTTTTATTTGTGTTTGAGAGTTTATTTTAGAATAATTTATCGTTATTCAGAAATCTTATTTTGCCCTTAATGAATTATACGGTATAATAACAGTAAATTAATGAAAGAGTGTTTCAGGCTATTACTAAAGCTATTTCCATCCTTAGGGTTTAAGATAATAGCTTATTTCATCTTTATTTTTTTAAATATAACTCGTTTCATTCTTATTTTTCAAATAATAGTCTAAAATATCTTTCCGTGAATTTATAATTAGTTTACTCTGAAATTTATTGAGGGTAAAATAAAAATTTTTAGTTAAATAAATATATAAAGCTTTTTAAAATAAAAATCTCAAGAATAATTGAATAACATTTGATTTTTTTGCATAAATTTAAAATTTAAGTATAACTTAATGAAACAAAAATAATAATAAAGAATATGCAACACACACACGCACATATGTGTTCATTAAATACTTTTTTTAATAAAGTCAACACCTTATTGATAATATGTGTTTTGGGATGTATGGATGTCCTAGAAACAAAACTGTGCGGCCTTTTTAAGGCTCAAAATAGGCAATATCTGAAGGACAACATTTGTCCATGAGGTTCCTAAAATCGCAACTTTTGCGCAATAAAATTAAAACGGACAGCGGAAGCTCTAGAAACCTCGGATCGGCTTCATTCAAAAACGAAAATCAAGAGGAAAGATTGAAGTTTAATTACCTCACTTGCAGTTTCCAAAAAGACTTCGTGAGGTAGGAGAAAACGACTGAAAACAGCAAGCTACGAACACTGCCCAGAAAAATCAGCTCTGCACGAACAGCTTCTGTTTTGCCACGATCTGTGATCCTTAAGCACCCCAATTGTGATGCCTCTAATTAGTCCACACTTAGAAATGTTCTAGGAGTTCAGAGGATTTGGAATCTCGAAATTTCATTTAGAAATGAGAGAGATAATTATGAAACATGAATGCTAGTTCATGATATTCCTCTTCCACCAAATAAAGCACCATTATGTCTAATAATGGCACCAAACATTATCATGTGCAAGACCCACCCACTTAGCTATAATTTATTGAAAGTGATCTTATCACTTAAATAAATTATTTAATCAAATAAATAAATAGCTAAATTAATTAAATTCGTAATTAATTAATTAACCCCATTTTGATCAAATCAAATGGTTAAATGTGGGCTCATTTTGTGACATGTTCTAATGCTTTCTCTTAATCCATATTAGATCCAATAAAAGCCCAAAATTCTATACCCAAAATTGGTCTAGAAGTCCATAATCATATATGAACCCGAACATGTCCAAAATGGTCATTTTACGTGCTCGATATTACATAATGTTTAATGGAGGATTTACGAAATTTATTTTGTTCCTCAAACTATTTATGGAACATCTAAATTTCTATCTTAAATCATATTTAAGATATATTTATATATATATTCATTCTCAATGAATTATAATATAAATATTGATTTTCCTAAAAATAGGAAATTTAACTTCTCTTTTTCTAGTAACTCCTTTTTCATTTCTAATTAGTGTGTGACCTTTTAGGTTCTTAGTTATAAGGTAGTAGAACTATTTTAATGATAACTCTTTATTCATTAAACGATGCTAAACTCTTTAGTCATCAATTAGAACTTTTCTAATGACCTTAAGATGCATTGATAATACGCTTTACCAATATTGATCTTAAGGTTTCTACAAGTCGTGAGTGACACCTAGCAGTATATCACAACCATCCAAATAACAAGAATTGCTGGATCTATAGAACCTATTCCATTGTATCTCTATGTCTTGGTCTCTTCATCATCCATGTCCAGAGAAAAGCACGGCTTATGGTTTATTATGTTAAGCACTTATGCTTTATCTCAAAACAAATCTTAATGAACTTGACATGAAAATATAATTTGAACTCCTTCAAATATATTTCACCTTGGCCAAGGATTTCTCATGCCAATTCATATTATCTCATAGGGACATCCTTTTTTGTATATTACAAAGTGATGAATTCCATATTGGCCATACACTTGTCTTCATACATAACCAACCATGACAGCTATTGCTAGATTTCTTCCGTGATTAGGAATCAATCGTTATGCATTCACATATCAGAGATGTCTATGTATAAGACATCTGTTATGCCTCAGGTCTAAAGACCATTACTAAACATAGTGTCCAATACAATGTATAATAAGCCATTAACACTCAAGACCATATGACTTATTATATTTGGTCAAGTTCAGTAAACTTGTTCTTTCAACAAGTACCTATGTGTTTGACTTGACATCTCATGTCAATGATATGAAACTCACCATCCATTTTAGTATCACATACCATAAGGAGTCATAACACATACTAGTGTTTATAGGAATTTATAATGTCCAATCATAAATCCACCACTAGGAACTATTTTAGAAGTATAGTACAAAGGATACACGTTTCATATTCTCGACAAACTCGAGAATGTGTTCCTTAACTATTTTACTTCTCGGACTATATTCATTAAATTACTTAATGAATATTAATAACTTTGCCATTTTATAAATATCAAAATACTATTCAAATATGATAATTCCCTAAACAAACAAACATCATTTGATTGGCCTTTAGGGCATATTACTAACAATATCTTGCCAGGTTTGAGTTGGATCATAACATAAATACCATTCTCCTGGAGCATTCAGAGAAAATTGCGATTTTAATAGCTTTGCTGCCTTGCTGCATGAGCTTTTGACTGGCAAGAAGACATATGATTTTCAATGTTGCCTTGATGAAACTTTATTTAAGGATTGGGTCGAGAAACATATTGAAAATAATAGGTTTGTTGAGATAATGGACCCCATTGTCGTTGGAATTCAACCGAGTCAAGGAAAAGTGAAGCAATTGCAAATTCTTGTAGTACTTGCCTTGAAATGTCTCTCTGTGTCGGAAGAAGATAGGCCAGCAATAATAGATGCGAAGTTGAGAGATTAGGATCAAAATCACTTGCATACAGCAGGGAACAAAGACAGAGCTCCTCTGCTTCCTTTGTGATCTTAGTTCCCGAATTGGCCATCTTCCTTGGTACCATTTCCTTTGATGTTAAAACCCTTGTTTTAATTTGCCAACTAAAGTCAAAATACTTCACAGGTTTGTGGAAGTTAAATCAAGAACTCGTGTTTGAGAGTGTTAGATGACCGATCATGATCCTCCAGGACCTCACTTAACTGTTTGATATTGGATCAAGAAACAAAGGAATTAACAAAGTAATCAAATGAAAACATAATCAACAAATCACAGAGTCATCAAATACAGAGTAGTTGAGGTTCAACCTAAGATATGGCCCAAGTCCTCTTGAAGAACAGAGCAATATGTCACAGGACAAGAGGTTTCGAGCCCGTGCGACACTCCCGCATCCCATACTATGAGAATAGGCCTAGTGGAAGTAGCACAATATCGACTGATTTCGCCCTGCCTTGGGCTTGTCAGGAGAACGGCTCCAGTTCTCATCCAGTGTGTGTAGGGTTTCGCCTGGACCCCTTTTCAAGGTTAAGTCCTCGACTAGCGACAAGCTCCCCAAACTCAACCGGGTCGGCCTGCCTGAACTCCAAAAAGTCTAGGGCCATTATATTCCCCCACACGCACGCCCCTGAAGCACGCCTCCAACAATTAGCACAACCATCATCGACACTAGCGTACAAGCACATATCTTGGGTGCCACGATTGCGGTTCATGACATTCTCCCAACGCCATGACCATGCACATCCTCGTGCATGAAGAATACGCCTCGCAAATGTGCACTTCCGCGCGAAAACGTGAAGATCGGCTTGCCAATCTCACCCATGAACTCCCTACCTACTCGTCCTCGATCCGGGGAGAGGATCCGCTTGTAGACACTGTCCAACTTAGTGCGAACGCTTGGGGGTGTGAGAACCCGCCTGTTCATCCCACTTGTCGACCCTTGCGGCCAAAAAGGGTGGGGACCTGCGTGGTGCGGCATTGGAGCGCTTGGCGAGCTCGCAACGAGGGCTTCGAGAGATGACAAGCGCGGCTCTGATACCATTTGTCACGGGACGAGAGGTTTTGAGCCCGTGCGGCACTCCCGCATCCCATACTACGAGAGTAAGCGTAGTGGAAGTAGCACAATATCAACTGGTTTCGCCCTGCCTTGGGCTCGTCAGGAGAACGGCTCCAGTTCCCGACCAGTGTGTGTAGGGTTTCGCCTGGACCTCTCTTCAAGGTTAAGTCCTCGACTAGCGACAAGCTCCCCAAACTCAACTGGGTCGGCTTGCCTGAACTCCAAATAGTCGAGGGCCATTATATTCCCCCGCACGCACTCCTCTGAAGCACGTCTCCAACAATCAGCACAACCATCATCGACACTAGCGTACAAACGCATATCTTGGGTGTCACGATTGCGGTTCGTCACAAATAGCTTTGTTGTTATTCACGAACAAGTTGAAATTACAGAGACCTTGTTATACGGTACATAATTAACCAAATCGTAAACTTAATGGCTTTATATACGATCACAATTAGATCACAAAATTCACCACTCGCCAGCCAAATTTAGCTTGGTTTCATTATCCATTTATATAAACTGGTTTTCTTGAAATGGGTTTCTTTTTTTTTCAAAATGAGTTAGATTTTAAGAAAATTTAAAGCATGGCGAAAATGAAGACACAGGTCATGGAACAGCAACATTTAACAGAGTTGAGAGCAGATTCTAATGGTAAATATTATTGTATCTTCTCTGCTCAAGAACACGAGATACCATCTGTTGTGACATAAAACTGAGAAGTTTGCTTGTAGAACAAATGCTGGTAAGCAGCCTTGATTTGTTCACTGTGTTGAAGCTTGGTGAGTCTATGACGTGCGGATTGAATTCTTGTTTGCCTTGCTTCACCTTTGCTTTGTTGAACTTGGTTGTCGCCTAGGAAAGCTTGATACCTGAGACTCGCTTGCTTCTTGTACCTTGTCATGTTCAATGTTTGATTTACTTTTCTTGCTTCCTTCTTCCATTTGTATAAGTTTTAATTAATGTATTATGAAAAAAAAGAGAATGTATATCCTCATGAATCAAAGAAACATGCTGGGAAAGAGTTAATTCAAAGCCTCAATCATAGGGCAATGACGCCATCTCTGTTTCAGATTCCTCCATCTGATGTTGCCAAATGTTCTTTACGAAGCTAAAACTAATATCATGAGAATTGAGAGTTGAGAGAACTCAACAAGAATTTGGACTATCCCTCTGGCACGTTGTGCTATTAATTTAAACGAAAAGCCTTATCCTGAAATGTCTAGAGGCACGTACATATGCATTACATCATCCTTCTGTTAGCTTAATACTAATAATAATATATATAGAAATATATTGGGAAAAAACTCTTTTCATTCGTAGGGTTTGATGCAATAGTCCATTTTATTCTTACTTTTTTTAAAAATAACTTGTTTTATCTTTTTTTTTCAAACAACAGTCCAAAATACCCTTCCGTGAATTTATAATTAATTTACTCTATAATTCATTGAGGGCAAAATAGAATTTTTAGTTAAATAAATATATAAAACTTTTTAAAATAAAAATCTCAAGAATAATTGAATAACATTTGACTTTTTTGCATAAATTTAAAATTTAAGTATAATTTAATAAAACTAAAGAATACTAAAGAATATAGAACACACACACACACACACACATATGTGTGTGTTCATTAAATTCTTTTTTTAATAAAGTCAACAAAATAATAATAATAATAATTCTTTTCATCAAGAATCATTGTTAATATTAGGTCAAGAATAAGCTAAAAGATTAAAAAAAAATTCCAATGCATTATATTTTATTCTGCAATATTTTTAAATGTATTTTGTTATGTATTTAGTGTGTATTTTTTTAAGTAAATAAAGGAGTCTGTAATTACTTTTGGTAGAAAAACAGTACTAATTGATCATTTATTTATTTATTTCGACCATATTAAAGTTAAGAATAAGCTAAAGGATAAAAAAAAAATTCTAGTGCTTGTAAAATCTATGGGTTTTTTTTTCCTAAATGTATATTTTACATATTATTTAATGTTATTTTTTTCTTTCTTAAGTAATCCTTAAATTTTAAATTTATGTAGAAAGACAGATATTTTTTATTTATGTTTAAGAGTTTATTTTAAAATAATTTATCGTTATTAAGAAATCTTATTTTGCCCTTAATGAATTATATAGTATACTAACAGTAAATTAAGGAAAGGGTGTTTCAGGCTATTGCTTAAAAAATAAGGATGAAATAAACTATTATTTAAATAGTAAGGATAAAATAGGCTATTGCATCAAATCTTAGAGATAAAAAAAGCCTTTTTTTTCAAAACTTAAATAAATTACGTATGTCTGCCTCCAATCATTATTATTTAAGTTAATTTAAAAAATGGTTAGAATTTTCTAGTCTATTCCTGTATATAGCCTTTAATTCAATGGGTAATTCTCACGTAAAGCCGTATATAGGCTAGGCTAAGGACCCTTAGGTGGCGTTTGTTTTTTAACTTAATAACTTAAAGTGACTTAACTTAATTAATTAAGTTAATTAGAGTGTTTGTTTTTATAACTTCATGAGACTTTTTAGATAATTTTGACTTAATAAAATAAGCTAATTTTTTTGGCTTTTTACTTAATGGAGAAATCTAAATTAAGTCAATTACTTGTTAATGTCAAAAATATCCCTGTTTTATAATTTATTTTTCATGTCTATCCCAAAACTCACCCATAGATATTTATCCCACATAAAAGTATTTATGTTTTTTCTTTCTTATATTATATACGATAAAATTTGAAATTTATGGTATTTTATATATTAAAATTTCAAAATAATTATGTATTCACTTGAATATAGTTTTACTTATAAATGTTAAAATATTGTTGTATTTAATATATTATTTATTTAACATTCAAATTTAATAAGGATACAAATGTAAAAGTACATATTTTCAGCTTTTTTAAGTTGAAAAAAACAAACAACTTAATACTTATTTTTCGAGATTCAGACGAAAAAATAAACATATTATTCAGATTCAGACATTCAGACATATTCAGAATTCAGACTAATTCAGGTCTATTTAGATTTCAGACAAAAAAACAAACGCCATCTTAGTCTATTTAATGGACTTCATTCACTTCCCTCCATCAAGAAAATGAGAAATTATCCTTATCTTAATTTTTTTAAAATATGGAACAACTATTCTTATCATTATCTAATCATAAAAATGTGAGTAGTCTTAATTAATCTCAAACTCATGAATGTGAGCCACATTAAGAACATGAATGTGAGTAGTCTTAATTCATGTATATCCTAATGAATCAAAGAAACATGCTGGGAACATAGGGCAATGACGCCATCTCTGCTTTAGATTCCTCCAACTGAGGATGCGAAATGGTTTTTACGAAGCTATAACTAATATCATGAGAATTGAGAGTTGAAAGAACGCAACAAGAATTTGGATTATCCCTCTGGCAAGTTGTGCTATTAATTAATTTAAACAAAAGGCCTTATCCTGAAATGTTGGATTGGTTGGGATATGGGAAACCAACACAATCGCAGGCACTTGAATATCTCTTAATTCTTCACTGCATTCTTATTAAATCACCATAAGTATATACCCATTTTGAGTTAAAAGTTATCAAATTTGTGGATGCATGAGACTAATTACACGACCCTAAATTTTTCATTTGACTCCAACTGGCGACTGATGTGGGCTGCAAACCTGCATTAAAGAGGAAGGTGATAAGCCTTCACGCCAGAATTTGGCGGAGCTGCGAGTCTTGAGAGAACACAACTTGCAAAGAAGGAAATAAATTCTGCAAATAAAAGCAAAAAGACTGTCAACACCAGAAGTCATCCAACTTAAATCTCCTACTGCCGCCGTGGATGATCTTCAATCTTCATTTTGAAACAAAATCATATTAGAATCTATTAGAACCTGCAGAGTTAATGAATTCAAATATAAACCAGAGCAAACGGCAGCGTATTGGGCTATCGGTTAAATCCGTTATGAAGTCACGTGAGGGAGCTCGTGATTACTAACTGTAAAAAGACGTTAAAGCTTGCGTTTCTTCATAACTGATTCAAGAAATTGCGCGTGCTAAGTCACGTGGTCACTTGAGTGCATCTCTGTTCTTTTAACGGTCTTGGGCACGTGGAAGAAGGCTGTGCTATCTGGGTTCATTGTTTTGTTACCCCCCTTTACCCCTTTAATATAAAGCTAGTTTTGCAGCTCACTTGGGGGAGTGATTCGACAGTAGGGATGACAAAAAAGTCCGACCCAATTTTTGGCTAGATTAATCCGACCTAAAATTTGAGGGTTTTGACCTGAATTTAAGAGTAAAAAATAGGGTTAGGATTTAAAAAATAAAGGTCCAATTAAATTAAGGTCAAAGTTAAGGCTTTATATGACCTGAATCGACCCGATCCTTACCGTAATTTAATAACAAGTTTATATACTTAAATTATTTTTTTTATTTTTTAGAGGTAAAATTCTTGAAAGTAAAATCTTTACCAGAGAAGAATTTGTGGATGAAGAAGAATGTGGCTTGCAAATTTTGAATTATTTTTTTTTAATGTTGGTTATGAATTATAGCTTTTATTAAACCAATGAACTAATGAACTCATTGTTTAAATTGTAGACTTATGGTATTGAGTTGTATGTTTTTATTTTATTTGTTAAATTGATGAACTCTTTGGTTAGATTATGGAATTAAATTGTGTGTTAATTGATGAACTTTTTATTTATATTTGGTTATTTATATAATTTATGGTTAAGATGTTGAGTAGAGCAATTTTTATATTTATGTTACTTTAAATAAGATTCAAAGTTTTTTAAATTTAACATATTAGGGAATTTAAATTTAAATTATTTAAATATAAAAAATTGGTAGGGCTCGGGCTTTTTCAGAGCCCGACCCGAAGGTGAAACAATAGGACTTTTTGTAGGGCTATGGCTCTTTAGTTGTGTTATAGGATCGGGCTCAGGCTTGGCCTGACCTGAACCTAACCCGATAAATTGCCAACCCTATTCGAGAGTATTCGAGAGAGAACCTTGGAGAGATAAAGCTAATTCTTAACAGTTAATTTACACAATATTTTGTTAATTTTCTTAACGGTCTCCAAACGGAAGTGGCCAAGTGAAAAGAAATGTAACTTCAGATGGATTCTAGCAAAAAAAAAAAAAAGAATTGTGTATTTTTTAAAAAGCCCAAAAAAACAAGTGGTCCGGTGGATAATTTCTCAAAAATTAATTCCAACTCCTGTTAATTCTTCTCTTTCCCCTCTAAATTCGTAAATTCCTCATCTTTTCTCTCTTGAATTCTCTAAGTAAAACCCTAGGACTTAATCATCTTACCTCAATTTGTAACTTAATCAATTTGTATATGTAAAACATAGCAACTGTAACACTCTAAATTTAACACGTATGTAGCACGTGGTAGTATGAGGTTGCTTACGTATCAAAATCCTTATACAAAATCTCAAACTAAAATACCTCAAATTTTATAAAACAAATCAACAAATCCACAAATCAAACACTTGACATTTCTCTCCCAAATCATAAATGTAGCAAAAATTTCAAAATTCTCCAATTACATTCAGAAGACTAACAAGCTTAAAAGAAATATATACACACACGCACAAATAAAGAAGTATAAATTATTTAAATTATAGGTTATTTCAAATGAGATATGTCATTTCATTAATAAAATTATTCAAATAATAAATAAATTAATAACTTTTAAGTAAATCATGAATAAAAATATATTACTTAATTAAAAACAATAAATAAATAATTTTTAAGTTATAAATAAAATGGTGTAATGAATTATGGAAGATGTTATGAATGGACAAATATTTTTCTTGACATTATCTAGTCCTAACTAAACCTACATGAAAATTAGGATTAGCAATCCCATGAATTTTAGATTAAAATTTGAATTTATTCCATTAGTTCAATGCAAGTAAGCATGCCAAACATGATATTAATATTTTGTCCCAATAATTAGTCCAATCCTACACTTAATCCTAGCTCCCAAACATAACCTATAAGCATTAACAATTTGGCAATATTATTCAACACACTTAACTTTTAGCTCCTGCAGATTTGTTGCAATTTGGCAATATTATTCACCACTGTTGTGTGCCGATAGTGTCACGCACGGAGCTAGCCTTGTACAAGGGAAAAAAAAAAAAAAAACACCCCTTCAAATTGCACCAATTATTTAAGCTTATGCCCCCTTGAACTGAATTGAATGCTCCCACAAACTATATATCCCACTTATGTTTCTTTACAGTTTCTTATTTCTTCCGTTCATTCTCACCATACTTGCCAAAATAGAGAGTAATGATGAGAAACGCTGAAATTGGCCATGGCAGTGAAAATGCAATGAAATATTAATGTGCGTTAGTTAGTAACACGTTAGTTGTAGAGTCAGCTGGGTCTTGAATGCGATGGTATGTGATGATACGTTCGGAAAATTGATAAAAATTAGGATAGAAAAGTCGTGTGATATTCTCTGGAAATAATATTGAACAGTAAGAACAAATTCTTGCAAAGTTCGATCTCTTCATTCACATTTTAATACCAATGATCCAGAATCGTACGAATCTACCACCTACTTTGTTAATAAGATTATTCTAGTTTAATTAATTAATTAATTAATTAATTAATTTTATCATCCATTTAGTTGTTTTATTAGTCAATAACTCTTTAAATAGAAAGATTCGTTTTGTCTTTTATTATTTATTCACCCAATGAAAATAAAAAAAAGAGCTAACATTGATCAATAACAGAGCAGAATTTCACTGCCTTTAATGCTGTAATGGATTAATAGCATAATTGAACTCTAACCAGAGTATATAAACGCATAGATGGACGATGGTCTAAGGACAACCGCATACAAGTTTCTTCAAGCATATACCCAATAATACAATGTGCATCATATGAATTAATTTTCAGAAAGATTCCAAATATCAAATGACCACTCTGAATAATAATGGCAAGATGCCATCCCAGAGATACCCTGCCAAAAAGATGGTGAATGAAAACAAAGAAAATGAACAATTAGTTCGTGGAACAAAAGCTTGTAAGAGAAAACAGTAAAATTTAAGGATGAAGAAATTAAAAGCACGTGAGCTGACAACAATGACTGAAACCCAATGTTAAGGAGTATTACCGTTTAGTTAGTTGCTAAACTTTCTTTGCAGTTTGGCAATATTCACAGCTGCTGTCACATAGACCCAATCTTTCATACCAGTCAGGAAGTTGAAGTAACCATGTCTCCACGACCTATTCAGCATTAAAGTTCCGCAGACTCCCCAGAATTAGACAAAGAAACCAAGAATCGAGCTCACGTAAAATCCGAGAGTTATAAACTGATCGTCCTCATCTTCTAGAGTGTCTGAATCATCGTCTGTGCCTGGACTTGGAGTTGATTCTTCATCCGGACACTTATTTGCGAGTGGAAGGCCACAAAGTTCAAGATTTCCAGCGTACACTGAAGCATTGAAGCTCTGGAGCTGAGTGCCTAATGGGATTTTTCCTGACAAGTTGTTGTACGACAAGTCCAAGACACCAAGACCGCTTAACTGAGAGAGGCTAGATGGAATACTTCCAGAAAACAGATTTCTAGACAAATCCAGGAAATCCAATGATGTTAACTCACCAATCTTTGGAGTGATTGGTCCGGTTAAATTGTTTCTTGAAAGGTTTAAGGCAATCAACCCCACAAGATCCATAATCTCTCCAGGAATTGCTCCATCTAATTTGTTACTCGAAAGGTCAAGGCACCTTACAAGTCCCAAAGTACTTTTGTACTCATTTTCATTTCCTTTCCAAGTCAACAGTAAATTGACCAAGTATGTATAGTAATATCTAGTTCCAGGGAGAACTTTGAAGTATTTGGCGAACCCAATGGTAGGATTGGAACATCTTTCATAGGTCATGGCTGAAAAATTATTGAAACACTTTGGTATATTTCCCGATATAATGTTTAAAGAAAGATCCAAGACTTGAATAAATCCCAGATGGCACAATTGATAAGGTATATTTCCATGAAATTTGTTAGATTTTAGGCTAAGAACAATCAAATTTTGTAGACTTTCCCCTATCCACGTTGGTAACTCACCAAAAAATGCATTCTTCCCAAGATCCAAAACTCTCAGGTGGGAGCAATTCCTTAAAGATGAAGGCAATTCCCCGGTTAATCTATTGTTGTGTAAATTCAGTGTCCGGATGTTATTTAGGAAACCCATCGAGTCCGGTATTTTTCCCGAGAATCTATTATTTGCCAAGTTAAGAACGAATAGGCTATCAAAGTGCAACCAACAATCGGGAAGCCCTCCAGACAATAAGTTACTCGAGAGATCTAAAAAGTTCCATGTGTTTTCATTGATAGAGCATAAGAAAGTAACTGACCCTGAGAACTTATTTTTAGAGAGATTTAAGAAAGGCGAATTTGAAGGAAGTGGTGGAATTGAGCCCTCAAAGTGGTTTGAATTGATGTCTATACTAGTACCGCCAATACGAGTACCATCAAACCTTAAAGACAAATCGGGAAGTTTACCCTTGATATGATTGTTAGAGAGATTTAAGTAAGAGAGTTTACTGGACAAATCCCAGAACCAATCAGGAATTGTGTCTGAGATTCCAATATTGGAGATGTCAAGATGCACAAGTTGATTCTGAGTTTGAAGCCATTTTGGAAAATGAGGTCCCATCTTGCAAGAGGCAAGACTTAACCATTTCAGTTGAAAAGGAGGGACCCAATTATGACTTAGTTTCAGAGTCAAAGAGTTATCAGCTAATACCAACTCCTGCAAGTTGGACATATTGGAAAAAAAAGTTTCAGAGATAACACCCGTGAATGAATTCCCATCAAGTGACAGAGACTCGAGCTTCGACAACTGGCTGAGGCTCTTGTCTATTGTTCCATTTAAACGATTAACGTCCAGCTGCAATGTTTCCAGGGATGAAAATCCTCCAAGATGAGGTACTGGCCCCGTGAAGTCATTATCATGTAAATATAGCACCTCTAGTGAATTCACCACGCATCCACAAGACAGATTTTGAATTACCTGCGAGAATTGTCCACTGAGTTTGTTGTCAGACAAGCCTAACTTTTTTAAGCTACACATGTTTCCAAAGAATTCTGGAATCCCACCTTCAAGTTCACTATCACAGAGATAAAGACTTTTGAGAGAAACCATGTGTTGAAAAGCCTCTGGAATTGAACCACGTAATGAATTAGAGCCAAGGTTAAGATAAAGAATATTCCTACTAAGATTGGAAAGCCAAGGGTATATTGAAGAAGAAGGAGATTGTTGTCCGAAAGATCAAGGGTCTCAATAGACGTACTCAAATTGAGGTGCCAAATAAACGATGGATTGACAGGTGGAAGAGCACACGAGCATAGGACTAATGAGTTTAAGGAATGGAGCTTGGCAACTACTTGAAACCAATCACTAGATTTAGTGAGATTAATGTAACTCAGGTCAAGGTGTCTTAAAGAAGAAAGACGAGAAAGCCACTCTAAGCTTCCCACACTAAATAAACTAGAGTTTTCTAGGTTGAGATATTCCAATCCTGAATGGTTTCGGAATTTTCGAGGGACTTCTAAAGGTATGCTACCAGAGAGATTGAGGTACCTCAATTTGCTGAGGGAACCAATGAACTCAGGAACTGGGCTTGCACTGAAGTGATTGTTACTAAGGTCCAAATGTCTTATGTCATGCAATTCAAGCAAAGCAGGACTAATTTCACCTTTCAAGACCTTCCTCTGAGCGTTTTCCTCGTCGGATGTTCGAAGATTAAGCACCTTGATATGGCCTGTTGTGTTGCTACAGCGGACTCCTCTCCATTTACAGCAATCTCTTTTGTCATCTTCTCTTCCCCAGGAAGACAGAACGCCATGTTCATCCACCAAGCTCTGTTTAAAAGTAAGAAGCGCTTCTCTCTCCTCATCAATGCACCTTATTATTATGTTGTTACAATCAGCAATTGTGGGTTTCAATTGAAAAAATATCACAGAAAACAAAGCTATATTTTCAAATAGAAGGAACAATTTGGATGACATTATAATTATCATTAGCTTTGAGGATATGTTGTTGTATCGAAAATCCTGGACTCCATGCCAATTTATACTTTGTATAATCTTCATCAATTATTGAAGCCAAGAAAAGTCTTCAATCTGAGCGTTGCTTATGGGTCAGGATATGACAATTTGAGAGATGATTAAAGCCAACAAAAGTCACAAGCGAATCCCAAACAGACGGCTATGCAAAGCATGTATAAAGAAAGTCGTACAATCAACATCCATGTAACCTTGCTGTGGAAAAATGGTAAACACACAAAATGATGACAAAGCCTCATAGAAACAAAATAAAACCGGTGTTGGTTTTACCCAAACAAAATAAAACACAGTTTATTGAAAATGCAGTTTTGGTATATCTCGTTACTTGATGTTTTGTTTGGGCAGAAAATTTACTTATAAAAAGCTTGTCCTGATAATTTATTAATGCTTTGCCCAGTTAAAGACACGTTGAAAGAAATATGTTTGATGGGATTGTTGATCCTGTAATTCCTGGGGAAAATTGGATGCAAGAGTAACAATTCCAAGCATTCAAATTGCTTTGCTCTTAAATCTGTATCTTAATCAGTAGAAGAACAACCAATGGTGATTGATACTGCGTCGGCGAATAAACGGTTGATTCCTATGAATAACCCTGCTAAAGACCCGAGCCACGAAAATATATGTTTTTAGATCTCGCATTGAAAATCCTTCTCCTCTTTCTCCCTATAGGAATATATTATGGTAAGAGATGTATGTGTAGTTAAATGCCACTTGTATCTGTGCGTGAAATACCTAATTTAAATTGAAATGCGCAATGATTTGGTAGACAAAATTTGATTTTCATTCTTTCTTAAAACAGAAAATGCGTCATTTTACGCCTGCGAATTCCTAAGAAAAATTATAATTTATCTTTATTTTAGCGGATCATCTCGAACAAATATATTATTTTTGGTTGAAGTTTATTTCAGTCTCGTGACAGCAGTGTCCTGATATCTAGTTCCAAAACTAACAATATTTACTTGCAAATATATGGAAAAAGATTGACCTTCGTAAAGGGTATGATAAAGTTCGAATCATCAACTTCAACAATGAGGTGTGAACAGCCCTGCTGCTAGGCTAACAAGCTGAGTGTTTCATATCTCAGCTAAGCAAAGCCTTCATAAAATCCTAGACTAGAGATGTTTATAATATTAATATAATAATAATACCAACGGGAACTATTTTTTACCATTTTTTTTCAATTTTCTAGAACAGAGAATGGAAATTTTTTTAAAGCAAAAATTAAAATACGTGGCTTAATTCATGACACGCCCATACTAGACAGGGATCAGAAATTTCTTGGTAGCCAACTACTCTCTTGACCAAGGTGAAATGAAGGCTTATTGGTTAAATTTCTAACATTTGAAATGGAAGCCCTCCAGATAATAAGTTACTCGAGAGATCAAAAAAGTTCCATGTGTTTTTTATAATCGAACATAAGAAAGTAATTGATCCTGAGAACTTATTTTTTGAGAGATTTAAGAACGTAGAATTTGAAGGAAGTGGTGGAATTGGGCCCCAAAAGTGGTTTGAACTGATGTCTATAATAATATCATCATATCTTAAAAAAGACAAATCAGGAAGTTTACCCCTGATCTGGTTGTTAGAGAGATTTAAAAAAACGAGTTCAATGGACTGATCCCAAAACCAATCAGGGACAGCATCCGAGATTCCATTATTGGAGACATCAAGGGAGATAAGTTGATTTTGAGTTTGAAGCCATTTTGGAAAATGAGGTCCCATCTTGCAAGAGGCAAGACTTAACGATTTCAGTTGAAAAGGAGGAACCCAATCATGGCTCAATTTCAAAGTCAAAGAGTTCTCATTCAAGTACAACATCTGCAAGTTGGACATATTGGAAAAAAAAGTTTCAGAGATAACACCTGTGAATGAATTCGTACCAAGTGACAGAGACTCGAGCTTCAACAACTGGCTGAGGCTTTTGTCTATTGTTCCATTTAATCGATTTTCTCCAAGTATTAATATTTTTAGGGATGAAAAACCTCCAAGATCAGGTAATGGCCCTGTGATATCATTGCCACCTAAAGATACACCCTCCAGTGAATTCATCGTGCATCCACCAGACAGATTTTGAATCATCTCCGAGAGCTCTCCACTGAGTTTATTTTTAGGCAAGAATAATCTATTTAAGCTACACATGTTTCCGAAGAATTTTGGAATCCCACCTTCAAGTTCGTTAGAGGTGAGACAGAGAAATCTAAGAGAAACCATTAGTTGAAAAGCCTCTGGAATTGAACCTTGTAATGAGTTAAAGCCAAGGTTAAGATATTGAATATTCCGACTGAGATTGAAAAGCCAAGGGTATACTGATGAAGAAGGGAGATTGTTGTCGGAGAGATCAAGGGTCTCAATAGACGTACTCAAATTGAAGTGCCAAATAGACGAAGGATTGATAGGTGGAAGAGCACACGAGCATAGGACTAATGATTTTAAGGAATGGAGCTTGGCAACTACTTGAAACCAGTCACTAGATTTAGTGAGATTAATGTAACTCAGGTCAAGGTGTCTTAAAGAAGAAAGACGAGAAAGCCACTCTAAGCTTCCCACGCTAAATAAACAAGAGTTTTCTAGGTTGAGATAGTCCAATTCTGAATGGTTCCCGAATTTTCGAGGGAGTTCTAAAGGTCCGCCGCAAGAGAGACTGAGGTACCTCAATTTGCTGAGGGAACCAATGAATCCCAAACACACAACAATTCAAAGCACGGATAAAGAAAGTCGTACATGAAACAAAATAAAACTGGCGTTGGTTTACGTTTACCCAAACAAAATAAAACACATTTTTTTGAAAATAAGAGAACTATGATGTTTACAGTTTTGGTATATGTCGTTACGTGATGTTTTGTTTGGGTAGAAATTTACTCATAAAAAACTTGACCTGATAATTTATTAATGCTTTCCTTTCATATTTAGTGAACAGTAGACTGAATTGAATAAATCACGGACAAAATCACCTGATTACTGCAGTGGTCAAGTACCCAGCTCCTCTGTTTTTCTCTATCTTCAGAGCTGCCCTGTTAAGCCACGTTAAAAGTAATATGTTTGATGGAAAATTGGATACAAGAGTAACAATTACAAGCATTCAAATTGCTTTGCTCTTAAATCTGTATTTTAATCAGTAGAAGAACAACCAATGGTGATTGATACTGCGTTAGCGAATAAACAGTTGATTCCTATCATTAATTATGGTGAACAACCAATGGTGAACGATAGCTAAGTAACGGTTGAGATGTTTATAATACTAATATAATAATAATACCAACGTAACTAGTTTTTACTCTTTTTTTTTTCCAATTTTCTAGAACAAAGAATGGAAATTTTTTTAAGGCTAAAATTAAAATGCTTGGCTTAATTCATGACACGCCCATACTAGACAGGGATAAGAAATTTCATGGTAGCCAACGACTCTCTTTACCAAGATGAAATGGAGGCTTGTTGGTTAAATGTCTAAAATTTGAATTTTTTTTATTTCAAAATTTTTTAAAATTGTATTTTTTTTAACTTATATCTGATTTTTAGATATTTACATTTGAATTTAAAAAAAGAAAAGAGTAAACTTTTATAACTTTTATCTAAGTAGGAAAAGACATGAAGAAGTAAATATTATATCTCAAAACATCTCTATTAAATATACTTATTTGCTAAACTATAAAACTTAATCCCTTTATTCATTTTAACTTACAAGGATGTAAATGTTAAATACCATATTTAAGATCTTTTTAGTTATAGAAACAAAAATCATGTCAATTATATTTAGATATTAAAAAAAAAACACATTATACAGACATTTGTATTCAAACTATTAGCTAAGACTTCAACTAAATTTAGACTGATTTTAAATTTCAGATTAAAAAACTAAATACGTCTTAATTCTTCGTGGTTGATTGGGGAAGACTTGTTTTATATTTCAACTTAAGAATTAATTAAACAAAATTGCAAATGTACTATTACGCAACAGATTCATACTTGTCTACATATTAAAGCCAACATGAGAGGCTCTGTCTCAATTAAAAATAAATATAACGAATGATCTTAATTAAGTTCTGAATCGGCCATCTATAGATACGTTCTCATTCACAATCTGTCTTTATTTTATTAACATGTCCGCAAAAGAAAGATTAGGGTAATTGTTTATCCTTATCGTGCATGTTATCTTCTTAGCTAGGGCCACCATGTTTATATATTGATTTTGAACAATTAATACTTTGCTGCCATTGAAATTAGAAATTTCCAAGCAAGGGCCAAACGTAATTGTCCGCTGACTTTGAACGGTTAACTGTTGACTTTGCAAAAATGCTTCTCTGAATTTGCTGTCTAGAGGCACGTACACATGCATTACATCATCCTTCTGTTAGCTTAATAATATATATCATAATAATATATAGAAATATATTGGGAAAAAGTTGTTTTCATCTCTAAAATTTAGTGTAATAGCCCATTTCATTTTTATTTTTTTTTTAAAATAACTCGTTTCATCCTTATTTTTTAAATAATAGTCCAAAGTACTCTTTTGTGAATTTATAATTAGTTTACTCTGTAATTCATTGGGGGCAAAATATGATTTTTAGTTAAATAAACATATAAAGCTTTTTAAAATAAAAATCTCAAGAATAATTGAATAACACTTGACTTAAATTTATGTAGAAAGACAGATATTTTTTTATTTGTGTTTGAGAGTTTATTTTAAAATAATTTATCGTTATTTACAAATTTTATTTTGCCCTCAATGAATTATACGGTATAATAACAGTAAATCAATGAAAGGGTTTTTCAGGCTATTGCTTAAAAATAGGGATGAAATAGACTATTATTTAAATAGTAAGGATGAAATAGATTATTGTATCAAACCTTAGGGATGAAAAGAGCATTTTTTCAAATAGTTTTTAGATTATAAACTTAAATAAGTTACGTGCCTCTACCTCCAGTCATTATTATTTAAGTTAATTTAAAAAATGGTTAGAATTTTCTAGTCTATTCCTCTAGAATGCCTTTAATTCGATGGGCAATTCTCACATAAAGTCGTATATAGGCTAGGCTAATGTTGCGGACCGCCCAATTCGCTAGCCCAAATGCCCACAATTTCGGGCTAGAGAGCCAACACAAAGCCAAGAGTGCTAGCTTGGCCCAATTCCGGAAGGTTCTAGGAAAATCTAGCACATGTGAACATGTAAATATTCTAGAATGCTTTATACAATTCCAGCACATGTAAATAGCTAGGAAATTGTAGAATACTCTAGAGTTTGGCAAAGTTTGGCAAAGTTAGGCCAAGTTTGACCAAGCCTCCCCTATAAATATGGGATGGCATTAGACATTTGTATCCAACAAGCTTTAAGCATTGTAATCTCTCTTTGTGCAATACAAGTTCTTTCTTTGGCTCAATTGTTCTCTTCTCTTGTTTGAGAATTTCTAGGCTTACTTAGCAACATTCGGCAAAGTTGTCTAAGTGCCGCACGGGTTAGCTGCGCAAAACACTCATCCCGTGACAAGTGGTATCAGAGCTAAGGTTTGCACGCACGCAAATAGCTCAGGAAGCAATGGCCAACCCTTCGAACGTAGCACAAGAGGGTGTTGTTGGTGTGGATGTTCCACCGGAACCAAGCCGCGGCCGAGAGGGAGAACGCGCCCAAGGCAAGAATCGTGGCAAGTCCAAGGCCCCATCCGTGGATGCGTTGGAGCCTCGTGTAGGTACTCTCGAAATAGCACTGTCCACCGCTCAAGATAGCCTCGAGGGATTGGAGAAAAGAGTGGACGATCTCGAGGGAGAGTACGGCGAGTTCACGGTGGCCACAAAAGCTCTCATGCATGAGCAAGCGAACACTCTCCGAGGTGAGTTTCGATCTTTCCATGATGAGTTGCTGAAACTTCGTAGTTTTGTTCAAGACGAACTACGTGCTGTCCGCGCGGAAGTGGATGAAGTCCGCTCGGATTGGGCATGGCACAAGCGCACACTCTCCGCAAGTCCAGCTTCCGCAAGCTCGAGTGATGCGCGCCGCATTGATGTGCCAAAGCCCGACACCTACGATGGCACACGCAATGCCACAATCGTGGACAACTTCCTGTTCGGGCTGGATCAATACTTCGATGCCATGGGGGTACAAAATGAGGCATCGAAAGTGGGTACTGCACCCACCTATCTTAGAGGCGCTGCACAACTATGGTGGCGTCGCAAGCATGGCGAGATGGGCAAGGGCATTTGCACCATCGACACTTGGGCCGACTTTAAGCAAGAACTCCGAAAGCAGTTCGCCCCAAGCAATGCGGAGAAGGAAGCGCGAACGCGCTTACGTCGCCTCAAGCAATCGGGTAGCATTCGGGACTACATCAACGAGTTCTCTACCCTCATGCTGGAGATAAGCGACATGTCCGACAAAGATTCACTCTTCTACTTCCAAGATGGCCTCAAGGATTGGGCCAAGACCGAGCTTGATAGGCGTGGTGTTCAAACACTTGACGACGCCATAGCCGTTGCGGAATCGCTCACCGAATACTCTGCCCAATCCAAGGACAAGAAGCCTAGCCAAGGCAAAGGTGGGGGAGAGAGTCGCAAGGACAAGGGCAACTACCGCAAGGATTGGGGGCAGAAAAAGCCACCAAGCAACAAGAGTTGGCAAGGAAAATCGGAGGGCAAGAAGGAGGCGCCAAAGCCGCGAAGCCCATGCTTCATATGCAATGGGCCGCATTGGGTACGCGACTGTCCGGAGAAGCGGTCGCTTAATGTTCTTGCTGCCCAACTCAAGAGCAACCCCACAATGTCCACGGAGGAACCCCAACTCAGCATGGGTTCTCTCCAATGCCTAGGCGCACTCAACCGCCAACAGCCCGCACTAGCCAAGAAAGGGCTCATGTATGTTAGCGCAAAGGTAAACGGCCAGTCCGTTCGCGCGCTGCTAGACACGGGAGCAACCCACAATTTCGTGTCCATAGACGAGGCCAAGCGTTTAGGCCTCAAGGCCACCAAAGAAGGAGGCACAATGAAGGCAGTAAACTCACCCGCCAAACCAATTGCGGGAATTGCACAAGGCGTGCACATCACACTCGGTACGTGGAGCGGAAAGCTTGACTTCTCCATTGTGCCCATGGATGACTTTAAGATGGTCCTCGGCATGGAATTCTTCGACCAAGTCCATGCCTTCCCGCTGCCCGCTACAAACTCCCTAAGCATCCTTGACGGAAGCAAAGCATGCATGGTACCCACGGAGCGAGGCAAGTCCGAGGAGAAGACACTCTCCGCCATGCAATTCAAAAGGGCTTTCAAGAAGGACCCAAGCTTCTTGGTCTCCATTCGGGAACTAAATGAGGAAGGAAATAGCGGAACTTCGCCAAGCCAAGTCCCTCTGCGAATTCAAACTGTCCTCGATGAGTACAAGGACGTGATGCCTCCAGAACTTCCGAAGAAGCTCCCACCTCGACGAGAGGTAGATCATGCGATCGAGCTGGAACAAGGCGCGAAGCCACCAGCCTTGGCGCCCTACCGAATGGCGCCACCCGAATTAGAGGAGTTGCGGAGACAACTCACAGACTTGCTGGATGCAGGCTACATTCGCCCCTCAAAGGCCCCATTCGGTGCACCGGTCCTCTTCCAAAAGAAAAAGGATGGATCGCTGCGGATGTGCATCGACTATAGAGCGCTCAACAAGATCACCATCAAGAACAAGTATCCGATTCCCTTGATTGCGGACTTGTTCGACCAGCTTGGCAAAGCACGGTACTTCACCAAACTTGACTTGCGCTCAGGGTACTACCAAGTGCGCATCGCCAAGGGAGATGAACCGAAGACAGCGTGCACAACAAGGTACGGGTCTTTCGAATTTCTTGTGATGCCTTTTGGCCTTACTAATGCACCCGCCACATTCTGCACACTCATGAACAAGGTACTCCAACCATTCCTCGACCGCTTTATAGTCGTGTACTTGGACGACATAGTGGTGTATAGCACCACACTCGAGGATCATGTCCAACACTTGCGACAAGTCCTCCAAGTACTTCGAGACAACGAGCTCTTCCTCAAACTAGAGAAGTGTTCGTTTGCCCAACAAGAGGTGGAGTTCCTTGGACACAAGATTGCGGGTGGGAAGATCATGATGGAGAATGACAAAGTAAAGGCTATCCTTGAATGGGAACCTCCCTCGAAAGTGCCCGAGCTTCGCTCATTCCTTGGGCTGGTGAATTACTACCGACGCTTCATTCAGGGCTATTCAGCTAAGGCGGCACCCTTGACGGATATGCTCAAGAAAAACAGAACGTGGCATTGGTCCGAAGAGTGCCAACGTGCATTCGAGGAGTTAAAGAAGGCAATTTCGGAGGAACCAGTCCTTGCTCTTCCGGACCACACCAAGTCCTTCGAAGTGCAAACGGATGCCTCGGATTTCGCTATAGGAGGAGTCCTCATGCAAGAAGGCCACCCAATAGCGTTCGAGAGTCGAAAGTTAAATGACACGGAACGCCGCTACACGGTGCAAGAGAAGGAGATGACAGCCATCATCCATTGCCTAAGAGTGTGGTGACATTACTTGCTTGGCTCACACTTCACAATTATGACGGACAACGTGGCAACAAGCTACTTTCAGACGCAGAAGAAGTTGAGTCCGAAGCAAGCACGGTGGCAAGATTTCCTTGCGGAATTCGACTATCGGCTAGAGTACAAACCGGGGAGAGCCAACGTCGTTGCGGATGCCCTAAGCCGCAAGGCTGAATTGGCAACACTTAGCATGAGCCAACCGAAGTCCGACCTTGTCTCACGCATCAAGGAAGGCCTCCAACAAGATCCGCTAGCAAAGGATTTGCTGGAGAAGGTGCTCGAGGGAAAGACAAGGCGGTTTTGGCAAGAGGAAGGCATCCTCCTCACCAAGGGAGATCGGCTGTTCGTGCCAAGGTGGGGAAATTTGCGGAAGGAAGTTATCAAGGAGTGCCACGACTCTAAGTGGGCTGGTCACCCAGGAATCGAGCGTACCACCGCATTAGTCCAAGCCTTGTATTTTTGGCCGCACATGAGGGACGACATCGAGGCATATGTGCGAACTTGCCTTGTGTGCCAACAAGACAAGGTAGATCATCAACTCCCAGCGGGATTATTGGAGCCGTTGCCGTTAGCAACAAGGCCATGGGAAAGTGTCTCCATGGACTTCATCACATCGCTGCCCAAGTCCGAAGGTTGCGGAAGCATCATGGTCGTTGTAGACCGATACAGCAAGTATGCTACATTCATTGCCGCACCTGTCGATTGCAAAGCGGATGAGGCAGCCCGCCTATTCGTCAAGCACATTGTGAAGCTATGGGGAGTTCCGAAGAGCATTGTGAGCGACCGAGACCCTCGGTTCACTGGGCGGTTTTGGACGGAGCTCTTTAAGATGTTGGGGACTGATCTCAAGTTCTCGACAAGCTTCCACCCACAAACGGATGGGCAGACCGAGCGCATCAATGGCCTCCTCGAGATGTACCTGAGGCATTATGTGAGCGCTCACCAGCGGGATTGGGCGAAGCTACTCGACATCGCCCAATTTTCTTATAATTTGCAGCGAAGTGAGGCTACGGGCAAGAGTCCGTTCGAGATCATCATGGGATTCCAGCCCATGACTCCCAATGCCATAGCCTCGACTTACGGAGGGAAAAGCCCCGCGGCACACAAGCTCGCCCGCGAATGGCATGAGGAAGCGGACATCACGCGAGCCTACCTCGACAAAGCCGCGAGGAAAATGAAGAAATGGGCGGATACAAGGAGACGGCATGTTGAGTACAAGGAAGGTGATCAAGTCATGATTAAACTCCTACCCCAACAATTTAAGACTTTGCGGAAAGTTCACAAGGGGTTAGTGAGACGCTACGAGGGACCCTTCCGAGTTGTTCGACGTGTGGGCAACGTCTCGTATCAACTCCAACTTCCGCCAAGACTCAAGATCCATCCGGTCTTCCATGTGAGCCTTCTCAAGCCATATCACGAAGACATGGGAGAACCAAGTCGCGGAGAATCGAGGCGCGCGCCAACTGCCGTTGTCACCGCATTCGACAAAGATGTGGACTACATCATTGCAGACCGCACGGTTTCAAGGAGGGGCGTGCCAGCACATAGCGAGTACTTGGTGAAGTGGAAAAACCTCCCCGAGAGCGAAGCCACTTGGGAACGTGAAGATGATTTGTGGCAATTCGCTGAACACATCCAGAGGTTCAAGCACGAAAGCGCGACGAGGACGCCGCGAGCTTAAGTGGGGGAGGATGTTGCGGACCGCCCAATTCGCTAGCCCAAATGCCCACAATTTCGGGCTAGAGAGCCAACACAAAGCCAAGAGTGCTAGCTTGGCCCAATTCCGGAAGGTTCTAGGAAAATCTAGCACATGTGAACATGTAAATATTCTAGAATGCTTTATACAATTCCAGCACATGTAAATAGCTAGGAAATTGTAGAATACTCTAGAGTTTGGCAAAGTTTGGCAAAGTTTGGCCAAATTTGACCAAGCCTCCCCTATAAATATGGGATGGCATTAGACATTTGTATCCAACAAGCTTTAAGCATTGTAATCTCTCTTTGTGCAATACAAGTTCTTTCTTTGGCTCAATTGTTCTCTTCTCTTGTTTGAGAATTTCTAGGCTTACTTAGCAACATTCGGCAAAGTTGTCTAAGTGCCGAACGGGTTAGCTGCGCAAAACACTCATCCCGTGACACTAAGGACCCTTAGTATATTTAATGGACATCATTCACTTCCCTCCATCAAGAAAATGAGAAATTATCCTTATCTTAATTTTTTAGAAATATGGAACAACTATTCTTATCATTATCTAATCATAAAAAATGTGAGTAGTCTTAATTCATCTCAAACTCATGAATGTGAGCCACATTAAGAACATGCATATAACACATACTTTGAGATTAGCATGTATATTAATTTAATGATAATGCGTGTAATACCTCCTTGTCACCAGTTTTTGTTTCAGAGGTTAAAATACGCATACGAGTACTTCACACAATCGGCAAATTTAGATTAATGGCACCTGAATTGTAAAACTCTAAACAAATCCCACATCGACAAAATACAAGAGAGATGCTCGGTTTATAAGAGCTGATCCACGCCTTTATTGATAATATGTGTTTTAGGATGTATGAGTGTCTTAGAACAAACCATGTGGCCTCGTTAAAGCTCAAAACAAACAATATCTTATCAGAATTGGGTTGAATCATAACATAAATACCATTCTCGTGGAGCATTCAGAGAAAAATGCGATGTTAATAGCTTTGCGGCCTTGCTGCTTGAGCTTTTGACTGGCAAGAAGATATTTGATTTTCAATGTTGCCTTGATGAAACTTTATTTAAGGTTGGGTCGAGAAACATATTGAAAATAATATGTTTGTTGATATAATGGACCCCATTGTCGTTGGAATTCAACCGGGTCAAGGTGTTAGCATATGTGAGTATACATGATGAGAGCACCATTAGCTGTGTAAACGACAGAGCAGGGGATTCCAGCTAAAGAGCTGACGTGTCAATGTTCGTTATACGTGCTGCTTGCTTTATAACAAACTGATTTCAGTTGTAAAACAAATTCCAGTAGCTTCATTAATTAGTTAGATAGATTCGTTTAAGCTACTATATAAACCAATACTTGTAATCATTTTGTTGAACCTTGATTCAATACAAACTTATTGATACAAGTATCTTCTCTGTTATTTTCTTTCTCTTTCTATCGTTTTCTTATCTACCAAACACATTAACAACATTTCAAACACAAGGAAAAGTGAAGCAATTGCAAATTCTTGTAGAACTTGCCTTGAAATGTCTCTCTGTGTCGGAAGAAGATAGGCTAGCAATAATAGATGCGAAGTTGAGGATTAGGATCAAAATCACTTGCATACTGCGGGGAAGAAAGACAGAGCTCCTCTGCTTCCTTTGTGATCTTCATTCCCGAATTGGCCATCTTCCTTGGTACCGTTTCCTTTGATGTTAAAACCCTTGTTTTAATTTGCCAACTAAAGTGAAAATACTTCCCAGGTTTGTGGAAGTTAGATCAAGAACTCGTGTTTGAGAGTGTTAGATGACCGATCATGATCCTCCAAGACCTCACTTAACTGTCTGATATTTGATCAAGAAACAAAGGAATTAACAAAATAATCAAATGAAAACAGAATCAACAAATCACAGAGAAAGCCATCAAATACAAAATTGTAGAGGTTCAACCTAAGATATGGCTTAAGTCCTCTTCAAGAACAGAGCAATAGCTTTGTTGTTATTAACGAACAAGTTGAAATTATAGAGACCTTGTTATACGGTACATAATTAACCAAATCGTAAACTTAATGGCTTTATATACGATCACAATTAGATCACAAAATTCACCACTCGCCAGCCAAATCTAGCTTGGTTTCATTATCCATTTATATAAACTGGTTTTCTTGAAATGGGTTTCTTTTTTTTTCAAAATGAGTTAGATTTTAAGAAAATTTAAAGCATGGCGAAAATGAAGACACAGGTCATGGAACAACAATATTTAACAGAGTTGTTAGCAGATTCTAATGGTAAATATTATTGTATCTTCTCTGCTCAAGAACGCGGGATACCAACTGTTGTGACATAAAACTGAGAAGTTTGCTTGTGCAACAAATGCTGGTAAGCAGCCTTGATTTGTTCACTGTGTTGAAGCTTGGAGAGTTTATGACGTGTGGCTTGAATTCTTGTTTGCCTTGCTTCACCTTTGCTTTGTTCAACTTGCTTGTCGCCTAGGAATGCTTAATACTTCAGACTCGCTTGCTTCGTGTACCTTGTCATGTTCAATATTTGATTTACTTTACTTGCTTCCTTCTTCAACTTGTTTAATTTTTAATTAATGTATTATGAAAAAGAAAATGTATATCCTCATGAATCAACAAATCCACAAATCGAATACTTGACATTTCTCTCCCAAATCATAAACGTAGCGAAAGTTTCAAAATTCTCCAATTACAAGTTCAGAAGACTAACAAGCTTAAAAGAAAAAGAAATAGAAATATATATAGCGTCACATGTAAATTTAATAGGTTTTTTCTTTATTACAAAGTGGACTAATAATAAAAATGTTAACTAAGCATAGATGCTGACCGATGAGCTAAAGAGCACAATTTACAAGTTTCTTCAAGCACGCTCATCTCAAGCAACAAAATTTGTTCAAGTCAATTAGTCTTCTCTAAAAATGATATTTTAGTCTTTGATCAACATTGTTACAATCTCATCTACGTATAAATTTAATTAATAACCAATTCGAATGCATTGAGTGTAAATTCTTGTAAAGTTCGATCTCTTCGATCACATTTCATTACCAATGATCTCGAATCATACAAACTTCACCACCTACTTCGTTAATAAGGTTAGTGAATAGATTAAATATTACTTAACTAAGTTTAATAGATTTTTTTATTTTTATTACTATATACCTTTCCGGAATCAAATGGTGAGCCGCGCTAATGGATTTCCAAGCTACAAGGTTCTCTGCAAAGTACAAATGCAGCTTAGTTAATTTAATTTTTATGTAGTTTGTTTTAGCTTTATGCTGATGTTCACTGAACATCCTGTGGCGAGATCTCTTTTTCATTGTTATAAGTTTATTCAATACTAACAAAGAGGTGTAAGGCACGCAAAAATCCAAGAAATAAAAATGCTAACACTGATCAATAACATAGCAGAATTTAACTGTCTTTATTCCGATTAATAGTATAATTAAACTCTAATTGGGTGTAATACCTCTGATTTACTCTAGGATTTCTCCAAAGAAGAGCATATAATTAATAAACTCGTAAATTGATGACGGGCTAAATAGAACCACATACAAGTTTCTTTAGGCATATACTCAATAATACAATGAGCATCATATGAGAGCACAACTTTATTTTTAGAAAGATTCCAAAAATGAAATGAGTACTCTGAATATTAATGACAAGATGCCATCACCGGAAGACCCTGCCAAAAAATTGGTAACAATTAATTTTATAAACAAAAGCTTGTAAGAGGAAAGAGTCAAGTCTAAGGATGAAGAAATTAAAAGCACTTGAGAGCCAATAATCTTTACTAAAATACTCTAGACACTAAGGAGTACTACCGTTTAATTAGTTCCTGAACTTTTGCAGTTTGGCAATATTCACAGCTGCTGTCACATAAAGCCAATCTTTCATACCAGTCAGGAAGTTGTAGTAACCATGTCTCCACGACCTATTCAGTATTAAAGTTCCGCAGACTCCCCAGAATCCAACAAAGAAACCAAGAATCGAGCTCACGTAAAATCCGAGAGTTATAAACTGATCGTCCTCATCTTCTAGACTGTCTGAATCATCGTCTGTGCCAGGACTTGGAGTTGATTCTTCATCCGGACACATATTTGCGAGTGGAAGGCCACAAAGTTCAAGATTTCCAGCGTACACTGAAGCATTGAAGCTCTGGAGCTGAGTGCCTAATGGGATTTTTCCTGACAAGTTGTTGTACGACAAGTCCAAGACACCAAGACCACTTAACTGAGAGAGGCTAGACGGAATACTTCCAGAAAACAGATTTCTAGACAAATCTAGGAAATCCAATGATGTTAACTCACCAATCTTCGGAGTGATTGGTCCGGTTAAATGGTTTCTTGAAAGGTTTAAGGCAATCAACCCCACAAGATCCATAATCTCTTCAGGAATTGCTCCATCTAGTTTGTTACTCGAAAGGTCAAGACACTTTACAAGTCCCAAAGTACTTTTGTACTCGTATTCACTTCCTTTCCATGTCAACAGAACATTGTCCAAATAACTATACATATATACATATCTAGGGAGAATCCAGATTTTATCAGCCAACCCAATGATAGGATTGGAACTTTTTTCTCGGGTCATGGCTGAGAAATTATTGAAACATTTTGCTATATTTCCCGATATATTGTTTAAAGAGAGATCAAGGACTTGAATTAATGCCAGATGGCATAACTGAAAAGGTATATTTCCATGAAAATTATTAGATTTCAAGCTAAGAATAATCAAATTTTGAAGACTTCCCCCTATCCAGGTTGGTATCTCACTGTACAATGCATTCTCGCTAAGATCCAAAACTCTCAGTTGTGAGCAATTCTTTAAAGATGAAGGCAATTCCCCAGTTAAACTATTGTTGTGTAAACTCAGTGTTTGGATATTATGTAGGAAGCCCATCGAGTCTGGAATTTTCCCGGAGAAGCTATTGTTTGCCAAATTAAGAATGGATAGGCTATCAAAATTCAACCAACAATCTGGAAGCCCTCCAGATAATAAGTTACTCGAGAGATCAAAAAAGTTCCATGTATTTTTTATAATAGAACATAAGAAAGTAATTGATCCTGAGAACTTATTTTTTGAGAGATTCAAGAACGTAGAATTTGAAGGAAGTGGTGGAATTGGACCCCAAAAGTGGTTTGAACTGACGTCTATAACAATATCATCATATCTTAAAAAAGACAAATCAGGAAGTTTACCCCTGATCTGGTTGTTAGAGAGATTTAAAGAAACGAGTTCAATGGACAGATCCCAAAACCAATCAGGGACAGCATCCGAGATTCCATTATTGGAGACATCAAGGGAGATAAGTTGATTTTGAGTTTGAAGCCATTTTGGAAATTGAGGTCCCATCTTGCAAAAGGCAAGACTTAACGATTTCAGTTGAAAAGGAGGAACCCAATCATGGCTCAATTTCAAAGTCAAAGAGTTCTCATTCAAGTACAACATCTGCAAGTTGGACATATTGGAAAAAAAAGTTTCAGAGATAACATCTGTGAATGAATTCGTACCAAGTGACAGAGACTCCAACTTCGACAACTGGCAGAGGCTTTTGTTTATTGTTCCATTTAATCGATTTTTTCCAAGTATTAATACTTTTAGGGATGAAAACCCCTACAAGATCAGGTAATGGCCCAGTGATATCATTGTCAAGTAAAGATAGACCCTCCAGTGAATTCATCGTGCATCCACCAGACAGATTTTGAATCATCTCCGAGAGCTCTCCACTGAGTTTATTTTTAGGCAAGAATAATCTATTTAAGCTACACATGTTTCCGAAGAATTTTGGAATCCCACCTTCAAGTTCGTTAGAGGTGAGACAGAGAAATCTAAGAGAAACCATTAGTTGAAAAGCCTCTGGAATTGAACCTTGTAATGAGTTAAAGCCAAGGTTAAGATATTGAATATTCCGACTGAGATTGAAAAGCCAAGGGTATACTGATGAAGAAGGGAGATTGTTGTCGGAGAGATCAAGGGTCTCAATAGACGTACTCAAATTGAAGTGCCAAATAGACGAAGGATTGATAGGTGGAAGAGCACATGAGTGTAGGACTAATGTTTTTAAGGAACGGAGCTTGGCAACTGCTTGAAACCAATCACTAGATTTAGTGAGATTAATGTAACTCAGGTCTAGGTGCCTTAAAGAAGAAAGATGAGAAAGCCACTGTAGGCTTCCCAAACTAAATAAATTAGAGTTTTCTAGGCGAAGATATACCAATCCTGAAAGGTACTGGAATGGACGAGGTACTTTTGATAAAGATGTACCACAAGAGAGATTGAGGTACCTCAATTTACTGAGGGAACCAATGAACTCAGGAACTGGGCTTCCACGGAAGTGATTGTTACTAAGGTCCAAATGTCTTAAATCATGCAATTTAAGCAAAGCAGGACTGATTGTACCTTTCAAGACCTGCCCTCGAGAATTTTCATCGTCGGATCTTCGAAGATTGAGCACCTTGACATGGCCAGTTTTATTGCTACAACGGACTCCTCTCCATTTACAGCAATCTCTTTTGTCATTATCTCTTCCCCAGGAAGACAGAAAGCCATATTCGTCCACCAGGCTCCGTTTAAAAGTGAGAAGCGCTTCTCTCTCCTCATCAATGCACCCTATTACTACGTTGTTAGAATGATCAGCAATTCTAGGCTCCAATTGAAACAATATCACAGAAAGCAAAGCTACATATTCAAGTATAGGGAACAATTTGGATAACATTGTAATTACCATAAGCTTTCAGGATATGTTGTTATATCGCAAATCCTGGAATCCATACCAATTTATATTAATCTGTATAATAAGCATCAATTATTGAAGCTTAGAAAAGTCTTCATTGTGAGCGTTGATTATGGTTAGCATATGACATAAGCCAAGAAAATCCTCTGGCGAATCCCAAACAGACAACAACAATACATAAGTCATGCAGTCAACATTCATTTGATCTTTGCCGGGGAAAAACGGTAAACCAAAAAAAAAAATGATGAGAAAGCGCTGACAGAAAATTGCAGGTACCCTATTTTTCACGGAACAACCGCGTAGTCCAAGCGGCAGCCAATTGCCTTTTGATTTATATTCTTCACTGAAGTAAGCTAAAATGTCCTTCTCAAAAAGTCTTCGTTCAGGTCAACAGGCTTTCGGAAAAATAAATATCTAGTGGAATATAGGTAGATTATGTGTTTTAATGATGTAATGGGGAGTGTAATTTGATGCCATGAAGTAAATTTTGAATCATGTACCAACAAAATTAAATTTGACTTACTAAATGTAGGGCTATTTAGTTTTTTGCTTTTCTCAACGTAAAAAGTCAAATAACCTGTACTTTTATATTGGTTTCCTTACAAATTTCAAATGTTAAAAAAAATAATAAACATTCAAATGAACATAAACAAGATAACATTTATATTTTAATCATTACATAAATCATGTTGAAGTGAAAACAATCCTTTAATATTATGAATCAAAACATGTAGATCAATTTTATTGTAGTCTATGATGAGTTATATGAAAAATTATGGAGATAAATAATGCTAATTTGAAGAAAATAAAAAGATACAAATAGTAATAATCTACTACTCTATTATCATAAGCTATAGAGATGAATAATAATGCTAATTATTAAATTTTATTTAGATGAAAATAGATTAATTAGATAGAGATATTTTAGAGAATATCTTCAGATTTTTTAGATTAAACAAAAAGCTAAAAATAAAAAATTGGCTTAATAATTGAAAACTTTTAATAAGTTGAAAAAATAACAAGTTGAAAAAATAAACAAGCTTTAATGACTTAATTAATTGAAATTAAATTAACTTTGTCTTGTCCACAATTTAAAAAAATAACAGCCTCTTATTAAACTTGTCTCTTTCTTCTCATTAATTTTGTTTTTGAGGTACATGCATTTTCATCTTTGAACTATTGTGTAATTAAACAGAGAACCTTGGATTGTTGGATTGTTGCAATCGTTTTGCAGGATATCGGCAGAGCAATATTTTCTAAGAGTTGGACTATTGGCACTCCTCCAAAATTCTTCTAAAATCCCTTTTTCAATAATACTAAGCTTAATGCCAAAAATACCCTTATTTCTAAATAAACACATTTAATTTGTGAATTTTTTTAATTTTCTATTATTTTCTCACTCCTCACAAACAAACTTTTATGGGTGATAAACTTCTTAATAAAAATCAATGAATTAAATAAAATATCTGTAAGATTATGACGCAAAAAAATTTATTATGAGCCTTAAAAAAGACAAATAATTTTGTTAGAATGTGTTTTGTTTATTATCAATAGATTGTCTTAGTAATTAAAGAAAAATTTATAGAAAATTTGATAAAAAAATTATATGTGTGAGTTTGATGGCAAAGAAAATACAAGAGTTTTTTTTTTTTTTACAAAAAGAAAATACAAAAGTTTGAAATGAGATAAAATAGATGTGAGATATATTAGAGTATTTGTCTTTAAATGTAATTGTAACAGAAGGGGGGTTTTAAAAGGATTTTAGAGGGTGCCAATAGTCCAATTCATTTTCTAATTATAAACTTCATTTGTTTTGCCACTGTATCCATCTATATATATATATATAGACACAATGCCTAGCAATATTTATGTAAATGTTCGTTAAAGCAACCTTTTATCTCTCCACCAAACAACACTTCATCTCTTATAACTTCTACTATCTTATAAAAACTTATAACTAATAATGTATCTATTTACTAATCATTTACTTCATTTGTATGGTTATGTGACTACAAAAGGAGGACTCGTCTCCTTATTTATATATACATGAGATTGAATAAAATTCATCACTAGACATTGTGTCTCTTGTTTGCTTTCTCTCTTTTTTTTGCTATATTGTTGTGCTCTTAATTGATAAATAATTTAACACATATCAGTACGAGTCTTAGCCAAAAAGGTAGTACGGTAGTTTTCTCTCTTTTGATCTTAATCATAATGGTGTGAATTGAACTATTTAGACCTTGTCCAAAATTATGTCTATATGTTTTTCTATAATTTAGGAGCATAGATCTGTGAATTCGTTCCTTTATTAATCGTTACAAATACTATTTTGGGAATTGGATTCATCTGTCGTTCCATTCATTCATATTGGTATTTCCTATTCTAATATGGAATTGCTATTATATATACAGTATCTTGAAATTAAAAAAAAAATCATCATAAAGTGTGAATATTTGCAGCATTTTTCTCTCGTCCTTTAGTTTTGGGCGGGCCAAATCTACCAAGCTTTGCTCTAAGCTTGGTCTTGTCTTATCAACGTACTTCCTTCCTGTCAATAGCTCTAGAAGAACAACTCCAATGGCGTATAAATAACTCCTGGCAGTCAGATGGCCTGTTCAATTCAAACAGATATCAGTAGTGAAGAACATCATAATTTTAGAATAATTCTTCATAAACATATTTCATGAAGGATTCACTATTAAGTGTATATTTTACTTCCCAAAAGACTAAACAAATATTATAAGTTTATGTTTATGTCATATAAGACCATATATGAATTTTCTTCTCCATATCTCCCAAAAGGAGTTAGAAAATGATTATATAAAGGGATATTATCATTCGTAAGGGATATTATCATTCGTATACCCTATAAATACTCTATTATCAAAAATACTACAACACTTTAAAAGTGTATCAATTGTCCACTCTAAATTGACAAAAAGCTATCTGCAGACTACCAAATCGTTAGCTGCCGTTTGAAAGTTAACGGAATTATAGCAAATTGACGATTTTACTCTTGAAAAGTATCACTTGTATACCCTTAAATTATCACTTGTATCATATGAAAAGACCAAATTACCCCTCTGGCGTTATCTTATTTAAACGGCAAGTAACGGTTTGGTGGACGACAGATACATTTTATCAACTTAGGGTGGACGATTGATACACCCTCAAAGTGTTGTAATATTTTTTATAACAAAGCATCTTTAGGGTATACGAATGATAATTTCCCTTATATAAATAAGGTAAAATTGTTTCTTTGAAAATTTTGAAGGAAAATAACATAATATATGAAAGATGTTCAAGCATTGAATTAAATTTGTGATTTATTTTATCTCCTTGAAGGAGCGAAAATTGAATATCCAAAAATAAAAGAAAACATGCGGTTACCAAAGATCAAACAAAAGCTCATGATATGATTTTCTTGTTTTTATATGTATATGAGGATAAAATCATCAAGCATATATTTAAAGAGAACATGTGGTATTTGTAAATATTTTATAACTCATTTATGCTCCGGTAGTAGCAATATGAGATTGTTAATATGTATATTGAAGCTGCAGTTTCCCATGCACTATATTCTTTTTCCTTCACTAGGTTTTTGTTCCATTCAATTTTCTTAGTAAGGTTTTAACGAGGCAATTTGTCCCCTACCTCTATAAGGTATAAATGAATAGTATACTTTTTTTACTTCGCTAGTCTGTTTCTCATAAGATTTTTACTAGCAAAGGTTTCAATGAGGCATAATCTTTTTAGGATGAACATCCAAGGAGAAATGTTATCAAATAATCATAATTTATGTAGATGTTCATTAAAGAATCTTTTATCTCCACATCAAACAACTCTTCATTTCCTATCATTTTCACTATATCAAAAGAACTTATGTGTAATGATATATTTATTTACAAATTATTTACTTCATTTACACGATTATGTGATTATAAAAGGAGAGTTCATCTCCTTATTTGTATATGCTTGAGATTAAATAAAATTTATCTCTAGATATTGTGTCTTCTATTTATTTTCTCTCCTTCTTTTCTAATATTGTCATGCTCTTAGTTAATAAATAATTTAACACGTATGCAATTATGTGCCACTTTACAAGGGAGAGCACAACAAAATTCACTATAACTGACAGTTAATCTAAAATTAATCTCCCATAACTCTTCTTATAAAATCTATTAATTAAGAGCACAACCATATAGCAAGAGAAAGAAATAAAACAAATAAGAGACATAATGTGTGTAGAAAAAAATTTTATTCAATCTCTTGTGTGTTATTCACACTTCCAAGTGTATACAAATAAAGAGTAAAAATCTCCTTTTATAGTGATACAACCATAAAGTAGTAAGTAATACATCATAATTATGAGAGACAACAATCTTTAAATTAAGGAGATAATAGGAGTTATAAGAGATAAAAAGTTGCTTGTGAAGAGAAAAAAAAATGCTTTGATGAACATCCACATAAATTACAATTATTTGATAACAACTCTTTAATTATTTAACAAAGCAACAATAATTAGCCATCACAGCAAGCAAGTGATCCACGGCTGTAAATAATTACCGAGAAAAGCATCAAATAAAGTTTCGTAGTTTGTCCATTTGTTGAAAATGCACATAAGATTGTATTTATTTACCATCTTGCCACTCTATTGAATGGCATGATGGCGTTATGTTCTCAACCCACGTCATCGTCCCGGACCACCGTCCGATTAAAAGTAGAAACGGTGGCTGTACGATGAACCAAACAACAGAAGAAATTTCTCACTCTTAGTGGACCCCACACAAATACGAAGCGTTTCTTCTTTTACCAATAGGATTTGGCGATTTGGCAAGTCAACGAATCTACGGTTGCGGCCGTGCCAATTTTGCATCCAAAACAAAACAAAAAAAAGTCCGAAGAGTCAAAGAAGTGCCCCACAATGACAGTGGCACGTTAGTTATATTAAAGGAGCGAAAATGTAATATAATATAATTTAGTTTCTATTTATGTGATTTATTTAATTGTAATAAATAAAAATAAAAAAAAGTTAAAAATAAGAGTAATATTGTAAACTTATGCTATCAAGAGAGTTTTTGGCCATTATAAAAAAAATAAAAGAGAAAATAATATATGTTGATTACTGTAGGGGGAAAATGCACGTTAGTTATATTATAGAGTCGTCTTGAATGTGATGGCATGTGATGATACGTTCGGAAAATTGATAAAAAATAGGATAGAAAATTCTTGTGCAATATTCAATCATGTTACAGAGCCTGCATTCGAGTCAATAGTCTTCTCTGAAAATAATACTTAAGTCTTTATTCATCATCATTACATGTCATCTTCATAGAAATTTAATCAATAACCAGTTCAAATACAGTAAGAACAAATTCTTGTAAAGTTCGATCTCTCATTCACTATTCACTGCCAATGATCTGGAATCATACGAACCTACCAGCTACTTTGTTAATAAGATTTTAAATATCAATTAATTATTTTTATCCTCCATGTAGTAGTTTTATAGTAAACAACTCTTTAAACAGAAAGATTCATTTTGTCTTTTATTATTTATTCACCCAATGAAAATAAAAAAAGAGCTAACATTGATCAATAGCAGAGCAGAATTTGATTGCTTTTATTGCTGTAATGGATTAATAGTATAATTGAACTCTAACCTGAGTATATAAGCGTATAGATCGACGATGGTCTAAAGAGAACCACATACAAGTTTCTTGAAGCATACACTAAATAATACAATGCATCATATGAATTAATTTTTTAGAAAGATTCCAAATATCAAATGACCACTTGGAATAATAAGGGGAAGATGCCATCCCAGAGATACCCTGCCAAAAAGATGGTGAATGAAAAAAAGAAAAAGAAAATGAACAATTAGTTAGCGGAACAAAAGTGATAAGCCAAGAAGGTCGCAACGTGTGCCTATCAAGAATTACAAGTTCACTATCTAAAAGAACGAGTCAAGAATGCATGGAGCCGTTGAGGATTTAGTGGATTTAGTGGAGTGGTTAGCTTATGCACGTTAATCAAGTTATGTTAGCTTGTATTTTGTTATTTCAATAAGTGCCGGCTTTAGCTGGATTCAGTTGTTGATTTTCAGTAGTGGTGGTATTATCTTTAGGAGGAGTCTGTTATTCCTTTATGTATTTAAACTCGAGTACTATACAGAATAAAGCAAGTTGATTTAATAGCATCATGTGGTTGATTCTCACCTTAAGTAGAATTATATTTACATACAGATTGCAACCGCTTTGACTGAAACCTATCATTGGTATCAGAGCTGGTCAGAATGACAACTAACAAAGAATGGATTGAAAATCTGGAAGCCGAGCTAGGAGGACTTCAAGGCAGCGTGAGCCGTATAGAGTTTGGGAATTACTGATAAGTTTCAATAATTAGAAAACACCATCAACAAACTAATTGAGGCTTTGGTTTCAAACAAAGAAGGATCCAGTAGCAACATTCATGACCATAATGGGCTATTTCGTCAAAACAGAGATGAATCCAGGGAGCACATGGAAGGAGGAAGAGAGATATTCACATCCAAATTAGCAAAACTCGAGTTTCCAAAATACTCAGGAGAAGACCCTACTGAGTGGTTCAACCGTGTGGATCAATTCTTTGAGTACCAAGACACCACTGAGGCTCAAAAAGTGTCATTATCATCTTTTCACCTCGAAGGTGAGGCAAATCAATGGTGGCAATAGTTACGAAGGGATTACAAGGAAGAAGGAAGAGAAGTGACGTGGGCAATTTTTGAAGAGGAATTGTGGGCGCGATTTGGACCAACAGAATGTGAAGATTTTGATGAAGCTTTATCAAGGGTGAAACAGGTGGGCTCATTACGAGACTACCAAAAAGAATTTGAGAAGCTAGGAAACCGAGTACAAGGATGGACACAAAAGGCATTAGTCGGGACATTCATGGGAGGCCTCAAACCAGAGATCGCAGAAGGGATACGAATGTTCAAACCCAAGTCATTGAAGGAAGCCATAAGCTTAGCACGAATGCGAGATGATCAATTAGCTCGCCAGCGAAAAATCACAAAGTCTCCGCAATACAACCGTGCCCCATTTGAACTTGCGTCTCCAACAAAGGCTAAAACTACCTTGGCCCCGAAACACCTTACATGGGATGAAATGCAGAGAAGACGAGTTCAAGGCCTCTGCTTTAATTGTGACGAGAAATTCACTCCAGGGCACAAGTGTCGAGGACCCCAGTTTTTGTTATTGGAAGGAGGCTATACTATAGTTTAAGCAATGAAGAGAATGAGGAAGCCATAGTCAATGAACCTGAAATATTACTACATGCTCTAACCGGGTGGTCAACTGCAAGGACCATGAGGATCACAACCAAAATTGGGAGTCAGGAGTTGGTTGCCCTCATTGATAGCGGATTCACTCACAATTTTATTAATGAACGAGTAGCTAATTGGCTGCAACTACCAGTAGTACCAACTAAACCATTCAATGTGAAGGTTGAAAATGGAAATCCGTGAAAATGCCAAGGGAGATTTGAAAACCGTCTAAGTCCTGCTTCAAGGCATCCCATTCTTCCTTACTCTTTATTCTTTGCCTCTAATTGGATTAGATTTGGTGCTAGGAGTGCAATGGTTGGAGAAATTGGGAACAGTGAGTTGTAATTGGAAACAAATGACCATGGAGTTCCAATGGGATAATCAAACTCAGAAGTTGCAAGGGACAGATGGCCAACTCATTCAATCCGCTTCCATGAAGGTTGTCTCAAAGGAATTACGACAAGGCAATTCCATGTTTACCATTTGCGTGCAGACCGAAGCTGAGTTACCATTGAACAGAGTCGGATTCGCTATGCAGGAATTGTTACAAGCTTTTGAAGACATTTTTCAAGAGCCCAAACAATTATCACCAGCGGGGAAATTGACCACCACATCACTCTGAAAGAAGGAACTGAGCCAATCAATGTGAGACCATACAGGTATGCCTATTTTCAAAAAGCTGAAATTGAAAACAAGTTCATGACATGTTAAAATTGGGGCTTATAAGAACAAGTACTTGTCCTTTTCTATATATCTCCTGTTTTATTAGTTAAAAAGAAAGATGGCACATGGCGGTTTTGCACTTATTATAGGGCCCTTAATGCTGTAACTATTAAAGATCGCTTTCCAATTCCTACAGTAGATGGCATGTTAGATGAACTTCATAGGGTATCTTTCTTCACTAAATTAGATTTGACAGCAGGTTATCACCAGGTTCGGATACACTCTGTTGATATCCATAAAACTGCATTTTGCACTCACAATGGTCATTATGAATATTTAGTTATGTCATTTGGTCTTTATATGCTCCCTATACTTTCTAAGAAATTATGAATTCTATTTTTCGTCCATATCTCCGCAAATTTGTGTTAGTATTTTTTGATGACATCTTAATTTATAGCCTAAATTGGACCATGCATCTTGAACATGTTAAAAAGGCTTTTGAAATATTAAGGCAACATAAATTCTTTGTCAAACTCAAGAAATGTGCATTTGGACAACATGAATTGGAATACTTGGGTCATATTGTTACTCCTTAAGGAGTAAAACTAAAAGTGGACTAAGGAAAAATTATGGCAATGTTAAATTGGCCTAGGCCTATTAATGTCTCTGAGTTGCGTGGATTCTTAGGCCTTACAGGTTACAGGTTACTATAGGAAGTTTGTTTGCAACTACGGAATTTTGGCTTGGCCTCTCACTACTCTGTTAAAAAATGGACAACTCGGTTGGAATGAAGAAGCTGAAATTGCCTTTGAAAGCCTTAAACAAGCTATGACTTCCACACCTACACTAGCAATGCCAAACTTTGATGAGCCTTTTGTTATTGAGACAGATGCTTCAGGAGACGGAATTGGTGCGGTGTTGACCTAACAAGGAAAGCCTGTAGCATTCATGAGCAGGGCTTTGGGAGTTTAAAAAAAATCATGGTCAACATATGCTAGAGAAATGTTAGCAGTTGTGGTAGCTATTCAAACTTGGAGACCATATTTGATGTGACGTAAATTTTTCATCCAAACAGACCAACGGACCCTCAAGTACATGGCAAAATGGACTAGTTTACTACAAGAATCGAGTGGTGGTACCTCCTGATACTGGCATCATTAAGCAACTATTGCAAGAATTCCATGACTCACCACTTGGTGGTCATTCGGGAGTGTTAACACACTTGCAAACAGATTGCGCAACAGTTCTATTGGTCGTCGATGCATTGAGTGATTCAAGAATACATTGCTTCTTGTGAGATATGCCAGAGAACTAAATCTGAAACTCTCTCCACAGCCGGACTCTTACAGCCACTGCCTATCCCATGTCAAGTGTGGGACGACATCACAATGGACTTCATTGAGGGACTTCCACAATCCAATGGCAAGAACACCATTCTAGTGGTAGTGGACCGCCTTAGTAAGTTTGCACATGTTTTGGCGTTGGCTCATCCTTTCAGTGCAAAAATGGTTGCTGAAAAGTTTGTTGAAGGAGTACTGAAGCTTCATGGTATTCCAAGGACAATAATTAGTGATCGAGATCCAATATTTGTTAGTCATTTTTTGTGAGAGTTTTTCAAAATGTCAGGCACACAACTAAAAATGAGTTATGCATATCACCCACAAACCGATGGCCAATCCGAAGTGGTCAATAGGTGTTTAGAACAATATCTTCGATGCTTTGTCCATCAACAACCGCGTAAGTGGAGTTGTTTCTTGCCATGGGCTGAGTTTTGGTATAACACGGCCTATCAAGCTTTATACTGTCGCTTGCCTCCAACCATTCTACACTATCACACAGGCATGTCTCCAGTAAATGAAGTCGACCACCAGCTCACAACACGGGATGAAATATTGCACCAACTCAAAGCCAATTTACGTGCAGCTAACAATCGCATGCAGCAGGTTGCAAATTTGAAAAGACAAGATGTTGAATTTCAAAAAGGAGATTGGGTATTTCTAAAACCCCATCCCTATCGCCAACACACTGTCTTTAGACGAGCATTTCAAAAACTAGCTAGTCGCTTCTACGACCCTTATCAAATTGAACAGAGGATTGGCAAAGTGGCATATAAGCTCAAGCTTCCTGAAGGGTCTCAAATTCATCCCGTCTTCCTTGTTTCATTGCTTAAGAGGAAACTGGGAGACGCCAATTCCACTGCTGTTGAGCTTCCACCAATGGCTAACGATGGAGAAATTCTTCTGCAACCTAAAGCCATCCTGGATACACGCTAGATCAAAAAGGGGTCAAAGTTTACGGAGGAAAGTCTTGTCAAATGAAAGCAACTTCCCAATAAGGATGCCACCTAGGAACACACTCAGGAGCTACGAGAGAGGTTCATAAACTTGAACCTTGAGGACAAGGTTCCACTAAATGAGGGGGGTATTGATAAGCCAAGAAGATCATAACGTGTGCCTATCAAGAATTACAAGTTCACTATCTAAAAGAACAAGTCAAGAATGCATGAAGCCGTTGAGGATTTAGTGGATTTAGTGGAGTGGTTAGCTTATGCACATGCAAGTTAAGACTTAGTCAAGTTCTGTTAGCTAGTATTTTGTTATTTTAATAAGTGCCAACTTTAGCTGGATTTAGTTGTTGATTTTCAATAGTGGTGGTATTATCTTTAGGAGGAGTCTGTTATTTCTTTATGTATTTAAACTCGAGTACTATACAGAATAAAGCAAGTTGATTCAATAGCAAATTCCTATGGTTGATTCTCACCCTAAGTAGAATTATATTTACATACAGATTACAACAACTTTGACTGAGACCTATCAAAAACCTTGTAAGAGAAAAAAGTAAAATTTAAGGATGAAGAAATTAAAAGCACGTGAGCTAATAACAATGACTGAAACCCAATGTTAATGAGTATTACCGTTTAGTTAGTTCCTAAACTTTCTTTGCAGTTTGGAAATATTCACAGCCGATATCACAGAGACCCAATCTTTCATCTTCTAGAGTGTCTGAATCATCGTCTGTGCCTGGACCTGGAGTTGATTCTTCATTCGGACACATATTTGCTAGTAGAAGGCCACAAAGTTCAAGATTTCCAGCGTACACTGAAGCATTGAAGCTCTGGAGCTGAGTGCCTAATGGGATTTTTCCTGACAAGTTGTTGTACGACAAGTCTAAGACACCAAGACCACTTAACTAAGAGAGGCTAGATGGAATACTTCCAGAAAACAGATTTCTAGACAAATCCAGGAAATCCAATGATGTTAACTCACCAATCTTCGGAGTGATTGGTCCAGTTAAATGCTTTCTTGCAAGGTTTAAGGCAATCAACCCCACAAGATCCATAATCTCTTCAGGAATTGCTCCATCTAATTTGTTACTCAAAAGGTCAAGACACCTTACGAGTCCCAAAGTACTTTTGTACTCATTTTCACTTCCTTTCCAAGTCAACAGTAAATTGACCAAATATTTATAGTAAATTCCAGTTCGAGGGGCAACTAAGAAGGATTTGGCAACCCCAATGGTTGGATTGGAAAATCTTTCATAGGTCATGGCTGAAAAATTATTGAAACACTTTGGTATCTTTCACGATATAATGTTTAAAGAAAGATCCAAGACTTGAATAAATCCCAGATGGCACAATTGATAAGGTATATTGGCACAATTGATAAGGTATATTAGGTAAATCCTTTTATTAAGAAAAAAATTTCTGATTTCAAAACTCTAATTGAAAAAGAAATTTGTGCTGATCTACCTTCTGCCTTTTGGAATAAAAAACAACACCTGGTTGATTTACCTTATGAGAATTCTTTTGATGAAAAACAGATACCCACTAAAGCTCGACCAATTCAAATGAATATGGATTTAGAACGACATTGTAAAGAAGAAATTAAAGACTTAGAAACAAAAGGTCTCATTGTAAAATCTAGGTCACCGTGGTCATGTGCTGCTTTTTATGTAAATAAAAACTCTGAAATTGAGAAAGGCACACCGAGACTAGTTATAAATTATAAACCCTTGAATAAATCTTTAAAATGGATTAGGTACCCAATACCTAATAAAAAGGATTTGCTTCAAAAACTGCATTCTGCATTCATATTTTCAAAATTTGACATGAAGTCAGGATTTTGGCAAATTCAAATTCATCCAAAAGACCGTTACAAAACTGCTTTTACTGTTCCATTTGGACAGTATGAGTGGACTGTTATGCTTTTTGGTTTAAAGAATGCACCATCAGAATTTCAAAGAATTATGAATGATATTTATAATCCTTATTCTGATTTTTGTATTGTTTATATTGATGACGTGTTAATATTTTCAAATTCGATTGATCAACATTTCAAACATTTAAAGACTTTTTATTTTGCCACCAGAAAGGCTGGATTGGCAATTTCTAGTTCTAAAGTTTCTTTATTTCAAACAAAAATCCAATTCCTAGGTCATCATATTTCTAAAAGAACCATTACTCCTATTGAGCGATCACTCGCTTTTGCTGATAAATTTCCCGATAAAATTATGGATAAAACCCAATTACAAAGATTTTTAGGCAGTTTAAACTATGTTCTTGATTTTTGTCCAAACATTAATAGGCTATCCAAACCTTTGCATGATAGGCTAAAAAAGAAACCCACTGCATGGACTGATGAACATACGAAGACTGTTAGATTAATAAAGAATTCTGTAAAAAGCATTCCATGTTTATATCTTGCAAATCCTGCATTACCTAAAATAGTTGAGACAGATGCATCTGATTTAGGATATGGAGGTATTTTAAAGCAAAAGGAAAATGATAAAGAACAAATAGTTCAGTATGTCTCTGCCCATTGGAATGAATGTCAAAAGAATTATTCTACTATAAAAAAAGAGATTCTTTCCATAGTTTTGTGTATTTCAAAATTTCAAAGTGATTTATTAAATCAAAAATTTTTACTTAGAATTGATTGCAAAGCTGCAAAACATGTTCTAGAAAAATATGTTCAAAACATTGCATCAAAATAAATTTTTGCACGATGGCAAGCCATTTTAAGTGTTTTTGATTTTGATATTGAATTTATTAAAGGTGATAAAAATTATGTTCCTGATTTTCTAACTCGTGAATTTCTTCAAAACAGATAATGCCGCCAAAGCGCAAAGACAAAGGAAAAGGCATTGCCAAAGACACTGACTCTCAAAAAGCCTCCAAAGAACCCCAATCTACTCCCTCCAAAGAAAAATTATTATCCTCAGCCATGCCTATAAAATCTTGGATTGAAATGGTTGAAGAAGAATAAGGCACCCATTGCAAATCCATCTCCTCTGAACAACAAGTCAAAGAGTGGATGGAATCCATTACAAAGTCCCCTGAGCTCATGCTTGCCTTGCAAGGCATTTCAAAATCTAAAGCCCTTTCTTAAATCCCTGAGGAAGAAAACCCAATTTCAAAAGAAATTACAAAACCTTCTTCCCAAAGCCAAAATATTGTTTTATCTGGTGAAAGTTCATCTTCTCAGATTGTTCTTTCACAACCGACACCTTCAAAGAAAACTTCCGATTGGTTTGATAAAACCCATTTTCAAAATGTTTTAACTATGGAAGATGGATTTTACCATACTGATCCTTTTCAAGCAATTTCAAAGTTTTTTCCCTAAAGGCTGGTTTTTTAAACCATGGGATTTAGCAAAGCTCCAGTCTTATTATCAAAGCATTTTGGAAGCCACTGAGTCTGTAAAATTCAAACATTTCTTTCTCAGTGAAACCCATTCAGAGCCGGCCTACTCCACGGCCACAATTTTAAAAGTTTTGAGTCCAAACCAGTGGGGTGATCAACTCCATAAATTCAGATCTTTCCCTCCAAATTTTCAAATGCGTTTACCACACTGTTTGGTTTATTCCTATTGGGATTACCAACAAGCCTGGTTCAACACATTTTTCTTACAAAACCCAAAAAAGTCTCATTCATGGTTATTTTTCTTTAACTCAAAAATAACCGTCGAAAGCCTTCCAAACTGGTTCCAACAATGGTGGAATTATTTTGGTCCAACACCACAGATCCTAACTCCAAATGCCACCCATTGCCTAAACCTATTCAAACCCCATTATACCCCAACTGATTCAGAGAAAAGATTTTCTCCATTCCTCTGTTTCTGTACCAATTTCTTTCTTCCATGGGTATGGATGTGGAATTTCATATTACATACCCAAGAAAAACAACTCATTATCCAAAGAACCTTTAAAGTAAAATAGTGGTCAAAGTTTGATGAAAAAACCAAGTTAACTGAAACCCTTGTCCAAAACTGGCTTGGTTCAAAAGGCCTCATGCCTCCGACCATCAAGGAATCAAAAACCCAACAAACTTTTCTTACCCAAAAATCTAAAGCCCAATCTCTTTTGGCCAGTGCCAAAACTGAAGAAGAATATTTTAAAGTCATGCAACAACTTCTCGCCACGAGATCAGAGACGTCCGTTGCCAGTTCCTCCTCAAGCACCTCGGCAGATGAAGAACCTTTTATCTCACTTGGTGATGAAAATGAAGATGACTGCTTCGGCATTTTCCCTCCTGTAAAGCATTAATGTTGTATTAAAGCCAAAGTAAGGTTTTACTTAAAAAAAAAAAAATTTATTTCCTTCCGGGTGGTCCACTGGACACAAGTGAGAGCGCACATGTCTCTTCACCCGTATTATGTTTTCCATACGTATGTATTTTGTATATTCTTGTACAAAGATTACTATTCAAAGATACGATCCAAGGGTTACTGTTTTCCCAGAACTCCGCTACAGTGAACAGTGCCGACTTCCAGCAATTACTGTGCACTTAAAGCCCCGCTACAATCTACAGTGTATAGTCCTATGTATATAATCTGAAGGAAGACTTTAGACTCCTAAGATTTTGAGTTTTATCCTTCTCTCTTCTTTTTTCTTCTCCCTCTCTCTTTCTCTAGGAATCTGAAATTCAAAGATACTAAGGAAATTTTCCTTCGGGTTAGTTCCTTGTCAGCGAATTAATTTCTTTTCTTTCTTTTTATTTTAAAGCATCAAGCAACCAAATCAAATGTAAGCATTTAATTTTATTCTATTCCAAAGCATTGTAATTTATTTTAAAAGCAGTTCAAAGCATGCACGTTTAAATTTCTGTATTTTAATTTCGCAATTTTAATTTAAAGCAATTTAAATTTCTGTATGCACGTTTAATTTTTACGCATGCATTGGAGACTGATCTTTATCGGATCTCCCATACAAACTGTACGTTCCTCTAAGGCAAAGAGACCGGATCTCTATCCTTAGTTGTATTTCTCCTCTCCCCCCTTCTTCAGAGCACCATTTCCGGGAACCGGATCTGGTACTGTGTATGCACCCTGGCCTTTAGATGTATGTTTGTGGCTAGGTTTGCTAAAAAGAACCTAATTTTTATTTGGTAAAGCTTTTAAAATCAGTCAACCGCGATTAAAGAATTTAATAACTATTTGGTAAACCAAAATTGATCTGGTATATTAGCTGGACACTCGGGGATGCGGGCTACTGGTCCAAAGCGCAATTAATAACTCAGCTGTAAAACATCTCAGCTGGAGCGATTCCCCAGATAACAACGCTACGTACCATTTCAAATTTAAAATTTGACCAACCGCATTCCAAATCGCGTTTCTACATCCACGATCCAAAGCAAGTGCATTTAATTTCCAAAGCAATCTTAATTCAAATTTGGTAAAGTTAGTTATTAAAAAGAATCAACCGCGTTTCAATTTGTTTTATTAAATAATTGATAAAGAATTTATTTTTGAAACACACCCTGTTTTCGATCCTATTTCCTTCTGGTATCAGAGCTCATCATAAGGAAATAGGAAATAGGATCGAAAACAGGGTGTGTTTCAAAAATAAATTCTTTATCAATTATTTAATAATCCTATTCAGGATGCTGTTGCTACTTTAATCCTTACCATTTCCCTTCATTTCATAGGTGACCCTTCTCACCTTAGAGATAAAAACGCTGAGTTACTACATAATTTGAGATGTAGGAAACTTAGTGATTTCCAAGTTTACAAAACCACTTTCTTTACCAGACTCTTTCTTAGAGATGATGCAAATCATACCACTTGGAAAGAGAAATTCTTAACAGGTCTACCTACCCTTTTAGGTGAAAAGGTTAGGAATTCCATCAAAGCCCTTCATGACAACCGTATTCCTTATGATGAGCTCACCTATGGTGAACTTGTCAGCTTTGTTAATAAGGAAGGTTTAAAGATTTGTCAAGACTTGAAATTACAGAAACGACTAAAACAGGAGCTTAGGCAGTCTAAGCGAGAACTTGGTAGCTTCTGTAAGCAATTCAATTATGACCCTTTTCAAAGCTTCCACCTCCAAAGATTGTAATGGTAAGTGCTCTTCGAGACCTTACAAAAAACATTACAAATCTAAAAGCCATAGGAAACCCTTTCTTGAACATAGGGAATCCTTTTATAAGAAACCCTCGAGGCCTTATAAAAAGCCCAAATTCCCTAAAAAGCACAATTGATAAGGTATATTGGCACAATTGATAAGGTATATTTCCATGAAATTTGTTAGATTTTAGGCTAAGAACAATCAAATTTTGTAGACTTTCCCCTATCCACGTTGGTATCTCACCAAAAATTGCATTCTTCTCGAGATCTAAAACTCTCAGCTGGGAGAAATTCCTTAAAGGTGAAGGCAATTTCCCAGTTAATCTATTGTTGTGTAAATTTAGTGTCCAGATGTTATTTAGGAAACCCATCGAGTCTGGTATTTTTCCTGAGAGTCGATTATTTGCCAAGTTAAGAATGAATAGTCTATCATAGTGCAACCAACAATCGGGAAGCTCTCTAGACAATAAGTTACTCGGGAGATCTAAAATGTTCCATGTGTTTTCACTAATAGAACATAAGAAAGTACTGACCCTGAGAACTTATTTTTAGAGAGATTTAAGAAAGGGGAATTTGAAGGAAGTGGCGGAATTGAGCCCTCAAATTAGTTTGAATTAATGTCTATACAAGTACCACTAATACGAGTACCATCAAACCTTACAGACAAATCGGGAAGTTTACCCTTGAAATGATTGTTAGAGAGATTTAAGTAAGAGAGTTTATTGGAAAAATCCCAAAACCAATCAGGAATATTGTCTGAGATTCCAATTGGAGATGTTAAGATGCACAAGCTGATTCTGAGTTTGAAGCCATTTCGGAAAATGAGGTCCCATCTTGCAAGAGGCAAGACTTAACCATTTCAATTGAAAACAAAGGATCCCAATTATGGCTTAATTTCAGAGTCAAAGAGTTATCAGCTAAGAACAACATCTGCAAGTTGGACATATTGGAAAAAAAAAGTTTCAGAGATAACACCCGTGAATGAATTCCCATTAAGTGACAGAGGCTCGAGCTTCGACAACTGGCTGAGGCTCTTGTCTATTGTTCCATTTAAACGATTAACGTCAAGACTCCATGCTTCCAAGGATGAAAATCTTCCAAGATGAGGTATTGGCCCTGTGAAGTCATTCCATTGTAAATATAGCCCCTCTAACGAATTCACCACGCATCCAAAAGACAGATTTTGAATTACCTGCGAGTATTGTCCACTAAGTTTGTTGTAAGACAAGCATAACTTTTTTAAGCTACACATGTTTCCAAAGAATTTTGGAATCCCACCATCAAGTTCACTATCAGATAGATAAAGACTTTTAAGAGAAACCATGTGTTGAAAAGCCTCTGGAATTGAACTTCGTAATTAATTAGAGCCAAGGTCAAGATAAAGAATATTTCTACTAAGATTTAAAAGCCAAGGGTATACTGAAGAAGAAGGGAGATTGTTGTTAGAAAGATCAAGGGTCTCAATAGACGTACTCAAATTGAAGTGCCAAATAAACGATGGATTGACAGGTGGAAGAGCACACGAGAATAGGACTAATGATTTTAAGGAATGGACTTGGCAACTACTTGACACCAATCACTAGATTTAGTAACGGAGACCATGTTTAGAAAAAAGCTTTCATAAAATAACAAGAATTTTTACCAAGAAATTAATTCTACTATTTCGTTCTTGCTAGGGAACCTTTTAACTTGACTATTAAATTCTATTAATAATTCTTTAATATAATCTAGATTTCTTCTTAACGTATTTATATTACTTGTGTCGAAGAATTTGCCTAGTCCTAATACTAACTCTTGTAGCCTTTCTATGTTGACTTCTAAGTATTGTCCTAAATTGATTAACAAATCTATTATGAAGTTTTGTTGACTATTGCTAGTGTGTGGAATATGTTTATACTCGTTTTCTAAATGTTCGATGTTACAACTAATTTTTATTCTTTTTGTCAAATTTAATTTTTGCTTTTTATGATGACTAATTTCTAAGTCTAAATAATCTAATCTCTAAAATTCATAAACTAATTTGCTAAATCTTCTAATCTATTCCTAATTTTTAATGCTAAAGTCTCGTATTTGTCTAATAATCTATTTTGTTTATTTACATTATAATATTACAAATTATTTCTTCGAAAATTAAATACTGGTAAATTTGTAAATGCGTAAACAAAGGCAATGATAGACACAGGCGCGAATGTAAGCAAGCACTGAACTTGTACTCAAAATCAAAATCAATAAAAAGTTTCTTTTTCATAAACACTTTGCAATTTCTTTAGACAACAACTAGCAAGGAAGTAAGTAGTTTTACTTTTTATTTTTATTTAGCTTTTGGGTTTAGAAGTCTCGCCAAGTTAACCAAAGTATAAATTATATTTAAAGCAATAACAAAAGGTGGTCCTTGTTATCATTCAAGAGAAATGAGTTTTTGGAGGGAAAGTTTTTAATGAAAATTAAGGTTTTTGTTTTTAATAAAAATATAAGAACTTAGTAAAAATTCCAGCTGATTTTCTGAAAGCTTCTTTTTAAACACGGTCTCCGTTGGTCTGTTTAGTCATTGATGTGTTGAGAATGCGTTTTAGGGCGTTGATCAATAGTTGAAGGTGTTTTTTACTTGCATGTTTTCAGAAGCAGTTAAATGAATTTTGAAAGCCTAATTTTTGGCAAAGCATCTTCCGCAATTTTCATAAAGATTTTTGGGAAATACTCTGTATATAGATAGGAAACCAACGGCGTATATTATGATGGTCAACCCGAATGGAGACTAAATCAGTTTACACTGTTGGTATAACAAGCTACGTACAAATTTTCCCTGAACAGAACCTAGCGTCCGCTTTCTCTTTCCTTCTCTTGAGATTAATGTAACTCATGTCAAGGTGCCTTAAAAGTGAGAAGTGCTTCTCTCTCCTCATCAATGCACCTTATTATTATGTTGTTAGAATCAGCAGTTGTGGGCTTCAATTGAAAAAATATCACAGAAAACAAAGCTATATTTTCAAATAGAAGGAACAATTTGGATGACATTATAATTATCATTAGCTTTGAGGATATGTTGTTATATCGAAACTCCTGGACTCCATGCCAATTTATACTAATGTGTATAATCTGCATCAATTATTGAAGCCAAGAAAAGTCTTCAGTCTGCGCGTTGATTATGTGTTAGGATATGACATTTTGAGAGATGACTAAATGCAGAGCATTTAGTCAAGAAAAGCCAAGAAAAGTCTTCGCCGGCGAATCCCAAACACACAACAATACAGAGCATGGATAAAGAAAGTCATACAATGAACATCCATGTAATCTTGCAATGGTAAACACACAAAATGATGACAAAGCCTCATAGAAACAAAATAAAACTGGCGTTGGTTTACGTTTACCCAAACAAAATAAAACACATTTTATTGAAAATAAGAGAACTATGATGTTTACAGTTTTGGTATATGTCGTTACTTGATGTTTTGTTTGGGTAGAAATTTACTTATAAAAAGCTTGTCCTGATAATTTATTAATGCTTTCCTTTCATATTTAGTGAACTGTAGACTGAATTGAATAAATCATGGACAAAATCACCTAATTACTGCAGTGGTCGAGTACCCAGCTCCTCTGTTTTTCTCTATCTTCAGAGCTGCCCTGTTAAGCCACGTTAAAAGTAATATGTTTGATGGGATTGTTGATCCTGTAATTCCTGGGGAAAATTGGATGCAAGAGTAACAATTACAAGCATTCAAATTGCTTTGCTCTTAAATCTGTATCTTAAACAGTGGAAGAACAACCAATGGTGATTGATACTGCGTCAGCCATCAGCGAATAAACGGTTGATTCCTATCAATAACCCTGCTAAAGACCCGAGCCATAGAGTACTTAGTAACGGTTGAGATGTTTATAATACTAATATAATGATAATACCAACGTGAACTATTTTTTACTCTTTTTTTTTCAATTTTCTAGAATAAAGAATGGAAATTTTTTTAAGGCAAAAATTTAAATACGTAGCTTAATTCATGACATGCCCATACTAGACAGGGATCAGAAATTTCATGGTAGCCAACTACTCTCTTGACCAAGATGAAATTGATGCTTATTGGTTAAATGTCTAAAATTTGAATTTTTTTTATTTCAAACTTTTTTAAAATTGTTTGTTTGTTTTTTTAACTTATATCTGATTTTTCAGACATTTACATTTAAATTAAAAATAAAGAGTAAACTTTTATAACTTTTATATAAATAGGAAAAGGCACGAAGAAGTAAACATTATATCTCAAAACATCTCTATTAAATATACTTATTTGCTAAACTATAAAACTTAATCCCTTAATTCATTTTAACTTATAAGGACATAAATGTTAAACACCATATTTAAGATTTTTTTTATTTATAAGAACAAATATAATTTCAATTATATTTAGACTATGAAATAGAACCGCGCTTCACGCGGCTTCGAAAAAATAATTTTTGTATTATCATTTTTTCTTACTTTACACTTGATGAACTGATAAAAAATATTAATTGAATTTTTTTTAAAATGAGGCAGCCTTATAAAATTAATGTTATTTATGAAAATTAATTATTTGTTTGTTAACTTTAAATATATATATTAATGTGTATAGTTAAGTGTACAAATCTTATACATTTTTGTAGTTGTTGATAGGTTCCAAATTATATTCAACATCTGTAATATTATGAAAAAATAACATAAACATGTTAAAACATAAGAATCAATAATTTCTAATATAAACTTAAAGATTAACAAATATTAATAATTAAAAAAAATACCTCAGAGGATTGTGTTATCATTCACACGTATACCAACCAATAAAAGTTAGAAATGTTAAATGCAGTAGAAGTATCCAAATGCGGTCGTGGGAAACCGGATGGTTTTAAAAAAAATAAAACTATTAGCCAGCAACACAAATAAAGAAGCAACGCAAGATAAAGAATAAAATGAGAGAATATATTATAGAGTGATTTTATTCATTCCAATTGTGTGTGTACAAAACAAAAAGATGAGCTCTCCTTTTATAGTTACATAATCACTCCATGAAATTAATGAAAAATTATGGATCATAACTCCTTGTAAGATAATGAGAGTTATAGGGAGGCTAAATGTTGCTAATGAGAGATAGTGGAGAGACTAAGAGATATATGTTATAAACATCCACATTTATTTTAATAAATTCATAACACACACTCTTGAATGTTCATTATAAAGAAAATGCATAATTAAAACATTTACATAATTGTTATTGTGTAATAACAATCAAATTCATTATGAGAAGATGAAAAGCCAAATTTAAAAGAAAATTTCTCTACTTATTACATAATAGAGAATATACAAATATGAGAAATAGTGATGCCACATCACCTCTTCAAGCCCCACCTTTATACATATATTAGGAAATAGAACCGCACTTCGTGCGATTTTAAAAAAAGAATTTAGTATTATCTTTTTTTATTACTTTGCACTCGATGAAACTGATAAAAAATAGAAATTATTTTTTTTAAAGATGACGCAGTCTTATAAAACTAATGTTATTTATGAAAGTTTATTATTTTTTTGTTAATATTAAAAAAATATATTAATGTGTATAGTTAAGTGTACACAACCTTTTCATCAATAACAATAATGTTCACACTAATCAACTCTCTATTTTTCTTAGTATTAATAGACTCGCACATTTTACAAAATCTAACCCTTATCATTCAACTATCTTTATCATTGTTTAACTCATGAAGAAAATAGTACTTCATGAAGCACACAATACTAAAAATTTAAATAAGTCAAAAAATAAAAACACAATATCATTTCTAAAGAAGATGTTGGTTAAATAATAAAAAAAAACTTAAACATAACAAATCTTAAATACTTAATATTTATAGAGTTTTAAGAAGCCAAAAAACACTAAATAAAAAGTTACATAATTAAATATGGGATTATGACATTAAAATTAGGTGCTAATGACATTGGTGAGGAAAAATGAAGGAACCTTTCTTCCTATATTAATTAGTTGATATACTTTAAACCACTAAAATTTAGTTGTTGGCTAAATAAAATAAATAAATGTTTCAAAACTTATAATTAATTTATTATTGTAACGACCCACCCCGACCTCTACAGGGCGAATCTTACTACTAAATGCTTAAAAATAAAATAATAATAATAATAAATAAGAATAATAATAATCCTTTTACAATCCATAAAAAAATCATATCCTTGAAAAATACAACTGCAGCTGAAGAATAAATTTATGCCAAACCATCTAATTCCTCCATTCAAGTCCTTCTCGATACTCATCACGAATCAATCCTGATTTACGAAAACTGAATCACAATAAACTATAATGAGTATGAAACTCAGTAAGTAAACCATCTTTGCATATACCAAAATACATACATACATATATACAGTGCACATGAATGACGTGCCATGGTATTCGAAAACATCGTAAAACAAATCATCGAAATCTAATTCTGTCTTTCTCAAACTTTCACAATCTCTTTTAAACCACTTACTTGAGCTACCTTCATTCGATTACTGCTTAGTAGAACACTCTCTTAACTTTCATAACTTTCATACTCTTGGGCTTCTCGCCAATGCGTCCTTCGCCCACTTATCTCATAACTGTATCTAGAGTATCCTCCACTAAGGCAGTAACGAATTCAAGCATCCAAGCTAAAACTGTAAAATAATCTTTCTTTCTTTCTTTAAATTCTGTTTGGCTAAAATCAACTTTCTCATTTTCTAGAAAACATAATACATTTTCGTGCTCATGCCAATGAAATATTCACACATACGTATGCCCATGTCCATAAATACACATAACAACACATTCTATCAACACATCACATAAACACATGGGCAAGGCAGATAAATCAATATCCGTACGTATATCAAAATAGACTTTTCAAACATATCAAACATATATATTGTTTATTGTGATTCGTTTGGAAATCTAATTTACTTACCTCCTGGTATCCTCGAATAACAAATGCAGATATCATCGGCCTATAAATAAATCAAAAATACTCTTATAAGAATAAAATTAACCATAATCATAAACTCCAATATTCTCAAATTCCTCAATATAATCAAATTCCATACTTAACCTCAAATAATCTTAATTTAAGTCATAAATCATCAAAATACTCATAATTCTTGAAATTACGAAATTACCAAAATACCCCCAACATCATTATTTTACCAACTTATCCACAGACATCATTATTTTACCAAATTATCCTCATAATCGTCAATTACCAAATTGTCCTCAATTCAAATTACATAAATTAACCACATTATCCGAAATTACCAAAATGTCCTTAACGACTTAAATTACCGAATTACCCTCGAAATCACAAATTACTTCACTGCCCTCACTCAAAATTACCAAATTGTCCACTGATTACATAAAATTACAAATTCACCCCAAAGTTACAAAATTACCAAAATGCCCTTGAATTTCAATATTACCAAAATGTCCTCATATCAAAATTACCCAATTAATCTCAAAATCATAAATTACCAACTTTATCCTCAATTTCAGTAATTACTAAAATACCCACAAAATCTGAAATTATAAAATTGCCCTTATACTGTGAAATTACCAAAATACCCTTGTCGGTCAACGGTCACCGAAATTCAATCAACGGCAACAGGAAGCTCAGAACTGAAAGTTCAAGCCACGCTGAGTCCAATGGTGGCGGTGGTGACCTCCCACGCGCGGCGATGGCTCCGGATCGAGCTGCCAAAGCCGTGAGTTCTCCAACGGCCGATCAACGGCAAAACGACGTCCCCGGCGTCCATGGTTCGTCGGAAATGGCAGAGGGCAAGGTAAGGAACAAAACCCAAATGATGGCTTCACCAAAAACCGGCGAAATCACGGCAAATCGAGCCGGCGATTCCGCAGAACTTCAAACCTTCGATTGTTGGCTTTCTGATCGTTTTCCGGCGGTAAGGACGACATGGACATGTTGCTCGTCTCTCAAGCTTCGAATCGGTACCAAGCTTGCCCGAAACGGTGGCCGAAAATGGAAGAACCGGCCGGGTCAAATCGCGGGTCCGGGTCGGGTTGCGGGTCAACCGGGTCAACTCTAACTCTCTCTCTCCCGCGTGCTTCTCTCTCTCTATATATAATATGGGTTAAAAATTCAGGTGTGGGGTATTACAATTATTAATGGTTACATATTGTTGAATTTAAATAGAAAGAGGAAAAGACATGTAATCTTTTGTAATCTATTAATTATTTCTATTTTTAATATTTTGTAATGTAATTATTTTTTTAATATCAACTAATTTATTAGATAATAGAAAATACAAGAAGATGAGAAATAGTGACACCACATCACCTCCTCTAGTCCTAACTTTATATATATATAGATAGATAGATAGATAAACATAGATTTTTAATATTTTGTAATGTAATTATTTTTTAATCTCAACCAATATATTAGATAATAGAGAATAAAAAAAAGATGAGAAATAATGATGTCACAAATCTTAAATAATTAATGTTTATGGAGTTTGAAGAAGCCAAAAAGCACTAAACAAAAGATTGAATAATTAAATATGAGATTATGATATTAAAATTAGGCTCTAATGGCATTGTTGAGAGAAGATGAAGGAACATTCCTTCCTATATTAATTAATTAATGTATTTTAAGCCACTAAAATTTAATTGTTTGCATAATAAAATAAATGAATATTTCAAGACTTATAATTAATTATTATTAATGGTTACATTTTGTTGAATTTAAATAGAAAAAGGAAAAGACATGTAATCATTTATAATCTAATAATTATTTTCTATTTTAATATTTTATAATGTAATTATTTTTTAATTTCAACCAATTTATTAGATAATTACATATTAATTGATATCTTTATTATTATTATATTTTTTATCTTTATTTTTTTAGTGTCATATTATGATATATGTACAAAGAATATCCACTAATATTTTAGATATTTTAGATAATAGAGAATATAAAAAGATGAGGTTGAGGGAAGATGAAAGAACCTATCTTTCTATGTTAATTAGGTGATGTATTTTAAGGTACTTAAGTTTAATTGATAGCATAATAAATTTTAAAGAAGCCAAAAGACACTCAACAAAAGGTTGCATAATTAAATATGGGATTATGGCATTAAAATTAGGCATTAGTGGTATTGTTGAGGGAAAATGAAAGAACCTCTCTTCCTATGTTAATTAATTCATGTATTTTAAGCCACTAAAATTTAATTGATAGCATAATAAAATAAATAAATATGTCAAAAGACTTATAATTAATTATTATTAATGATTACATATTGTTGAATTTAAATAGAAAGAGAAAAAAAAGTACAAAGAATATCTACCAATATTTTAGATAATAGAAAATATAAAAAGATGAGAAATGATATATATTAATAAAGTTACTATTTATTAAATGAGTTAAATATAATCAAATTAATTATGAGAAGATGAAAAATCAAATTTTTAAAAAAATCTCTATTTATTAGATAATAGAGAATATACAAAGAAGTGAAATGATGATGCCACATCACCTTCTCAAATCCCAACTTTATATAGATACTAGAAAATAGAACCGCGCTTCACGCCGCTTTGAAAAAAAATTTAGTATTATCCTTTTTTCTTATTTTACACTTGATAAAACTAATAAAAAATATGAATTAATTTTTTTTTAAGATGAGGCAGCCTTATAAAAAATAAAAAAAGTTATTAGCCAGCAATACAAATAAAAAAGCAACGCAAGATAAAAAAATAAAATAAGATAATATATTATAGAGTGATTTTATTCATTCTAATTGTGTGTGTACAAAACAAAAAAATGAACTCTCATTTTATAGTTACATAATCACTCTATGAAATTAATAAAAAATTATGGATCATAATTTCTTGTGAGATAGTGGGAGTTATAGGGAAGGTAAAGGTTGCTAATGGGAGATAGTGGGGAGACTAAAAAATATATGTTATGAACATCTATATTTATTTTAATAAATTAATAACACTCCCTCTTAAATATTCATTACAAAGAATATGACTCATTAACATATTTATATAATTGTTATTGTATAATAACAATCAAATTAATTATAAGAAGATGAAAAGCCAAATGTAAAAGAAAATTTTTCTATTTATTAGATAATAGAGAATATACAAAGATGAGAAATGGTGATGCCACATCACCTACTCAAGTCCCAACTTTATATATATATATATATATATATAGATATAGATATTAAAAAAAACAAACATCATACAAACATTTGTATTGAAACTATCAGCTAAGACTTCAGCCAAATTTAGACTTATTTTAAATTTTAGATTAAAAAAGTAAATGCGTATTAATTCTTCGTGGTTGATTGGGCAAGAATTGTTTTATATTTCAACTTAATAATTAATTAAACAAAATTACAAAAGTACTATTATGCATCAGATTCATACTTGTCTACATATTAACGCCAACATGAGAGGCTCTGTCACAATTAAAAATAAATTTAACGTACGATCTTAATTAAGTTCTGAATCGGCCATCTATAGATACGCCCTCTTTGAGAATCTGTCTTTATTCGATTAACACGTCCACCAAAGAAAGATTAGGGTAATTGTTTTATCCTTATCGTGCATGTTATCTTCTTAGCTAGGGCCACCATGTTTGTATATCGATTTTGAACAACTAATTTTCCCCTGACTTTGCTGCCATTGAAATTAGAAATTTCCAAGCAAGGGCCAAACGTAATTTTCCGCTGACTTTGAACGGTTAACTGTTGACTTTGCAATAATGCTTCTCTGAATTTGGTGTCTCAAGCCACGTACATATGTATTAGAGTATCACCAAAATACTCTTTAAAGAAGATTTTATTACTTATTTGAAAAGTCACATCAGTATTTAAGGCTAAAAAAAATACTCCAATTAAGATTATTAAAATAAGAAATGATCATTTCTATTCAAGTTTAGAGAGTTACTTTCTCACTCTTCAATTTATATTTTATTACTTTTTGTTAGAGAAAGAGGGAGAGGTGTGCTTTAATTGCACTTTTCCTTTAAAAAATAGTTATTTAATAAAAATAATATTAACTTATTTTTATTTTAAGAGTCTTTTGGAGAATAACATATTTTTTTACTCTTCTATTTGCCACATATGTAAGCAAATAGCTATTTGAATAGTAAAATTTATAAACCCTTTTGGAGATGCTCTAACATCATCCTTCTATTAGCTTAATAATAATAATATATATAGAAATATATTGAGAAAAAAAATTTTCATCCCTAGGGTTTGGTATAATAGCTCATTACATTCTTCCTTTTTAAAATATAACTCGTTTCATCCTTATTTTTCAAACAATAGCTCAAAATACACTTCCGTGAATTTATAATTAGTTTACTCTATAATTCATTGAGAGAAAATAGAATTTTTAGTTAAATAAATATATAAAGCTTTTTAAAATAAAAATCTCAAGAATAATTGAATAACATTTGACTTTTTTGCATAAATTTAAAATTTAAATATAACTTAATGAAACAAAAATAATTCTAAAGAATATGCAACATATACATACACACATATACACGCACATATGTGTGTGTGTTCATTAAATTATTTTTTTAATAAAGTCACCAAAATAATAATAATAATAATAATAATTCTTTTCATCAAGAATCATGTTTATATTAAGGTCAAGAATAAGATAAAAGATAAATAAATAAAAAATCCAATGCATTATATTTTATTTTGCAATATTTTTAAATGTATTTAGTGTGTATTTTTTTAAGTAAATAAAGGAGTCTGTAATTACTTTTGGTAGAATAAAAGTATTGATCGATCATTTATTTATTTATTTCGACCATATTAAAGTTAAAAATATGCTAAAGGATAAAAAAAAAAATCTAGTGCTTGTGAAATCTATGGTTTTTTTAATCCTAAATGTATATTTTACATATTATTCAATGTTATTTTTTCTTAAGTAATCCTTAAATTTTAAATTTATGTAGAAAGATAAATATTTTTTATTTTTGTTTGAGAGTTTATTTTAAAATAACTTATCGTTATTTAGAAATCTTATTTTGCCCTTAATGAATTATATGGTATAATAACAGTAAATTAATGAAAAGGTGTTTCAGGCTATTGCTTAAAAAATAGGGATAAAATAGACTATTATTTAAATAATAAATATGAAATAGGCTATTGTATCTAACCTTAGGGATAAAAAGAGCATTTTTCCAAATATATTTTAGATTATAAACTTAAATAAGTTACGTACCTCTACCTCCAGTCATTATTATTTAAGTTAATTTAAAACATGGTTAGAATTTTCTAGTCTATTCCTCTATATAGCCTTTAGTTCGATGGGTAATTCTCACAGAAAGTCGTATATAGGCTAGGCTAAGGACCCTTAGTCTATTTAATGGACATCATTCACTTCCCTCCATCAAGAAAATGAGAAATTAGCCTTATCTTAATTTTTTAGAAATATGGAACAACTATTCTTATCATTAATTGTTAAATAAACAATTATTCTTTCTTACCTCCGTAGATATAGGTTTAATTATCAAACCACGTTAAATAATTGTGTTTTTTATTTTATTTTTTGTAATTATTTAGTGCGCTTAATTCCACATTCCGCGCACAATAAAGTCATCCAACTTAAATCTCCTACTGCCGTGGATGATCTTCAATCTTCATTTTGAAACAAAATCATATTCGAATCTATTAGAACCTGTAGAGTTAATGAATTCAAATATAAACCAGAGCAAACGGCAGCGTATTGGGCTATCGGTTAAATCCGTTATGAAGTCACGTGAGGGAGCTCGTGATTACTAACTGTAAACGACGTTAAAGCTTGCGTTTTACTCATAACAGATTCAAGAAATTGCGCGTGCTAAGTCACGTGGTCACTTGAGTGCATCTCTGTAATGTAAAGCTGGTTTTGAAGCTCACTTGGGGGAGTGATTCGAGAGTATTCGAGAGAGAACCTTGGAGAGAGAAAGCTAATTCTTAAGCTGTGTCTTCTCAACTCTGAGTACTTGTAGTTTCTTCATTGAATCGATTAAAAAAACAATCTTTGATGTTTTCACTCGTGGATATAAGTCTTGAAAAAGATTGAACCACGTTATCTCTTGCTCTCTGTGTGATTTTGTTTCTGATTCATTCTTTTCTGTTGTTTAAATTTCTGTTCTTGAGTGGTTATGTCTGTTGAGACTTGAGAGGCTATTGAATAGATTCTGGTTCAATTTTATTGCTTGTGTGCAACTTGTGTTGATCCTAGTCAAAGATCATGGGCAGAGTTTTGGTTTTATAAGATTAGCAATTCAATCAAATCTCTACAGAACCACAGTACTTCTTTCCTATTAGGATTAGGTTTTTTTATTGCAATTATAGTTTAAGATTCTAATTAGATTAGAATTAGGAATGTGTTGAGCTACTATAAATAAGTGGTTCTCATTATGTTTTTAAGCGAGCAATAATAAAATTAATTCCAACTCATGTTAATTCTTCTTTCTCCCCTGTAAATTCTTAAATTCCTCATCTTTTCTCTCTTGAATTCTCTAAGTAAAACCCTAGAACTTAATCATCTTACCTTAATTTTCAACTTAATGAATTTGTATATGTAAAACATAACGACTGTAACACTCCAAATTTAACACGTATGGAGCACGTGGTAGTAGAAGGTTGCTTACGTATCAAAATTCTTATACAAAATCTCAAACTAAAATACCTCAAATTTTATTAAACAAATCAACAAATCCACAAATCGAACACTTGACATTTCTCTCTCAAACCATAAATGTAGCGAAAGTTTCAAAATTCTCCAATTACAAGTCCAGAAGACTAACAAGCTTAAAAGAAAAAAGAAATAGAAATATATATAGCGTCACATGAAAATTTAATAGGTTTTTTCTTTATTACAAAGTGGACTAATAATAAAATGTTAACTAAGCATAGATGCTGACCGATGAGCTAAAGAGCACCATTTACAAGTTTCTTCAAGCACGCTCATCTCAAGCAACAAAATTTGTTCAAGTCAATTAGTCTTCTCTAAAAATGATATTTTAGTCTTTGATCAACATTGTTACAATCTCATCTACGTATAAATTTAATTAATAACCAATTCGAATGCATTGAGTGTAAATTCTTGTAAAGTTCGATCTCTTCGATCACATTTCATTACCAATGATCTCGAATCATACAAACTTCACCACCTACTTCGTTAATAAGGTTAGGGAATAGATTAAATATTACTTAACTAAGTTTAATAGATTTTTTTTTTATTATTACTATATACCTTTCCGGAATCAAATGATGAGCCGCGCTAATGGATTTCCAAGCTACAAGGTTCTCTACAAAGTACAAATGCAGCTTGGTTATTTTAATTTTTATCTAGTGTGTTTTAGCTTTATGCTTATGTTTACTGAACATCCTGTGGCGAGATCTCTTTTTCATTGTTATAAGTTTATCCAATACTAATAAAGAGGTGTAAGGCACGCAAAAATCCAAGAAATAAAAATGCTAACATTGATCAATAACATAGCAGAATTTGACTGTCTTTATTCCAATTAGTAGTATAATTAAACTCTAATTGGGTGTAATACCTATGATTTACTCTAAAATTTATCCGAACAAGAGCATATAATGAATAAATCCATAAATCGATGATGGACTAAAGAAAACCACATCCACGTTTCTTTAGGCACATACTCAATAATACAATGAGCATCATATGAGAGCACAACTTTAGTTTTTAGAAAGTTTCCAAAAATGAAATGAGTACTCTGAATATTAATGACAAGATGCCATCACCGGGAGACCCTACAAAAAAAATGGTAACAATTAATTTTATAAACCAAAGCTTGTAAGAGGAAAGAGTCAAGTCTAAGGATGAAGAAATTAAAAGCACTTGAGAGCCAATAATCTTTACTAAAATACTCTAGACACTAAGGAGTACTACCGCTTAATTAGTTCCTGAACTTTTGCAGTTTGGCATTATTCACAGCTGCTGTCACAGAAAGCCAATCTTTCATACCAGTCAGGAAGTTGTAGTAACCATGTCTCCACGACCTATTCAGCATTAAAGTTCCGCAGACACCCCAGAATCCAACAAAGAAACCAAGAAACAAGCTCACGTAAAATCCGAGAGTCATAAACTGATCATCCTCATCTTCTAGAGTGTTTGCACCATCATTTCCGCCTGGACATGGAGTGGATTCTTCATCCGGACATTTATTTGGAAGTGGAAGGCCACAAAGTTCAAGATTTCCAGCATACATCGAAGCATTGAAGCTTTGGAGCTGAGTACCTAATGGGATTTTTCCTGACAAGTTGTTAGACGACAAGTCCAGTACACTAAGACCACTTAGTTGAGAAAGGCTAGACGGAATGCTTCTGGAAAACTGGTTTCTAGATAAATCAAGGAAATCCAATGATTTTAACTGACCAATCTTTGGAGTGATTTGTCCAGTTAAATGGTTTCTTGAAAGGTTTAAGGCAATCAACCCCACAAGATCCATAATCTCTTCAGGAATTGCTCCATCTAGTTTGTTACTCGAAAGGTCAAGACACTTTACAAGTCCCAAAGTACTTTTGTACTCGTGTTCACTTCCTTTCCATGTCAACAGAACATTGTCCAAATAACTATACTTATATACATATCTAGGGAAAATCCAGATTTTGTCAGCCAACCCAATGATAGGATTGGAACTTTTTTCTCGGGTCATGGCTGAGAAATTATTGAAACATTTTGGGATCTTTCCCGATATATTGTTTAAAGAGAGATCCAAGACTTGAATTAATACCAGATGGCATAACTGAAAAGGTATATTTCCATGAAAATTATTAGATTTCAAGCTAAGAACAATCAATTTTTGAAGACTTCCCCATATCCAGGTTGGTATCTCACCGTGCAATGCATTCTCCCTAAGATCCAAAACTCTCAGTTGTGAGCAATTCTTTAAAGATGAAGGCAATTCCCCGGTTAACCTATTGTTGTGTAAACTCAGTGTTTGGATATTATGTAGGAAGCCCATCGAGTCTGGAATTTTTCCGGAGAAGCTATTGTTTGCCAAATTAAGAATGGATAGGCTATCAAAATTCAACCAACAATCTGGAAGCCCTCCAGATAATAAGTTACTCGAGAGATCAAAAAAGTTCCATGTGTTTTTTATAATAGAACATAAGAAAGTAATTGATCCTGAGAACTTATTTTTTGAGAGATTCAAGAATGTAGAATTTGAAGGAAGTGGTGGAATTGGGCCCCAAAAGTGGTTTGAACTGACGTCTATAACAATATCATCATATCTTAAAAAAGACAAATCAGGAAGTTTACCCCTGATCTGGTTGTTAGAGAGATTTAAAAAAACGAGTTCAATGGACAGATCCCAAAACCAATCAGGGACAGCATCCGAGATTCCATTATTGGAGACATCAAGGGAAATAAGTTGATTTTGAGTTTGAAGCCATTTTGGAAAATGACGTCCTATCTTGCAAGAGGCAAGACTTAACGATTTCAGTTGAAAAGGAGGAACCCAATCATGGCTCAATTTCAAAGTCAAAGAGTTATCATTCAAGTACAACATCTGCAAGTTGGACATATTGGAAAAAAAGGTTTCAGAGATAACACCTGTGAATGAATTCCTACCAAGTGACAGAGACTCGAGCTTCAACAACTGGCTGAGGCTTTTGTTTATAGTTCCATTTAAATGATTTTCTCCAAGTTTCAATACTTTCAGGGATGAAAATCGTCCAAGATCTGGTATCGGCCCCGTGATGTCATTGGCATATAAACAAAGCCCCTCCAGTGAATTTACTGTGCATCCACTAGATAGATTTTGAATCAACTCAGAGAGCTGTCCACTGAGTTTATTGAGAGGCAAGTACAATTGATTTAAGCTACACATGTTTCCGAAGAATTTTGGAATCCCACCTTCAAGTTCGTTAGAAGAGAGATGAAGAGTTCTAAGAGAAACCATGAGTTGAAAAGCCCCTGGAATTGAACCTTGTAATGAGTTAAAGCCAAGGTTAAGATATTGAATATTCCGACTAAGATTGAAAAGCCAAGGGTATACTGATGAAGAAGGGAGATTGTTGTCGGAGAGATCAAGGGTCTCAATAGACGTACTCAAATTGAAGTGCCAAATAGACGAAGGATTGATAGGTGGAAGAGCACATGAGTGTAGGACTAATGTTTTTAGGAACGGAGCTTGGCAACTACTTGAAACCAATCACTAGATTTAGTGAGATTAATGTAACTCAGGTCTAGGTGCCTTAAAGAAGAAAGATGAGAAAGCCACTGTAGGCTTCCCAAACTAAATAAATTAGAGTTTTCTAGGCGAAGATATACCAATCCTGAAAGGTACTGGAATGGACGAGGTACTTTTAATAAAGATGTACCACAAGAGAGATTGAGGTACCTCAATTTACTAAGGGAACCAATGAACTCAGGAACTGGGCTTCCACGGAAGTGATTGTTACTAAGGTCCAAATGTCTTAAATCATGCAATTTAAGCAAAGCAGGACTGATTGTACCTTTCAAGACCTGCCCTCGAGAATTTTCATCGTCGGATGTTCGAAGATTAAGCAGCTTGACATGGCCAGTTTTATTGCTACAACGGACTCCTCTCCATTTACAGCAATCTCTTTTGTCATTATCTCTTCCCCAGGAAGACAGAAAGCCATATTCGTCCACCAGGCTCTGTTTAAAAGTGAGAAGCGCTTCTCTCTCCTCATCAATGCACCTCATTACTGTGCTGTTAGAATCAGCAATTCTAGGCTGCAATTGAAAAAATATCACAGAAAACAAAGCTACATATTCAAGTATAGGGAACAATTTGGATGACATTGTAATTATCATAAGCTTTCAGGATATGTTGTTATATCGAAAATCCTGGAATCCATGCCAATTTATACTAATCTGTATAATAAGCATCAATTATTGAAGCTTAGAAAAGTATTCATTGTGAGCGTTGATTATGGTTAGCATATGACATAAGCCAAGAAAATCCTCTGGCGAATCCCAAACAGACAACAACAATACATAAGTCATGCAGTCAACATTCATTTGATCTTTGCCGGGGAAAAACGGTAAACCAAAAAAAAGAAATGATGAGAAAGCGCTGACAGAAAATTGCAGGCACCCTATTTTTCACGGAACAACCGCGTAGTCAAGCGGCAGCCAATTGCCTTTTGATTTATATTCTTCACTGAAGTAAGCTAAAATGTCCTTCTCAAAAAGTCGTCGTTCAGGTCAACCGGCTTTCGGAAAAATAAATTTCTAGTGGAATATAGGTAGATTATGTGTTTTAATGATGTAATGGGGAGTGTAATTTGATGCCATGAAGTAAATTTTGAATCTTGTACCAACAAAATTAAATTTGACTTACTAAATGTAGGGCTATTTAGTTTTTTGCTTTTCTCAACGTAAAAAGTCAAATAACCTGTACTTTTATATTGGTTTCCTTACAAATTTCAAATGTTAAAGAAATAATAAACATTCAAATGAACATAAACAAGATAACATTTATATTTTAATCATTACATAAATCATGTTGAAGTGAAAACAATCCTTTAATATTATGAATCAAAACATGTAGATCAATTTTATTGTAGTCTGTGATGAGTTATATGAAAAAAATTTATAAAAATTATGGAGATAAATAATGCTAATTTGAAGAAAATAAAAAGATACAAATAGTAATAATCTACTATTCTATTATCATAAGCTATAGAGATGAATAATAATGTTAATTATTAAATTTTATTTAGATGAAAATAGATTAATTAGATAGAGATATTTTAGAGAATATCTTCAGATTTTTTTAGATTAAAAAAAAGCCAAAAAATAAAAAATTGGCTTAATAATTGAAAACTTTTAATAAGTTGAAAAAATAAACAAACTTTAATGACTTAATTAATTGAAATTAAATTAATTCAGTCCACAATTTTAAAAAACTAACGGCGATGTAATAGACTTTTCTTCTCATTAATTTTCTTTTTGAGATCTATGCATTTTCATTTTGAATTATTGTGTAATTAAACAGATAACTTTGGATTGTTGCAATTGGTATGCAGGATATCGGGAGTGCAATAGTTTCTAATTACAAACTTCATTTGTATAATTATAATTTATGTAAATGTTCATCAAAGTAATCTTTTATCTCCCACCAAACAACTCTTCATCTCTGATAACATCTATTGTCTTATAAGAACTTGTAACTAATGATGTATTTATTTACTAATCATTTACTTTACTTATATGATTAAGTGACTGTAAAAGGAGGCTCATCTCCTTATTTGTATATACATGATATTGAATAAAATTTGTTGCTAGAGATTGTGTATCTTATATGCTTTCCCTCTTTCTCTTACTATATTGTTGTGTTCTTAATTGATAAATAATTTAACACGTATCAGTATGAGTCTTAGCCAAAAAGATAGTTTGGTAGATTTCTCTCTTTTGATCTTAACCATAAAGGTATGAATTGAACTATTTGGATTTTGTCTAAAATTATATTATTATTATTTTTCTAATTTAAGAGAATGGCTCGATGAATTCATTCCTTTATTAATCATTACAAATATTTTATGAGAATTAGATTTATCTATTGTTCCATTTATGGATATTGCTATTTCATATTCTAATATTGAATTGCTATAATAAATATATATATATATATATATATATATTTTTCATACTGAAGTGTGAATATTTGCAGCATTTTTCTCGTCATTTAGTTTTGGTCGGGCCCAATCCACCAAGCATTGCTCTTTGCTTGGTCTTGTCTTGTCAACAAACTTCCTTCCTGTCAATAGCTCCGGAAGAACAACTCCAAGGCTGTATACATTACTCCTGGCAGTCAGGTGCCTATTCAATTGAAACAGATATCAGTAGTGAATAACATCATAATTTTAGAATAATTCTTCATGAACATATTTTATCAATGATTCACTATTAAGTGTATATTTTACTTCCCGAAGGATAAATAAATGTTATAAGTTTATGTCTATATATGAATTTTCGTCTCCATATCTCCCAGAAGGAGGTACAAAATGATTACATAAATAAGGCATAATTGTTTCTTAGAAAAAAAATTGAAGAAAAAATAACATAATAAATGGAAGATGTTTCAAGGATTGAATTAAAATGATGATTTATTTTATCTCCTTGAAGGGCGAAAATTGAATATCCAAATGGATAATTTGTTTCTTTGAAACAAATAAAATAAAACATGTGATCATCAAAAGATCAAACAAAAGCTCATGGTATGATTTTCTTGTTTTTATATGTATATGAGGAGAAAATCATCAAGAATATATTAACATGTGGTATGTGTAAATATTTTATAGCTCATTTATGCTCCAGCAATAGCAATCTAAGATTGTCAATATGTATATTGAAGCCATTGTTTCCTTTTATATATAAACAAGATATTAAGCTTTGGATGTAAAGAATCGGTCTCATCTTACTAGTCATATATTTTCATTCCTTGAAGCGAATGTTTATTTAATAATTGTGGGATTAGTAATAATTGTGGGATTGGTGCAAGACATGGCATGATTAATGTTATTGACATTGCAGTGGTCACCATTTAAGTATTAATGATTGCAATATATATATTGCACCATGTGAAGTGGAACAAATTAGAAATTGAAAGAATTTGTGAAGAACTTCAATAAGTCTAAAGTTTCCTACATAGTTTGAAATGATGAAGTTCAAATGGCAAATTTGCAAATCAGGCTGTATCAAATTATATAAAATTCAGAAGAATTTTAATCAGAGGTAGAAGATTCTCTTGATAATTTATTTTTGTTTAAATCAAGTAAAGATGAATTTATAGAAACAATTTATTATTTGTTATGATTCACCATTATTTATGCATAAATATTTTTGTATTATATTTTATGAAAAGGTCTTCCCATCATGAGGGATAGAAAAACTATACGTGATGGATGATTTGATTTTATGATAATCTTATGTATCACTTTACCTCGTCTTAATATTTACGTAAATTCATTTGAACTTGAAGATCAAAAGGATTATTATACAATGTGCATTGTTAATCGATTATTGGATGAATTTGTTGATATATGAAAGTGAAAAATCACAAATAGAATATAATTGTGGGTTGATATATATGATGTCCTTAAAGAATGAAATGATGAGACAAATAAATATATGAATGCTTGAAGCATGTAATAGATCAATTGGTGCAAAAAAATTAATTCTTGGGAATGAAATAATTCGATGCTCTAAAGAGACCTTGTTTGCATGTATAGCAAAATATTTGATTTTTATTAAATTATTGAATATATTGCCCCTACCAACTAGAAAATGAATTTTAAATATTCTTGAAGAGGTAAATGCTGGGAAATAAAAAGATTGAAATTGCCATACAAAAGACATGCGTGTAAATTAAAAAGAAGAGATCTTTAACCATTGTAGAGACATATTTATTAGAAGTTTCAAAAGATCTCATTGGGCACATATATTGACAAATCAATAATATGTTGGCACTTGGTGCAAGAGAAAAATTGAAATTGACATAAGATTATCGTCAGCAAAAATTGAGTTGTCATGATAAAATATTTAAGATATTGAATCAAAAAAATGTAAAAGAATATCGATTTATATAATTGACCGAAATTTGGACATGTAGTCCATATGTTAGAAGACGTAAAATTAATTAACAAAAATATAAAGAATTTTAACATGTAGTCCAGACACCTAAAGTTGTAAAATTTCTTAATAAAATTTGTATCTAAACTATAGTACGTCAAAATAAAATTAAAGAATTTATATATTTATCTTTGAAGGATAAAATGCTAGAACTAAGTACTTGAGGTATTAAATCAAACTTGAAGTATTAAATCAAAACACTTGCATTTTATATATTCTTGATAAAGCTATAATCATACTTGTGTATATTATAACTATCTGGACTTAAGGTTAAAAGTGTGATATGTTGTTATCCACTTCGCTATGTGATTTTATTAAAAATTAAAAATTAAATTTGTAATTTTTGCAAAATATGTTGATGATATAAAAATAGAAAACACTCTTGAAGAGCTTATGATTTTATTCTTTTAAGGTTACGATTTTATCCTTTTAAGAATGACTAAAATTCAAGATGAAAGATCTTGAAATAATCGAATCTTTTCAACTTACAAATTGAAATTTATTAAATAGAATTATGATATAATAGAAATATTAGAAGTATTTCATATTCAAAAATTGTATATATCTTGGTCCCAAAGAACCATATTTTATTCCAACTTCTGCCTACAAAGGCATTGGAAAATTACATAATTGTAAATTACATTATATGTTGCATAAACTTAAAATTGTCAAAATAGTAGGAAAAATTTATCACACTATTTCTTTGATATGCATGCTAAAGATTGGTTTTACTCAAGAAGATTAACAAAATTCTGAAGATACATACATGGAGATATTTTTCAATCAATATGATGGTTTTATATTATGTATTCAAGCTTTCAAAAGATGGTGTTGATCTTGTAGATTGTTTAACCAAAGAATTAAAACAAAATATGATCAATCATTTGAAGCACCCATGTCACTTTGGGGGAAAGTGTTCTCATTGGAGGGAAGGGAGTTATGGATATAGAAGACTCCATGCACTATATTCTTTTTCCTTTGTCCCATTGGGTTTTCTTAGTAAAGCTTTAATGAGGTAGTTTGTACCACTACCTCTATAAGGTACAAAGGCACAAATGAATAGTATATTCTTTTTCCTTTACTAGTTTTTTTCTCATAAGATTTTTACTAGTAAAGATTTCAATAAGGTATATTATTTGTAAGATAAACATCTAAGGAGGAATATTATGAAGTAATTATAATTTATGTGGATGTTCATCAAAGCAATCTTTTATCTTCTCATCAAATAACTCCTCATTTCTTATAATTCTCACTATCTTAAAAGAATTTATAACTAATGATGTATTTATTTACTTCATTTTTATGGTTATATGACTATGAAAGGAGAGCTCATCTTCTTATTTGTATATACTTGAAATTAAATAAAATTTATCTCCATGTCTTCTATTTGTTTTATTTCTTTCTCTTATAATATTGTTGTGCTCTTAGTTAATAAACAATTTAACACATATGTAATTATGTGCCACGTTACAAGGGAGAGCACAACAAAATTCACTATAACTGACAGTTAATCTAAAATTAATCTCCCATAGCTCTTTAATTATTTAACAAAGCAACAATAGTTAGCCATACAAAAAAATTAATTCCGAGTTAGTATAATTTAGCAAAACCCCAAATTAAACCACGAGTCATTACCATTCAAAAATGCTCACCATTACAGGAAGCAAGTGATCCACGGCTGTAAATAATTACCGAGAAAAAGCATTAAATAAAGTTTCGTAGTTCGTACATTTGTTGAAAATGCACGTAAGATTGTCTTTATTTACCATCTTGCCACTCTATTCAATGGAATGATGGCATTATGTTATCAACCCACGTCATCGTCCCGGACCACCGTCCGATTAAAAGTAGAAACGGCGGCTGTACGATGAACCAAACAACAGAAGAAATTTCTCACTCTTAGTGGACCCCACACAAATACGAAGCGTTTCTCCTTTTACCAATAGGATTTGGCGATTTGGCAAGTCAACGAATCAACGGTTACGGCCGCGCCAATTTTGCATGCAAAACAAAACGAAAAAAAGTCCAATGAGTCAAAGAAGGGCCCCACAATGACAGTAGCTGGCTTCAACGGGCGAGGACACAAAAGACCCCTTTGTCCAATTACGTGTCACTCATTTCCAATATTACCCTCAACGAAATCATAAATTTCCAATATTACCCTCAACAAAATTTCACTCTCACTAATTTCACTTTCCCATTCTGATTCAAGATCTCGAAAACCTAGAAATGTTTGTCATAACATCGTTTTAGCTCAATCTGAGAGGAGCAATAACTTCAGGTACTCGCATTTCGTACTGTTTGGCTTCCTAGAAAGCCACATTCCCCCAATTTTCCGGCATTTTATCTCTGTTTTATGCACATTCTTCCTGTTTATCACTTGCAAGTTTTTTTTTTTTTTTCCTTCGTTGAAATCTAATGTGAGCTGAATTTTAATGTTAATTTTAATTTTAATTTGTATTATGATTAATTGTGCTTTAATTTACAAGTTAATGATGTATTATTTGAGACTTAATCCAGTTGTGCACTTTTGCTGGATAGCACTGATCATTTGTGTGCTTGGTGGAGCAGCGATAATAGAGCTACCTTTTTTTTTGTTTATTTGTTCAATTTAGATTTATTTGTTATTTTTTTAACATTTTTCAATAATTTCCCTTTGGCACGTTGCTGCGGGTTATCATTTATTTAATAATAATTTTTCTTTTTTAAATTTTTGAATGTCTCTATATGAAATTTGAATGTGGGCTATCTTTCTCTGTATTTCCGCCTGATCTTTCATAATACATTGTTTCGAATTTTCTTTTTTAAATTTTTGCGGCCCCTATTTTCCTGATTACTTGAATATTCATATTGGCATTGTACCTTGTGGGAGAACTTTAATGTTGTTTATTTAAATTTTATGGTTTCGGTATAAACAGATGCAAAATGGAATTTGAACCGGATAATGTCTTTTCTGTTCCACAAGACATCCCTTGCTATATGCAACCTGAGTGGATGTGTGGCTTTCATTTTGGTAATGGGTTGGGTAATAATTCTCTTTGTCTCCTTTATTTCATGATAATTTCTTTTTACGACTGCTTACTCGCATGTTAATAGAATCTTCTTCTTTTTTGGTTATTTTTAATTATTGTAGATGTCATAGAAGAAGATGCTTTGAATGAGAAATACTGCATACAGGTGCTACGGATCTTGATCACAAAGGCCGATACTGAAATCGATGAACTTGAAAAAGATTTGGTATTCCTTCAAAGCGAGTTAGCGTGGGCTGAATATGATGATTGGTTTGAAACATGCTGTAAAGCTTTGACACAAAAGCTGGATTGCTTTTCTCTCATGGTGTGGACTTTGAAGAATAGATATAAGAATGATGTTGATGTCCGTTTGTTAATTCATAGGAAGCCTGCCAAGAAAATACATGAAATAGTAAAGGATCTACTCAATGATTACTTCCAAGAGAAAGACAAGCAGGTTCATCCTCGAAAACTCTTTATTAGTCATTTCTTAATTTTCTAGTGTGTGACAACTGTGAATGGGGATATTGGAAGCCTTTACAGGCTCATTCAAGTTATCTACCATTTATATGCTCTGTGTGTGAGTGATTCCAACTTTAAACTAACAAGCACCGACCATGATATATTTTGCAGATTCTCACTTTTTTCCACTCTGTGCTTAAGCAAAGTATTGTTTCTGCATCGTGTACAAATTCCATAATATCAAGCTACAACTTTTCCCCCTTTTTTTCCTTTCCATTTTTTTGTGCCTCTAAGAAGAAACGGGAATAGAATTTTAATACCTATGGTCTAATGGATTGAATCAATAGTAGATTGCTGATAATTATATCATTCCATGAGTAGGATTACTCTAATTTTGTAATGTCTAACCTCATTATCTTTTCTCAGCATATTGATTTTCCCTCCCTTCATTTCCATTTGATGTAACTCTCATATGTTATTCTTCAAGACCTGCATGTTATTCCTTTTCTTCCAGGAGCTGACATGTGATACTGTATGTTTAACCTTCAAATGAGCAGACTCTGGGTGTAGTTGCCTTAGACAGCTCTATTCCTCCAGAGGATGCAGCTGAACCTTTGGATGAGAGCATAAAATTGAGTCAGTCTGATTCTTTTGTCCCCATAAAAGAGGAAATTCAAGAATTCTCTATAACTCCCACAGAAAATGGTGCGGCCTTAAATGCATCTTTGATGCTTCAAGAGAATAAATCAAACCATTCAGAAACAATTAAGGTATGACTAGCTGTATCTTTTTATGCTTCAACTTCTGTTAGCACATGTTCTGAAAGGGCTAATGGAACTTATTGAAACTTCATGTTGGTGTTTGAGTGCAGGGATGTATAAGTTTTGTATTTTGCATATCTTTTTTCTTATTTCTATACAAGTATCCAAGTACTTGTTCATAGCTATTCATAGTTAGTCTCCTTTTGCATTTAACTCCCTGCTCTAATTATGAACAGCTCACAAATGGTAATGCTGAAGATTCCAACTCCAGTCCAGACTGTTTGACGCTGGAAGCTGGCCATGCTGCTTATAAGAAAATAATGAGCAGCTTTGACTTGAAAAGTGCCAGTAAGGAGGAAACCAAAGAACCTGGCTTTACTACCAAGGACAAAAATGTTATCCAAAATTTGTCTTTGAAGACTGCTGATAAGAGGAGACACAATCTAGACATGATTAAGGTTCAGGTAATTTGCTCACTTCTCTGTAACAATTTATATCAGCTCAAAATTCTTCAAGAAGCAGCAACTGCAAGGCTAATGATTGGAAAACTAGGGAACAAAAAATTGATCAGGTGTTCTGTAGAGTGTTTGAATTCAGCATGGCACATTTTCAAGTGTAATTCTAAGCATCTCAACATCCTTAGCGGTTGTACTTTCTGTGTAGCATAGACATTTTAAAAACAATCTTTTCAGATCAAGAAGACCCATGGAAGTATCATACTAGATATTTGCCTTCTGGTTGTGAAGTTGAACTGAAAATCTTATTAGAAATGATCGTTTGCAGCCTTTTCTTTTACTTTTTTATTACTTCATGAACTTCTTGTAGTGGTTCATCCTTCCCAGCCTCTCCACCCCCTTTTTTTATTTTACAAGTCCTTGGCAAGTAAGTAATAATTTCTTGTCATGGACAGCCTACAGATATCATGTTTAAGTATTCATGTAAAAATGCTATGAAAACTATCACCAGCCACTTGCACAAGAAGAAAAATTCAGGCACTCTTGATAAAAAAATTATAACTGAGGAAACAGAAGAAAATACTTATAAATCTAAAGCAGATATAGAGTCATCATTGAAACCCTAGGGAAAGAGTGACAATCTTGGTAAAATGTTGAAAGTACTAGCGGCTCCCTCTCCTCTGACTTATATTTTATATTAATTACTAGGATCATGTAGTAGGAAAGACAATTTGGTTTGCACAGATGAAAGAACATCAGCACCTGCATTTGAGGGATAGCTCTCTCCCGTTACGTCCTATAGAGTATATTTTTATTTTTCTCTCTTTAATTTATATTCCTCCTTCCATGAACAGCCAGTAAATGCTATTGATAGAGACCCAGACTCAAATGCTTGTAGACATGAAACTGACCTGGACAAGGAGATGAAAACAATGTGGAAGTCTGGCTTGAAAGTTGGTGGAGATGATGAAGTCAGCATAAACCATACTATTACAACTGGTGGAATCAAAATTTTGGAAGCATCTTCAAATCCTGAAGGCAAAGGAAATCCTCCAAAAGTAGACAAGGTGCAAGAAGCTATTATTTATTTATATATATATATATTATATTTGCAGCAAAGCAAACCATAAGATTTAACTGCTGGCAGGGACAGAGCCATGTTAGGATGAGACTAGGCAGATGCCTCATTGGCACTTTCAAAATTTTTTTGTCAAAATATTAAAAGGCTACCACTTTTCTTAATGCATCATGAAATGCCTCATTTGAACTTTCAATTTTTGCAAAGTATCAAAAATATCATTTTTCTTATTGTATGATAAAATACTCCCTCAATTGTTGCAACCACTAAAAATCAATCTTCCCCACATCCATTCTCTTCATGTGCTATAATTCTTTTATTATTTTTGCAAAAATTTATAGTGTTTAGAGTCGGCCCGCCTGAAAAAAATTCTTGGCTCTGTTCCTGACTGCAAGCACTTTTAGGTAGCACTTGCTTCTGAGATATTCCGATTAGCTTGTTACCCAATTTTTTTTGGGGGGGGGGGTTGTGGGGGATAGAGCTTATCTAGCCACTTTAATAGGCTCTTATTGAGTATTTTTCTGAGCAGCCTACAAATGCTATCTTGCAAAATATCTGTGATGGTGCTTTGAGTCATTCTACCGGCCTCAGCGGGAGGAGAAATAACTTAGATTCCAGGTTTGCTACTTCCAGGCAGGCCAGAGGCGGAAATCGTGATAAAAGTTTTGATGGTTTGAAACAAATGTCTGGCTTTTATCCGAGCAGAAATAATTCTGATTCGAGGTTAGCTGTTTCCAGGCAGGAGAAATGTGGAAATTCTGATGTTAATCCTAATACTTCGCAACATGCAAATGACGCCGGCAGATGTAATTCTGATTCTGTGTTGGCTACTCTTTATGGTTTTGAAGTTGGGAATCGTGATGCTAGTCCTGCTAGTTTGAGACATACTGCTGGTCTCAATCAGAGGCGAAATCATTCTGACTCTAATTTAAATGCTGTCAGACAGGCAAAAGGTGGATTCTGTGATGTTAATCAAAAACTGTGTGATTTTGCTCAGAAAGCTGCACGTAAACGGCGCATCAAAGAATCAAAATTGACTCTGACTGGCAAGATAGACTCTTTATCTTCATCTTCATCTTCAGGAGCAGAAGGGAATAGAAAACCTTTTGAAAAAATTGTCAAGGTTGAAAGAGTTAGTCCTACTTATAATGAACATTCTGCCCTGCCTTCACTTGTAGGGCTGCAAGACAAGGAAAGAAGAGAGGCAACCAAGGCACCTTTTGAAAAAAATGTCAAGGTTGAAAGAGTTAGTCCTACTGATAATGAAAATTTTGCCCTGCCTTCACTTTTAGAGCTGCAAGATGAGGAAGGAAGAGATAAAATGAAGGCTCCTTTTGAAAAAATTGTCGAGTTTGAAAGTGCTAGTCCTAGTGGTAATGAACATTCTGCCCTGCCGTCATTTTTTGAGTGTCAAGACAAGGAAGAGAGGGATACAACCAAGGTACCTTTTGAGAACATTGTCAAAGTTGAAAGAGCTAGTCCTTCTGATAACCAACATTCACTACTGCGGGATGAGGAAGGAAGAGATACAACCAAGGCAGAGCCTGATAAGGGATCAATGCAATCAGGAGAAGCTCAAGTGGTTGAAACTGCCACTAATGATGAGAAGTTTGATTTGTACTCGTTGCAGCCACAAAAGCAGAAGGCTAAGAGAAAAATTGAGTCAAATCCACCAAGTGTTCAAGAAAGAGAAGGTTTTCTTTCTATTGAACTTGTTTCAAATTCATCTATAATTTCAAAAGCTAAGCGACAATTGAAATCTGGACTTGGCTCTGACATTCCCAGTTCAAATCAGTTTATGGACAGAAAGATAGTCGAGAAAATAGTTTACCATCATCAAATTGAAGCTAATGAGCCCAATGGTGCTCTGGATGACAGGAAATTTCAGTTGCACTGCCAAAAAGGAAAATAAAAAAGAAGACAAGTTTGCCAATCATTGAAATGGACTTATCAAAATCACACAGAGACCCAAATGATAGTGCAGGTAAGGATGACCTCTCAATCACAGACTCCCATTCAATTGAGTCCTGCACTGAGGCTGTGGCATCTTCCCCCTTTACTTCTAGTCACTTGAGAAATATGAAATTAGGTGATCTGAGGAACTTTGCGAAGAAACTAAATATAAAACCATACTCTAAGCTTCGGAAAGATGATCTGATTGAACACATAGCCAACCACTTAGGTTGTCGCTGAAAGTACAAGTGGGCTTACAAAAATGGTTCTCCCTTTTGTTGTCTTCCTCCCTTTTGTCCATGGTCTGTAAATATTCTGTTGGGCTTGTTCATTTACCTTACGGAAACTGAATGGCTTCATCGTTGGACACCTCAGTATCATAAGGTAAATATTTCTCATGCATAATGCACACACTCACAAACCATAGAGGAGGGAAAAAAATTGAGGAAGGAAAAGCTGCTTTAGGATAAATGAAAAACGTTTCATTTTTGTAAACATGTATACATAATTATATTTGTGATGATGGCTGCTTTATATACATATACATTTACATTGATGTGGTCCTATTCATACTGATGATTTTCCACAAAAATTTATAGGGAAAAATGGAGCAATTCAATTGCCATAGACAGCAGCTTCTTGTGGTTGTGGTTTTGGTTTTGAATCTGAATGCGAGAGATAGAGCTGCTCAGAATTTGCCCTGTTTGACCATCTTTAGTTAATAGTTCTCATTACTGCGGTTGTGAAGTTCTCTTTCTGTTACTAGCAAATGATTTTGAGAATTGGGCGCAATAAATTTAATAAATTTACCGCTTTTTGTTATCTGGAGAATTGTAAATAGATCCCTGTTAATGCCTACTAGTCATTTGTAATGAATCCAACTTTGATATCATACAACCTCAAAGGTTTCTTGAGAATCTAAATAAATATACGTTGGGGACTTTGTCTATTGGTGTTCTAAAAACTGTATTTTTATTTTATTTTAGTAACGACGTCCTCATTGTATATATCTATAAACCATATGATACTAAGCCACATATATTCTCATGAGTGGATGATTTTTGAAAAAAAAGGAAAAAATTATTATTCAATTTACTATAAATTCATATAATTTAATAATATGTCAGTACTAAATTTTGTTAAGTCATATGACTTAATAACTTAATAACGTGTTCGCATAAATCTAAATTTATTGATGGAGGGATCTCTTTCAAAAAAAATTTGAGATTTTGAGGCAATCTGTCACTGTTTCATATTATTTTGTAAAAGGGGGAAGAGGAGGCTCCAATTAGTCCACTGACCATTGTCAGTTTATTTGAACACAGAAAAGTCTTAAACAGTTAAACCTCTATGCAAAGGAAGAAATTCAATTTTCAGTCTTCAATCTCAAATATGACATCAAACAAGCCATGGTAACGATGCATGTTACTGAGAAAAATCCAACATTTGTGATAAGACATTTTCAATTTCTATGACAAATCAGCTCCATTCACACAAATACTGAGCATAAATCTAACTTGGAATGCTTCGCAACAATTTTCCAGAAGCAAAAGGGATTTGGTTTCAGGTATTTGTCTACAACCAAGTAAAAGTCAACCATGTTAAGCTACAAGACTATGTTCTTATTAGCCCTTCACAGAACATATAGTATGAACAAAATTATGGAGTAGCATACATCCCTCAATTGTTGAGAAGCACAAATTGTCATCTTAGCACAAAATTATGGAGTAGCATACTCCCTCAATTGTTGAGAAGCACAAATTGTCATCTTAGCTCATGACCCAACTTGTTTCGGTGCAGTTGCTTCTGAATTATGATCTAAAGACACCAAAGAAATCATGCACATCAGGGACAATTATGAACATGTGGAAATGCACAAGACAGAACTCTGAGCAAACCTCAAGAGGAGAAGAATTTTATGCGCAGAGACAGTAATTTAACAAACTGTTGCTACTGCAAATAAGAGGGTCAATGACGAAACATGGGACCTAGAACGAAAAACTTCCAGATATATTTTCTTCAATCGTTGCTGATAATGATCATTTTGGCATCAGTATTATTGGAAGCTCGACTGACTTACCTTGTAGCTTCTAAAACTGAGCCTAGACACTATCAAATTAAAGTTGCTCAATTATTATGCCAAAAAACTATCTAAACCTTTGATTCTATTTATATAAACTCCTTGGTTAAAATCTTCCCTTTTGTTCATTGGTGTAATTCCAATCACTATACAATTCAGGAATTCATCAGAGGATAGTCTTTTGATTGTAAAAAAAGATGTATGCTATCCAGATAAACTTGCTAAAACTTAATTGGCTCTCCAGCAGCCAAAGAAATGCTAACACTCTGAAATGAATTTTGAATAGTCTCTGTTAACATGACAACTTAAGATCAGCCTACTATTTGATCGGACCAATAATTAATCACAGAAGAAATCCATCAAATTTTTTCAGACAAGCAAACAAGGAAATACCTTTAATAGTCTATGCTAAAATTGTAGACCTAACAGTAACATCAAAACATTTAATAGTAAATAATACTGATATAGTGAAAACTTGATCAAAATTTAATAGTAGTGTTTAGGCCTTGACCTTCAAACTTAGGCTTTTAAGTCAAGTGGTTACTTCACATGCTATTATGTTAGCAGTTACGGCCTTGTATTTGAATGCCCAAACAGTTATTCTATGGATTAATTAAAAAAATTTTAATTAATCACAGAGAGAAGAGGCCATCTGTGTTTGATGTGTGGATCCATGTGACAAGCGAGGGAGGAATATTATTGTTTGGGCTTTTACCTTCAAGCTTAAGCATTTTAAAGGTCAATTGGGGACTTAACATAACCGCCAAGATTTATTATACCTGACCTACTCCCCAACTTTTGATCAGCCTCCTCCAATGCCGGATGAGATGTTTTATACGATACTTGTGTTTTTCATTTTCTGCTGCAAGTTCCTCAGCCTGCAAGTCAAAATCGAAAAGTTGTAGCTCTCTTCATCACTATCCAAAACAAAAAAAAAAAAAAATTATCAACAGGGGGAGGAAAAATGCAATCACCTTCTTCCTTTCGGAAAGTGCCTCAGCTTTTGCATCCTCTAACTCTGACTGCAGGTCTCTTATAGTTTTCAGGTGTTCCCCCTCTCCAGCATCTGCTTGTTTCACATATTTGAGTTTTTCAAATTCTGTGGCAAGCTTCTCAGCCTGCAAGTCAAAGTCATAAAGTTGAAACTCTCTTCACCATTCTCCAAATAAACAAGAAAAATAAAGAAAAAAGAAAAAGGCAATCTCCTTTGTCCTTTCTTAGAGTACCTCAGCATTATCATTCTCTGCTTTAGACTGGAAGTTATTTATGGTTTTCAGATGTTCCTCATTTCCAGCATCTGCATGAGATTCCAAATTTAGGTAATAAAGTCAGGCACTAGGTTTAGCTATGTCAATACAATCAGTCACCAGTGCCTTAAGTGATACCTTTCTTACTCGCAAGGGCAGCTTCGAGCTTCAATAACCGCTCCTTTACAAAACCATTAATAGATATTAAGCCACCAGAATTAATGGTAAAATAGCTGAAAGTTTCACAAATTAAAAATAATAATAATAATAACGACCGACTATTATCATTATTCCAGTGTAACTCCTTCACATAGGCACCTCGCAATGAATGAGTTTAACAAATACCAATGATTGAAGACAAATTATTCATCAGCTCATAAACTATTATTTTATTACAAACCATAAATTTTCTTAAAAAAATTAGAGGTACACCAAGCTTTGGTGCATCTGGCAGCTAATTACATCTTCTATTTCTTTTTAGAGAAAATATTTTACAGATATATATAGAATTTTGATTTTATTATACATTCTTCCAAAGCCAGTAAAAGATAGATGAAATTTCTTTGTCAAAAATTCAGGACCAAATTGACAACAGTAGCCCATTCAAAGGTACTGTTATCCAAGTGTGTGAAGTGTTAACTATAAAGTAATCATCGTAGTATGTTATAGAAACCATACAAGTATGACAAAAAACTCATTGAACAAGCTAGTTGTAGCAGTAGTAATAGGTTGTCAACAGTGGCTAACAAAAAATTACACACACAAAATGATTATATAAATTCCTACAACACGACAAATATCTCAATTTATGTGGCCTTAAACATCCTTTTCAGATAGTTACTCTGAAATTAGTTCATCTAAATTCAACACAGACAGTTACATGCAGCTGAAGTCAGCAATTACTTTCAACTCACTAAGAAACCAGCTAACAAAAGCCAAAGATTACCATCATAATGAATTAATCATAAAAATACTCTCAAATCTTTTGCAATCCAAAATATCATGAACACCGGTTCAAGGAATGGAGCTCTTTGCATGATTCTCAATAAAAGTACATAATAATTACAATGCCTGTGTTATCCCACATCCTGGTTAAGGTGAACCTTTGGAGAGGTTATATGCCCCGTTTCTCCTAACTATATAGAGATATGTGAAGCCGAAAGTAGACAGTATCCACTTAGCTGTTGGACTCAGGCTGTTTTACTACTAACTAAAAATCATAAGTTGACAGTATTGAAAAAGTAAATGCCTTAAAACTAGAACAAACTACAGTATCAAGGTGCTTCATCAAACAATCAAACCACAACATGAAAGCTTGAAATAAACATGATTCCCAAAGGGCATGAGGGGGTTGTAATCACCGGCAGTGTCACTGAGCCACTGGCCATGCATACTTGTAGAATCCCAACAGAACCCATTAAAGCTAGCATGCAACAAGATTATTAAATCCCTAGTATTAGAGAAATCTTTACGGTTTCTTGGTTTATTTGTTCATAAAAGAAACAGAGGAGGATAAAGAATGAATGAATGCAAAACCTCGGCTTCAGAAGCCCTTTGGTAGAAGGGCTTGAGGGCTTCTTCAAAGTTAATTGGTTGATGAGAATCAGCCATTGTTTTGAGACCACGATCATCATCTGAGTCCAATGCCCGCACGCTGATTTTGTTCCCTTCCATTTCGCAATGCTTTTCGTCTAACGCTTAACAGAACTTCGTTGAATCAGTGAAAGTCCCTTCACTGCTTGTCATTGACGATATTACCCTTGTCAAATTTATGAAGAACAATTCGTTGTGGGCTGCCAATTCTCAAATGCTCCATGGCGGACTATAAAAGTCCATTTCCACTAGAAAAAATGATATTTTGGTCCAAAATTTTCTGTTAAATCGAATAGACCAAATTTTTTTTATTATTATTTAAAGGGAGATTGTGAGCAATTGGTTATCTCTTGATTTTGATTTAATTTTAAGAAAAATTTTTAATTTCAGTAGTTTCGGTAGATGAAATTTCAGACCAAATATCAATATTGTTTCCATAATTGTGTTCATGTTTTGTTTTCAACGTGTGGTGTGGTCTCGGATTTTTTTAACTATGTTCGATCAATTGATTTCTCGCTTGTATTATAAATTTATGTATTCGGATTTCAATATGTATCTCAGATTAAAATATATCAGTTTATCATAATAATTTTTTTTGAAAAAAAAATATTAATTTTGGGATAAGGAGGATATGGTTTTTTATTTTTTTGGGAAAGAGATATGGGGTTACTTCTACTTACTAAAGTTATTTTTAATTTAATTTGACAAATGAGTTTGTGACGTGTGTCACGTTGTTATTTGACGGTAATAGAATTGCAAGAATACCCTTGTTTTGGAGGACAGTGCAGTGATCTAAAGACCATCCAGTATTAATATTTCTCTGTAATCTATATAGTTCAATGAAAAATGATAATCTCAAAAGAGGAAAATGTGAACATGACAATAATGATGGGAAAAAAAACTATTATATAAAAAAAGAATTGGCATATAATCCCATTAACAAAAATCAGTAACTCGCTCACAATACATTAGAAGGCAATGCACAATTCATTCATCACAAAAACCAGTATGTGTCTGTTGCATGTTCATCTGACAATTGCTTCTATGTATATAATCATAAGTTCCTCAATTGGAACTTCATACAATTTGCAAAACAATCAAGGCTGGCTAAGAAGTGAAGGCCTATAAAAGGCATGGCTCTGTGCAATCTCAATGCGTTCCCGCGGATCATTTAAGGTTTCATCCCTCAGCGCTTGCAGAATTGCATGCGAAGACTGCTCCCTGGATCCCAAAATAAGCCACAAACTTAGTATTAGATTTCATTGATTACTTGTTCAACGATGTGGTAAGAGGTACACATGGTACCTGCACACACTTTGGAGCATACCTCACCCTGCCAACTTCGTATACGAATGCTGGAATTCAAATTTTTTGAGTTCAGTTAGGGGGAATTACCTTGTTATAAGTATTTTGTAAAGAGTCTTCAAGATGGGGCAGAGCTCAACAGGAGCAACCGGCTTGTTTTCTTCAGGATGTAAGACACTCAGGCTTGACTGACTCAGAAGTTCGTAGAAGGCTCCCACCGCCGAGACACCCTGGTGGATATATAATTGCAGATGTGAGAAATAGCCCTTCTGAAAGATAAAAAATGTTTTGCAGAAATCGCAATTGATACCTGAATCATTCCTTTGCCGCTGATGTTCTCACCCATATCTCGACTTAGCTCCCCCTTGGCTAACATTTGTCCGTACCATGAATTTCGACCTTTTAACAAGGTTACATATGTGTCTGCCAGCAATGGTCCTGCAAGCTTCTCAGGCTCCTCTGCTAGCAAATGAGTGATAAATATCATCTCTGATGTACAATGCGCAAAATATACTGATTTGCTGGTGGCACTCTCATTGGTAAGAGCTGCTGTCATTCCTGGAAAATGTAAATTGGAAGGTCAGTCGATATGTTGCTCAAAATGGAAACAAAGACTCATTATTAACAAACATTTATATCTCAAATTCCAAATAACAGAAATTTTACTTCCAAGTTTTAGATTTCCATGGCTTTATAACTAGAGGCAAAGTGATTTTATTGATGTCAACAATTTTAGTTTGATTGGTTTTGTCTTCAAAAAGTTTTCATCAAGTCACCAATTATCTCCTTAATATTGTATCAATCCTGCATGTTCATTGTGTTCTTAGGATGATTTGTTTTAACATGGAACACAAAGAAGAATTTCAACCACTCTTTGTTCCTGTCCGAAGGATGCTATAAAAGCTTTTTATTCAACTGTCAAAGGTTCGGAAAAATCCAATTATGAATCACATTCCAACATTATTGTGAAAAGAGAATGCAAGACATGAAACTTACACTATATGATACCCAAAGCTATCATCAAAGTTACCAATCACCCTCATTGCTGGCATAATGGTTGATGTAGTAGAAATCCTTGCGGCATATATTAAGCTTATTGGGCAACAAGAAAGTGATACTTACCAGCACCAATGGCATAGACATTTTTCAGGCCACCCATGACTTCATGAGTGACGAGGTCACTGTTATCCCACACAACAAAATGAGGCTGCCTGAGAAATTTTGCCACCGGCTTCCTCCACTTTTCCGCTCCACAGATTCGAGCATTAGCATATTCTTTATTGTAAATCTCCGAGGCAATGTTTGGTCCACCAAGATAAAGAATGTTATCCATAGGTATTCCAGCTGCTAGGCAGATATACCAAGCTTAGAAAATGAGAGAAAATGGTTTCTAAAGTGGAAAAAGGCATGAAAAACTGAAAGAGATAGCTAAAGAATGAAACAGAAATGGTGTAAAGATACATCAAACACATTGCATAGATTGCAGACTCATAAACATAGTATAAAGGGTTATGTAACTGCTTGCATTTCAACACAAAACAGAGCAGGAAGAGATTAAAATTGTTCAATCCAGAGATATCGATGCCCTCAAACGTGCGAATTTGTGTATGTTTTCACCTATGCAGCTAAAATGTAACTAAACAAGAAATCAATTCACCAATGTTCTACAGAATTAAACATGATAAAGCCAAGAATCACATATGTATACATCAGGATGACTATAAGTATCTGAGAAGCAAGTCTTACTTGCTCGGTTAATCATCTGCGTAGGAGTTATGATGTGCGGAACAGGTTGTAATGCAGCCTCAATACCCTTTGCCAAAGAGATGATTATAGGCACCGTGAGTCTCTCCTTCCAGTAATGGCTAATCTCTTCAAACACGATGCGTGTTTCAGTCGAAGGCAGGCCATTCACCACAATATCAGCATCCCACACAGCTTCTTGCAAGTTGGTGACAACCTTCAAAGGACAGAGCGGCGTCTCAATCATGTTCAAGCAAAATCCATCTTTCAAGATCTCATCCGCGTAAAGGGTCCGATCACCTAACCTTGCCTCAACATACTTCAAATAGGCACACCTCCGGATCAACCTCCTTAACACATCCTCCCTGGAATTGATCACTTCAAAGAGATGTTCAGCCGTTGCTCTATCAACAGCTTTCCCGGCTCTCCTCCATATCCTAATCTGCACCTTCTCCCGGAACTGGCCGTAGCTATCTTGCAACAAAGCAGCAAAGACACTGCCCCAAGCACCAGCTCCGACACCAACAATCCTCAATGGATCACCATCAGCCTTGCCAAGAAGGCGCCGCAGCTCATCAAGCTTTTCTTCCAAACCATTGCCATTCTGAACACCCCCATTTGAGTACAAATTTCGATTCATCACCTCAATGCTCCCCACCATTTTCTCGCAACCCAAGAATTCAATTGTATCAAAGAACTCTACTCAGCGGGTAAGTTTCAGTTTCTTGATTACTGTTTGATGTTGAACAATGAATCTCAAAACAACTTATGGACTAGATTTTATACAAGCTTTGCTCCCACAACCCCCCCACAAATACTTGATTATTATTTGCTTTAATTTATAGACCAAACAAACTTCCACTTCCCGAATTCTGCAGATCTTATTGGTAAATTATTGGCCAAAATCAAAACTAATTAATTAGACTTTCACACCAACCAATCAAGAAACTTCGAAACAATAATATACATGAACGAATCTGTGTTGTTTCTCAAGAGACGTTGAAAATCACAGGACCCCAAAAGAGAAAATTCCAAATATTCTTCGATTGGTCCGTCTGAATCAGTTTGTTCATCTACCCATCTACAAAGTGCGGACAAAACTTCAGAAGCAAAAACAAATAGAAAAAATAATATAAAAAAAAGAGCCAAAGTCAAAGATCAACCCTGTCGTGTCGGCAACTACAAAGTTATGTTGTCATCAACAACATTAGCGGTTTATTAAGTTGGTTCGCTTAATTACGAATCAATGCATGCATGCATGTGTGAATTGTGTGTGAGATTGAAGACACACTCAACAAAACACATGAACGTGACGAAAAAATTAATATTGTGAATGAGTGCAAAAAGACTCCATGCAAATGCAGTGCAAGAAACTGGTGAGTAATTCAAAAAAACTTGAATGGCTTTTCACACTTTGGTCATACTATTACTAAGAAACGATAAAAGGGGGCACTATTAATGCATTGATGGGTACAGTTGAGTAATAAAGATTACGGACGCTGCCAACTTCCCCAACGGTCATTAATATTTTCGCATGCAAAGAATTATATATATATATATTTGATTGCATGTTTCCCATGTCTCCATCTCTTTCATTTGGTTAGAATTTCAATGGGTAACGTATTAATAATATTCAGCGTCTTATCTTTTATATCATGTATTCGCTTATGGTTTCATTCCAGCTATAGATATAGATATGGATATATCTTTGTTATTTGATTCATTTTGTGTCAGATTAATTAATATGCATTAATCGAAACCTACCAACGTCATTTCTAGTCTTTATACATGTTATTTGATGTAAAATCAAAATTAATATGTATATGAAGATTTTTCTAGTCCAAACAGTGGCGGTGCTAGAAATTTAATCTAGCAGGAATTAAGGCCATCTCCAATCCATAACACCATTTTGGTGTAATACCAACACTAAAAATATACATTTTTTCACACAAAATTATTATTTCATCTCCGACTTATTTACACAAAAAATAATATTCTTCTTTTTATTCCTTTAATTCTCAAGAATTAATTCAATTAACATAATAAATATTACTGTTAATATAGATAATTAAGTAATAAGTAATTTTATATCATTTAAAATAAAAAAGAAAATTATTAAATTTGCATTTAATTAACTAAATCAGTACATTATGAAAATTAAACATTACATTAATATAGAAAAATACAATAACAAATAAATAACAACAATAATATAGAAAAATACAATACAATAACAATAATACACTAGTTATTCGAATTACTAAATTCATCCCATAAATGATCACTTAGTGCATTTTCGGTGTGCAATGTGAGCCTCTTTATCCTTGATTTGTTTGTATCGAGCAAGAAATTCTTGAAATCTAGTATTTTACTTAAAGATTTAAATTCGATAAGTGATCCGAACTTACAGAGAAGATCTCAAAAAGGCCAAGCATCTCAAAATACTTCCAATAATATTGGCCAATATTTTGATGATATTGGAGGATCTAATAATGATCTCCCACATTACTAAATAATTGTTCTAATTTATACTAACAGTAGTAGCTTTTTTAATTTGTGTTAATTTAATTTTTTATTTTTTATTTTGTAATATGTAATCTAGTAATTGAAGTTATTGGCATTTTATTTTTATTATTAATTTTTGTGTTGAATATTTTTTATATAATATTCAAAAATTAAAAAATGAAATTAAAAAAATAACAATAATAATAATAACTTAAAATATTATATAAAATATGACATATATGTAAATAAGATAAAATAATAAGGATATTTGAGATTTTTTTTCCCTAGCACCAAATATGGTGTTGATTTTGGTGTTACATTGAAAAAGCATTTTACACCAAAAATAGTGTAAAATGTGATTTGGTGTTAGGTTTAGTGTTACATTGGAGATGCCCTAAGTTGAAACTGTTTATAATTTTAAAAAATGGGTCAACAAATAATAATACTAAAATAAAATTTCAATTAAATATTTAATTAAATGCATTTATAAAGGTTCTCGACATAGTTTCATATACTGAAAACTTTGAGAAATAAGCTTATTATCAAGATTACACAATATATCATTTCCGATGTATACAACAAGGTTATCACTTGACCATTGATCTCTTATATGATTTCATAAATGATTTAAAAGCTGAAAATGACCTTTCTAGTGTAGATGTGGCAATTGGTGAAATCGATAAATTTAAAAATTTTGAAAATGATCAGGGGTTTGAGTTTTGCTGTGGGTTCTTTAATAGGATTTTAAAATATATGTGTAAAAATAAATTTTTGATATTTTAGTTATTTTTAAGATTTAACAAGAGCTTTTATAGTAAATTAAATTAAAAATAGGACAAATGTCAAAATGAATTTAAAATATTGGTCCAGAATCCGTATTTAAAGCGTTGTATATATACTTTATAATATTATAAGTTATTTTATAACATTATAAATGTATGAAAAAGTTAATTTAAAATGTTGTATATATATAAAAAAAATTTCAGTTCAGAATTTTAAAATATAAGAAAATTGAGAAAGCTTAAAAACAAAGTTTAATTTTAAAATACTAATAAACACCGTAATTTCAAAGTTTTTCCGAATTTTTCCGGATCGTAAAATCTCGGATCAGAAATGTTTGTATGTATATATGCATGCATTATTGATCATTATATCCTAAAATATATTTACACATTTGGGCCCTTGGGTCCGGCCATATTGCAATGAGTCTGACACTATTCCAAGCCCTTCGATATTTTAATTTTGTAATTCAACGGCCTCAGTTAACATTTTTGTACATTTATTGATATATCGAACAAATGCATTTGGGTTGATTAAAGACCAACACCGCTTGATCATGCGAAATCTTTGCAAATTGCACCCGAAAAAGTAAAATCTATGGCCTAATGTATAATCCATTGACATCGTCCTTGGTGATAGCATCAGCATATATATGATGTACAGATGTAGTGGTGAGTATTTAATTTCCTCAAATACCTGATCATTATGGAATTGAAAGTGCAACAAAATTATATGGCACTCAAAAATGTTTATTTGAACTAGCTATGTGTATACATTGATTATGACATACTATGATCAAAATAGTCTTTGAAACATCCTTCTAGCAAAGTAAAGAGGTGCATCTAAGAGGAGGAAAGATATTTAATGACATCCAAATATGATTAATTAGCATTATTTTCCCACTTTAAATTTAGTATCCTCATGCTCATCTAGTCTAGTTGCCTTTAGAATGAAATATACACAAAAGATTTTATTTAAGATATAAGTAGGGCCTCAATTATACACAAAACAATAACTTAATTTAAAAAGTAATAAACAACTTAATATTGAACTAATTCAAGGAGAATGCCGCAATTGTTTCTTAAAAGTACCAACAATCTTTGAGTTATTGGGATTTAATTAGTTTATATTCTTAACATAGAATCAATTTATTAATAAGTTACATACTGTGAACAAGTTAGCAGCTACTTCGATCAAGAAATGAGTTGAAACCAAACCTGCTCATCTTTCATTGATGCTGCTCTAGAAATTTCCAAGCTCTAGCAATGATGACATGCATGGTTACGAGTACAAAAATCTCATTTTTCCTTTTCCTTAAAGAAATTCATTCTACTTTATACGATTATAATCGCATTAAGAAATGAAGCTGAGAGCAATTAATTGCTATGCTCGACGACCAAGAGAACAAAGCTTGCTTAGCAGTTGGGAGCCACTAAAGTGGCAGCCTATTATGTATACTAATTAACAAAGCTATCACCTTTTGTTTTAATCATATCTCATTCTATCAATCAATTAGATAATTAAGAAATCTAGCTACCACAAAACCAATCTTAAACTGCTCTCACTCGCATTTAATTTGTAGGACTATCTGCACTAATAATTGCCCTCTTCTTCTCATAAGCTTAACCGTATGATGAAGCCCTTCAACTTTTTTCTTTTTTTTTTTTTTTAACGATAATAACCTTTTTATTACTAATAGCTCAGCTTCTTCTTTCCCCTTCGAATTGTCACTTCTTGGCTTTCAAAGCAAAGAGAAATAAATAATATTAATAATTGAATCAGCTTGGATAAGCCGATAAGGTACAATTAATGTGGGGTTTGTGTTTGAATGGCAGGACAATGGCCACTAAAGATGAGGCACCAGATATGCTTTTTTTTTAAAATTTGTCAGTTTGATGCATGGATGTTATATATATGTGTGTTTTTTTTTAAATTTGTCAGTTTGATGCATGGATGTTATATATATATATATATATATATATATATATATATATGTGTGCGCGCGCGCGCATTGGAAGTAAACTAACTTTAGACTTTCAATCATTATTATTTATTGACAGAACCAAAAGTTCCTCAAAAGGTCATACAAATAAAATACCAATAAACTTTCTAACAAGTTCACTTGAGGGTTTTTGATATATAATAATTAACTAACGTAGGAGCTCATCTCCTCATACACAACAATATTTAATAAATAAACCACTACACGTACGAGTTCATATCCACGAATACACAACATTTAATAATAAACTAACAGAGGAGTACCAATTCAAACCCTAGACAGGAGTCTAAAGTAAAGCATCTGACCCTTAAGATTCAATTTATATTATTTGCTTTCGTCTAAAAAATGAAGTCGACAAGGGAGGGGGAACTACCAATTCAATAAATATGTACGTACACAATTAAGAAGCAAGTCCATTTAATTAAGTTCATATACGTATGTCAACACATGAGAGTCCATTGATGGTGATTGAAGAGGCAAAAAAATATATACCAAGAGTAGGCCTTGCATTATGATCTTTAGCTTCATCCTCGCATCACATGGTCTGTAGTAATAATTAATAATATTGAGCCATTAGATATTAGATTTTTATATTAATATTATGGTTCTTTCAGTGGCATCCTTAACTCCGTTGACCGTTGGGACTCAACCGTTTAATTAATAATTCACGACAATAAGTAAATGAAAGAGTAAGTTTATGCATTTTAACCCCCCCAAAAAAAAAACACATTCCTGGAGTAGATAGCGGAATAGTAATTATTCCATATTTTGGTTTTTTTGAAATAAAATTTCTAAACTCAAAAACTAATATAATAAAATTATGTTACATTTTATAAGGTGAAGTAAAGTTAGTAAGATAATTATGATAACTATCCTCTCTTTCTTAATTATGTTTATGTCTACTCATGTTTGATTATTTTCTTTGATAATATCTCTCTAACATCAAGAATTCTATTTGGACCAAGAAAAGGGGGTTATTTAAATATTTAGAAGCATAAGAGATATAAATTCAAGTGTTTTAGGATGTTGACACGTACGTTAACAAGTGTTTAAATATAAGGTAGATCATATTAAACGTTGTATTATATTTTATTTTAAAATATAAGACAGTGGGGGGTTTACTATTCGAGAATAAAATATGATTATCTTAAATTGAGATTATTATTTGTAATTTTTGCGAATAATATCTATTTTTCCAGTGATAAGATCAATGATGTAGGGAGCTAAAATCTTTGAGAACAGGTGTAACTTTAGATGGTATTGACACCTGTAGAAGATGAACTCAAAATTATTTATAAAAGGCCAAGATCATGACAGGAAGAAGGGGGGCCAAAAAATAGAGAACAACAGAATAATCACTTTGAAAAAAAATTTAAAAAATATAATTGGTTAAATTAATTATAAAATAAACTTATGTTAAAATATTAAACAAAAAACAAATGTATTTATAAATAAAAGGATTCTTCAAAATAATTAATTAATTATTTATTTTTAATAGATTAAATTAATATATAGTTTAAAGTTTTTCAATTACATTTTATAATGTGAAATTCTCCAAATAAAATAAGTAATTTCTTTTTCCTCTAAAAAAAAAATACTCTTTTCCAGTTCAATATTAAAAATAAATTCTTAACCTATTAAAAATTGTAAATTTGATTTATAAAAGTTTTCATTTGCCTTTGAAAAAAAATATTTATTTTTCTTCTAAATTTAATATATACGTGAATGAAATAGAATATTAAAAATTTCTTGGAACTAAATAGTAAATAGAATTTCTAAGAGTGACCAAATCGTCATTATTATTATTATTATTGGGAATAATATTTTATTAACTACCATTTCTATTTGATGAAAAAAAAATAGAAAAATCTACACACGATAAAATATAAAAGCATTGGCTCCTTACACACTGAGGTGACGTTTGTTTTTTTCTTTGAAATCTGAATAGACATGAATTAGTCTGAATTCTGAATAAATATGAATGTCTGAATCTGAATAATATACTTATTTTTTCGTCTGAATTTCAAAAAATAAGTATTAAATTGCTTGTTTTTTTAACTTAAAAAACTAAAAATATGTACTTTTACATTTATATCCTTTTAAATTTGAATGTCAAATAAATAGTATATTAAATATCACAATATTTTAACATTTATAAGTAAAACTATATTCAAGTGAATACATAATTATTTTAGAATTTTAATAGATAAAATACCATAAATTTTAAATTTTATCTTATATAATATAAGAAAGAAAAAACATGGATATTTTTATGTGGGGTAAATGTCTATGTGTGAGTTTGGGATAGACATGAAAAATAAATTATAAAATAAAGATATTTTTGACATTAGCAAGTAATTGACTTAATTTAGATTTCTCCATTAAATAAAAAGCTAAAAAAATTAACTTATTTTATTAAGTTAAAATTATCTAAAAAGTCTCATTAAACTATAAAAATAAATACTTTTAATTAATTTAATTAATTAAATTAAATTATTTTAAATTATTAAATTAAAAAACAAACGCCACCTGAACCCGTGAGCGACTCAGCTCACCGTATTATCTGCTGAAAGAGCAAAGCGCACACCGACATACACAGAACTCAACACAGAGAGAAAAATGGAGACGAAGCCGACAAAGATAAGCTTAATAAGGTATTGACACCTGTAAAAAATAAACTCAAAATTATCCATAGAATGGGCAAGATTATGACAGCAAGAAGGTGGCGAAAAATAGAGAACAACAGAATAATTATTTTGAAAAAAATTAAATAAATATTATTGGTGTAATTAATTATAAAATAAACTTATGTTAAAATATTAAAAAGAAAATAATCATATTTATAAATAAAAGGACTCTTCAAATAATTTAATTATTATTTATTTATTAACAGTTTAAATTAATTTTTAGTTTTAAATTTTTTGAATTGTATTTTATAAGGTGAAAGTCGCCAAATAAAAATAAAGTAATTTATTTTTCTCTCCAAATAAAAATAAAGTAATTTTCTTTTCCTCTAAAAATAAAAAATACCTTTTTCTAGTTCAAATTATCAAATATTAAAAGCAAATTCTTAACCCATTAAAAATAGTAAATTTGATTTTTAAAAGTTTACATTTGTCTTCTAAAATATTTATTTTTCTTATAATTTTAATATATACAAGGATGAAATAGAATATTAAAATTTTATTGGAATTAAATAGTGAAAATAATTAATTAATTCTTTATTAATAATAAATAATTTATTATTGATTAATAATATTTTATTTATTAATAATATTAAATAATAAATTATTTATTATTAAAAAGAAAGAGTCTTCAAAATAATTTAATTATTATTTATTTATTAATAGATTAAATCAATTTGTAGTTTAAATTTTTTAAATTAAAATTTATAAGGTGAAATTCTCTAAATAAAAATAAAGTAATTCCCTTTTCCTCTAAAAAAAAAAATCTTTTCCGGTTCAAATATTAAAAACAAATTCTTAACCCATTAAAAATAGTAAATTTGTTTTTTAAAAGTTTACATTTGTCTTTAATAATATATTTATTTTTCTTAAAATTTTAATAAATACAAGGATGAAATAGAATATTAAAAATTTATTGGAATTAAATAGCAAATAGAATTTCTAAGAGTGACCAAATCGTTATTGTTATTTTTTTGGGAATAATATTTTATTGACTACCATTTTTATTTGATGAAAGAAAACAATAATAGAAAAATCTATCCACAGTACATTATAAAGCATTAGCCCATTACACAGTGAGTCAGTGACTCACTTCACTCTTTAATCTGCTGAAAGAACAAAGATCGTACACACACAGGGAGAGCTCAACACAATCAATCACAGAGAAAAATGGAGACGAAGCCGTCAGAGATAAGCAGTTCTAAGATGTTCGGTGGATACAACAAAAGATTCAAGCATTTCAGTACAACACTGGGCTGCTCCATGAATTTCCACATCTACTTCCCTCCTTCTTCTTCTCCATCCCACAAATTCCCTGTACGTTTTTCTTTCTTTCTCGCTTACCCATTACTCACTTTCACTTGAATGTCAATTCCTCTCACAAAAGTTTAAGTCTTTTGCTCTTCAATTCATCCATTTATCCCTGCCTAGGTTTTCACTGTTCTGTTGACTCATGTGTTTAATTTGATGTTGTGTTTCTTAATCATTAATCTTTGTGCTGGGGTTAGGATAGTAAATTTTTAATTCCTGATCTTCTTCCGTAACATGTTTTATGATTGGGATTATTGATGCTGAAAAAGATGATTGATATTGATTGAGTGGGAAAGGAACAGGATCAAGCTGTTTTGTGTTTGAATTTGTTAGAATTTTTTTTAATTGTGATCTAATTGGACCTGCTTTTATTCATTTTTCAGGTGCTTTACTGGCTCTCTGGTCTTACCTGCACTGATGAAAATTTTATAGCTAAGTCAGGAGCTCAACGTGCTGCTTCAGCTGAAGGTGTGGCTCTGATTGCCCCTGATACATCTCCAAGTAAGTCATCAACCATCAACAGTACTAGTACATTTTCAGAGCAGTTTCGAGATTCACAACTTTTTGCAATACTACTCTTTTTCATATTACCTGATGCAAATGTGCCACCTCTATCAAAAGACCTAGGCGGTGTTATTGAATGCTTTGTCCAGGTATTCTGACTGATAAACGGTGTGAGCATATTTGAAATGATTTGAGATGTCTTTAGCGTATTCAATGGGATGGTTGAGAGATTATATATATCTTGTTGGGCCTTTAAGTTTTTTAAGATTAGGATATCTGAAAGATTTACAAAAGCTAAACCAAAACATAATGCAAATGGCAAGTCACTAAGTTTATGTAATAAGTGAGCTTACTCATCATCCAATCTCGCTTGTGAGATATAACTGGTTAACTTATTTGCATACTAAAGATGGCTTTGATAGTTTAATAGGCATGAGTTGCTCTGTAGTGTTCTGGATTTTGGAACTAAGCAAGATGTATTAGGTCATCAATTATGAAATTTGGCTTAAAAATTTAAGTAATTGTGAAACCAGAAGTTGGTGTCTTCTTCCTTTTCTTTCCATTTATTATTTATTTTTACTCAGGATTTTTGTATCATCAGTGTTTTATACAGTTTTATTACATAATGAACTGTTCAAATATCGCTAATTCCTTTTTCCTCTGTCAGATTATTGGTTAAAATAGCTTTTTCCCCTCGTACTCGGAGAATTGAATAAGAGATTGCTCATACAACTTCATCTCAATGAAAGCAGGATAAACCAAATCATTGTTCAAATAATATAGTGTTACAACTCATATCCAGTCCAAGAATGAGCAGTTGAGACTGTTTAAGTGTGGGCTATCTAATTACTTATCACTTGACCATTAAGCTCAGAATTTGTTCTATCTATGCTTCTTGATTCTCCTGTTACTTTTGTCCAGAACCTTAATATATATATTTTTTAAAATAGCATCATCGTTCAGAAAATTATAGATTTATTGAGCATCAACCAGTCATAATTGTTTAACATGGTAGCTAGTCTTCAATGTCTTCTCACTGTACTGACTGTGCTATTTCTTATTGGTATTGAAATAATATTAACATGAACTCTTCCCCAACTGTCAGTATATTTTGATAGTCTAAGGAACTGCTTATCTGACTTTGTCCTTTATTCCCTTATGTAATTGCAGGAGGCCTGAATGTGGAAGGAGAGGCAGATAGCTGGGATTTTGGTGTAGGTATGCAATAAGGCCTTTCCCTTTAATGGTTGTCAGTCATAGCTTTACCACAATGGGCTTTAACCTTTTGTCATTTTGTGAATATTCTATACTAATCTGCATGTCATCCATATTAAAAGCTGTGGTGTAGTTCATCTTTGGTGGATGCACTGTCCTCAACCTAAATGGAAATAACAGCTGTCATTATGATAGTCTAATTGGATAGGTCAGATTAATGTGGCTCATATATCTTCTTTGACTAAAAAATTATTGTAGAGAGAGAGAGAGAGAGAGAGAGAGAGAGAGAGAGAAGAATAGTTCTAGAGGGTTTGCAACACATGGATTTGCTTCCGGTGAACCAGCTACATACTTCCATTTCTTCTGCCACTGTGATGCCGCAGACATATCTTTGCTGTAATTCTATTTTTATTTTTTCCCATGTTAATCAATCATGCATGTCAGTAAGAAGCATGCCTAAGTATTAGCCAGGAGAAGACCGGCTATGAATTGAGCTTTGAGTTTCAGTTTTGGAGCCTGAACTAAATTTCTTTGTTTTTCGTTCCATCTAGGTGCTGGATTTTATCTTAATGCTACACAGGAGAAGTGGAAGAACTGGCGTATGTATGACTATGTTGTCGAGGAATTGCCCAAACTTCTGAGTGAAAATTTTCCACAGCTTGAAACTTCTCGAGCATCCATATTTGGTCACTCAATGGGTGGGCATGGTGCTTTGACAATCTATCTGAAAAATCTTGACAAGTATAAGGTAGTTGGTTCTGATATTTACTTTCTTAACTGGAAAGTTTGTGTCAATTACTTGTTGAGGTTCTGTCATTTTTTCTATAGCGAGTAGCCTATTTAATTTTTCTGATATATAATATACATATAAATTTACGATGCTGGTTGAATTTTTCTTGGAATAGCTTAAAAATTCGAATTTAGTTTTCTTTTGGGCCTTGAGTGTTTCATGATTTAGAACTTCCTGTCACATTATAAAAACTTCTAACTTCGGTTCTCTACTTATTTCTTGTATTTCTTGATTCTTTCCAGTCTGTATCTGCCTTTGCTCCAATTTGCAATCCTGTAAACTGTCCCTGGGGTCAGAAGGCTTTTACAAATTATCTTGGTATTAACAAAGCTGATTGGGAGGTAAGATTCTCTGAGATCAAATTGTACCTTTTGCTGTATTCTTTGTCTTCTCAATGTGATAAATAATATTGCAAAAATGCAGGAATATGATGCCACATCTCTGGTTTCAAAGAACAAGAATGTATCTGCTACCATCTTGATTGATCAGGTAAGAAAGCAATGTATACCATTTTAATGTTCTGTTGGCTTAATATAGAATTGTTATCTTTTTGAAAACTTGTAGTGATTACTTAGAGCCTTGGATATCTTATTATTCTTCCCAAGTGAAGTAGGAAGTTGCCATGTAATGATAGCAGACCTCAAAAGTGTCAGCTAGTAGTTTGACAAGAATACGCATGTGTTTGAGAGTAATGGTTTATGCATATTGTTGGTCATTTGGTTCTGTATATAGGAGAAGGATGGTTTCTGGCAATCACCTTATATAACGTCAAAAATAACTTCCACTGATGTCTTTGTTATGAGTTCAAATATTTGCTGAAAGCATCCTCAAGGATAGTCTGTTCCTATAGTCCTTCCTATAAGATTACACATTAGTACTTTTAGGTGGTTGATACTTGCCAAAGAACATTATATGTGATATGCCAGCTAAGAATATTACTTGTCATATCCATTTACTCGTGTGATATGAACCTAAATTAAACGTTGCCAGTTGCGATGGGAAATTATTGACAAAAAAATAGCTGTCAAAATCTCAAAATTTGGTCTCTTCCCCAGCATTGGGAAAAATCATGCGGCATCATGTCACCGGCATACCTTCAAAGTTTGTGTCAGGTCCTTTCTAATCTACGGCTGTGATTTTGCAGGGTCAGGATGACAAATTCTTGCCTGATCAGCTGTTCCCAAACAAGTTTGAGGAGGCATGCCGGAGTGCCAACGTTGCACTCTTGCTGCGATTTCAGCCTGGTTATGATCACTCCTACCTTTTCATTGCTACTTTCATTGATGATCACATCCACCATCATGCTCAAGCTCTTAGGCTTTAACTGCTTGAGATTTCCTGGTTCAGAAATCTGTGATGGTCACATCCGCCACCATGCTCAAGCTCCCAGGCTGTAACTTTTTAGATTTTGTGTTTTGAGAATCTGGAGCCATGTAAATCATTTAGACCAACTTTGAACTGATTACTCGTGTTGTCGGTCTGGTGTGTGTATGCTTTTGAACTACTGACAGAATTTGCAGTAATAAACTAAATGGTGGTTGAAATATATATATACATATAGGATTCTGTTGCTGTGTGTTATCGCCCTTGTGGACACATTATTCTTACACTTGGATAGAGAACTAATCCCAGCCATTTGTGAAGTAAAACCGAATTTTTAGGAGTTCAACTCAAATGCAAAGTATTTGGTAGTAAATAGAACAAAAATTTATTCACTTACGCTGGAAGATGATTTTTGTTTCAGCTTTACTTGCAAAACCAAATTTAAGATCGACCTTTTTCATTTTTATACCACTTGAAGAGATAAAACGGAGCACTAGCACTTTTACATCCACGCCATAATAAGAGATCAAAGGAGCAGCAAAGGAAAGTCATGGAAGAGGATCCGTTTGATTATGACAGACTTTGTGATGAGATGAATTTTTCGCCGTATGGTGCAGAATCCGAAAAAATATATAAAAGACTGATTCAACAAGCTGGAGAGCAAAAAGTGAGAGCAAATGGTATAATAAGTTACGAGAGGAATAGGAAACTTGCTAAAGAGAGAAGCATTAAGGCTAAGGGAAGATCGTCATAAAAGAGGTCAAGATGCACTTGCTGCTGCTAAAGAGTGCATTTGGCTCGCAAGGAAAGCAAAGGAGCAACAACAATTTATTTGTTTAGTATTTTTCTTGATAGAAGAATCCAAGGGTATCACAGTTCTGTTAGGTTTTTGGGTCATGAGACAAGGAATGATTTTCATTATATTTGTTTCACCGTCACAAGTAGAATTTATACAACTAGTAGAAGAAGGGGCAATGTTCTCTTCATTAATTACAAGGCCGGTTGTTTGCTCCGCAAGGCAAGCTACGCCTATTGGCTTTGCGTTGGGCTTGTCTTCAGATGTTTCTTGTGGGTTTCTCCGTGGGCTGCTGTACAACCAAATGGCCCGACCTTTTTTCAAAAAAGAGTCATTGCATCAACACGCAGCAGCATGAATGTTACCTAACTCATTAAAATTTTTGTCCCACATCGAGTGATCAAAAGAAATAAATATGCCTGGTACGGGTTTAAAAGCAGAGCTGCAACACGAAACTAAGCATACCTTTCTCGGCCTTTTGGCTAAGATCAAGTGTAGTATCTGTTCTTATCAGTTTAATATCTGATATGTGGATCATCGATCCACACGATATTAAATTAATTTTTTAAGGGGAGGGTCTCAGTGCCAGTAGCTTGCTACTGCGAGCCCTGAGCGTCGCCCATGCGTTGCACTACAGCACGGGCCTGGCGCACCCCCCACCAATTCCTTATGTTTCAAAGTTTGGAAGTTTATCAGGATTTGGATCGATTTTTATTTATCTTAATTGTCTTTTAAATAATTGTCGATCGTTGAATTATTTCCGCAAGAGAAAAATGGCTACTTTTTTTTTTTTTTTTAATTTCTTTTGTAGTCTTTGCTATGAACGCGCATCGTTAGTTTTATCACCGAAGTAAGAACAGCCAGAACCTAGACATCATTACTCGAGGTTAGGTTTATATATGTCATGAGCATGTTTGAAAACTCAAAATGGAATCTTGTATCAAAAGATATGAGTTTTTTAATTTGAGGCTGTTCAGGGAATCATTTGAAAGACCCACGTCACCAAAATTTATTCACTATCCCCTATCATCATCTCAATATTCTGTGACTAGAACACTGGTTTTCGCTCTCGACCTCCTTGCAAGTGTCGAGATGAGTCTAAAATATTTCTGATAGTCTAATATTTCAGTTCGCATCTCAACCTTAGCATGGTGGTGTATCATAAACAATTAATATCTGCAGAAAAGGACCAAAGGGTAGTCACGTACAACTTCTATGCACATCCCAATGTGAACCCACAAGCAGGATTTTTATTTATTTATTTATTCCTTTTTTCTTTTTCTTTTTTTTTGGGTGCTTTGTAGTTCTTTTTCCATTTATCAATCCAATTAACTGCGTTTCTCTCATATTTCCATTTTCTCCCAAAGCTTTTTTAGATTATTCAGACAGGCTGAATAAATATATAAACGCAAGGCCATAGGCCGTACCTGAAATCACCATCTTCAGAAACAAATAAATTCATAAGGATATGAATATATGTGCAATAACGCATCAAAAACTCTAACTCAACATTGAATCCTAATATAAAGAAAACAATAAATCTTTTATCTTTCCTTATTAAAGATAACAATCCTGGTTATATATTAACAGCGCAACAAAAACTTCAAAAGCTCTCTGTATCTTGTAGCGTTTAGTCTTATATTTCTCAGTTGAAGATCAGAATGGAGGAAAAGCCAGAGCAGCCGAAGCCACCACCATCATCATCAAATTGGTCTGACATCTGTTTGTTCTTCGTGGCGTAGGATTCTAATGGATTATATCCCAACATCCGAAGCAATTACTTGGCTCATTTTCCCTTCAAACCTCCACCCAGATGGTGCTTCTGATGGCTGCCGCTTCTATAGTCTGGACGAGAGAAAGTTTTACTTTCAGAAAAACCGTGTGTTCAAGGACTTTGGGAAGAGGCATTTGTATTGGTTCATCTCACGGATGGCTCGTAGTCTTAGATGAAACAGCCAATCCTTTTCTTTTGAATCCCTTTTCTTGTATCCGGATTCTCCTTCCTCCCCTGGAAACTCTTCCGGCTGTTGTGTCCTCTTCCGAATCGGGTTAGAAAAGATTGCCAAGTAATCATTGCCCTGAGTGACCGATTTGTTATTGTTTTTGTCAGCATTATGTCTAAAGCTGATTCGTTTGTCAAAGATACAGAGCTGACAGAGAGAAGCATTAAGGCTAAGGGAAGATCATCATAAAAGAGGTCAATATGCACTTGCTGTTGCTAAAGAGTTCATTTGGCTCGCAAGGAAAGCAAAGGAGCAACAACAATTTATTTGTTTAGTATTTTTCTTGATAGAACCCAGGGGTATCACAGTTCTGTTAGGTTTTTGGGTAATGAGACGAAGAATGGTTTTCATTATATTTGCTTCACTACAACTAGTAGAAGAAGGGATTACCAAGCAATCTCACAAAAGGCTAGCAATGTTCTCTTCATTAACTACAAGGCTGGTTGTTTACTCTGCAAGGCAAGCTACGCCTATGGCTTTGCGTTGGGCTTCTCTTCAGATGTTTCTTGTGGGTTTCTCCGTGGGCTGCTTTACAACCAAATGGGCCGACCTTTTTTTCCAAAAAGAGTTAGAACTATTGATACCCTCCAACCACCTCTTACCCACTGAATAATTGAAATAAATAGTACTTCTTTCAACCACTTTAGTTTCTTAAATAAATTTGATGTCGTCTTCTTCCAAAATAAAATCCCTCATTTTCTCGCATCAGCACGCAGTAGCAAGAATGCAAGAATGTCCTTTCATCTTGATGTATTTTATTAACTAACTCATTAAAGTTCTTTGTCCCACATCGAGTGATCAAAAGAAACAAATATGCCTGGTCTGGGTTTAAAAGCAGAGCTGCAACACAAAGCAAAGCATACCTTTCTCGGCCTTTTGGCTAAGATCAAGTGTAGTATCTGTTCTTATCAGTTTAATATCTGATATGTGGATCATAGATCCACACGATATTAAATTAATTTTTTAAGGGGAGGGCTCAGTGCCAGTAGCTTGCTACTGCGAGCCCTGAGCGTCGCCCATGCGTTGCACTACAGCACGGGCCTGGCGCACCCCCCACCAACTCTTATGTTTCAAATTTAGGAGGGAGGTTTGTCAGGATTTGTACACAGGACAACGAAATTCAGAATTTGGAAGATGGATTTTTGAGCTCAAAGCAATAGAGAAACTTACCTTTAATCCGTAACCACGACTGCCGAGATCGTGTTTACTTTCTGGGTGGAAATCACTGACTGTCAGTCTACACCAAAGATTCTTTCAGAATAGGAAACAGTTTAATCCACTTTACGGGGGGACGGCTACAGTACATGCATGTATGTGATACATGCGAGCAATAAAAAAAGGAAAGAAGCAGAGCAATTACACCAAAAAAAATAAAAAATAAAGGAGCAACCGGTTGCCCTTAAATAAATTAAATAATAATAATAATATTTAATTATAAGAAATAAAATAATAATAAAATAATTATTATTTTATATTAAAGGACATAACAAAAAAAATTATTTTTATAATAATAAAAAAGAAGTTTCAAGTTTAATGGTATAGGTTTCAAGTTAATGGTCTTGATTTTATTTTTATTGGTTTATTAATTTTATTATTTTCATGGTTGCGAGTTAATGATCTCACGTTTTATGTTTATTGTTCTAAGTTTCAATTTCCTTCAGTTTCAAGTTTAATGGCCAAGGTATCAACTTAATGGTCACGAATTCATATTTATTAGTACATTAATTTAATGATTTTCATGGTTGTAAGTTAATGATAACATATTGCATGTTTGTTGCCCTTCGTTTCATATTCCTTTGGTTTCACGTTTAATGGTTTGGGTATCAAGTTAATGGTTGTGGTTTCATATTTATTGGTTCATTAATTAAATAATTTTAATGGTTGCAAGTTAATGATCTCATGTTTCACGTTTATTGCCTTAAGTTTCAAGTCCACTGGTTTCAAGTTTATTTGTTTAGGAATCCAGTTAATGGTCATGATTTCATGTTTATTTGTCCATTAATTATATAATTTTTTAGGTTGCAAGTTAATGATAAGATGTTTCATGTTCATTGCCCTAAGTTTCAAGTTCATTAATTTAATCATTTTTATGGTTGCAAGATAATGATTTCATATTTCAAGTTTATTGCCTTAAGTTTCAAGTTCACTGGTTTCAAGTTTATTGGTTTATATATCACGTTAATGGTCATAATTTCATGTTTATTGGTCCATTGATTATATAATTTTTTAGGTTGCAAGTTCATGATCAGATATTTAATGTTCATTGCCCTAAGTTTCAAGTTCATTAATTTAATCATTTTTATGGTTGCAAGTTAATGATCTCATATTTCAAGTTTATTGCCTTAAGTTTCAAGTTCACTGGTTTCAAGTTTATTGGTTTAGATATCACATTAATGGTCATGATTTCATGTTTGTTGGTCCATTCATTATATAATTTTTTAGGTTGCAAGTTCATGATTAGATGTTTCATGCTCATTGCCCTAAGTTTCAAGTTCATTAATTTAATCATTTTTATGGTTGCAAGTTAATGATCTCATATTTTAGGTTTATTGCCTTAAGTTTCAAGTTCACTTGTTTCAAGTTTATTGGTTTAGGTATCACGTTAATGATCATGATTTCATGTTTATTGGTCAATTAATTATATAATATTTTAGGTTGCAAGTTAATGATAACATGTTTCATGTTCATTATCCTAAGTTCAGGTTCATTAATTTAATCATTTTTATGGTTTTAAGTTAATGATCTCATATTTTAAGTTTATTGCCTTAAGTTTCAAGTTCATTAGTTTCAAGTTTATTGGTTTATGTATCACGTTAATTGTCATGATTTCATATTTATTGGTCCATTAATTAAATAATTTAGAAGGTTGCAAGTTAATGATCAGAAGTTTCATATTCATTGCCCTAAGTTTCAAGTTTATTAATTAAATGATTTTCATGGTTGTAAGTTAATGATCTCATATTTCAGGTTTATTGGCGTAAGTTATAAGTTTACTGATTTCAAGTTTAATGGTTTATATATCAAGTTAATGGTAATGGTTTCATGTTTATTGGTCCATTAAATATATAATTTTCAACGTTGCACGTTAATGATATTTTATTTCATGTTTATTGCCCTAAATTTCAAGTTCATTAATTAAATATTTTTAATGGTTGCAAGTTAATGATCTCATATTTCAGGTTTATTGGCCTAAGTTTCAAGTTTACTGGTTTCATGTTTAATGGTCTCGATATCACGTTAATGGTGATTGTTTCATGTTTATTGGTCCATTAAATGTATAATTTTCAAGGTTGCAAGTTAATGATATAAATTTTCATGTTTATTGCCCTAAGTTTCAAGTTGATTAATTAAATATTTTCAATGGTTGCAAGTTAATAATCTCATGTTTCAGGTTTATTGGTCTAAGTTTCAAGTTTACTGGTTTCACATGTAATGGTTTTGATATCAAGTTAATGGTGATGGTTTCATGTTTATTGGTTCATTAAATATATAATTTTCAAGGTTGCTCGTTAATATCTTATTTCATGTTTATTGCCCCAAGTTTCAGGTTCCTTCTGTTTCAAGTTTAATGGTCCCGGTATCAAGTTAACAATCCTGATTTCATGTTTATTGGTCCAATAACTGTATGATTTCCATAGTGCAAGTTAATGATCGCATGTTTTAAGTTAATGATTTAATGTTCCTTTAGCTTCCTTTGCTTCCGCTGAATAACAAATATTGTGTTTTAGGTCAAGATGAACTAATTAAATAGCATGCAAAATGGTTGAAATCAATGTGCGTGAGTAATTTCAGTAATAAGAAGTGAATGAGGAGTTGGCATAAGCAGCCAGAAGTTGCAGCTACTAATGGCCCTGCTGCTAATGCTTATTTTGGGGATTTCAGTTGCTGCTGCTGTTGGCATAAGTAGCCAGCAGCTGAACCAGCAACAACAGTAGCCAGCAACTGGTGCTTATGCAGCCACCAGCTGCTGCAAAAGCAGCCAGCAGCTGTTGCTGCTTATGTAGCAGTAGCAACAACAACACCAACAGCTTCTAGCCGCTAGCAGTTGCTACATAAGTAGCAACATGCAGCTGCAGAACCAGCAAAAACAATTGCATTCATTCTTGCAGCTGTTGCCTTACGACAGCAACAGCAACAACAGTTGCTGTCATAAGCACCCAGCAGTTGCTGCTATTGCTACAATAAGCAGCAGCCATCAAAACATATAAAATAAACTTTCGAACATGTAAAACAAATTTATGAACTCTTTAAATCCATATTCGAACACGGAAAACAACTATCCAAACATATAAAACAAATTTCCGAACATATAAAACAAACTTCCGAACTCTTTAAATCCATATCCGAACGCGTAAAACAACCATCCAAACATATAAAATAAATTTTCAAACATAGAAAACAAACTTCCGAACATATAAAACAACCATCTGAACATAAAACTAACATCTAAACATACATAATGGCATAAAGAAATGAAAACTACTGAGGCGGTAGGGATAGTGGTGGTGGAGGTGGAAACAAATAAGGAATGCCAAAGTGCTTGAACATGAGGCATTGTCCGTGAAGGAGCTACTGATGCTGCTCTGAGAGATGCCGGTGCTCCTCTAGAACGTGATGCTAAAAGCTAGTCTGCTGTACAGAAAGTGTCCTCACCTTGTCCATAAGTTGTTGAAGAATAACTTCACTGGAGTCATATGGATCTGCAGGTGGTACAACAGATGCAGAAGTATCATGATCAGGTTCACAGGTAGGAGGGTCCTCACGTCTACGCTGACCCCGGAAATGAAGTGAAAAATCATGCAGCTGATCAGCAGGAGCCACAGAATTCAAAGGACGATCATTACTCGGAGCAAACATTGTGTACTTAGCTTCAATATACTTCACCCATGCTCTATTACGCCACTCAAATCCTAAGGCATACACGACCTTATCTCTTATACTCCTACAGAGTTTACAAGACGGTTCGTTTATGGGCACCCTAAAGTATTTAAGGATCTGCGTGATGAAATTTCCATATGGAAGAGCACGACTGATCAAGTTAGGTATGGAAAGCATGGTGCGTATAATAGTGTATCTGAAGCTAACCGGACGATGCCTGAGGATAGAATCAATAAAAAAAACATCCATGTGGGTAACATCATCTAAGTGACCCGACCGAGGAAGGATAATATTATGAATTATACGATATAAAATACGCGATTGAAGGCATAGACATTGATCATGGAAATGGATTGTACAGACCTTATCAGAAAGATCAATGCGCCTACAAATGTTTATAACGACATCAACATGAACAAAGTTATCAATCGTAGGAATTTTCCAAGCAGAATATATTTTTAACCCATCTTCGGGGGTTTGTAGGATAGAGTTCAATTCAGTATCATCAAATTCAATCAAAACTCCTCCAACATTGGTGATTACTCTATTCTCTTTCTCCGCGAAAGTATCCATATTCGAGTAAAAAATTTTCACCAAGTCAGGATACACATTCTCATTAATCGTAAGAGCATTAATCCAACCAACTTCCTCCAACAATTGCAACAAATTTTCATTGCTAATATTAAGACTACGAAACCAATCAGGCACAATATAGAATGTATTAAGTACTTTATGGGTCATGAATTTTTGGCAAAAACGGTGGCCAAATGCTTGTCCGGGAAGTGTCTTGATTCGAAATTAGGTTGTTCTATAGGGCCCTTGTCCTTCTGTGTCCGTTTGGGTGGTGGAATCAGCTCTTTCCCTTTTGTCTTTCGCTCTACGTGGCCTTGAAGTTGACATTATGATTTTTCACCGATTCGAAGAGGAATAAACTGATTAGATGGAAGATAATGATGTTTAAAAGAGATATGTGGGTTCAATTTCGACAAACATTTACCGAAGATTCAAAAATTGGACCTAGGGTTTACAACCTCGGGTTTTTTTGGTTTCGACGTTAACTTTATCAAGAGTAAATTGTGGGAAATGATTTCTAAGATTGAATTTGGGCTATGAACTGATTATAAATGTGGGATATTTCGACTGAGAAAGTGGGAGAGAGGATTCGGGTTTTAGAGGGAGAAGCGACTGACCGGTTTGTGAAGATGAAAATGAACAGTTTTATTGCTTTGAACCCGACTAACCGTTACAAAATAATAGGGTGACCGTTCATGTTCTAGAAACTATAGTAAGCAAAAACGGCTAACCTTTTATTTTTTTAGAGGCTAGCCAGTTTAATGTCCAGAGAGCATCAAAAGTAAAAACGGCTAGCTTTTATTTTTAGAGGCTAGCCGTTTAATGTCCAGAGAGTATCAAAAGTAAAAATGACTAGCCTTTTCTTTTTAGAGGCTAGCCGTTTAATGTCTAGATAGCACCAAAATAAAAACCGGCTAGCCTTTAAATTTTACAGGCTAGCCGTTTTCGCTAATGGTGATAACCAAAATAAAAAACGGGTAGCCTCCACAATTTTAGAGGCTAGCCATTTCCCCTCCAGTTAGCACTCATACATTAACGGCTAGCCTCCACAATTTGAGAGGCTAGCCATTTTGTGAACCAATGAGCCCCAACACGAGCCTCTTAAATTTTAGAGGCTACCTGTTTCCTCTCCAGTGAGCACCCATACTCAAACGGCCAATGAGCACCCATACACAAATGGCTAGCTTCTACAATTTTAGAGGTTAGCCGTTTCCCCTCTAGTGAGCATCAAATCGTAAAAGGCTGGCCGCATAAGTTTAAGAAGCTAGTCGTTTAATGTCTAAAAAGCACAAATGCGAAACCGACTAGCCTTTATAGGTAATAGGCTAGCTGTTTAAAGGATGTATCCACCAACCCAAGCACCAACCAAACCCCATCATTTAATGAAGACATTGAATGTCAAACAAATATAACCCACACAGTACTCTTATAAGTCTTCAAGTAGGTTTTTTTTATGGTTTTGAAATGGTAGAATCTTGAGAGAAGATAACCAGAGAGCATGACAACATCTTTAGACGTGGGAAGCATTTCTGCATGGGTGTTAGACCTCAATGATAACCAGCCATCGAAACAAAAAACAAGTAGAACCCAAGATAACCTATCATATGGTAATAGGATGGAAATTTGTGCAAGTGCAGGTACGTCAATACCCTCGCAAATTAGCGATGAATATTTTGGGGACAAATATGCTACAATATCATCTGGTCATACGACCTACAGTTTGACTAAAAAAAGTGAACTCATTGAAGTGGGTGTCAGATCCTATTTTGATACTGTCAATGATGGCCATATATGATATAAAAATTATGCTAAGTCGGTTGGATTCTCTGTGAGAAAAGATGAACTCCGTCGTGACGGTAAAAGTCGTGAAGTAGCAAGTCGGCGATGGGTTTGCTCAGGGCAAAGATACAAGCTAAAAAAATAGAAGGAGAAAACAGACAGATTCAGGGAACCGAGGGGCATTACTCGTAACGGGTGCAAGGAGGAACTTCGCGTGAACTATGATAAGTTGAAAGGGAAGTACGTGGTAACTAAATTCATTTTTTACCACACTCATCGATTGGTTGAACCGCACGGGATGCAATTTCTTCGTTTGCATAAACTTGTCAACGAAGCCGATTTGGCTCACGCAAAGGCATTGTGACAATTTGGGGTGAAAGTGTGTCAGTTCATGAATTACAAGTTTGATCAAGCATGAGGGTTCCATCATGTTGGGTATATGAATAAGGACATGCGGAATAGAATAGACGCAAATCACCGTGCACAAATTATTGACACCGACACAGAGGCTGCCATTGCGTACTTATCTGCAAGGGTTGATTATGATGCTGGAATGTACTTCGAGTATACACTTGATGAGGAAAATCGACTGCGAAACTTGTTCTAGACCGACACTGTTGCTCGGTACGACTATGAACAATTTAGAGATGTTTTAGCTTTTGATGCAACGTACAAGCAAAATAGATACAACAAACCTTTGGTCGCATTCGTTGGTGTAAATCATCATAAAAGAACTACTGTTTTTGAATTTACGATACTAATTGACAAAACTGTTGAATCATATATGTGGCTGCTACAAACTTTCTTATCGGCAATTAAACAAAAAAAACCCATAAGTGTCATAACAGATGGTGATAAAGCTATGTTGAAAGCGATTAAAACTGTTATGTCTGGATGTGTACATCGACTCTGCTGCTAGCATCTTGAGCGAAATGCACAAGCAAATGTGAAGAGAAATGAGTTCACGCCGAAATTTCGGCAGTTAATGTTGAATCTAATGCCCATGGAGGAGTTTGATCGAGATTGGTTCTCTGTTGTCTATAATTTGGGACTGGAACAAAATCCTTGGGTGGAAAAAAATGTATGCAAAGCGTAGAAAATGGGCAGAGGCTTATTTGAAAGGAAAATTTTTCGCCGGAATGTGAACCACACAAAGGTGTGAGAGCTTGAATTCTTACTTGTGTCACTTTGTTGAGCAGAAGTTAAAATTATATGATTTCATTAGACAAATTCATCGTGCAATGTATTGCATACGGCACAAAGAAGTCCAAGATGAGTATGAGACAAACCATACAACCCTAGTTCTTACAACACATTTGTAAAGTATGGAAAAACATGAGTCTGAAATATATACAAGGAATGTATTGAAGTGGGTTCGGATGGAGATCTTCGGAGAAGCCACGCTGATTATGCTCGGGTATGCCAAGACAGCTAGTTCCAACATCTATACTTTGACGAAATTTCAGCATCCAGAACAAAAATGGACAATAGTATTTTATAATAAAGAAGTTGCAATTACTTGTTTATGTAAGATGATGGAATCAACAGGTATTCCATGTAGGTGTATATTTCACATTCATGAAGTTCGAGCAACTAGTTCGCATAGCACCAGCATTGATTCTTGGTCGCTGGACCAAATCAGTGAAGGTGAGTAAAGTGATGAAAATGACCATTGCAGCGTCACACCTCGATAAGGAAGTGTTAGAAATAGCAAAGTTTGGCTTGCTTTCAGCTGCATGTACTAGTCTTTGTCTTTTCGCTGCAAAGAATGAACAAAGTTATATGATAGCGTTAGACGAGATTCAATGGCTGACGCTTCGCGTTGAACAAATGGTTGCCGATGATGAATTAGCTAAATGAGCAAGGAATTGTGTACTTCAAGCAGGTATGAAGTTGAAAGACCCGGTTACGGTTAACAGTAAAGGTTGCTTTGAAACCGTTAAACACGATGGGGCTAAAAATCGCAAATGTAGTAAGTGTTTTCAGCCTGGCCATACTAAACGGACTTGCCTTCTATATTCGCCAAAGGACATGCAGCCCAATGACCTTCATTGCAATGTTGGCGGTATTGGTTGTGTTTCGACTGATGATCAGCCAAGGCATTGTTCTTATAATGTGTTAACACCGCCTGTTTCGATGGAATCAGGCTCGCCAAGTTTCCCAACATTTACATTCGAGACAACTTGTCCTTGGAGGCATGACATCTCAAAAGAAATTGACGGCCATTATGACAGCAGTAACACATTTGGTATAACCTATGAAACCGATGCAAGCACATACTATAATTGGTGGCCTCATAATAACTTGTAAGTGATTTCCCGTGATATATGAATTTGCTTGGCAAACTTTCTTAGGTTGTTTAACTAACTCAGATTTACATTATGCTTAGTTGACGATAGTACACATACTTGGAGGATGGGGGATGATCGCTAATTATGAACTTTTTGGAAATCATTGAGTTATATTATCATGTAAGAAGTGAACAATGGCAATGTAAAAACATATTTTGCGTACTTAGTGATAATAGCAACATTTACAACAATTATCTTCCTTTCAACATGTATTAATTAAGACAACCGGTTGACGAAGGAAAAAATTATAATTGCCCTATTAATCCCTCTACGGCTTCGGATCATCAAAACAATTTACATGACTCGTACGTCAACGCCAGTTACAAGGTAAATTTAGCAAAAGTTTAGAGTTGAGAATGAAGTCAGCAAAAAATTATCATAATCTATATTCACAACAATCTCAGCCCTTCCGCCTGAAACGACGTTTTGTGCAACTGTTCTTATGACCTTTTTTAGGTGGACATATTACAAGACTTCACTGTTAATGCAAGCTTCGAGTCATTTATGTGCATTGCAGCGTTACTGTAGTGTGCATTAGCCAACACCAATAATTGATCGCATTGTTCGTTGAACAGAGAGTCTATAAGTTGTAACGCAAGTTGTGCCCGAACATTCTGTGAGTCATACTGCAAAAATAATCATGCACTTTCATAATGTCAATGCCCCAAAAACAATAGTAAAATCAACCAAGAGACCACATAAGGTGAATAAGGGAGCGTACCACATACGATTTGTTGGTGATGATTCCAAGAGTATCCATAAATTTGATGACGTAAACTCCACAATCAAAACCGTTAGGTTGCCGTAGAACTCCTTCCCCATGGGTCACTACAAATGACAAGAAACTCTAAACTGCTGAATATGTAGCATCCACGACGCCATGAAGTATAGCATCCAACGAGTGTAACTATTTTCAAGGGCAAAAATACATCACATGTATTAATAACACAACACACAGAAAACTAAACTCATATTTTTTTATCAAAAATTAATTGGACTTACAATACTATTCACTTGGATTTCTCGATCTCGTGTCCATCGTGCATCCGGTGGTGTATCCCATATCTCCGCTTGTTTGTCTTTAATTTTAACCAACAATATAAACCAATGGTGGCCACCATCATGTATGAGAACAAAGATCCATTCAAGAACAACTTGGGGTCACTTTTACCATACATAATATCGATCATAACGAAAAATCATTTCACCAAACACACACGCTACCTGATGGCACCGGTGCAGGTCATACATGTAACGTTTGCGGTATTGGGAGGTAGCCTTGAAACCATCTAAATGTGCATTTGGCATTGTAGCAAATTGCTACATATTCATCACATCAAATTCATATAAAATACAACTGAAATTACCGTAGTTAATGATGAGAAAAATGATATGAAAAAAAAATACAAGAACGGATCAGTAACTGCATGTCTTGTTGGTAGGAACCAACTGATTGGTTGCCCGTGGCTTTTGCACAACTCACGTCGTGTAAGGTAATCACTCATCATGCAAATAATCTAAACACAAGATCAATTATAATTGGTTTTATTAACTACAATTTCATCATTAAAGTCAAATTACGAGCAAACCTCCTCGTTAAGTGATGCATCAGGCAAAAGTGATAACAAGCCTCGCCGAGTGATATCCTCATGACTTGATCGCATAATTATTTCACTGTACGTAAATCATATGATATATTAACAAAATCAAATAACTATGACAACATATTAAACGAAAGCAGCTTGATTAGTGAGCATGAAGGCATTGTTACTCTAGGCTAGCGCTTTTGTCAAATCCATACTGGAGCATCTTCAATTGATCGAGGGTCACCGGCTCATTCATGAAAAAAGGGCTCGCTCGATATTTTGGCTTTGGACCATGTGAGACTTGATCATACGGGGACAACTGGTACCGCCCCGGCTTTTGATTTCTGTATGGCCGATGAAGGCCTAAAGACAGCGGATTAAAATCTTGCGGTTGTTGACATTTCTTCTCTTGTTGCGCGGAAGACTACATATTTATTCAAGATAAAGAAAAAAGAAAGATTAGACTAAATCATATATAGTTTAGACAAAAGTTAATAAATTATTACTCTATGTGTACCTCATCTTCAAGTTCTAACACCAATTTAGGCTTCATCGCATCTTGTAATATTTCTGCCAACTTTTCTTTTAAGATAGCCTCTTCATCAGTGGATGTGTTGAGGTACGCAATTTTTCGTTCTTTAACTTCAATGGGCGTATGCTTTTCCCGTACTAGATCTGAAAGCGTGACAACTGCAAGGATAAGTGGGTGCATCTCCATATTTGGAGAGGAAAAGATTAGACCATCAGTTGCCTCGGCACCAGTATATGTAGGACGTGATTGACTATCATCAGCGACATTCGCTTTTTTTTGATGAAAATATGCTCGTTCGAACGTTTCAACCTTTTTAGTAAGAGAATCCATTTTCAAGCCCATTTTTTTTGTAGTAAATCATTATTTCTTCTCATATGTTCCTCCATTTTATCCATTACTGCTAATATAACATGAAATGTATGTTGCCTTGCAGCGTCACCATCGTCAATTTGTCCGTCACTTTGAGCACCTGATGTGCCGCAACTGATTTCTTGCATCAGAACCTGCATTAACTACAAATATCCATAAATAATCTATTCAATTTAATAACATAATTACAAAACACTATACAATTATGGAAAGGAACAAACCGCATTGCTCTCAAAGTCACCATACTTTTGTCGCCACTTGAGGAATCTTTTTATTTCACTATCAGTCTATGCACTAAGAGGACATCCATTCTCGGCAACAAGAGAAAGCTGAAACTTAGTTGATGACATGTAGAACAACTGCTAATAACAACAAATTGGTTAATAGAAAAATAATGATCGATAATACCATAATCTTTTAACTAACAAGAATACAAATTACTAAATAAATCATACCATTAAAAATATAACGCATCCGTTCATCGAGGAAATTTTATTTTCGTTGAACTTTGAAACTTCTTCCCATAAAAATTTGAAAGACCAGTTGGCCTAATATTTGCTGCGAATGTTACTCACGTCTTTTAAAGTATAAAAGTATGATGGGTTGATGTATGTAACTGTAGTTGGACACAAAATAGTTCCAATTGCAAATAGACTCAATAGAATACATAAATCTTCATCTGCACAACTATATGTCTTTAATTTGTCATCTAAACTACCTATTGGCTCGTAAGTTAGTAATTTCACTATCTTCACCACCAAGCACAATCGGTGTTCCTCTATCACCAACACCCATCACGCTTGTAAAAGTTTCTGGAGTAAACTTGTATTCCATTCTATGGACTGTTATCGACCGCTTATCTACGTTACATTGCTTAACTAACAATCTACATAAATCTTGCCTAAGTCGCCTACACTCAATCAACAAATATAATGATACCAAACAAAACTCATGATACCCATGTCTCATTATCGTAGGTGGACTGCAAAGATGGCCTGACAACGACTCAAAATGGGCTGACGGGAACTGAGTGGGTTGTGAATCTGTAGCTGCAGATCCTTACCGCCAATGAAGATCAACCTCTGCGTGTCGTCGTCGGATAGCGCCGTCGTTGGTGGCCCTGATGAGGCGTCTCGTGAGGGACTGCAGGCGAGAGAGTGAATGATGAGGGAGAGGGAGAGGGAGAGGGAGCCATGAGCTGTGAGTGAGGAGGGAGGGAAGAAGAAATTGATTTCCCGCGTGAGGTGAGAGCCTTTTGTTTTTTTTTTTTTCCAACAAATATATATGCCTGGGTTTGATGTGTTTTGTGGGGGTTTGGTGTGTGTTGAGATCGATTATATAGGTTTCAAGTTTTTTACTGGGGCCCCAATCTTTTGATGATCATCATCATAGATTGAAGATTGAACCACTTCCCTTCCGGGTCGTTCCTAATCCGTGTTAGCTAGACTTTTGAGTTTTGCATTCAGTTTTGAGCTGGAATTTTGTGTTAAACCGTACGATAATCTTTGTGCAACTTCAAACACAATTAGTGATCAAACGAACACAATTGGTTTCATAACACCTTTCAAATAAAAAGCGATTGATGTGTTATTTTTTGGGTCACTTGAGTAGAGTTCTTGCGAAGAATTATGTTTAACTAAATGAGGAAAAGACAATCTCTTGATGCATCAATCGTATACAATATACACACTTTTTAGCTTATAATAAAGAAATTGCGCAGAGTTTTAAGGCATGAAACCTTTGATTACATAGTCTTAATGGCTACATAATTGACTAAGCACATTATATCCCCCGTTCATTTGCTTGGCTGTTATGAATATCACAATTTCCAGATTAATGATAAAGAAAATCTTCATAAAATAATGGATTATTAATTTATTAAGGATTTGCTGCATTAGAAATGCGGATTCGCGGAGATCATGGTGAGAGTGGGTTACTTGAATCTGTAATTTAGGTTATTGAATTATCATTGTAGCCTTAACTCAATTGTAATCCATAAACATGAACCTATGTAGAATTTGAGACATTAATAAACTGTTCAAAACTGAATTATCTCCCAGCCAAAAGCCCTAAAGGCAAAATACAATGTGATCTCCATTTGTTATTAATCTTTGATCTACAACTCGAGTGGAGATTAAAAAATGTCTGCCAGTCAACACTCCAGGACAAACTCAGAAGAGAGAATAGAATGCTATAAACTGATCTGCTCATTATATTTCCTCGGCAAGATTCCTCAACCCCACAGCAACTTCTAGCCTGTGGGTGGGGGCAGCATTACAAGATCTTACAGATCTATATACAATCTCATAAATCAAAAAGAGGGAGTAACAATACTGCCTATGTATGCATACCTCAATCATCGTATGTGATCCTGGAATAATCTAGAAGCAATATTTTAAAGATAAATGATATATTTACATATTAATATATACACTCTGCTTTACTTACTCCCTCAATTATGCTCCAGCTGTAAAAAATTAGCTCTTCTGCCTTTGTCGGTCAATAAGGTGACCTTGCAATGCAAATCCAATAAGTCCCTGTAGCTTTCATCAATTAGAACACCCCCCCCCCCCCCCACCCAAAAAAAAAATCTCCCAATAATATCAGGTTAGTGTGTTTCTACTCTGCTGCTCTCCTGTTCAACCACCTGAACCAAACTCGTTCATAGGTTGATACTGGGTCTGCTCTGACATTGTGGAGGGTGTGACAGTAAATGCAGGTTCTAGATTTTCATTTATGCTCTTCTTAGGCCTCTTTACCCTCTTAGGTCTCTGCGATTGTGGATCAGTCGCTTGAAGAGGATCATCCAATTCATAGTCCATTGCTGTTGATGCAGGTTCGTTTGTCTTTTGAGTACTCCGTGCCTTTGGAGTAGTTTGCTTGCCAGAAGCAGCTTTCCTCTGGACAAGACAAAGTTTTTATTTAGGATAGACGAAAAACAAAATAAGCAGCAAGCCTTATCCCTATTCACTAAACTCAATCACATGATAAATTACTCAGGATACTGAAGAATTTTCTGATTTAAATATTTTCACTAGATTATTACACCTCTAATAAATTTCTCATTTGTCTCTGACTATACAGCTGATTGAGCTGGAAGCTATATTTCAGAGGCTTTAACTAATATTAGCAGTATTCCAATCTAAGAGTTGACATTGAAATTCAACAAGTATTTGCTGGAGATAGACAACTAAGAACCTAGAAGTGCACTCCATAAACCATTTTCTGTCTAGATACTAAAACTGAGTTTATCATGGTACAAGTTTGAAAATTGAAAACCTCCATACCTTTTTGTTACTGGATGATGCTTTTTCTAGATCTGGAGATGGCTCCTGTCCAGGAACCTGAGCTTCAACATTTGTCAAATCTTCCAAAGACGCATCACCTTCAGCATCTAATCGTATGGCCTTTGTTGGCTGTTTTCTCTTTGGTTTATCCTTAACCTGGAAGAAGGAAATGTATCAATAAGATTTAATCACAATTTAACATTTCTTTTTGTTTCTCCCCCTCCCCCCCCCCCCCCCCTCCCTTTTATATTTCCCATTTGTCCTCCTTTCCTTTGATAGGAGAAGTTAGAGAGAGAGAACAGGAAAGGGTTATCCCAACAGAGGAAAATCCAGCGAAGTTCAACAAATTGCAGACAGATAATTAAAGATCGAAAAGCTGACCTGTACAGGAAGTTCTCTTAATTTCTGCTCCAATTGGGCATCATCCAGAAGCAAGGACACAACATCCTCAGGAGCCAAGATATCTCCCTGGACATGGCCACCTGTCATGACAAGCTGCTGCACAGTATTCTTCTGGCTAGCTCTTTGAAGAATCTTCTCTTCAACTGTCTCTTTACAAATAAGGCGGTAGACAGTAACCTACACCAAAAAATATTCGCTTCAAAACATTTAACCCAAAATCCAATTTTATTAAAAAATGATCCGCTAATGACTAATACCCAAGACCTAAAATTGAATCACACGACAATGGGGATTGAAAGGCTTTCAGAACAGGAGAGGACTACATATTTTTGTGTAACCCATGGGCCCATGAGACCATTCTTTGAAGGTGGACCAAAAAGATTGAAAAAAAAAAAGTGACTGTCTTTATTGCCTATTACACAAATAAAAGACCAAACTAAGCATGCCCACAAACCCACACACACGGAAGATGCCTTATATGCAAAGATTCTCCTCATAAGCAAGAACACAATTGGCTGTATTTCGACATTCATCAAACAATTTGCATGCCATTACCAATCATGGAAAAAATAAATAAATGACACAGTTTCAGCCAGGAACTAACATCCTTCGTCTGACCCAACCGATGAGCTCTGTCCATTGCCTGTAAATCCAATGTTGGATTCCAATCACTTTCATAAAAAATGACAGTGTCCGCAGCTGTCAAGTTAATCCCCAGTCCACCAGCTCTCGTACTCAGCAAGAAAACAAAAATATCACTCCTGGAACCGGGGAAAATAAGGATTGTTATCAAGGGAAAAGGATTGTTATTAACTCTCAAGAAATCATCACATCACTTTCTATTAAAAAGAAAAAGAATAAAGCAAAATAGCTTAATTGAAGCTCCTCAAAATAACTATTGCATATAAATGAAATCCTTACCTATGCTGGAAATCTCGGACCATGTCTCGCCGGTCCATGATAGTGGAGGATCCATCAAGTCTGAGATACCTGTATTTCCTATAGTTCATATAATCCTGGAAATGTAAACAAGAGAGTTAGTACTACAACATACTTTCTCAATAGGAGCTCCAAACATAAGAATACTCTAATTGACCACATCAGAGAATGAAGCAAACTCAAATGACAGTTCAATCACTGGATTAATTTTGTAGGGTCACAGAAATTTCTTAACCGACCATGCTCAAGAAGCTAATCAGTTAATTTAGCATTTAGGTTAATGACAGATTTGAAATGTCCCCAAGGCGTTAAGCTTAGTTACTTTGATTTCTACAGCAGAGCAAAAGGTCTAGAGATCCAATCCAACTCGCACTAACCTTGAAGAGATAATTTAATTTGTGTATGTGCATGAATTAGAAAGTGAAAAGATTGAAAATTGAAAAATCCATTAAGTTCATTGTGTTAAAGTTATAAATACCTCAAGAATGTTGAGCATTTTTGTCATTTGAGCAAACAAGAGAACACGATGATTTTCCGCTCGCAAGCGTTTCAACAATATATCAAGAGTTTGAAGCTTCCCAGAGTCCTACATAGAAAGTATGCAAACACCAAATGTAAGGTCACATAGCAAGATAAGCGTCTTACAGATGTGGAGGGAGAGCGAGAAAACAAATGGAAATATATATATATATATATATAGAGAGAGAGAGAGAGAGAGAGAATAACTTTCGCATGATCTCTCATTATATATATATATATAGATGATAGAAGAAACATTCTTACAGTGAGCAACTTTGCAGGGTCAAAGCTTTGCATGGGTGGACAAGATCCAAATATCTGATACGTTAATTGAAGAGCTGGTTTTGCAACGGGCAACTCAGAATCAATTTCTTGAATTAATTGATGAGGACCACCGGGCTTTCTGGGTCCAATATTTTCAGAGGTGCGAGCAAAACCAATCAACAACCTCTTCAGCCAGGGATCATGTTGTTCTTCCGTCATTCTGTAAGTAAAATTTCTATCCGAGCATTGGACATTTATCTATCACGGAAAAGATAATAATGGTAAATAAAATTACTAAACAATAAACTGCCAAGATAACAAAATATGAGTAGATGACATCTATGAAAACATACTGGGGGAGCTCGAGCTTGTGGGATGAATGTGTAAGTTGCATTAAGAAGTTTAATGTTTGATAGAAGCCTCTCCTGATGAGAGACAACTAAATCTTCAAATGGATCATACCCAGGACCAATTGTGAATTTCCTTCTAAGCAAATTAGTCTCCGATCTTGATGGAATCAATAGCAATCGTGTGACAGCTCTTACTTTTCCCCTATCCGGATGATTTTCATTTAGTTCACCATCCATGGCTTCCATGAGAACATCTAAGATACCATCCAAAAATTGGCGGTCCCATCTCAACATAGCGAATAATAATCTCTCCATAAAAGAACCATTTGCCAGAAATGCAACCTCTGCTGGGGACAAATCCATCAAATGAGTAAAACCAAATGTCTCACTTTTGACAGGTGATGCATCTGAGTCACTTGCACGTGAAAATATAGATTGATAAACATTTTCTGCACTGAATATATTGAATCGTTTCTGAAACAATTCTCTGGAGATTCCATGCCCCACAGCTGAACAGAGTATCTTGGAACTTTGAAGAATCTCGTGATGCACTATTTTTGGAATCTGGAGGAAAAAAAAATATTTGGAATAAACAACCAACAGGAGTTTCCCAAATATTTACTATCATCAATATTTGATAAGGAATAAGATAATGTCTCTTTAAAGATAAAACTTCCAAAGATTTGCATAAATAGGTGGAGTATAAGGGATGGCAATGGGGCAGGGTGGGAGAAAGGAAGCCTTTCCCATTCCCTGCCCCATTATTTATATCCCATGCCCGAGCAGATTTGGTGGGGTAGGGTTTGGGAATGCCCATGTGGGGAAAGAATCATGGGGCCCATTCCCCAAAAGCACAACCCACTAGCGGCAGCCCCGTGAGGGATTTGCCATTAATAAAGCAAAGAAAAAGCACCTAAGAAGCAGAAAAATTATCTAACAAAAACCTCCCAATTCTCTTGACTAACAAGGACAACCGCCTTAAACACAATCAATACTGATGACCAAAAAGAAAAACCAGTTACCCAATTAATGGAACTAGGAATAAACCACAACTCAAAATCTAATCCTAAACATAAGCATCTCTTCCTCTCCACCAACCAAACCCCTAGACACACAAACACAGACAATTACACAAAACAGAGGGGAAAAAATCAGATACAGCCCATGCATCAGCTAGTAAAGCATGCATAAAACAAGAGCAATTCCAGACGGACAGAAGGTGGAACCAGAAGTACCTTGTATTCTATAGGATTCCGAACCCCAGAAAAAGATATATCCTCTGACTCCCCAAATGGAGGAGGTAGAAGAGAATTTGGAATTTCTCCGAAATAGAGATACGAGCTTCCCTCATTTCTTTCGAACAACTCTGGATGGTTACATACCTGCCATTACAAACAGACATCAATAAGTGCAACAAGTATTGAACCCATTCAAATCACAGATTTGATTACAAACATTATATGAATAAGTTAGTAGTGATGAAACCAATTATTTGAGTTAATGCAGCATATAACAATAAAAGCCCAACAGAATTGACAAGTCACCTTTCTCAGCTGAATGACAATATTCATTAAATTCAGGATTTTTTTCTCATTAAGGTGGCCACGACTGTTGTCAAACAACCCAGCCAAAGATATCTTGTTCTTAATAGCTTGATAAAATGCCTGCTGTCGGGAACTTAACTTGCAGTGTACCATAACCTCAGTTTTTGTAGTCAGCTCAGAAATAACATCTTTCTTAACTCGTCTCAGCATAAAGGGTTTCAAAATTGCATGCTGTCAAAGACAGGGAAAAGATCAGTGACCACAAATTCATGTCCAAAACACTATCTTCAAATCCTAAAGATGGGGACAGGAAGAGCAGGACAACTTTACCAGCTAAAGAGACTATATTATTATATTGAAGAGGAGAAGGTGGCTTTCTTAATAAGCATAGATTTGCTAGAAAGAACCAGATGACACAACCAACATACTTGAAGGTTGAAGATGCTATCAGATAATTTAGTGTAGCAGAGACCAAAATTATAAATAATAAATAAGTTGGGGAATTTCATTGAGATATTGAATACCATCTTAAACTTTCCCTAAAACACTGCAAAAACCTACCATGTGATTTATAAAGTTATCTGAAACCTCCCCAGCATAGAAGGTTTCTACCAACTCTTCAAAGCAACAAAATTCACCCTATGGCACATTGATATGTTGGCATAGAAGACAAACTGATCAGAAACAGACCACGTATCACGTCATCTTTCCTTAACTGATTTTTTTTTTTCTTCTTTCACAATACCCATTATGTTCACCAAACATACACTCAATGCGGTAACAAAATTGCTTCATGTTAAAGCATCATATAACATGCAGAACAAAATAAAAGCTGAACCAAAAGTTAAAGTACTCAAGGTTGCGAAGAAACTACCATGAATGTGTACTCACCAATCTGTTAAGTTGGTGTTCATTTAAAGTACCCCCATGCTCCGCATGGCTCTCAATACTGATGAAAGATCATGAATAACAAAAATGTTAGTTTTCCTGTCAAATTTGTTCAAAGTGATCAGACATGAATGAGAAAAATGTACCCTTTAGAGAACCACTCATTAAATTGTTCATGGCTGTCAAATAATGTTGGCATGATGAAATGCAAAAGAGCCCACAACTCTGCCATGTTGTTCTGGATAGGTGTACCGGTCAGAAGCAAGCGGTTCCGACAATTAAAACTAAGCAGAGTCTTCCACCTTATACTGTCCAATCAAAATTCAACCAATTGTATATGAGAATAAAAGAAATGTAAAGAACTAAAATATACGCAACACAGGATACAGAAAAAATTATCAATTACAAAGCATCCAACAGATACAACATATGAACATTGTATGCTTAGTGTTTATTGAAAAAGAGTGTGTATGTGTGTGTGCTAAGAATCTACTAACAATCACTTCTGAAACAGTGAAAGCTTGATGAAAGTGGAAGATAAAAAAATATAATAATAAATTAGTAATTGAATAAAATAAAAATGAGAAAAAAATAAAACCAGAAAGATGCTGCAAAAGTGACCAACCAGGTAAAGTAGTCACAAGCTGGGACTCCCCAAGAAGCAACCAACTTTCCATTATTTAATTATTTATTTATTTATTTTTAATTTATAGCAACGTTTCATTAAACCAACTTTCTAAAACATGTTCAGTAAATGAAATTCAATTTTGCGTACCAGCTCACTCAACACAAGAAATGAAAATCATCTTGCGCAAAAATCCTGTAACTCTAGCCACTAAATAAGCCTAGAGAGAAAATGAGTACCTGTTAGAACTTTTGATGGCCTGAGCTTCATCTAAAACCATATATTGCCATTTGACACGACGAAAGTACTTCTCATCTGCCACAAGTAGCTGATAGCTCGTAATGAGAATATGAAACCCAGCATCCCTGTAAGAAATGGAAAAAGAACATTGATAATTGCATATGAATCATGGCAATAATTAAATGCTCTGGCTACAAAATTATATAGAGGAAGACAAATTAGAAACAACAATCTTCTTAACAAGCTGACTTAATAAGTATTGAAACCATTCCTGGATCTCAGTTGAGGAAGTTAATCAATTACCAGAGCATCTGCAAAATTAAGTTTGATTTTGGAATGGGACTAACACAAATTTTCTTACTGTACCAGTATAAAATGATTTTACAATTTACTGGTAAAAAGATGATTCCCTTTCAGAGCCTTCTACAATTCCCCAAAATAAATAAAATTCCAGTGAATGTTTAAGGTAGCAGTAACACTTGCTTAGGTTTAATAAAGTGCTATGTAAATGGTACGGTCTTACATTCCTCATTCCAACAAATACAAGAGCTGTATTTCAAGCAATATTGCTCCCACTACAAGGTGGTCATGTCAGAAGCACAATAGTATTGCACTTTCCCAAGAGGACATTAATGTCATTATTTTTCAGTAAAGTAAAGAACTGTCACTGATAGTATGCTACCTTCTATAAAGACGCTTTGGGTTGATATTTTTCCTAAGTACCATTCTTTCTTGAAGCCCACCCCAATATGGAAGAGTCTTCAAGTCAGGGCAGAAACGACTGATTTCATCAGCCCAATTATTCAACACAGATGCAGGCGCAACAACCAGAAAAGGACCCCATATATTTTTCTCCTGTGTCAGACGAAAAAGCAAGTTACAAGGGGAAAAATATATAGCTATAGAACACATTGATCTTGGACACCAATTAGAATTATACCTCAGCCAAATGAGCCAAGAAAGCCATGGCTTGGATGGTCTTTCCTAGGCCCATTTCATCAGCAAGTATACCATTTAAACCCTGAAAGACAACAAGTGACCTTCACTATCAGCAATTATGTACAACCCATGCTCAACGAAGAAAAGAAAAGAAAAAGTAAATAAATAAAACCGTCCAGGACTGTATAACCTGTTCATAGCAATTAACTAGCCACTGGAGGCCCTTTAACTGGTATTCTTTGAGGGAACCTTTAAACAATTCTGGTGTTTGAACTGTCGATGTGACAGGCATGGTTGAGCTGCATAAGTTGGCAAATAAGTTCATTAACCATCCTCAGAAATAAAGTTTGTATACAACTAGTCAGCCGTATATGGGATAAAGAGGAATAAAATAAAAAAAATTTACGGGTTATGTAGATCTATGTTGCCAGATCCTGCAACTGAGACATCCAGCATAGCAGCCTCAGTGTCAGCAGCTTCACGTAACTTTGAACATTCAGTATCAAAAGTATTGGTTAACATTTTCTGCTTAGAGACAGCATTTTGAGCAGCCTTGAAGGCCTCCTTTTTCAATTCAGCCTCCTCAGGATCCTCTTCCTCACCAGGTTCAAATTCAAATTCTGAAGAGCTCAACAGCAATTCTTGGTCATTTGGTTTGTCATTGCCCACGGGCAAAACTTCAGAGGGCTGTGAACTTGACTTGTTTTGCATAAAATGACTGTAAAGTTCTGTTTGTTGTATGAGAAAATTAAGCCTCTGCTGCTGTCTCTTTGCCTCTCGAAGCTCCTGCTCACGCTTCAAAGCTTCCGCAGCTTCTCTTTCTTCCCTTTTCCTCACTTCTGCCTGCACAGAAAGGGATTCACTATCACACAACAATATAAAACAAGAAGTTCCTGAATCCTCTGCTTACCTGTTACCATACCAACATACACTAGTTAAACAATGGTTGTATGTTTAGTCTAATTCTTTTAATCCCTAATTTCCATTCAGATTCCAACATGGAGAATCAAACTCTTTTCAAGAAACTAATCATGGTAAAAGACATGATCTTGATAATTTTGAGACATGAGGATGCATTTCTAAATTACCAGCTGAATACTCTTGGAGGTTAAAGATCAAAATACTTACTAAAAATGAATCCAGGTTATTAACATGCAACTATAATAAGATTATGGTCCATCACGCATGCATTAGCAACTGCACCAATGACCAGACATGTACTTTATATATATATGTACACCACAACAAATATAAAGAAGCAACAAGAGAAAGAAAGACTAAACAAAAACATGCACACATCCGCAAAGCTCCGTGTGACTTCTATTTATTTGAAACCATTGTACTTAACAAACACGATACTAATCTACAAGACAGCCCATTAAGTTTAATGGATAATAAAATTCACAAACAAAACAGAAGGATACCATCTCCTTATCAGCTCGCTTCCAAAACAATAGCATGTCTCTAGCCAATTTCCTTGTGCGAATTGCAGCACCCCTCATCAACTTGAGCGACCTACTTACTTTCATTTTCACCTATTAAAAGTCAATTGCCAGTATAACATCAGGATAAGATACCAGAAGAATTATATTTAATAATAAAAATAGATCTGTAACTGCTCCATGGCATTATACGTGCCTCTCTCTGACAGGTCTCTGCAAATCTCTTGGCATCAATTTGTTGCTTCTTGTGAAAAGTGAAAAAAGTCTTATGATATTTCGGTATATCTTTTCTAACGATGTTGACCCAAACTTTGCCAATTTTCTCCATTTCCTCCTTCTCAATCACCGAAGGGTCTTTCTTTACCTTCACCTTCTTGGGTAAAGCTCGTTCAATTATCTGCAAACAAGGAAATGAAATTTAGTTTTAAACAAAGAGAAAACAAAGTTCATCATGTACACAAACAAAAAGACAAACAATAGCTGTCAAATGATTATAATACAAAAGGAACAAATACCTCATATGTCTCTCCTTTTTCCAAAACTTTCACATAGTAAACCTGCAATATACCACCTTCTGACAAAATAGACCGTTGTATGCTTCCTGCCGCTCCCTCTGGGATGGAAGAGTTCCCAATATCAGACACCTTAAGGCTGAACTTCTGGGCTGAGTTAGAGGCCACCAAGGCCTTCAATCTTGCCTGAAGTGATTCATATTGAGGTCGGGGCTCTCCCATCCCGACTCGACTTCTTGGCCCAAACCTTTTATCATTGGCCATCATTGCTGCTAAGGATCCTAAATCTAAAGTACCCTTCAGATAAAACTCCTCCACTTGAATATCTGAAAAGCTCGGCAAATTCAGAGATGGTACCAACTTATCGTAACTCGGTGGAATCCTGTATGTGATACCCTCCCCAATATCCAAATAAGCAGGTTCGTACATTACTCTGCAAAGCGTAAATAATGAAAATGTATTTTTATGCACATTAGTCAATCACATCAAAATGAAAAACAAAGGCATAAGTAAATGCATTGGCAACATACTTGGGTGTAAATTCTGTCTCATGATAGTTTGCAGGCCTTCTAGGACTAATATCATTAAGCCAATCAGATGTTGTTTCCATTTCATATAACCCTCCTCGCTGCTCACTCCCCAACTTCCTAGTTTTTGACCCACCCAAATTAGTCTTTGGAGCAGGAATCCCCACTCGAGGCAGAATTGGAGTCACTGGAGAATCCTTGATCCTCCTCTTGTACTTCTGGATATGTTCTCCAAGCATTGATCGATACCTCTCCTCCGATATGTGTGTCCCATAATATCCATCCTCATCTTCCTCCTCACTGTTGTGAGAACGCTTTTTCGTCTTCACCAAGTCAGACATGGTACCATTACTGTGATTCAGCTTTGCTCCACCTATTTAGTAATCAGCAAACATTCACGAGCACAATGTATCAGCACGTAAGTTCACAGCTCGGTAACCCAAATTCTCTATCATCATTAAAACTACTAAAACATTTTATAATACATACTTCAAGTAAGTTGCTTGAAAAGAGTACAATATGGAGAAAAATGTTCAATTTAAGCATAAAACTGATATGCGTCCTCTTAATTTTTAAGTGAATAGAAAAAGGTTGAAAACAATGTGTACCTTGGCTACCTCTGCTCTCATCCTGACTACTATTCGCATAATAATCAAAATCATCATCTTGTTGTGGAAGTTTGAAGTTCATCAAAGACTACAATACAGCCCAAAAAACAAAAGGAAAAAAAAAATAACACAACCATATAACAATCCACAATAAAAAATTAAACAGAAAAATCAATTGAACAAAATCGAACATAATTAATTCATCATAAAAACCAACAAAAAAAGACACAAAAAAATTAAAAACCCGAAATTCAAAAAAAAAATAGTCTTATAAAAAAATGAAGAGAACCCATTAACAGAGAGTAAGAACCCATGCGACAAACCTCAAGATTGAAGAGATTCGAGTACGGTAACGAGTCCTTGGATTGATGCCTCCTCTGATCCATCTGAAAAGTAAAACCCAAACCCTAACCTAACCCTGACCCTAACGCTGTGTTTTCGAAAAGCATAAAAGAGAGAAAAAGAGAAACGACCCTAAACCTAGAATAGAAGATACGAGGAGAAAAGGACCATAGTGGAGACAGACGGTGTAGGATGCACCATGCAATGCTAATGTGCGCCCGGTTGGCGTCATTTGTTAACGTGTACTGCTAATTTTTTCCTTTTAATTTTTTTTTCGGATTTTGTTTAATCACAGAGCTGGAGAACTTCTTTTTTTTTTTTTTTTTGGTGTATTTGAACTGAGCAGCACAAAGTTTGGAGACAGTGAGTAGTTTTTGGTAGGGTAAGGTCAGTTGTAGTATATGAGATTCGTGTTTGACCAAACTGAAGGATTTAGACCGCTCATTGCTAATAGTGCTTTGACTAGTTTTAAGCGATTGATGGATTGATTTGTTAAAAGCCGTTGGATCCAGTGACCGGATTTATTGTATTGTAGATTTGTGGGACGTTGACAGGGCGGTTGAAATGAAAAGTATAAGCTGTTTCAACCGTTGATGGAAGACAAGACATGCCATGGTTTTAAAGCAGCTAAGGACGTGACTGGAAGCTGCACTTAACCATTTTTTTTTGTCATTTTTCTACATTTTATTTGATTATTTATTTATTTAGTATATAAAAACATAAATTTCATTCGGGAAAAATAATATAAATGTGCAATAAAAAACTTAGATCCTTTATTTGGTCTAATATAATGGATTGAAATACTAGTTAAACAATTGTATTCGTAAAGAATTCAAACACAAAACATGTTTAATCAATTACTTGAAAATCTGCTGTAACCCAATCATGCAGTACATGAATTAACTATTAGCTTGCTTTTATTGAATAATTAAAAATAGAACTGCGTTTTACGCAGTTTTAAAAAAAAATTAGTATTATTTTTTTTTACTTTACACTTAATAAAACTGATAAAAAATATAAATTAATTTCTTTTTAAAATGAGACAGCCTTATAAAAAACAAAAAAAAAAACTATTAGCCAGCAATACAAATAAAGAAGCAACATAAGATAAAGAATAAAATAAGAGAATATATTATATAGTGATTTTATTTGTTCTAATTGTGTGTGTACAAAACAAAAAGATGAGCTCTCTTTTTATAGTTACATAATCACTCCATGAAATTAATGAAAAATTATGGATCATAATTCATTGTGAGATAGTGGGAGTTATAGGGAAGCTAAATGTTGCTAATGAGAGATAGTGTGGAGACTAAGAGATATATGTTATGAACATCTACATTTATTTTAATAAATTCATAACACTCCCCCTTGAATATTCATTACAAAGAATATACCTCATTAAAACATTTACATAATTGTTATTGTGTAATAACAATCAAATTAATTGTGAGAAAATGAAAAACTAAATGTAAAAGAAAATTTATTTAATTATTTATTAGATAATAGAGAATATATAAATATGAGAAATGGTGATAGGCACATCACCTCCTCAAGTCCCAACTTTATATATATATTTCATAACTTCTTTAGTTTCATTAAGAGTGGGAATGTGATATCGGATGTAGAAGGGAAAAAAAAAAAAAACCACCCTCATTGCCTCCAATAGTATAGAATGATGATGGAGATACAAACTCTTATATAATTTTTTTTTTATAAAAATTATTGTGTAATAAATTTATTGATTGAATAAAAATATAAAATAATAAAAATAAATCATGTAAGCTAATAGGTAATTAAGCCAATCAATTGAATTATGTCACGACAATTTTTACATAATAAGATTATATAAGAGCTTACACAATAAGGTAGCCTGGCAACATGTTGAGAAATCAAGAGTTTCCCTCACTTAGACTTAAAAAATGTGTAGGTTATATTGGCTTGTATATGTTGTATAAGGAACAAATTCTTTAAACTTGTTGAGAAAATTGAATAAATATGACAATTAAAATTATTAAAAGTGTGTAGTAACAATTTATTTAATCTTTTAATATTTGCACACACTTGTAAAATATTCAACAATATTAAGTTTGCCGACAAGTTTATTACAAATTATCTCTAGGATACAACAATATCAAATATATATTGTACTTAACAATATTCAAATGTTCTCATGACACTCTTTACGAAAGCCTCAACGATTGTAAGAAAAATAAAAGAGTGATGGAAAAGCAAATCCACTAGCATATTATTTCAAAAAATAATTTTTACATATTATTTGAGAAATAAGTAATTTTTTGCAAATCAACTAAAGTGATAAACAACATTTATTGTGATGTTTTATTGTAGATTTGTAGCTATTCATTCCAAAGAATACATATTTTCATCAAATATTTGAAATAAATCACAACCTTTTATGATCACACAATATAAAAAGACACAATAATTTAACATGATTAATCTTTAATTGAGCTTTGTCCACAGATGAAGGACAAATCTATTAATTACCAAACCTTCAAAAACCACCACTTCCTTTTTAAAGAAAACTGGCTTGTAGAAAAAAATCATTTAGCTTATACCTAAAGGTTAATTTTCTAGAAAAAAGTCCTAAAGTTGATTTTCTGTGTGGGGGGGGGGGGGGGGGGGGAGTCTTGAGTGTTGTGGAAGCACAACTCTTTTTTTTTTATTCACTCAGCATATTTTTATTTAGAGCTAACAAAATCAGTCATCAGGTCATGTTCGTATCATATAAAATTTAGATTGATTTAAACATAACTTGTTTAATAATCATATTAAAATATTAAAATCCCAACCCGACACAAAAAATAAATGAGTTACCCAATAACTTGCTTAATATCTATATATTTAATAAAATTTATATCAAATATTTGCACACTATTTTAGTTATATATATATATATCAAAATATTACACATTTATAATATTGAAGTTTTAATTATATATATGTAAATAATATTACATATGAATATTATAAAATACATATGTCTACCAATATTTTACATATTTACACTATTGAATTTCTAAATCTATATAAAATTTTATAAATGAAACATTGTGTATATGTTCACTCCTCTGAAAAGTAAAAATAAAAAGAGAGAATCATCTCTAATATTTGAGTTTTGATGATAAGAACCAACAAATTAATTTAGAATAGAAAATACAATTGTGTCTATGGTAGGTGGGTCAAGAAATTTAACCTAAACTCGACATGGAAAAAAATCGTGTTGACTCGGAACCAATTCATTTAATAATTGTGTCAAATTTGATGGTTTATATCTATTTATTTGTGTCGTGTTTGTGTCAAATAACTATGTTGTGTCAAATTTTGACATCTCTACTTTAATCAATTATTATAATATTCACCTATCGATTGGACAAGTAGTGGTTGGATAAGAAACAATCCTTATGAGCATCAAAATCTCTCATTTTCTTATTTTTTTTCAACATTAATCAATCGAACCCTTAGAGATTTCTATTAAGAGTGGAGCTATTAAAACCTCGTTTTTTATGTCATTAGCCCACCAAATGTTAAAATTTGTCTAAGTCATTACTTATTAGACAAAGAGTTTGACTATTGACACCCCTTTAAATAATTTTTAAAACCCCTTTTCTATATTTATCCTATTAAAGTTGTATATAGAATATATAGAATATAAGGGGTTGTTCAGTACCATTTTGAGGAGGGTGCTTTTATTTTCATTTTGAGAATACAGCTGTAATATTTGTTCGGTGAATTGAATTTAAAAAACAAATAATAAAACAGATAATTTGAATTTTCATTTGTAGTTATAAAAGTGAGAACGTGTTTAACATGTTCTCAAAGAATCTCTATACAAACTTTAAAATAAATTACAAAACAAACCCCAAGCCTCATCTCATTATCCGAATCTAAAAATTCACGGCTCTCTCTCTCGTGGATACATCTCTTCTTTAACCACAATTCATTGTGACAGCTCTCTCACTCCGTCGCAGTAACCAAAATCAGTTGTTGCTGCTGCCGCCTCTCGGCTATGTCTTTGCCGGTGGTGGTACTACTACTTTGTCTCTGCTCTTGTTCCGCCATGGTAGATCGACTGCTGTTGCTGCGTCTCTGTTGAGAAGGGCTTGGCAACCAAAGGCGGCGAGTGAATCACCGAGTGGAGTGAAGACTAGGAGAAAAAAGACAAGGAGTAAGCCGAAGACTATGGCAGAGATGATGTCTAGAAGTTTCCATTGTTGAGCTTTGCATTTTGATATGGGTAAATTTAGGTGACCCATACTGCAAGTGAAGGATCCAATTAACTTAAATACTTAATTGCATTTTCGATAAACTACTCAAGCATCAAAACCCAAAGGAGCCGGTTTATTGGTTTTCAGGAGATGATGATGAATTGATGATGGGACTTGGGTAGTGGAAATCTGGAATTGATTTGAGTGAGTATTGAAAGGATGAGTTCGGTGGAGTAAAGGCATGCACGGTAACTAGTAAGAAGATAAATTGCAACATGACAATGACAAAATTAATATTAATTCAAATAATAATTTTATATACGTATACCATGTGGATGTGTGGTCAGCAGCTGCTACTTTCTACTATTTATTATTTATTTCGTAGTACAAAATCTAGTAGTGTTGTGATAAATTAATGCTAATACTAAATTATTTATGGTATGTTTATGTATGTATTAGTTAAATAATTTTTTTAATTATAATTTAAATGTTTAGTAAAAATTATTTTTGAGAATGGTACTACCGAACATTTATTCTCTGTTTTTATTATTTTTAATTGTGTCTACCAAACGCATATTACTGATTTCAGTTTTAAAATATAGAATATAGAAAACGATACCAGACGCATAATTAAATTCGAAATACTATAACTATAAAACACCATTTTCATTTTTATTTTTGTTTTCAGAAAATACAAATTCAGAAACAATACCAAACATGCCCTAAAGTTTCTCATGAAAACTTTTAATTTCAAAAATACCCTTAATGGACCTTTTAAATGTTATCCCCTCTCTTTTCATTTTGCTTTCAACTTTCTCTTTAGAATTTTCTTCTATGCTCCTCTCACCTTTTCTCCCATCAGCCACTTCCCTATGATGATTGAACAAATTGAACCTTGTAAATTTTAAACATAGATTAATGTTAAAAAGATTAATTAGGTAAAAAGTTTTAAGGTTTGGTGAGAATGGTGGAATTTTAGTTGTCACCATTTGATCACTAGGTGGTGGAGCTAAATGACTATCAAACTTTTAGATAAGTGAAGTTATCAAAGATTTTTCATGTACATGAAAACCTAATAATGTATTGTTAGTTTGCATTTTCATAACAAGATGTAACCAAACAACACCTTTACTGATTGAGTAACTTGTCACTGCTTGGGTTCGTCGCTAGTTAGATAGCATATTCGTCACCTTGCTTATTGAAAGAAGCATGATGTCTTTTTATGTTCTTGATGGTCTCGTTATCAAACTAGGTCGTTGCAACTGTCATTGATTTTGTCACATCTTCAATGGTCCCTATCACAACGCTCATCACTTGCTAATTGTTGTTTCAGGTATGTTTTCCATTGTTTCTACTCATTTTGTTATTAAAAAAATAGAATAGTTTTCATTGTTTTGTGTGCTGTGATTGTAGCTTTTGTTATGATTTTTCTCCTTTTTTTTTCATGTGCATGTTCAATTATCTTTATTCTTATAAATATATAAGAAAAGACAAGAGGAAGTATTATTAGAAAAAAAAAGAATACGAGAGAGGATCTAAGGAATCTGATCCTCAACAATATTAAAAAGACTCTTTTATAGGTATCAAGGGAGGCCTTTTTACAAGACACATCATCATACTTTATCTCAAAGGAATTTTACTTTACAACTAATTATCATATTACACCATGGAATCTACTTTACAATTCATATAGATAACTCACCAAATACTACATGTAACCTTTCACATTGTCACTTTATATATATAGGGAAATTTACAACCGTTCACCTGTTTGTTTGACATTTTTCAAAAATATACAAATATTTTTTTTTTCAGCGCGCTACCTGAAGTTTACTTTTTGTTGCATTCGTCCATTTCCGTCTAATTTCCGTTAGTAAATTTAACGGAATGACCATTTTACCCCTCAAAATTATAATTTAACCCAAAATAAATAGAAATTCGAGATAAATTGGATTGATTTAATTTTTTTCAAAAGTGGATGCTAGAAATTTGAGGAAAATAATGTTTGTTACTTGCTAATTTTAGAAAATTTGTATTTATTTTTTTGGAGAAAAATAGTGTTTGTTGCTTGCTAGATTTAGAAAATTTGTATTTATTTTTTCTCTTTCAAAAAAATAAATACAAATTTTCTAAATTTAACAAGCAACAAACACTATTTTCCTTCAATTTCTAGCATCCACCTTTGAAAAAAATTAAATCCATCTAATTTATCTCCAATTTCTATTTATTTTGGGTTAAATTGTAATTTTGTGGGGTAAAAAGGTCATTTCGTTAACATTCCATTAAATCCACTAACGGAAATTAGACAGAAGTGGACGAATGCAACAAAAAGCAAACTTCAGGTGGCGCGCTGAAAAAAAAAGTGCTTGTGTATTTTTTTAAAAAGGCAAAACAAACAGGTGAACGAGTGTAAATTTCCCATATATATATAAAGATGAAGACAGAGACACACACACACACACACGCAAGAGATTTGCTTTTTTCTTTTTAATTTGTGTGTTAATTTATTAAAAAAATAATAATTATAGACTTATATGTTTATGCATTAAATATTACATCAATTTGTAAAATCTTAATTAAATTATACAATATTTATATGCATAACTCTATGTGGAAATTATCAAATCTATATGGGAGGAATATTAAAAGAAACATAAAGATAGATAACCCATTTATTTCATTATAGCTTAATTAAGTCTCGAATTCTTTTAGGGTTGATGTGATAATGGCTAACACAATATTGGTGTTCGTTTTTGGCTTTCTATATAGATCATTAAGGCTCACCTTTTAAAACATAGAGCCAGTTATGGTAACAAAAAAAATGAGAAGAAGAAGAAAGAAAGCTATATAGGGAGAAATCCCACAAAGGAATAGCTTGAGTTAGATGCTTTAAAAATAAGAGAGAGAGAGAGAGAGAAGGGGAAAAAAAAAGAAGTCAATCATGTCAATTCATGTCCATCATGTATTAAAATTAATGTGTCATAATATTGCATATGCACATATGCACAGACATACACACAAAAATAAAAAAAATTACATTAGTTCCATTATAATGTATAATTATAGGAAAATGATATTCTTACAAAGGAATGCACAACACTTTACACAAAACGGTGTATTTTGTGCAAAATATAAAAGCTTCCTATTCCTACATGGAACACCACACACACGCATGAAAAGCACAAAAATCCCACACATCTCCCTCCTTTCTCCCTCACCGCATAACAGCAATCTTGGGTCTCTCTCTAATCTCCATGCCAGCTCTGTCCTCCCTCACCACGCACCAACAATGAGAGCTCTCTCTGTCTTCTATCTCATGTGTCTCGCTCCTTTACTCTTCCCCATATTCTCAGCCATGTCAAGATATCTTACAGCCTCACTATTTCTCTCCCTTAAATCCACAACGGGTTGCTCTCTCATCCCGTGATTTCAGCTGTATTCCTCTTTCCCCCCAACACAATCAGCTTGTTAAGGTCAGTCACTTCAATTATTGCCCTAATTTTTATTTAGTTTTCTAGGTTTTGAATTCCACAATCCCAATTTCTATATTCCAGATCATATTGCCTATTGTTTCAATAGAATAAAAAAAATAAATAACGGATTGAAAATGACAAATCAAAGATTTACTCTATGACAATAGTTAGAAATTTTGGTGATTGAGAGACTACTGTACTGATCCAAAAGTTTCTGGCTAAAAAAAAAAAGTTTTTTCTTTGAAGAGAGTTAAATTCATCTAACCATGTGCAATTGCAATTTGTAATTCATTCTCCAAAAATTTATTGATTTACTATAATTATCATGTTTGTATGACCTTTCACTTTGATTGTGAGACATGTGCAATTGCAATTTGTAATTCATTCTCTACAAAATTATTTATTTATTGTGATTTTCATGTTGGTGTAACCTTTGACTTTGATTTTGAGATTGAAAATAATGATATTAGAATCAATTTCCTGTATAAATTTTCCATTGATGGATTATGTTTCAAACTAGTTTTGATTCAATGAATGCTAGCTTAATGATTTTTTCCACTAAATCCAACTTTAGTTGGGACTTCAATGACATTGCTATTAAGCTGGAGAATGAAAGTTTTAACTCTTCGATTTAGGGACATTCACTACATAACTTACTAACTATTGTGGCCTTTTTTTTCCCCCTTCAGTTGCTTAAATTTATTATGAATACATGGTTCTAACATAAGCCAGAAAGCTGTAGTTGAGAGGCCCAAGGAATTGATTATTAATGAAATTATCTCTTCACTAATTAAGAAGCATCTTGATTGGATATTTTTATCATAATGTCTTTTACCATGAGTGAAATTCCAAATTCACAGATAAAAACTTGTGAAAAATGCTGCAGTGATAAGATATTACGAACTTCACATACAAGATAGAATCTAAATCGTAAGTTTTGGAAGTGCAAAAGATGTTGAGCTTTTGAATAGGATGACGACCGAAAGAGCAATGAATCTAATGAGTTTTGAGGGATAGAAGATCCAAATATTTGTAAGAATAAAATTAACATCCTAGTAGGAGAATTTCGCAAGTTGGGGCATCAAATAGAATGCTTGTCTCTTAAATTTCAATTGTTTGAAAAAGAACGTCAATGAAGACAATAATGTGAAGATCAAAGGCAATTGATGGATGATGAACTATGAAAAAGAAAACCAAGTGTTTTTGTAAAATACGTCCCACAAATAATTATATCTATTTTAGTATGTCTTATATTTAAGTTGTATATTTAACATATTAGCTTCTCTTATTTGTAATCATAATGTCAAGGGGTTTAATTTATTAATTTCTCTTATTTGCAATCCTTAGCAAAGTACTTCTAATGTTAATTATGAATTCAGTAAAGTTAAATATGAGTTGCTAGAAAAGATTATGTAAAGGCACACAACTTAATAAGCAAATTAATTTCATTGAAAGCACCAACCAATACAATTTAAAAAAAAAAGAAAAAAAAAGTCAATTGTATTTTGTCAACCATCTGATTCCTTAGTTTTAAAACACAAGTACGATGATACTTTGTGATTCTTCGTTATTAAAAAACAAATACAATACTATTTTGCGAAATTAATTTGAAACTCCACACTAACTCCATATTCATTAGCCTGCTAAAAGAGTAATTGTTGAAAATATTCATCTTATTGGAGTTGTGGTTGCTATTATACAAAATTAAACTTGTTGTACTAAGAAATAGAGTAGATAAAATGACAAAAGAAAAGAACATATGTATATATCTATACACATACATATATACATTTATATAAAATATTACAATTATCCGCAATTCCATATAGGTATATGTTTGTTCCAATACTGCTTCCTCCAAAGTTTTCTCCAAGGTTTTGAAGTGTCTACATAAGTTCAACAATATATTTATAAATATTTTAAGGATAAAGTAATGGAAATTAAGTTTATAGATAAGAATTTTACAAAACTTTCTATAACAATATTCCTCACTTGTGAAATTACAGTAGCCATTTGAGAAGATAATAGATCATCTACATGTCCATCCTGTAAAGTTGGTAAAAAAATCATTTAAGCACCATTTATGCAATCAAATTATTTTACTTCGATTAATGTTAAAACTAACCTCTACATTAGAACGTGGCGAACTCTTTTTAGGTTTAGTAATTTTTTTTTTACTTTTTTCTTTGACAAGCACTACTAGAAAAATGGTCTTTACTGACTTTAGAATAGTGTCAAAAATTACTTTCACTGACACTTGTTAATTGTGTGAGTAATCTAGGAGTCAGAAAAATAGTGACACTTGTAATTGGTGTTAGTGATTACTATTACTATAGTATTACTAGATTTATGACACTATGGTATTAGTAATTACTAATAATGATCGCTTGTTAAAAGTTACTTTCACCATAATATCACAAAATATTATGACACTATAATGAAAGTATTTACTAACAATTATTACACGTCACTGGGAGATGATATGATAGAATGAACGAATATTAATACTTCAGTGTCAGCAATTTGTAATACTATAGCATCACTAATATTATGATGTTGGAACATTTTTTAGCGTCAATGGCTTTATAAAGGTAATAAAGGATGAGTATTATGTGTTGATGAAGAGTGAAACTTGGACCTTGATACCGAACAACCAAAACTATAAGCTGATTGGAAATAAGTGGGTATACAGAGTAAAGGAAAATTCATATAGCACTATTAACATATATAAGGTCAGGCTAGTTACAAAATGGGTTCCTACAGACTCCAGGACTTGATTGCAATGAGACATTCGGCCTTGTTGTTAAAAACACAACTATCATAATCATTCTAACCTTGACTGTAAACAATGATTGGTTCCTTAGGCAAGTGGACATAAACAATGCTGTCTTAAATGGTGGCTTGACATAGACAGTATACATGCCACAGCCTAAGGGTTTTGAAAACAAAAACAGATCAAACCACATTTGCAAACTGAAGAAGGCTTTGTATGGATTGAGGCAAGCTCCCAGGGCATGATTTGATAAACTGAAAGGTGCTTTGAGCTCTTGGGGATTTAAAAATTCCAGGAGTGATACACCTTTGCTTTTCAAAAGAGCAGAATCAAAGATAATTATTATGTTCATATATGTAGATGACATCATAATCACTGGAAGTGACAACAAGGGCATTAAAGAAGTGGTAAAACATTTGAATACAACTTTTACCTTGAAAGATCTCGGAGACTTGAATTTCTTTCTTGAGATACAAATTCTCAGGAATCAAAACTCCATCTTACTTTCTCAAGCTAAATATGTTCAAGACTTGCTGGCCAAAATAGAGACGACATATTGTAAGGGACTAAAAACACTATTCAACACCTCTAAGAAATTAGGGATAGATTTCATGATCCCACACTCTATAAGAGTGTCATACGAAGCTTGCAATATGTAGTATTAACTAGGTCAGAACTTGCTTTTTCAGTAAACAAGGTCAGTCAGTTTATGTAAGATCATGGGCAACCATATTAGATGGCATGTAAGAGAGTGCTGGGGTATCTTAAGAACACAATGAATATGTGTCTGAGATTTAAAAAATCTGAACACTTGGATCTCATTGCCTACTGATAACTCAATGAAATGAGAGTTAACATAGCACTTTTAGACTTAAATTAATATTACTTAGAGAGTAAATGATATGTTTTCATTGCATTTTTGTTCCATTTTGCATAAATATTCATTTTAGTTTAGTCTTAATAAGTTTTGTTTAATTTAAAGTAATTTATGCTTAAATTGTGTGCATAATTGTAGGTTTTCAAAAGCTTAGAATTCATGAAAGGAATGCTGATGCAATAGGCTTGCAAAAATAAGGAAAGAATATGACTACAAAAGAATTGAAACAAATCCAAAACAGTGCAGTTGCTGTAGCAACAATTGTTGTAGCTGTTGCTGTAGTAACAATTGTTGTAGCAATCTTAAAACAATTCCGCACGGGATACTTGCAGAATTGCGATATGCAGTTTTTTAATCTGACTTATGCGCGCCCTAGGCTTCCGTTTACCTTAATTTTCAGTTATAAAAGAAGCACACATCATAAAGAATTAGGAGAGTCGTCACCCAAGGAGAAAAACACAAAGAAACAAAAGAAAAACAAGATTCAAGAAATAAATTAAGGGTTGCACAAGAGGAGAATTTGCATAAATCAATTGGGAGCTCAATCCTTCTTATTCTTCTCTTGTTTTCGTGTTTTCTATTTATTCATGGGGATGTGTTTCATTGCTGAAACTTTGTTCTTTATTTTTCTTTTGCAAACTATGAACTAAATTTATTTGTGGTTGAGTGATAAACAATCTTGATGGTTTATTGATTGAATATATGTGTTACTGCATGTTTGCTGTAGCAGTTTGTTTTGATAGTATTTATTTTTATTCATTATTTCGGTTGATCGCCCATTTAATGATACAAGTTAGGAGAGAGCCGTAAAAAGGCCTATCTTAGTGAAATATATCAGAGCAATACTTGGTTTTAGATTGAGTTTCCTAGATTGAGTTTAACTTATTCCAAAAGGGTCATGCTTAATCTAAAATTAGTGATGAACTAGACATATGGATTCACCTTATAGGTTAAATAGAACCTAAGCATGTAATGATATATCTTATGTTAACATAACAACTAATCACTGTTAGGTTACATATAGATATAAGATATCCAACATGCGACGGCTGAGGATACATAAGGATTATTCCCGGTGTTGTAGCAAATACTGCAGCAACCGAGCCAACCATTAGAAAATAGTCAAGACCATTAGAAGAGTTTATTCACTCAACTACTATATATTCCCATTAGTTTTATCCTTGAGTTTGATGTGATAGTTTACTTTGTTGCATTTATTTATTGCGTTTTTATTTTAATTAGTACATTAGTTTCATTAATTATTTATTTTATTTTAGCACAAAATCTACATTGTTAAGATTGCTGTAGCAAATCTGATAACATCAATCCCTGTGGAGACGATCTTGAATACTCATCACTTTATTACTTGTTGTGTATACTTGCACATTAACACCAATAGCATTAGTATTTTTACACCAACACCTACACAAATGCAGATTGGGCAGCTAATCCAGACGACAGAAGATTTATAAGTGGCTACTGTGTGTACTTGGGAGATAATCTAATTGCTTGGAGTTCAAGAAAACAAGGCATAGTTGCAAGGTCCACGGCAAAATCAGAATATAAAGCAATGACTCTATGTAGTACTGAAATTACATAGATAAACTCTTTGCTTGGTGAGTTAATGATTGAGGTTGAAAATGTACCAATTATCTTAAGTGACAGCACTAGTGCAGCAACTATAACAGTAAATCCAGTATATCACTCTAGAACAAAGCATTTCGAGATATATCTTCATTTTCTTAGAGATAAAGTCACTAAAGGAGAATTGGAGATAAATTATGTTGGCAGCAATGATCAAATTGCAGGTGTGTTAACCAAGCCATTACCACACTACAAATTCAGCTGCTTTAAGAACAAACTCAAAGTCATTGACAAGACCTTGAATTTGAGAGAGGGTGTTGAAAGCAGCAGCTGTGAAGGGTCAAAGGTTGACTTTAAAGCCAAGCTAGCATGCCACCTGAGCTACTCGAATTTGCAAGCCAGCTGATGTGGAAAATGAGTCGAATTTATTGAGATAGCAAAACTATTATGCTGAAGAATATCAGCACATGAGCATGGAGAAGCTAAATCTTCTAGAAGCATAATATGATTGGTTCATGATTGATATTCTCACGGATCATTTTTATTTATTTCCATGTAATACCCCTATGCTAGCTGTCATTGTTTCTTTGTCTTTATATAAACTATAATGGCTCTGTATTTCAATTAATTTTCAAGTCAGCAATAAGAAAAAGACCTGGTTTATTACACTCTGCTTGCATTACTGAAAGTAATTCTTAAGAATTATAAGTATTATTACTTGGTTGATCATTGGCTACACCAATAGTAAAAGTTTTCTTTCACCATTTAGAGGTCAACATTACTATTCGAGTGACTTTAGGCATAGATACCAACCTAATGCTCTAAAAGAGTTATTTAATATGAAACACTTTAGTGATTGCAATGTGATTAAACGATGTTTTAGATTATTGAAAAAGAGATGAGTTATACTAAGAAATCTTACCTATAAAAAGACAAAGGTGTATAAAATTCATTTTGTTGTATGCTACATAACTTTATACGAACGGAAATGGATTTTGATAATATGGAACTTGAAATAAATTATGAGTCCACTCCAAATATTGACTTATATTCGGTGGTAATTAAAACTATTGAGCCTTCAAATAAGTATATTATTTAGAGACAAGATTTGGCGAAAGATATATTGAACACATGGCAAGCAAGTAAAAATTTATGAAGAGTTTGTCCATGAACTTATTGAAGTTAACTTGTTTAACATTGCATATTGAATTGTTATTTGACATTTGTTATTGTAATGTTATTTGACATTGTATTATTATTTGAATTTGGACATTATATTGTAATTTGACATTTGATACTTTATTATTATTTGATTTGAATATTGTATTGTTATTTGGCATTTGATACGATATTATTACTTGAATTTGGATATTGTATTGTTATTTGATATTTGATATTGTATTGTCATTTGAATTCAGATATTACATTGTTCTTTAGCATTTGATACTATATCGTTATTTCGATTTGGATATTGCATTGTTCTTGTCATATGATATTGTATTATTTTTTAACATTTGATATTATATTGTTATTTGAATAAACAAAATGAGTTCTATTCTAACTCCAACTCCTAGAGTTAAGGGTATGAACAAATATTACTGGAAAATAGTTTAAGATAATGCACTGATTGAAGCATTTCAAAATTAAGTCAAAATCTTTTGTAGCAGATAAATTGTAGTTTCAAAAATAGATATTTAATGTGGAAATGAAATTGCCAACTTGTGGTTTGAAAATCATTTTCTCACATTGAGTCTAAAGTTAAATGGTTCAAGCAACTATAGAATGTTATAGTAGATCTAGTGTCTCTTATTGAGTTCGATTGAAATATTGTGAAGATGATGATAATATGTGAACATGATGTTTTTTATGAGTATGTCAAGGTAAAGTCTTTAATTATATGGTATTACTTTTATTGCCCAACTAGAATTTGTGTTACATTATTATTATTATTATTATCACCACCACCAGCATCATCACAAAAAACAAAGAAGGCAATTGGCTTATTTAAAAAATCATGTCCTCATTATCACATTTTATTTGATATTTATGGTCGAGATCAAGCAATTAGACCTAATGCTAGCAATGCACACGATGATGAAGAGAAGATATTTCAAGGTGATAATATTAGTGTGAATTTAGGAGGTAAGTTGGTTAATAAGTCTTTGATGGAATTTTTTTTATGGTATATATACTCCACATTCAAATGTTGTTCCTCAATAAGTAGATTCTACTCTTAGTAGTTCAACAAACAATTTTAGGAAAAAGAAAAGTAAAAATAAAACATTTGGCCAAATGTGCTCAAATATTGGGGCAATGGCTAAGTCAGTGGAAGCAATAGTACCTAGGCTAGATGATTTGATTAATGTGCTTTCTGCTATTGATAAGAATATAATTGATTTATAAGTTAAGTTATATGAAGAAATAAGCAAAACTAAAGGCTTGGGCGATGAAAAAATATATGATGCAATTAGTATGTCGACCATGATTTGTTACGTGCGATCTTTACCTTGCATGACCACCTTAAGAAAGATATATTATTTAAATACTTCATCATGGGATGTAGTCCTATATTTTTTGTATAACGTGTTGCTAGAACTTATGTTGTATTGAAATCGTTTTAATCTATTTATGCATTTTGTATTTGTTTATATTATTATTTTTATTTTAATTTATTAGCTTATTATTAGCTAAAAACATAATGTAAGCGACTAACTGCTAGTGGTGGACCTGCACGTGAGCTAGACCCGGCTGCAGCCCGGTCTAGTTTAGAACAAATCATTTACACCCCTTACTTTATTAATGATTTAGTAAAATAATAGATTTTTCATTTTATTTTCATATATATCCCTAACTCAACTACCCTTATGTTTTCATCAATTTACAATTTAGTATAACAATAGAGTTTTCATTTTATATTTAAATATATCCCTAACACAATTACCTTATGTTTTCATTAATTTTATATAACAATAGAGTTTTTATTATATTTACAAATATGTCCCTAAGTCAATTATATTATTTTCAATTGAAATTAGTGACTTATTTTATAAAATGATTAAATTATATATTTATTGAATAGATTGAAAACATTAGGGAGCTAAACTTTTATTACTGCTTTAATTTATTTTAAAAACTTCTAATTAAAAAAATATATATGTCAATGTAATATAACATCATCACTATACTTTTTTTTTTTTTTGAAAAGAACATCATCACTATACTTAAAAGTACTTACAGAAACAACATATAGTAACAATTATCAATATTTTCATAAAATTTTTATGTGAATTTTCATATTTTATTTATTAGTTATATTAACTAATAGAACATGTTAGAAAATAAAATTTGAGTATTTTAAGGAGTTTTTAATAGAAGAATCATCAATTTCTAGTTCTTTAAAGAGAGTTAGAGCACCTGACAAAGAAACAACTGCATCTAAATATCTTTTTGCTGAATTGAGTTTAGTTTATTATTAAAACTTTTGACTAAAAATACTTTTACAATTTAAAAGGATGAATAAATTTTAATTATTTAATTTATTAAGTCTGGTAATTTAGTACTTCACTTCAAGTATAAAAGTTTTACTTACAATTTTTAATTGATTGTAATTACATGTATTGATCTATTTTAATTTGAAATTCTTAATTGATTTTTTAATTCTTATATAATTACATATTATTATAGGTTGCAATGTCAGATTTTATAATTAAAAACTAATATTTTCATATTTGAGTTGTCTTTTGTTTTCTACTCTTTTTTTATAATTATTTTTGTCTATAGTACATATTTAGATAGATAAGATTCTTAGTATTCTTTCTTATTTAATATATTTATTTCTACTTATAAATTTTTATGTTCACTTCAAAATATACATTTTAAAATTTAGTTCGGGGTGATATTAAGTCTTGGGTCCGCCCCTGCTAGCTGCTTATTTTTTAAGTGGCATGCTGATTGTGTCAAATTTTGTCACTTTACATTTTGGTCCCTGTAGATTTATAAAAATACCAAAAGTTTTATAATATTTGAAATAGGTCCTTCATTATTTATTTATTTATTTATTATTATTAGTATTATTGTTGTTGTTGTTGTTGTTGCTGCTATTATTAATTACTATTACTGTTATTATTTATCTATTTATTATTAAAATTTAAGGTTAATTACTCCTGGCTGACAGATTTTTTGACAAACTTTAAAAAGATGAAACATTTTTTAAAAATACTCGATCAGGTGACAATCCGTTAACTTTTCTGTTAATTTTAACAGGAACAATAAAATTAATTACAAAATGACATTTTTGCCCCTATAGTTAATTACAAAATGACATTTCTACCCCTATAATAGCCACAAAATGACATTTTTATCCCTAAAATTAGTTACAAATTTTATTTTTGCGCATACTTAATTATTTTTTTATTTTTTAAATAGAAAAAATTATAAAAAGAGTTACTTCTAAGTGTAATTAACTAGCTTTTTTAAAAATCATACAATTTTTTTTTTCAAAAATTCTTGTTGAATCAAACAAAATTTTTTTTATAAATTGTAACGACAAAGTTTGATTCAACAAGAAATTTAAAAAAGAATTGTATAATTAAAAAAAAAGCCCATTAATTACACTTAGATGTAATTTTTTTATAATTTTTTCTATTTAAAAAATAAAAAATAATAGAGTATGCGCAAAAATAAATTTTGTAACTAATTTTAGGGATAAAAATGTCATTTTGTGGCTATTATAGGGGCAGAAACTTCATTTTGTAATTAATTCTAGGGGTAAAAATATCATTTTGTAATTAATTTACTGTTCCTGTTAAAGTTAACGGATTGTCACATGCTCGTCTATTTTTAAAAAATGTTTCACCTTTTTTAAGTTTGTCAAAAAATCTGTCAGCTAGGGGTAATTAACCCTAAAATTTATTATTATTATTATTATTGTTGTTGTTGTTGTTGTTAGATACTAATAATTATAAGGAAAATAATTAACAAAGGATATTTAAGTGACTTGAAACAGTCCTAATTCTGATTTACACAGCTAAAATAAATAACTTATTTGCATTCTCGTTCATCATTCCCATTTCAACCTATTTAGATTTCCATCCATTTTTATCCTAACCAATTCCAATTACCATTTAATAAATACACCATTAATCAAATCGGAATCTATTTATGTATTTGTTTCACCAATTGTTTTCTTTGCAAATTGCCACAAGATACCCTTTGACGTTGTGAGGGAAAGCTTGAATGATTGGGCTAGAGGCCCATTATAAATTCCTTTTGTTTCAGACTAACATAAAATTATATTCGTGTTGACAAAGTTTTAGTTCCATGATAATTGAATTTCTTTGTTTAAAATAAAGATTTAAAAAATAAAAGGCATGTATGAAAGGTGAAGCATCAGATACACGGTATCGCATGAGAAGACAATTGACTTGAAATGAAAGTCAAGGAGATCGTGTAAAATCAGGACAAAACTACGTTGCAGCATCAGCCGTTGGATGTGGTTGGATGTGGAGTGAGAAACTAAACAAAAGAAAATCGGATGGTGGGATGACGGGAGATGTTTGTTACAGAATCTGTAACATAGACAGGTCCGTAAAATCATTCGAAGTACATGCAGTTGACTTTCATAAACAAAGTCGACAAGTGGCCATGTGGAAGATATGCCACCGGATTTTTGGGTTGAGTCATTGGGTGGTTTTTTCAGAATGTACCCTCCACAGCTCCACTTGATATTTACTAATTCTTTTTAATAGTTTTAATAAATAAAAAAAACAAATATGTTAATAATACTATTTCTATTTTCTAATGAGAAAATCAATGTGCTAATATAACATAAATTCAATTAGAATTGTATCTAATCTGGAATGGATTCGGAAGTAAAAATCCGAGTAATTTGTTCTTTTGTTTATTTATTTATTTCACCTATGAACTTAAAAAAATACTGGTACAAATATATTCTTATAAGTATTATTAGGAAGGTAAGATAAGACAAGAAAAAAAATTGTGATTTATCTTGGAAATAAATTCAAATGTAAATATTTATAATAAAATTTCCAAGTTAGGTGGAGATGGGCATTCGGCCAAACCAATATGACCCCAACCAAACCCAACTATAATAAATTCGGTTAATGTTCGTATTAAAACTTTTTAAATCAAACAGTTTAATATTTTGTTCGGTTTGATTCTCAAAAAAAAAATAACTAAATTATTGAAAAGTACAAAAAAAAATTTGAATAAAGCCAAGCAATCCATATCAAAATTCAATTCTTATTCAATTTTATTTTTCTGATCTCACTCATATGGTGCCAACCCACTCTTAAGTTAAAAAAATTCACATTTAGAATAATTTAATGACGAAAACTAAATCATATTCAGTGTTTTGTAAAAGGAAAAAAAAATTAGTTTTGACATTATAAATAATTTTTCCGCAAAAAAAAAGAATAATAATAATATGTTTTTCATGCAATAATTAAATTTATTCATCTCGAATGAAGCAATCTTTCCATTTAAAAAAAAAAAGATAATAACATTCAATCATTACAGTAGTGTAAAACATTTGAGTTCACGAATAGACATGTATGCGTAATTAACCGAATTGATAACGTTAGTCAATTATGGCTTACTATAGTTTAATATCCGATTTGATTTGATTATGGGCAAAAATCGAATCAAAACATTTTAATTCATGAATTTTTGAACCGAACGCAACCCATGAAACCAAATATAATCTAATTGTAGACAGTGATTGTAGAAGTATAATTTATTTATTTATTTATAAATTAAATCCTAAAAGAAAACTAATTTAGATAAGAATCCAATTAATCATTATTTTTAATTTCAGACATTTCCTAACTGTATTCGTATTTACTGTACTACCCACTAATGTAATATTGTAAAACGAAAAAGACAAAATTATTTAGCGGCTTTTGACACATGTTAAAAAGTCAACGGTATTGACTTTCTTGCTTTGATGGTTTTTAGGCTTATGTTACAAATAATATAATAAACAATAAATATAGGTCATTGATTTTGATATTTCTTAAATTTAATAGATAAAAATAATTTTAACATAAAATGAAGTACATGTGCAATTATAATTTACAAAAAATTTCATTTGTAATCATATATTTACTTTTTTTTAAATAAATACTCATTAATTTTTTATAATTAAATAGTTTTCTCACCCATCTCTTCTATAATTGTTTTTAAAACTTTATAAAGTGTTTACTATATTTTTATAAAGATTTAAATTATTATTATATTCATAAAAATCCATAAATTCTGAATAAATTTTCGTACCTACATTTATAATGTCTTGTCTCTCATGAGATATAGATTAGATTTTTCTTCACACACACACACGCACACGCACACACACACATTCAATCTATTTTCCATCCTAAATACATACCATCAGTGCTATCACTTAAATTTTTTAATCTAAATTTAGTATCTTGAATTATAAGAGATATTATATATGATAAATATCTTATAAATATAATGAATTATTAAAAAGATGTTACAATGAATAAATTATCAGAACGTCTAATGAAATATTTTAACCATTTGATCTGATCAATAATTCAAATATGTGAAGAAATAATCAATTAAATTAAATATCACTGTATTTATTAAATAAATTAGAAAACTCAAATTTATCTATAAATGATATAGAAAGTGTAAACAAAATATTAGAAATTAATAATTTCAATGAAGGAAATATAAAATAAATTAAAAAGTCAAGAGATCAACTAAATAAAGAATTTAATAAAGTTAAACAATTCATAAAAAATTTCATCATTGATGAACATGATATATTAAAATAAGATATCATTAATATAATGAATAAATACTCAATAGATATAGGATTCAACAAGTTAGAAATTTAATTAAATAAAATAATAAAAAATATTGAGTAATTTAGTACTAAATTTGCTATAAATATAAATGGAAAACTTTTAAAAAATTAAAATGCTTGCAGTTCTGTTATCTTACTGGAGCTTGGGGGGTGTAAAGTAAAACTTTAAAACTTATTAACCTTTTAAATAATTATAATTATTTTTAAGAGTTTAAAATTTTTAACTGTATCATACACCTAATGTAATATAAGCTTTGCCTTTTTTTAATAATGGCAAATTAAAAGAACCGTACTATATATTAAATGCTAAGCTTCGAGTTTATTCAACGACGCGTTTCAATGAATATTAAAATGGCAATTCCGCAATAATATCACACTTTGAATCCAAATTCATAAGGCCCTCTTGTTTATAAAAAACGATCCCCTTCTTCGTCTTCAAGAAAACAAATTCAACCGAAGAAGCTTTCGACACGTCGGCTCTCTCTTGAGATTCAGCAACATGTCCGGCTATCCCCAACCTCCGCCCGGCTACGGCTACGGCTCCGCACAGCCTCCGAGTTCTCAGGGCTACGCTTCCCATCACGGCGGGCCGCCGAGTTCTCAGCCCTACTCTGCTCAGTACGGCGCGCCGCCGACGGCTCAGCCCCACTCTGCTCAGTACGGCGCCCCGCCGACGGCTCAGCCCCACTCTGCTCAGTACGGCGCCCCGCCGACGGCTCAACCCTACTCTGCTCAGTACGGCGCACCGCCGACGGCTCAGCCCTACGGGGCACGGCCACACACGGCTCCGTCCGCACCCTCTTACGGCGGGCCTTCTCCGGCTACTGCTTCTGCTCCAGGCGGCTACCCGCCGGCTCCGGGATCGTACGGTAATCCGTTTGCGTCTCTAATGCCGTCCACTTTTCCTCCCGGCACGGATCCGAACATCGTGGCGTGCTTCCAGGTGGCCGACCGGGACAACAGCGGCCTCATCGACGATAAGGAGTTGCAAGGAGCCTTGTCTTCTTACAATCAGAGCTTCAGCTTGAGAACCGTTCGTCTGCTTATGTACACATTCACCAACACTAACGCGAGAAAAATCGGTGAGTTTATTTTTTTGGTTTAATTTTAAATTCAATTTTATTTTTTCTTTTGCATTTGCGCATGTTAGCAAATAAACTGGATAAATGCTGAAACGCGCCATATGCAAGTCGAACTTCTGCACATTCCGGTTGCGGACACCGATTATGGCACGTGGATAACATGTGGCTGATTCGTTCTATTAAAATAACTAAAACACCCCTAGTAATGGTGTAGTTGACTGCTGTTGGGCGGTTAACTAGTTTTGACCAATTTGGATTTTACAAGTGCCGTGGGACCACTGTAAGAATAAAGTGCAGCTTCGTATGCCTTTATTATTAATTAATTTATGACGCGGTGTGCAATAAAGATTACAATTGTGGATGGTCCATTGATCATAGGAAACGGACCCCATGTGATCTGTTTTTATAAATTCCTGACCGTAGATTTAAGGAGTAGGTTTTTTTTGGGCAGTTGGGATTTTTTTAAGGCTGGCCCACGCGCGGCGTGAGCCCTTTTTGACTTCTTCTTGTTATCTGGATGCAGGGCCTAAGGAGTTCATTCAAGTGTTTCACAGCCTTCAAAACTGGAGGGTAATTATAATTCTGGTTTTATAATTTCTTAGGATGCATATACAAGACCAAAACCGTTTTCAATATGAGTTTTTTGTTTCGTAATTTGCAATTTTGGAATTACTACAGGCCATGTTTGAGAAAGTGGACAGGGACAGGAGTGGAAAGATTGATACGAATGAGTTGCGGGAGGCTCTTATGAGTCTAGGTTTTGCGGTTTCACCCGTGGTATTGGACTTGCTTGTCACTAAGTTTGACAAAACTGGTGGCAAAAGCAAGGCCATTGAATATGATAACTTCATCGAGTATGTTCTCATGATACTACCCCTTGCGACCTTTTAATCCAATAAATGATTATCTTTGAGTATATTTCTAATCACTTTTCTATTTTGCCTTTTTCCCAATGCAGGTGCTGTCTCACGGTTAAGGTGAGCTTGAGCTTCTATATATGTTTAACTATCATGTTCTGCGATCTTTTAATGGGACTGTATAATATGATGATTTACAAACATTTGCTTACACTGATAACGGATTTGTTAATCAATTATATTGCAGGGGTTAACGGAGAAATTTAAGGAGCGGGATACCACGTACTCTGGATCTGCAACTTTCACTTACGAGAATTTCATGCTGGCTGTTCTGCCATTCCTCATTGCTTAGGTTTTTAAAATTTGTTGTTTAATGACTTTGAATCGTGGATTTGGTGTGAATGTGATGTAACGTTTTAGGTGTTTTGGATGTTTTTATGTGGATAAGCTGCGTGGCTGTAGTTTACCTCTTAGTTAAATAAAATCAGTGTTATGGTTTGTTTATTACTATATGATATTTGGTTTATTTGTATAGTTATTTGTCTCCCAGTTGTTTATCAGTTTCGAAGTGGACAACGTCACTTTTGGTTCATCTGCATCTGTACTTAATTGCTTTGTTATTGATGCTCAATTGGTGAACTTTTAATACAAAAGCAAAAGCTTCTTTTCTTTTTTTTTTTCAATTATTGACATTTACAACCTTGAATGGTTACCATCTACAAATTAGAGCCTGTATTTATAGTTTGGAAGAAGCGTGTATAAATCTGCTATTCTAATATATCCATTTACATTCTGATTTTCAAACTTTTATGTAAATTAATTTTATTTAAACTGATATAGTATAAATTCACTGATTGAATTATGTCACTTCAGTTTATACAAAATAAGTTTGTATAATAATTTATAATTCTATCTTTATTAAATATAGTGTAAGCAAGATGTGTAATATAGTTTGGAAATATATATTTACTAGAGTTGAGAACCTGCTGCCACTAATATTTGACAAATATATTTACTCCCAGGTCATATTTAGAGGAGGTACATTTTAAGTCCAATTGTATTTGAAAAACTATCCCCAGAATTTAATTGCTTAGTGCAGCTCTTAAGTTGATTTTGTGGGAATATATGTAAAATATTTCTCAAACATCAGTGAAACTGGTTTGTATTTTCACCCATTACATCTTATTCGCTAGGATCGAAGTTTGAGCAATAAGAAATTTTGATTGAGTTCTTTTAAGTTCAATAAAGAGTTGAAAGAGTAAACTAAAATGGAAAAATGAAAGATAGTATGAGCTTATAAGAGGATGAGAAGGTATAACGTGAAAATATCTTTCATGTGAGATGTTATGTTAATAATAAGATATGTAACATGATTATTGATGGCAGGAGCTATAATAATGTGGCTAGCACCAATTTGGTTGAAAATTTGAATTTGACAAGTTTAAACATCCTTAGCCATTTAAACTACGATGACCGAATGATTGTGGAGAAATTAAAATAAATAAATAAGTATTTTTTCCATTCTCAATTAAGATGTATAAAGTTGAATTTATGTGTGATGTGGTGCTAACGTATGCACGACATATTCTTTTAGGGCAACCGTGACAATTTGATAGGCATATAATTCATAATAGTTATACAAATAGATACATTTTTGTATTTAATAAAAAAATCATTACTCTTATACCTTTTATCTCCCAGAAGTGTTTGATGATCAAATGACGTTGAAAAAAGAGAGAGACAGTAAAAAGGAGAGGAATAGTCCAAAATTAAGGAGGACCGAACTAAAAGGAGAGGAAAAAAAAGTGAAAAAAGAAAGAAGATTTTAGTTTTATGAGAAAAAAGGAGAAAACAATTGAATTTATATACAAAGAAGAATAATATTAGAAGAGTTTTAATTTTAAAACAGCCTACAATTGTACTTTTGTATAAAGACGCTTGTTTAAGTACTAATGAATTAAATTATCTTTACCTGGTGTTATCGTTCCTCTTTTACAAGAATTTGAAGATGTATTTTTCAAAGAAATATCAAATGGTTTACCATCAATAAGGAGAATTAAGAATCAAATTGACTTCATAACCGGGGCATCAATCCCAAATAGACAAACCTATAAAAGTAATCTCGAGTAGATAAAGGATCTTTAAAAGCAAGTGAGTGAACTAATGAAGAAGGGGTATGCGCTTGAAAGCATAAATTCTTTTGTAGTTTCAGTGTTGCTTATGGCTAAAAGGATGGGCCATAGAGGATATGTGTTGATAATCGCTATCAACCATATCACATTCCATTCCTAGATTAGATGACAAACTTAATGAATCATATGGTTCTTGGTTCTTGTATTTCAACCATTACATCCTATCTGCTGCGATCGAAGCTTCAAGCTTCATCAACAAGAAATCTCAATGGCAAGTGAATCCTTGGGAAAGAACCAAAAACCAGAAACCGTTAAAAAAAAAAAGGTGTCATTCAGCGAAAGATGCTTTCTTTTCTTATTTCATTAGGATCACCTCAAATCGATGTAATAATAGCATAAAAGATAAAAATTTCATTAGGAAGAACAAATCTCTCCAATGGACTCTTCTCTCTTAGACCGCCACAGTTGTATTACAACCGCCCAACTGATACTGCATCTCTGGGCCCACAAATGCCACCTCAGCTATCCAGCTCATCAAGACTGTAAATAACACTTGAGTGCCCTCACACTATTTAAATCTCACTAACCCTCAAACCCCACATTATTAGCTGAACTTCTGGGGGCCGCTAACATAAACCTAATCTTTGTTGGAACCTCAATCAATTCTCTCCATGAAATGGAGAGTAAAACCAAATTGGTCTTCCATTCAGTTCATTGGTTGGCCTCGCATTTTTCTCATAACCCTGAAGAGTAAAAGAAAAGAACAACCATTAAGAATTCAAATGAATGATCAACTTAAACAGAACCTAACCAGCTGTGCTACAGCCTATATGAGTGCCTTACATCATGAACTTCTTCCTTGAGTGCTCTCACTTGCTCCCTTGAAACTGTCCTCACCTGAACAGCACAAGCATAGTGATAATGTATCTTAGTAAATACGAAAACGAGTGAATCGAATAATTGAAAATGTATAACATCGTCATCATCGTCGTCGTCATGATGTTGCTAAAAAGACCTTCTTTCCTATGGTCCAAATAACGCCTTCGGTACAAGGAGGAACTGTCAGTGAACCTATGTATCTGTAATACTTTCTGCTCCCGAATTTTATGTCTCCTGGATTAACAATCCCCACTTCTTTCCCTAGTGATTTTATGTGATGCAGCAGCTGCACGAAACTGAGATTTAGAACTTTAAACGAACTGAATCATTTGAACAGAAATAAAATTATCACAGTACTTACCTCTGAAAGGAAAGGATCAGGCCTGCCGTATTCGTAAACAATGCCAGTAACTGCTAATTTTCCACCGGAGCTTAGATGAACTAAATGAAGTTCCATTTCGTAACTGATAGTCAGCGAAAAAAGCCAACAAACATTAGATGTTAACAGCCCAAGAATATCACCGTTTTTTTTTCAATGACATACCAAAGTGTATGATTGACACAGTCCATACTAGCGACAATAGCAGTAAATCTTTTGATGTACTAGTAGATGTCTCGAATACCTAGAGCCATTGAAAGTATGCTCAGAGGGGGTATGCCAATGACACTGAAGCAGTTTGTAAACTGTCCCATTGATGTTCATTTTTCCTGCGTCTCCTCTCCACCACACCTGACCAAACACTTATTTCAGATAACAAGGCTTATTGCAAAACAATGTGACGCAGTTTATAGATGATTTTTTTTAACAACCACAACACCGTCTAATTTAGACACCAATCATTTGACAAGCTACAACATTTCATAGAGTAGAATGTTAATGCAGTAACTAGTAAGATATAATTATGTTGTAACTAGTAAGATAATAAAGCATATAGTGCCGGTGGTTGTTTTTGTTTACACAAATGTCGTGTCCCCTGTTCTTGACGACAGCAGGAGCTGGTTTATAGTCCCTTTTCAATTTTCCGAGGGCAGGTAAAACTTGCACCCTTTGGTTCAAAAGATCAATCGGAGACTGAAGTTTTCCAATCCCACAAACTCGCCAATGTGGGTTGATCTTGCCCCATTCTCTTGGCCCTTTGCCGGTTTCCTCTTTATAGGAAAATGCAGTTTCATCATCTGTAATATTCAATGGAAATATCGTCACAACTACTCATTATAACAAAAGACATGAAGAAGTTCGAAAACAGATTACAGCATGACCTTAATTAAACCAATGCTATAGCCTACATGTGATTTAAATTCATTCCACTTTCTTGGTACTTGCAGGGGTGGTGCACTCAGGATTTTTCAAGAATCAATATTGGAAGAAATAATTAAGAGACAAAAGGAGGCAAAAGAAAGAGAATTTCTTCTTTGCTTTAGTCCTAGGAAATAAACAGAGTTTAGAGAAAGCCTAAACAAAGTGAATAAGACAAAAGTACAAAAGTACAAAATCAAGATTTACTTTCTCAAGGTAAATAATGAATTTGAACAAATTAGCCGTTACAAAGCAAAGAAGGTAATTCTTTCTTTATTCAAACTGAACCATAAACAAAAGCATGCACAGTCATGAATAGCTTATGCAACTGTTAAGACAAGAACACAAGAAGACTTGAACAATATCAAAACACAAAAAAAATATGATGTAGATTTCAATTACATGCAAGCACATTAACAATGGATTGCCCAAGAGTTTAAAAAGGAAACAAAAGAAAATAGAATCCAAGAGATCCAAAAGAAAGAGACCATACCCACTTCAGAATCATCAGCATTGACAAGATTATATAGATGGGAAGACAGAATGAGAGAAGCAAGAATGATGAAAGTAAAGTTTTTGTAACACTTCATGTTTTTGCTATCACCTGGCTTGTCTTTCTTTGGCTTTTAAAGCCTTGGGGTGGTGAAACGCAAGATTTTTTTATAATTATGGTACAGAGAGCAAAAGGAAACAGAACCAGCAACTCACTGATCCTTCTTATTATAGAAAAAAGCAATAAGCAGGCTGTGATGGAAATGGAATATTGTACATTGATTTTGATACTAACAGCTAACAGCTACTTCATCATACAGTTACTGTGCTAGTGGACATAAGCTGGCTACACTCAATTGAGTAATATTTGCTTATTAAAGCTATTTTTGGAAGCACAACTTCCTGCCAGCATTTCTAATATCAATCCATAAAATCAATGAGTCATCCAAGATAATCCATACTAGATTAATTGTCATATTTAGATATATAATAATTTTTTTTATCAAATATTAGTGTAAAAGGAAATTAATAAAAATTAAACAACGACAAATTTATTAAGAAAATAATTTTAAATTTCACTAAATAAATATTTTTAAGCTTATGGGAATTTGATTGAGTGGTTTTTAAATAATAATTTTTAGAGTTTTTTTTTAAGAAAAAAATTATGATTTAAATTTCTAAATCTTTAAGCACAATCATTATTGTCTGTGTCACCTTTTTTTTTTTTTTTCCATATAACAATACAATGAAACAAACAAAATAGGTATAACACTATTAAGTTTTCTATTTATATATAGTGATTCTTAACAAAAGTCCTAATTTAAACATTGGACGTGAAAAGGATATACAACAGACAAAAATAGAAACAAGAAATAGAAATGGGAATTTATTAAAACAAAATGATGAAAAGAAAATATTAGTTGTAACTTGAAAAAGATTAAGATTTTAGACTTATTTTGGGAAAGAATAATTTTTAAGAAGAAAAAATATGAATGATGATTCATAAGTTTTTTCTTTTTATACACTGATATGTAACAATTGAAATTATATTGATATTTAAAGAGTAGGATATTTTCATCCCACTATTTGTGAACACTCATCCCACTTATAAAAAAAATTTACAATAAGTTCACATTATTTTGAATAAATATAAATAAATCAAAAAAATTGTACAATTAGTCAATTAAATCATTCTTATAACTTTTTCTTACATAGGTTTTTTTGACCATTTTTTACCATTGAGATTGTTTTATTTGTTTTATTTGTTTTATCTGACTATTTTATTCTTATGACATAAAATGACCAAATTACCCTAAGAAATATGTTTTCTTGTATCTAATTGTTCTGGTATTTAATTTTTTGACAAATCTAACTTTTTTTTTAATGAAGTCTAATAATTTTTAATAGTATTGTATCATAAAGACCTTGTGTTGGTTTGATTAAAGATCATAATCATGCATATTAATAAAGTAGTATTGACACATCATTTATACAACAATGAATTTTATACAAAAATTTAAAAAAAAAATTGAAGTAGTAAATTTTAAATATTTTTACTTTCTAAGGGTAAAATAGTCAATTTAAACTTAGGATAATGCAATCTTAATAGTCAAATATAAAAATAAATCTAAATCACAAAAAAATTAAAATAGATGAAAGAAATTAGGTCTCTAAAATTTTTCTTTGTTTGAAATTTTTAAGAATTATGTGATTTTTTGTAATTATTTTGATAGAAGTGGAATGCATTTACAAAAAGTGTGTGGTGGAAATATCACACACTTAATACGTTTATTATAACATAACCTAAATTTCTATACTCACTTAATACAAAAAAATGTTTACTCCACTCATCTTAATGTAGAGAGAGATATCTATATCTACCCATTTAAATTAGGAGGAAAACTTTTTTTTATAAAAAAAAATTAGCTTTCATTGATTAAACCTTGAAAATAAATACAAAAGATGAGATGGACAATTATCTAGCCACATTACAAGTTTTACAATGTTTAGAACCATTTTGGCAAGTGAATGGGCAATGCCGTTACATAACCTTGAAATGTGTCACAATGTAGTGTGGTTTAGCCTTCTTGGTCTTTCTTGAATGCGTGAGATGGTACAAACAATTTCAATTTTGCTGCATTTTCTCCCCACAATCAAGTCCACGCCCTCTTGACAATCAAATTTAGTTATCAAAGGCATACAATTAGGAGTTTCTGCAGTTTCAAGTCCTAGTTTAACTGCTTCTGCTTCTGCAGCTGGTACATCTCCTTAAAAGCCAGATTGCTTTTGAGTAGCTGCTGCTACAAAATGTTCCCCAGAGTCTCTAATTACTGCTCTCAGGGCGACCACCTAGTTTTTTAATCTTGAGAAAGAAGACTCTCAAGAATCTCTTTGTCTTCAAGTTAGAGCTTCTGAGCAAACCAGATTTGGAACTTCCTTCAATAAGATGGTTTAAGGTGAATGTAGAGACAGCAGAGAACTTATGGTAGAAAAAAGTCCTGCAGTAGCCTTGGTGTCAATGGTGTGGCAAACAAGGAGAGAAGCACTACTAATGCCCTTCTTAATTGTAAAGCATCACAGAAGATGTGGAATATCACAGCTTTCTCAAGTCTTGGAAGCAAAAAGAAGCAAGGCAAGAATGGAACTTTTTATACCATTGTGTTGGGTTACTTGGCACTCAATGAATCTCTTTATCTTTGAAGGGAAGAAAGAAGATTCTCAAGAATCATTGGCTAAAGTAGAGAAGCAATTGTTGATTTATATAGGAAAATTAAGCAAAATACCAAATTCCAACAATTGGAAACCCATGCTCTGAAAGCTTGAGAGGCTTTGATATCATGGGCTGTGATGATTTATCAGGTTGAGTTGCGCTCTTGCTACCCTTTAATTTTTCCTGTGAAACCCTTTCTAAATATAGCCCATAAAATGCCACAAATAATCTTTTAGAAAAACTCCGCATAATAAGGTGTGTTTGATATCTTTTTTGACTAACCATATTTTATTTTTTGAAAACGTAAAAGTGTAAAACTTGTTTAATAGATGTGTTTTTAAATCATAAATAAAAAATAAAAAAATTATTGATTTCCACTTTTTCTTCATAAATGTAGAGAATGTCAAATTGGCATTTTTTTTATCTTTTTGTTTTCTGTTATTATGGGTCTCACACTTGCAATACAATAATTACCATAAAAATCTAACAGGTCCCACGTGTTTATTAGATAAATATCTCATTTTAATATAATGAATTTGTAATGTGAAAATGCTATGCATACACTAATAAAATAATAAAAAACTTTCTTATTAATAAAAAAATAAATTTAGCATAATTAATATAAATAAAACTTTAAAATTCTCATAAATCATTTAATACAAAATTAATTTCTTTAAAAACTTAGGAAATTTACAAAATCAATGGAAAATATTTTTCTTAAATTTTTACTAAAATTTTATTTTGAAAATGTATTAAAATTAGATACATATATTTTTATAATGTAATTATCGAAGTATAATTTTTAAAAATATATATCAAATAAAATTTATTATTTTTTATTTTTCCAGATAAACTACCAAATACATTTTTACAGTTCTTATTTTCAGACATTAGTTTTAAAATGAACTGCCAAATATGTTTTTATTTTTATCAAAATCCAATCATTCTTGTTCTGTAAAACAAAATAAAAAACACTATATAAAAAATAATACCAAACGAATCCTAAATTATTGCATTTTATATTTTTTGTCTAAACCGTTTCTCTCTCTAAACTCATTGTAATAACCATTATTCATTCAAAAAACCGTTTCTCTCTCTAAACTCATTGTAATAACCATTATTCATTCAAAAAAAATTATCTCTATTATGATTCTAAAAAAAAATCAATTATCACTCCATTATGACTCCTTTTTAATTGTTTCCCTTTCTTTACGGTTGTAGTTGAACCTTTTAAAATATCTAGTTACTAAATTCGAAGCTTTATATCTTCATTATCTTATCTATTCTTGAAAAGTTCTTGGTTTTATTTGAATCTAATTATCATTTTTTTAATTCTTTCAGGAGAAAAATTAATAAAAGAATTTTTAATTAATTTCTTGAAGATAGTCACCCCATAAAAGTCAAGGAGTAGGGTAGAGAGAGAAAATTACGAGTATGAGTTTAAGTGTTTAACTAAATATCTCTCTCTTTGATTTTTTTTATTTTAATTCTTTCTTTTTACATGTTTAAAGCAGTAATCTTAAAGTCTAAGGGTTTCTTAAGATTTTCAAAGGGGTTTTAGCAGCTCAACTCTATAAGGGTTTTCAATTTTGAAAGTAATATTATGTAATGAGGCATAGGCCAAGTTTAATATTCAAAATTTTAAGGCTGTGTTTACTTGTCGGATTCAGGAATAGGAATCCAGGATTAAAATGATTCATTCGTTTACTTATAAAAATAAGAAAAATTATCATTCGTATACCTTATAAATGTTCTGTTATAAAAAATACTATAATATTTTGAGGGTATATCAATCATCCACCCTAAGTTGACAAAATGTATCTGCCGTCCACCAAATCATTACTTACCGTTTAAATAGGATAATGCTAGAGGGGTAATTTGGTCTTTTTATATTGATACAAGTGATAATTTAAAAATATATAAGTGATAATAAAAAAATTTACGGGTATACAAGTGATACTTTTCAAAGATAAAATTATCAATTCGCTATAATTCCATTAATTTTCAAACGACAGCTAATGGTTTGATGGTCGATAAATAACTTTTATCAATTTAAGATGGACAATCGATACATCATCAAAATATTATAATATTTTTTATAACAGATCATGTATAGAGTATACGAATGATAATATCCTCTAAAATAAAGAGGGAAATAAGGACCATTTTTGTGGACCCCACAATAATTCGTGAACAAAAAAATGAGAACTTGATTCCCAAGGCCCCCTTGAATCAGACTCTCATTCCTGAGATTTTTTATTCTACCCCTATAAATTTTTTATTATTTCAAAAATACCCTCACTTCAAATAAAAATATAAATAGCAAAAAATTATAAAAAAAACCCCTAAAAACCTAAACTCTCTCTCTCTCTTGCACAAACTAGAAGCTTCCATCACATCTCCCTCCCTTGCTTTCATCGTGTCGTCGGCACTCCCTCTCTCTCGCGCATCAGTCACCGCCTCACCAGACAGATTCGTCACTCTCTGGCCGGATTCATCAGCTCCCTAGCATGATTCATCACTCGTTTTCTTCTTTCCCGTTAGCTCACTGGCCGGAATCATCAGCTTGTCATCGACCAACCACTTATACTCTGTTTCTCTCGGATTCGTTAGCCCGGTTCTCTCGCGTCACTCACAAGTCCGATTCGTCGTCGGTTGCTGATCGGTTTCTCTCAAATTCTGTTGATGTTGTTGATGATGATGTTGATAATGTTGTTGATGATGATATTGATCATCTAATTGTGATGATGAAGAATGTTGATGCTGGATTCTGGTTCTCCTCGTTCTACGACCAGGATCTCGGCTCGATCAACTCCATCACGACCAGGAGGTCTCCTCGTGAGGCCTTTTTTCTTTTTCTCCGGAGTTTCCTGCACACACAGGCAAGTCAGAGGGCGCCGGTTATTCCCCGGCGCAAACCCTCCGACGCTCAAGTCAGATGCGAAGGTTCGGGGAATGTTTGCCCAAAAATCTTATGGCTTTTTCGTGGTTTTCTTTTCTTTTCTTTTAATTCTCTTTCTAATCTCAGAAAATGCCAACCCTTTTACCTTCGTTGGCTACCTTTTTATAGGCTTCCCAGTTTTCCGCTTTTTCCCTCACGGTATGGGACTCTGACTGTTGCGTTATGGGCAAACGTGGGACCTTGCGTGTTACGCCACGGTTCTGAGGAAAGCGTGATGGTCGCGGTTCTGTGAGATCTTGCGTGTCACGCCACGGTTCAGGGGAAGCGTGGCTGTCGCGGTTCTGTGAGACCTTGCGTGTTACGCCACGATTCAGGGGAAAACGCGGCTGTTGTGCTCAGATTCTTGGGCTGGAGAGCATGTCTTGTCAACTGCCGTCAGGCCGGGTCTCCTCGCCTCCCGACAACAAGCCGGGACGGCCATATGCCCCTTGCAGGAATTTGGCCTCGCGAATGGCGTGCTCGCGGACGAGCATGATATTTCTGCTCCTGTTCTTCTGCTATCAGGAATCTGCTCACCATGCCTGGTCTCGTCGACGCATTTATCCCAAACAGTATTTCTCCCTAACACCGGTCCCCCAGTTTCTGGTGTTGGGTAATGTAGTGGACCAGCAGTAGAAACTTGATAATAATCATTCGCGGGGGATTGGGAAAGGCTGCCAAGAGTCATGTCGCATTTAATTGCGGACGAGGTGACGTGGCAGAAATCCCCCCCTCCATTTGAATTTCAAACCGACGGTTACGAGGCCCTCAGGATTCGGCGCTGTTGAATGCTGGCAACCCAAGAGTCCGTTCTTATTAGGAAAGCCAAACCCTCTCGAACGGCATATCCATCACACTTCGTCTCCGTCTCTGTCTCTCCGGCAAAGAAGTTTCGTCATAAAAGGCTTCCATCTCAGACTTTCACCGGCTGAACCATTACTTCAGGTATTTCTTCTATCTCCTTGGTCTCAGATAGTTGTAGACAATTTCTCTTCCCTTTTGTTTGGGTAGTAGTTGGTGGTGTTGTGGTTAGGGCTTGGGGAATGTCGAAAGGCAAAGAGGCAGTCATTGAGGTCGATGACGACGAGTTGGACTTCCTGCCTAGTCTGCTCACCGATCCTGCTTTTGATCCCGAGATCCCCTTAGAGCCAACTAGGTCCAGTGTCGAGACTAGTGCTAGGAGGATGTCTCCCCAAACAACCTCTACGAGCGGAAGTAATGGTGAGGAGAGATCTTCCGGCTCCGAGGATACTTTGAGTGAGAGCGGCGAGGGTGACTCTGGCGAGGTATCTCCATCTGGAGCGCCACGACCAGAGGGACGGGGTACAGTAGGGGGCAGAGTCTCGTCGCGTGATTATGCCATCGACTATATGACGTGCACGACCACGTTTGACGAACTCGATGACCTCCGTCGTAGGTATAGCATTCCTGGTCAAATACTTCTCAAGGTTCCAGACAAGAAAGATACCCCCAGCCGACCCCCCAGGGGGTACGTTACCCTGTATCTGGATAGCTTTAAGTATGGGCTGAGGTGTCCCTTGCAACCCTACTTTGCCCGAGTACTTAGCGGGTTGAATCTATCTCCTGGTCAGTTGAACCCCAACGGTTGGAGAGTGCTCTCTGGTCTGTTCATACTGTGGGACAGGTGTTGCCAAAGCGAGCCCACGGTCGACGAGGTGAAGCACCTGTACCAGCTGAAAAGTAGCCCAAAAGATGCCGGCTGGTACTACTTCCAATCTAGTACCAAGACCAGGAAACCCATAACCGATCTCCCTACTGGTGGTGGTGGGAATTGGAAGAGGAAGTTCTTCTTTGCTGGGGGTCCTTGGGGTCAGGTTGCACAAGTGGACGGGAAGAATTATTGGGTCCCACCCCGTTTCACGGTCCCAGGTTGCCTGCTCGCCTCAGATGTCTTGTATCCATAATTGTCCTTGTTTTATTGGTTTGTCTCTAACCAAGTGTCTGTTTGTGTTGCAGTCTCTTGGGGCGTCCATTTCCCGCTCGTACCTGACCAGCTCAAACGGGTCGAGGCGGCACTGGCCAATTCCTGCTCGAGTCGAGAACTGTTAAGTACATACAACTTGCTCGAGTCTCGCTTGATACTTCCCGGCCATTTGATGGAGGACGCTGTGATTGGGGCTCTGACCCGAAAACGCTCTCGACCTCCAACCGCGAAGAGGGACCAGGGTAAGGATGCCCCCGCTGCAAAGCGGGCTAACACCGTGCAGCAGGCCCCGCCCTTGAAGATTTTACCTCCTGCCCCTGTAAAAGTTGGGGAAACTAGTGGAGCAGCCACGGATCCTGTTACTTCTTCTCCTCCTGTCGGGCCTCGATCTCGCTTACCTGACAGCCGAGCAGAGCATCTGGTCCCTTACGTCAATGAGTTAACCAGACTGGTGAGCAAGAAGGACCTGGAGGACTTTGACGGCCGCACCTTGGGTGAGCTGGTGGGGGCCATGCAGCATAGCGCTTTCCACCTCAGCTGCATGACCACCTATTACAAGGCTAAGGTTGGCCGCTACGACCGAAAGATCAAGGAGGATATTCAATCGGCGACGACCAGAGCTGAAGTTGCCGAGAAGAAAGCAGGGGAGCTGAACCTCGAGAACCTCAAGCTGATAGAGCAAGAATCACAAGCCCAAGCAAAAGCCATTACCCTGGAGGAGGAGCTTACCAAGGTCAAGAAGGATCTGCAGGGGCAGAAGGCTATGTATGAGGCTCAGCTCGAATCTCTCCGCGACTCCCACCGAGCTCAGGTCGAGAACTTGGAGAGAGAAGCCGACAACCAGTACGACCAGGGACTTCGGCATTCCTATCGTTGCATCATGGCCGTCCTCGGGAAGCAACACCCTGATCTGAAGATGGATGACCTTGCAGCCGGTGTTGCTCAACATATGGACGAGGAGGCGGCCAAGGAGGATGCCGAAGGGGTGGAGCCGATCGTGATTGAGGAGGAAAACTCTCCTCCTCATGCAGTCCTTACTGATGTTGGCGAGGCGAGCACCCCCCTGGACGCAACTGGTGATACCCCCCCGGCACCTGAGGAGGTCCAGCCAACCGATGCTGCTCCGGCTCACTGATCCACTGTCTTTTTGTTATCTTTCTTTTATTGTAATGGACGATGTTCATGAAGATTATCCATTTCTGTTAATTGTTAACAAATTAATAAAAACGTCTTTTGATTACTTTCTTGTGTTGTAATTATGAATTACTTTTCGTTTGAGAATCGGCTCGTCTTTGTTTGGTTGAGCAGGTTTTAGTTCGGCACATGGTTTTGCCTCATGCCTTGGGAAATATCCCGATGCTTTGGAGTCTGCTCGCCTTCTCGTGGCCGAGCAGATCCTGGCACGCTGGGCTTCTGTCTCGCCATTAAACTGGCTTTGAGACTTGGTGAGCCTTTACATGCCTTAGGAATTTCTCCGAATGTTTTGGATTCTGCTGCCTTCTCGTGGCCGAGCAGATCCTGGCACGCTTGGCTTCTGTCTCGCCATAAAACAGGCTTTGAGACTTGGTTGAGCCTTTACGTGCCTTAGGAATTTCTTCGAATGTTTTGGATTCTGCTGCCTTCTCGTGGCCGAGCAGATCCTGGCACGCTTGGCTTCTGTCTCGCCATAAAACAGGCTTTGAGACTTGGCTGAGCCTTTACGTGCCTTAGGAATTTCTTCGAATGTTTTGGATTCTGCTGCCTTCTCGTGGCCGAGCAGATCCTGGCACGCTTGGCTTCTGTCTCGCCATAAAACAGGCTTTGAGACTTGGCTGAGCCTTTACGTGCCTTAGGAATTTCTTCGAATGTTTTGGATTCTGCTGCCTTCTCGTGGCCGAGCAGATCCTGGCACGCTTGGCTTCTGTCTCGCCATAAAACAAGCTTTGAGACTTGGTTGAGCCTTTACGTGCCTTAGGAATTTCTCCGAATTCAAGTGAATGAGATTCCTCGACGTTCTATTAATGGCAGGATTTGACTTACAGGACATTGTTCGGACATAAAGTATGAAAGATAAACTGTAATGAACATGAGCAAAAATAGCTTCCAAATGCGAACGAGTCTTACTGAAAGTATTTCCGGAGGTGTGCTGCGTTCCATGGGCGTTTCACCTCGTGCCCGTCCGCGCGGACCAGCTTGTAAGCTCCGGGTCCCGCTATCTGCTTGACCCTGTATGGCCCTTCCCAATTCGGTCCCAGCACTCCTTGAGTCGAATCTTTGGTGCTCTGATTTACTCTTCTCAGCACCCAGTCTCCGACCTTAAATTGCCGTATGTTCACCTTCTGGTTATAGTACCGAGCAACTCTCTGTTGGTAAGTGACTGACCGCTCGGCTGCTCGTTCTCTCCTTTCCATTAGCAGATCGAGATTCAAACATATCTGCTCGTCGTTCTCCTGCTCATTGAAATGATCTGTCCGGTGTGTGGTCGTTCCTATCTCAGCCGGCACGACCGCTTCATGTCCGAAGGCCAAAGCGAACGGTGTCTCCCCAGTTGCGGTTTTGTGGGTTGTTCTGTATGCCCATAGTACACCTGACAGCTCGTCAACCCAAGCACCCTTTTTTGCTCCGAGCCTGGTTTTCAGAAGCCTCTTGATGGTCTTGTTGGCTGCTTCCACTTGTCCATTCGATTGAGGGTGAGCAGGCGAGCAGTACTTCAGCTCTATCCCGAGGTTCTGGCAGAAATCCCTGAAGCTGTGATTATCGAACTGCCTGCCATTATCCGTTACCAAGGCATAAGGGATCCCGTATCGGCAGACCAGGTTTCTCCACACGAAGTCTGTTGTTTTCTTCTCTGTGATCCTGCTAAGGGCTTCTACCTCTATCCACTTCGTGAAGTAATCTATAGCAACTATGGCATGTGTTGCTGCTCCTCGTCCCTTTGGCAATGGGCCGATCAGATCAATTCCCCATTGAGCGAATGGCCAAGGGGAGGCCATGGAGGTGAGCCTCTCTGGTGGTTGGTTAGAGAAATTTGCAAAACTCTGGCAGCTTGCACAACTCTTGGTCTTCTTTTGCGCGTCCTGGTGCATTGTCGGCCAGAAATATCCCTGCCTTAGAACCTTATGGGCCAGGGACCTCCCGCCAGAATGATTTCCGCAAATTCCTTCGTGCACTTCTCTCAGTACGTAATCCGCGTCATCCTCATCCAAACACCGAAGGAACGGTAGCGTATATCCTCGCCGATACAGTGTCCCATCGATCATCGTGTATCTCGAGGCCTGGGCTCTAATCTTCCGAGCTCGTGACTTATCTGGTGGTAATACCCCGTCTCTGAGGTATGAAACTATCGGGTCCTTCCACGAGCATTTTTGTTCTATCCGCCACACCCCCAAGTTCTGCTCGATGCTTGGGCTGGACTTCACCTCCAGAGGGACCGACTTTGGCATTTTTGGATCGGCTACTGCTGCCATCCTAGCCAAAATGTCTGCTCGACTATTCTGCTCCCTGGGGATTTGTGTCACTTCCACTGCTTCGAACTTCCCCATCATCTGCCTGACTACCTTCAGGTACTGCTCCATCTTCTCCTCTCTTGGTTGGAACCTTTCATTAACATGATTCGCAACCAGCTGGGAATCAGTTCTGACCTTAACTCTGTCTGCTTTCACGGCCTTAGCCAATCCCAGACCTGCTATCAGGGCCTCATACTCTGCCTGGTTATTAGTGGCGGGAAATTCCAACTTCACAGCATAAGAGATCTGCTCCCCCTCCGGGCCTTCCAAGACAATCCCTGCTCCTGAACCCCTCTCCCCCGATGACCCATCTACAGACATCTGCCATACTTGAGTTTCGTCGTTGCCTATAACTGCGTCTCGTTGATCTAAGCATACTTCGGGCTCTGTGAACTCAGCTACGAAATCGGCCATTGCCTGGGCCTTTATCGTTGCGCGGGGTTTATAGTCTATGTCGAACTCGCTCAGCTCTACAGCCCATTTGACGAGCCGACCAGAGGCATCTGGCTTGTGTAGAATTTGACGCAACGGCCGGTTGGTTATTACCGAGACCGGGAATGCTTGAAAATATGGCCTCAACTTCCGAGCAGCAACCACAAGGGCAAGTGCCCATTTCTCCAACGGTGGGTATCTGGTCTCAGCGTCGAGCAGGGCCTTGCTGGTGTAGTATATCGGATACTGAACTCCTTCTTCCTCCCTCACCAGAACAGAACTGGCGGCCCGATCCGATACCGCCAAATACAGATACAGCTTGTCCCCATCCCTCGGTGTGGATAGCAGCGGAGCTTGCTGCAAGTATTGCTTCAAGTTCCGGAAGGCTTCTTCGCATTCTGGGGTCCATTCCGTTTTCTTTCCCCTCCTTATCACTTGAAAGAATGGCTGGCACTTATCTGTAGCCTTGGATATGAATCTGCTCAAGGCCGCCAACCTCCCCGTGAGGCTTTGCATCTCCTTCAGGTTACGAGGGGGTGTCATTTGCACAATCGCCTGGATTTTCTCGGGATTTGCTTCGATCCCCCTATGGCTCACCATGAATCCCAGGAATTTCCCTGACTCGACCCCAAAAGCACATTTCTCCGGGTTGAGCTTCATCTTGTACTTCCTCAAAAGCTCGAATGTCTCCTCGAGGTGTCTGACATGTTCCTTCGGGATTTTGGACTTGGTGATCATGTCATCCACGTACACCTCCATGGTTTTCCCGATCAAGGGCTTAAAGACTTTGTTCACCAGCCTTTGGTAGGTGGCCCCAGCATTCTTGAGACCGAATGGCATCACCCTGTAACAGAACAAACCTTGGTTAGTGATGAAAGCCGTGCTCTCCTCATCCTGCTCGTGCATGGGGATCTGGTTGTATCCCGAGAATGCGTCCATGAAGCTAAGCAGACCATGTCCAGCCGTTGAATCTACTAGCTGATCGATCTTTGGTAGAGGGAAGCTGTCTTTTGGGCACGCCTTATTGAGGTCTGTGAAATCCACGCACATCCTCCACTTGCCGTTCGCCTTCTTTACCAGCACCACATTCGATATCCACTCTGGGTAACTGACTTCCCGAATGAACCCTGCTCTCAGGAGCTTCTCCACCTCGTCATTTACAGCCTCATACCTCTCCTGGTTGAAGCACCTCCTCTTCTGTCTTACTGCCCGAGCACCTTTCTTAATTGCCAGCTTATGGCATGCTACCTCAGGGTCAATCCCCGGCATGTCTTCATGTGTCCAGGCAAATACATCAGCATGTGCCTGTAAGCATTTCACCAACTCCTGCTTTTGCTCCCCCTCAAGTCTCGACCCGATTCTGACCGTCTTTCCCGGGTTCTCTGGTCCCATGCTTACTGTTTCCAGGTCCTCTACAGGTTTTTGTCTGCCAGTCGTGTTTTCCACTCGGGTGTCGAGGGATGTTATCTGCATTGTCTCCCTTGCTGCCGAGGAGTAGCAGCTTCTTGCGATCCTCTGGTCTCCTCGTACCACTCCTACCACCCCCTTCACCCGGTACTTCAGAGCCAGGTAATGGTTGGACAACACCGCCTTGCTCATCCTTAAAAATGGCCGACCTAGGATCATCTGGTAAGGGCCTTCCTCATCCACTACGACAAAATCCAGTATCATTGTCCTCTCTGTCGGGGGGCTCCCAATTGTGACAGGCAGTTCGACCACGCCCAGAGGAACCAGCTTCCCTCCTCCGAACCCCTTCAAGGAGGTGTTGGTGTGTTCCAACTTCCGGTCGGTTATTCCCATCTCTTCCAGGGTTGACTTAAATAACACATCGACTGAGCTCCCTGTATCAACCAGTATCCGGTCAAACTTCTTGCTAGCGACAGTAGCCTTGATGACTAAAGCATCCTCGTGGGGGTATAGAATTCCTTCCTCATCCTCATCCGTCCACATGATTGGCACTTGCCTGACCCTCGCTCGTTTGGCTGCTGGGGTATTGAGGAGTACCTCTTTACTGGTCATGGCGTACCTAGCATAATTTTTTCTCGATCTGTTGGAATCTCCGGCCAGTGTTGGGCCCCCAGCTATCACCCTTACCGCGGGCTGCTCGCGCCTCATGTCTCTATCACACTGCTCCCCTTCATCTGTTGTGGCCTCCATCGGGAGAGTCCCATCCATAAACTCGTCCAGGTACCGATTTCTCACCAAGTCTTCGACCTGGGTCTTGAGGTCTCTACACTCTGTTGTGGTATGGCCATGGGTGCCATGGAACTTACAATAACGTCCTCTGTCCCTCCTGTTGGGTAACTTTGTTATTGGTGTAGGGAGGCGCAGCAGCCCTCGATCCTTTATGGTCTCGTACACCTCATCCAGGGACATCTTCAAGGGAGTGTACCGCCCATAGTCCTGGTTCTGGTCGATCAGGTGCACCGCTCTTTCTCTGTTTGCCCCGCTCTGAGCTGGGGGCGGTGGAAATACTTCTGGTCTGCTCGTTCCACTACCGTGGGAACGTTGATGGTGACCACCAGATGCCAACTCATGCCTTCTCCAAGGCTCCCTAGCTGGGGAACGAGGAGGTTGCGCCCTGCTGCGCTGATACTGTGGTGGCCTCTGATGAGGCTGGTAAGCAGCGACCCTAACTCCTCCTCCGCTACCGGAGGCCTGATGGTCCCTCCTCCTGACCGGCCCATTCCCTGGTGATGCTCTCTTCTCTTTCTTCCCCAACCCTTCTAGCTGGTCTGTCTTAATCCGTGCAGCCTTCTCCTCTTCAATCTCGATGTCTCTTTTGGCCTGTTCGTATGCGGCTGCATACGTTTGAATAGCTGGGCTTCTCAAATTGTACCACAGCCTTCCTATCTTCACCCCCTCTTTCAGTCCCCTTAACGCCTGAGGGTGGTTGAAGGCTCCCAAGTCGAGGACAGCCCGATGAAACCTCTTGATGAATTCCTGAAGGGTTTCTTGCTCCCCCTGTTTCATGCTTTTCAGCTCCATCACGTCATCTTCCGGTGACATTGCCCCACTGAACTGCTCTGCGAATTCCTGGCACATCTGCTCGAAGGTTTTAATGCTGCCCGAGGAAGTTTCCTGTACCATTCTCGTGCACGCCCCTCGAGGGATAGGGGGAACACCCTGCACCTTTGGGATTGAGATAATCCTTGTACCCCAGTTATGTCATTGAAACGCTCTATGTGCACCAGCGGATCAGTTCTTCCCGAGTATTTGAGGTCGGGGAGGCGGAAATCTCTCGGAATAACTGCCCTCATGATCTCTGCTGCGAGCGGTGATTCTCCGTCCAGCATTATCCTCCAACCAGGGGCTCTGTTCCTTCCTTGCATGTCGTCAATTATCTGCGCTAGTCTGCGGACTTCCCCCTCCAGCTGCCCGGCACGACCAGGGTCACGTGCCGCAACTTGATCCCGCTCTCGCTCTACATAATGCAGGTGTTGCCTCAACTCCGTCTCCTCTGCATTCGCCACCCCGTCGTCCTCGTCACAAGTCCGTCTTGCCGGGGACCGCTCTCTTTCTCTGTGAAATTCTTCCCGCAGAGGTACGTTACCTCTCTCACCGCCGAATCTCCCGGTGGTTTGACTCCCCCCCGCACTATCGGGACCAGGTGCCGCTCCGTCGTCTCTCGCCCTTCCCTCTTGGGTTACCCTTCGCTCGCTCCGCAGCTCATGCAGGATGGTTGTCAAGGTCTCCATCTGCTTTTCCATCCGTTCCATCCGGTCGAACATGACTTTCTCCCGTGCTTCACTGACTATCTCCCTCAGCGTTACTGAATCGTTAAGCCTCATATCCCCCCCTTGGGCACTACTTCCTCCTGTCTCCATCGCTTTTCACTTGCTTCACCCCTCTTCCTGCTATCAACAGAAGCTTTTTGTTCTGTTCCCCACAGACGGCGCCAAAATGTTGATGCTGGATTCTGGTTCTCCTCGTTCTACGACCAGGATCTCGGCTCGATCAACTCCATCACGACCAGGAGGTCTCCTCGTGAGGCCTTTTTTCTTTTTCTCCGGAGTTTCCTGCACACACAGGCAAGTCAGAGGGCGCCGGTTATTCCCCGGCGCAAACCCTCCGACGCTCAAGTCAGATGCGAAGGTTCGGGGAATGTTTGCCCAAAAATCTTATGGCTTTTTCGTGGTTTTCTTTTCTTTTCTTTTAATTCTCTTTCTAATCTCAGAAAATGCCAACCCTTTTACCTTCGTTGGCTACCTTTTTATAGGCTTCCCAGTTTTCCGCTTTTTCCCTCACGGTATGGGACTCTGACTGTTGCGTTATGGGCAAACGTGGGACCTTGCGTGTTACGCCACGGTTCTGAGGAAAGCGTGATGGTCGCGGTTCTGTGAGATCTTGCGTGTCACGCCACGGTTCAGGGGAAGCGTGGCTGTCGCGGTTCTGTGAGACCTTGCGTGTTACGCCACGATTCAGGGGAAAACGCGGCTGTTGTGCTCAGATTCTTGGGCTGGAGAGCATGTCTTGTCAACTGCCGTCGGCCGGGTCTCCTCGCCTCCCGACAACAAGCCGGGACGGCCATATGCCCCTTGCAGGAATTTGGCCTCGCGAATGGCGTGCTCGCGGACGAGCAGGATATTTCTGCTCCTGTTCTTCTGCTATCAGGAATCTGCTCACCATGCCTGGTCTCGTCGACGCATTTATCCCAAACAGTATTTCTCCCTAACAAAGAAGATGAAATTGACGATGGAGAGAAGTAATGAAGAAATTGCAGGAGAGAAAGAAAAAAGAGAAGAAGAAGAAGATAAAAGAAGAAAAAAATAAAAGATAGATAAAATAATATAAAAACAAAAGAGGAATAATAATAAATAATTGTGATGGCAATTTGTTGGAGAAGTTGCCATTTGTTGATTTTGGACCATACAAGTTTTATATTTATAATAATAAAATTAACCAATAATAATAATAATAAATATTCTAATTATTGTTAATATTATTATTTTTAATTAAAAAATTATTTTTTTATAATTGTGTTAATTTATTATGTATAATAATAATAACAATAATAATAATAATATTTTATTAATTTTATTATTATTATCATCCTTAATTTATTTTATCATTATAAGCAATAGGGATATTTTAGTAATTTGAAACAGTTTATACCGATTCCAAGATGAAGTAAACACATCAATGGAAATGAAATTCATTTCGATTCTGATTCCAACAGCTTAAGTAAATAACTTATTTTGATTTCTATTTCTCATTTCGATTTCAGCTCATTCTGATTCCAACTCATTACCAATGCAGAAAATAAACGCGCCATAAATAGCTATTATTATTTTGAAAGGTTGGAATTAGGGTGGTCAAGCAATCAAATGGATTTTTTTAGTCCTAGGATTTGAAGTTAGATGACTAGTTAAAGAAAATTGTATAAACAATAATTCCATCAAGTTCCTAAGATTAAGGGTTAGTTTGGAATTGTAGTGGTTAATGTAATAGGTTGTTTTTTTTTTAATTGAAATAAACTATTGATTAAAAACACAACTCAATATTTGATAAATAATATCATTATGATTGACATAAGTTTGAAAAGTTAAAAATATGTATTTGGTACCTTTTACTAAGAAACTACTATTTTATTACACAATGACAAAAATATAATATTTATTATTATTATTATTATTATTATTATTATGTACGAGATTCTTATATTTTAAATATATTGAATATTTTAACTTAGAATAAAACTATTCGTATATATAAGTTTTCTATAAATTTGAGAATTAATAATATCTATAATAAATAGAAATTATTCTAATATTTAAGTGGCTACTTTTTAAATAAATTTGCAATTAAAAGCTTTTATCCCCTAGTCAACGTCATCAAGTGCCAAAGTAAAGATTACCGTTTCCTACTATACAAACATACGTACGTCCATACATACATATAAATAAAAATAAATAAAAATAAAAAATCAACAAAAGCCGACCTAGAAACAAAACCTAAAAACCCAACGCTCGTCTAGTTTGCTCTTGGTCTACAGAAGAACAGCAGCAGCAGCAGACGCCGCTGCAGCCGAGGAACAAAATTTCAACGCGACAATGGCGACGTACGATTTGACGCAGAGAATCGCGCCGAACCTGGACAGGCATCTGGTGTTTCCGCTGCTGGAGTTTCTCCAAGAGCGGCAGATGTACCCGGACGAGCAGATTCTGAAATCGAAGATAGAGCTCTTGAACAAGACGAACATGGTCGACTACGCGATGGACATCCACAAGAGCCTCTACCACACCGAAGACGTCCCGCAGGATATGGTCGAGCGGAGGGTCGAGGTCGTCGCTCGTTTGAAGGCCCTGGAGGAGCGCGCCGCCCCGATCGTTTCGTTCTTGCAGAACCCTAACTCCTTTCAAGATTTGAGAGCTAATGACCAGCACTACAATTTGCAGATGCTTAACGACCGTTACCAGGTTTCCTTTTGCCTTTTTTTGCGATTTATTTGTCTAAATTTCGTTTTTTTTAAATTTCTAAAATAAAGTTACTATTTTGGACAGTTTTAAAGACCAAGGCCATTGTTAATTTTTTAGATTTGTTACAAATAAGGGAGAATATGAATTTTGTTGTTTATAGGCTTGTGCTGGGTAAGGCATTAGAGTTCAATGCTTATTATTAGAGTTTGTATACAATTTTTTTTTTCTATAGTGAGTGTATCAGCTACTGTATCTTATAATTCTGAATACATTTGACTGTCTTTCAAGGTTCTGCCATCAATTTTGTATTCACTAAAAAGAAAAGGGAAAGTCATGGATTTGCTTTGTTGTTGAGTGGAGTATTTTATCTTTTTGTTCTCATTCTTCCAATTTACTTTTTTTTTTTAAATTTTTGAAATTTTTTATTTTAATCAGATTGGCCCAGATCAGATCGAAGCGCTTTATCAGTATGCCAAATTTCAGTTTGAATGTGGGAACTACTCTGGGGCTGCTGACTATCTGTACCAGTACAGGGCCTTGTGCACAAACAGTGAAAGGAGGCTGAGTGCATTATGGGGAAAAATGGCGGCTGAGATATTGATGCAGAATTGGGATATTGCTCTTGAAGAACTTAATCAATTAAAGGAAAAAGTTGATGACCCAAAGGTATTTTTTGATTCCTACATGATTGATTTTTTGCAGAGAGTTTTATTGCCGTCTCGTTCTAAAGTTTATGCCAGTTGGTAATATTAATTGTTTATTTGCTTTTGCAGAGTTTCACTTCACCTTTAAATCAGATGCAGAGTAGGACATGGCTAATGCATTGGAGTCTCTTCATCTTTTTCAATCATGATAATGGAAGAACACTGATCATTGACTTGTTCAATCAGGATAAGTATGCATGCCATTTGGACTTATTTTCAATTGCACGCTTGTAATTTAGTTGGAATATCTGTGAGCCATTTCCTACCTATTCCCTTTGCGTTATTGGCCTCTAGGATGATAATGGTGCTGAATTTAACTTCATGAAATTCTAACATGTTAAAATCAAATATTTTTCTTATTTTTATTTTTTTTTCCGAATTTCACAATCATTCGCAAAATTGTTCGCTGGTTAAGTGCAATTCCATTAAATGTTTTGTTTTAGTGGTTTCTACAACCATATGATTATCTGAGTGAGTTCATAGGTTTGCTATAACACTGCTGCTGGTGCATGCACATGTAGGATCATTGTATGAAAATTAGGCTGGCAATTTATGTACACATTGTCTCATCTTCAGATTTTTCCTTGCTTTCAGTAGAGAAACTCATTTTTGATTCTTAATAAAATTATGACTATTTTAATTGCATTCTCAGTCCTCAGATGTGCTTGATGGTCCTTCTTTACAGGAGCTCCTCCATTTAGGCAGGGTTCAAATTCTATTAACGTTGGGAGGGGCATTTTACTGCTTTTTTCATTTTCCATATTTTTGCATGAATGTGTTCTTGTGAGGCACTAGATGTTCTGGTTACTCAACAATGCGTTTGATTTTTTCATTCATGTTCAGTTTCCAAGTTATAGACTCTAATGATGTGATAGGACTTGTATGGGGCGAACCAATTATTGTAGATTTCAAAGTAACCCCTCACAAATAGATATGCCATGATGTTGATGGTCTTCCTTAACGGGAACTCCTGCATCTAGGCATTGCTGCTTTGACCATGAGATTTATACTTTTGCATATATTTTATGACAAATGATTGGAAGCCAAAGAGATGTCTGTTTCTCTAGAGCTTCGTTTGATTTTGCTCTTTCCAAATAAAAAGTAGTTTGGTCCTTGCATTGGTTTTCAGTCTTTAATTTAACTGCAAGTTATAGTTTATGTTGTATCTGCTGTTTACCTCTGTCTAAAGGGATGGGATTTCAATTTACAGGTATCTAAATGCCATTCAAACCAATGCTCCACATCTTTTACGCTATTTAGCTACTGCATTCATTGTCAACAAAAGGAGGAGACCTCAATTCAAAGATTTTATTAAGGTTATCCAGCAAGAGCAAAACTCGTACAAAGATCCCATTACAGAGTTTTTGGCATGTGTGTACGTCAATTATGACTTTGATGGGGCACAGAAGAAGATGAAGGAGTGTGAAGAAGTAAGTTTTATTCAGACTATACTGGTATCTCCCTTGAAAACACAAATCATATATGCCCCTTTTGATCTTTTGTGTTGTGTATATTAGATATTTAGAGTCTTAGTAAGAATTTGGAGGGGTTAGTGGGCTTTTATACTCTCTTTTTTTTTGTTTATATTCATTATTTTGTCAGCTGTGTTCATTTTCCTGCATCTAATATTTCCCTTGAAAACACAAATCATATATGCCCCTTTTGATCTTTTGTGTTGTGTATATTAGATATTTAGAGTCCTAGTAAGAATTTGGAGGGGTTAGTGGGCTTTTATACTCTTTTTTTTTGTTTATATTCATTATTTTGTCAGCTGTGTTCATTTTCCTGCATCTAATATTTCAGGTAGTTGGTAAAATGTTGGCTTCCAGCACTGGTCCATTTTTGTCCTAACATTTTTTATGTTACAGGTGATATTGAATGATCCTTTCCTTGGCAAACGAGTTGAAGATAGCAACTTTGCTACTGTTCCTTTGAGAGATGAGTTCCTCGAAAATGCTCGGCTATTCATCTTTGAGACCTATTGTCGAATTCATCAACGCATTGATATGGCGTAAGTATCTGCTCTCTGTAATTATATATTTAGGAGTCATGCTTGGCTAGCATTTTATCCGTAAACAAACAAAATCCACTAATTCCTTTTCTAGGGGAGATTGATTTTTGGCCTTAATCATTGGACATCTTTACTTATGCTGCCCTATTTTGCTTATGCTGTCCTATCATATTGATCCTTTATGATTTCAAGGAAAATATGCAACATTACTGTATGAATTGTAGCATAATGGCATTGTGAACAAGCTTAAGCTTCCATGAGATCATACATTGTGGAAAAACAATAAGCTAATGTGCGGTGATATTAGAAGTATATAAAAGACATTCAGGCTTTTAGGATGTGGAATTGGTCCTACCAAATATTCACTTGCCCCCTATAAAGCATTTGTGGTAGTGGTGGTTGTATTGATCTCCTTAAATATCTTGGTATAATAACTTGTTTTACGTGAGATTGCAATTTAATTTGTTTTGCCAATTCGTGGCAGAGTGCTTGCTGAGAAGTTGAATCTAAATTATGAGGAAGCTCAAAGATGGATTGTGAATCTTATTCGGAACTCAAAACTTGATGCCAAGATTGATGCAAAGTCGGGAACTGTTATCATGGAACCCACCCACCCCAACGTGTAAGATTAATACACAGCTATATTTTTATGTAATCTCCACTTAACTATTTTGTTTCAGTCCGCTTACTTTTATCTCATATTTTCTTGCTTTACCCTTTTCATTCTCAGGTATGAGCAATTGATTGACCACACCAAAGGACTTTCAGGACGTACTTACAAATTAGTCGGTCAACTTCTGGAACATGCACAAACACAAGCTGCACGATAAATTATCAGAAGTACTTGTTGCAAGTTTTGTCATCCCTGGAAATTGCTTCTTTAATTAGATTCAGAAGAGAGCAATTCTATTGATAAATCATTTCATTTCCATTTATCTTTCAAATTTTGGGAGAGTTTATGATTATGTCCTCGGTGTTTGCCGTAACTTTGTTTAATTATTCAAAGATTAACATGTATCTTTCTGAAAAAGGTCATTCTTGTGAAATTTGTTTGATTCCACTTTGCCTTTTCTTTATTTCCAAACAAGAAGCTTTGGCGCCCCCATAACTAACTCTTTTGAGTATCGCCTTCACCGCCAATAGCGGCTAGTTGCCGGCGCTTAAACGCTTGCTCAACCTCAATTCTCATGAAACCACACCACTTCTCATTGCCTAGATTGCATTGTTAGCAAAGCAGGGTATATCTGTCATTTGAAGGACGATGTTGGTGCCTTGCGGACAGAATTGCAAAATTTAATTGAAGCAAGAAATGATGTTCGGATAAGGGTAATTATTTGAAATTAATGGGAGGAAGCTCTTTAATTAATTAAGAGTTGATTTTGTACCTCTATAACGAACTTCATTATCTGAAATTAATTATATGACAATAACAAAATCCTATATACATTGAAGTGCCTTTAAAGACGAGGACAAAACTACGTTACAGATTCTGTAAGGTACAGACTGCAGCATCGGCCGTTGGATGTGGTTGGATGTGGAGTGAGAAACTAAACAAAAGAAAATCGGATGGTGGGATGACGAGAGATGTTTGTTACAGAATCTGTAACATAGACAGGTCCTAAAGACGAATACTAATGACATTAATTAAAGATCTAGAACTGAAATATAAATAAATTAGTTCATAATGAAAATAATAACATGATTACATTGATTATATAGTCAACCACCTTTTGCTTCAGCAGTGATCAAATTTTCACCTTGGTATAATGGTGCAACGTGGGAGCTGGAGATATTCTTAGACTAAGTTCAACTATGATATATCATATATTGAGACAGCCAGTAATAGAATAGATTTCAATTAGGGCCGGAATCCAAAATATATTTTGTAGGAGCAGCTTAATTATAAATTCAATATAAAGGGTCACAACTTCAACTTAACAACACATTTCAATTAAGTTTACAAAACATTCCAATGGGCCGGACGGCATAGGGCACGATACGGCACGATACGAGTACGTTTTGGTAGAGTACGCGGCACGGCACAACACGCACGTAGGTTGGGCCGGACTGAAATTTTAAGCACGTGGGCCTTAAAAGCACAGTATGATTAGAGATAGGCTAAAACACGGCACTCGAAAAAACACGCAATAAACACGTTTTATTTTTTAATGAAAATAAACTTAAAATTTTATGATTTTATAAATAACTTGAAATTGAATCTTTTAATATATTTTATTAGCTCAAGTTTTTTAAATTTATGTAATTCTTAGTTTAAAAAAAATGATTTATGTTATAATTTATAAAATAAATAATTGATATCATGATTTTACAAATGTGTATTAATATTATTATAAACTATGATATATAACTCTACGTAATTTCAAGTTAACAATTAAGTTAACCCTTAAACAAAATTATTATTGTTGTTGTTAAGTACTAAAAAAGAATTGTAATGTAGAGTCAAATTTAGTAATTAATATTACATTATTTATTATCATTAATTTATTATTATTAAATATGAACTTGAGTTTTGAATTCTTTATTCTGTTAAATTCGAATAAAGGCACATAATTCCAAAAACGTACGTAAGCTTGAAAATAAATAAGACAACAATTTGGCATGCGCTCTTAAAAAAAAAAGAAAAAACAAACTCAATGGACGTTTTTTCTTAGGCACGACACGACACGAGTGGGCACGGCACGTGTGATGGGCTGGGCCTAAGCAAAAAAAATAAAGCACGGCACGAAACACATAATGGGCACGGCACGGCACGAGCACGGGCACGAGCACAAGCACGAGCACGAGCACGAACACGCATAGGCTTCCTTTGATGAACTTGGGCCGACACGGCACCGCCCATTGCCCACCTCTAATCACATCATGTTCTATTTTTCAAATGAAGTTATGGCTCTGAAGAGCTGTTTCTATATGTTTACAAGAGTTGTTTCATAAAGTGATATTCCTTGTGTTGTTTTGCTCTGTACATAAATCTAAATTGATGAAGTTGAAGAGCAGGGAAAGATGAAAGTAAGTACCACTACGATTGCAATATGATTTTGAAAATTATCCAGGAATGTAGAAAAATTTTGTTGGATGAGTTAAAAATTATTCAATTCATCAGTTGGCCATAATTTTTTTGAGTTGTAGTAATGTAAAATATTGCAAATGATTCATCCATCTGAGTAGAAAAGGGCAGTCTGCAGTCTTCACAAATGGTAATGATAGCTTAACTCGAGATAGAACTTGACGGTAAGACCTAGAAAAAATTGCTAGCATAAATTTGAAAGGCTGTACGATTATTAACAGTATTAGCATGGCCCCTGGCAAGTATCAAATTGAAATATTAATGTTTTACTCTACAGTCAATGTCAACCCTTGATATTCCCTGATTCTAGGAACTTCAAGAGCTTTCCATCCCATGCCTTGCTAATGTCTTTCCTTCTTCAGAAATCAAATATGAGCTTTCCCGTCAAATTATTTCTTTATTGGGACATTTTGTCGAACAGTTTTATACTTCCATCAAACACTTCTGTTTTAACTAACAAAGACCCAGACCCTGAGTTGACAAGGTTGACAAAACTAAGAAGGGCAAGTCTTTGGTTGGGGAACAGTTTTACTAATCAAGTGAATTATTGCAGACATTTTATTTTTCATCATTTGTGTAGATAAATACAAAGCTGTTTTAATAAATATATGCATCATCAGCCAGTATTGATCAAAGTTGCTGCTCTCAAGAGTCTATTAATTAACTGACTTATTATAGTTCTATGCTTGAGTGAAAACTCATCGCTCAATGTTTATAGCCGAACACAATTAGACAACTCGATGTACTTGATGATTAAAATGTTCAAAAATACTTGAACAACTACTATGTGATGTTTTGATTCAGTACTTCATCTATTGTTTGTGTTAAAATAAAACAACCTGCATCATAACAATGATAGCAAGAAAAAATTGTGTCATTTCTGGTGTTAATTATTGATAATAGCAATAATATTGAATAATTATTGTGAAAATAACTGAGAAGAAAAACAGGTTTAGGCAGCACAACATATATTGAATGTGTTAGGTACCAAAGGGATAGGACAAGCTGTTAGTGTTATTATCTCAGTGGAAGCTGAGAAAACCATTGCAGGACCGGGACAGTAAAGAGAAAAGACCTCTTATGCCGGAAAAGGCACACTCTGCGCCTAATTTGGCTTCTCATTGGACTGAGTCTATCTCAGAATCTATGTAGGTTCGGCAAGATGATGAGTTGTTTCCATGGTAAATTAATGCATATAGGTTAGGCATATAAAAGTAGTTGGTCACTCACACACATCTCTCGCATGCTGCAACAAATATTAAGGTTTTAACAGAGGGGTCCCCTTCCCCTAGTTCTGGGGTTCTTGGAGAGACTACAGTGAATATGACAGGAGAAAGATGAATGTCTGCCGAGAGCTCAAGCCCTTGAAGCAAATTGCACTTGGAAAATGAAGACAGATAGAATCAGACAGAGTCCAACATTCAACATAAAAAAAGGAGCTTGTGTTGCTCAATTCTCTTTTTCCCTTTGTCCCTATACGGGGTGATAGTGGATATGAAATTCAAAAAGAAACTTCTCTGATAGCTAAAGTTGATCCTTTTCTCAAAGATTCGGTTGCAGGAACCTAAGCTAGCCAAAACTATGGAAGTCAATAGCATGTATAAACCCCAGCACAAGAGGTGAATAGCAGTTTAAAACTAAAATAATGTTTATATAACATGAGTACTACAATTACACTTGTAATGTACAAACATGAAGCAAATGACATATCATAGGCAAGGACATCAGGGTCGGTAGCATATGCCTTACCGCATGAAGAATTTCACACTTATCTGTTTCGGTTCTAAAATTACGCACGCAAATGTAAGAAAATCAATGGCTAAAGGTGAAGTTGCAACAAGAGAAAAGTTTGAATGCATAAAATCATCACTAGAGACAGTGCAAAGAGATATTCACGGCTGCCATCTCCAGATCAGCCTAAAATATGCTAAGGTCGAACCTCAGCTTAAGGAGCTTGTCATGAAGCCTAAGACAGCCAAGAATTGCAGGAAGTGGTTACAGTGACATCTCAAACTATCCCTTTTGTTTCAACATCCATTTCTATTTCATGTTCCTTTCTCAAAGAACCATTTACTGCATTAAAAGTTTCAATTTCCATTGATTTTCACGAGTTGATATTTTTGGAAGAGAATAGTAGAGAAACTACTCCAATTTATAAATTATGAATTAACTTATGCTGTGTTTACTTTTTGGATTGGATTGAAAATCACGAGGAGTGAAAATCCTAGGATTGGTAGTGTGAAGTGGGAGTAGCAGTAGGTTGTTTACTTACACTGGAATGGAAGTATGGAATAGAGATCAGAATCCAATTTATGTGTTTACTTTGTCTTGGATTGGGAGTAAATAGTTTCAAATTATAATTTTATCCTTATTTAAATAATTATAGTTTTTAATTACAAAACTAATAAAAAATATATTTAATGAATAATATTTATTTTATTATTTTTGTAAATTTATTATAATTATTAATATTCTTAATTATGAACAATAAATTATTGATTTTAATATAAAATGAAACCTTATTTTATTTTATTTTATATAATTATATTAAATTTATTATTATATAAAATAATAATATAATATTATTTAGTACAAAATTAATATTTTCTTAGAATAAACTATTTATTATTATTAATATTAAATAAATATAGTACTATTATTTTTAAAATAAATATAATAATATTATATTTATTAATTCTCTATTAATATAATAATATTATTTTAAAATAATTTTAACTTAGAATCAATACAAATTATTATTTAGTTAAATATAATATTATTATTCAAATAAATATAATATTATTTATTTTACTTTATTAATTATAAAATATTAAATTAAATTAAATTAAAAAAATAAAATGGTAAAAAAGGAAGAGGTGGGAGTGGATTCCCACTCCCACCTCCCCCAATAGGAGTCCCACTCCCACTCCCACTCCCCACTCCAAAAATGGGTGGGGCCCACGGAGTGGGATTCCCACTCCCTTCCCATTTTAAGGAAGTAAACGTTGGAGTGGGAGGAATCCACACTACTCACTCCCACTCCAACAAGTAAACACAGCATTAGAGGAGTGTCTAATTGAATCACTTCCTAGGATTGAGCTGAATTTGATTAGTGATATAGTTTAATGAACCAGTCAATCCAGATAATGTAGCTTAGCAGATAGGATTTTGTGCAAAGAATTGGATAACTGTTTCTGAATTAGAGCAATAAACCAAGCATCAGCAGTACATTGAGCGAATAATCATTTTTTTTTTCATAAAACAGCTTAGCACACCTCCATTTGTAATTAACATATGATTTTTTTTTTCTTCCATTCTAAAGTCTCAAACCCTCCAATGGAGAAGACAACAAGCCCTGCACAAGAATCTGAGATTTCTTCTGGTTTTGTCACAAAGCAGGACATCTCTTCAGTCTTCTTAGGTACCAGAAACCCATCTTTGTAATGGCATTCCTTTATGTTGTAATGGCATTCCTTTATGTTCTCTTTTTTAATATCTTTAGCCCAAAAAAGAAAGAAAGAAAAAGCTACCTGGACAATTTTAAAATTTTTTTTTTTTAAGTAAGATGTATAATATAGTTTCCCTTGTTTAAAAGCCGAAATATGAAAATTACGAATTAAAGAAGTGACTAGGGAAACATGTTAGCACAGCAAAGAGAATCTTGAACGGATTATTTTTCTTAATAATTGTAGTACATTATTCATTAGATTTATTTATTTTTTTGGGTTTGGGATTAAGAATTTTGTTTAATTGTTACCACGAATTGCTTGATGCTATTCTAATGATATTGCGGTTGCTTATGGGGGATGAAATAATAAATCCACTGAATATATATATATTTTTCTATTGTAAGTGCAGAATATGCATTACAGCATGTTTGTACATCTATACAACAATTTACTGTTGTTTCTAACAGTCCTATTATTTCTTGGCCTCTTCTTGTAATTGAATCAATTAGTGTTTCTTTGATTAATCAATTGAAGCATTTTCAATATCTCATGTGCACAGTTGAAGACAAGTCACAAAAGTACCAAAAGTTGATGCTATGTTTTAAAATCGTGGGCCATCAAACAATACGTAAACTTGTTAGCTGCATGCATGATTTTTAACAATTGTTTCCTGAACTTACTTCCTGGATGCCAACAAGATGAATGCAAAAATTGATTTTTATATTTTAAATAAAGAATGGTTGTCAATTTGGGCAGAACTATGTGGAAGTCAGAATGCTGCAATCATGCATGTTTCCCCATTTGTGGAGTCTCGCTTTGAACTGTTTATTGAACATTACGTATTGAAATTTATAGGTTTTGAATTATTGGGGGGAGGGGGGATTTTTTGTTAATAAAGTGTAAGTTTGTGGTGCAGAAATGAGCATTTCTAGTTTATCTACTGCGTTGAGAGTTTAGTGTACAATCATAAGTATCCTCAGTGGGAAACATGCTTTGAGAAATTGGCATTGGATCCAAAACCAATTGGTGATTGCTATACCAATGGCTATGGAACTCAGGTCAGTCTTGCGATTTTGTAATATCTGCTCAAGTTATCTGTGAATTTACATTTTCTAGCTCTTGTCTAACCAATACCAATACTAAATCAGTATGGCTATCATCTAAAGAACTGCCTTGGGTACATGAACATAGAAGAATATTATTGGAGTTAAATTTTAGATTGCCTATAAACCTGGATGCCGCTGCATTTAAAAATTAGTCATTTTTCTTTTAGATATCTGCTTTTCCTACAATTCGAAGCAAAAAAATTTGTTTCTTGACAGTGTGACTGCACAATTTGTGAACAAGGAGGAAATGAAATGAAAGTAGATGAAGTCCAGTGCCTGTGAAATTGGAATATGTGATTGATTTGCTATTGGATTTAATATTACTCGCAGCTTGAGTTAAAATTTGCAGCTGAAATAAATTCTCTCGTGCCTCCTCATCAATATGTGCCTTGGGTTGTTGTTGATGTACAGCCACTGTATGGGGTACGTTCTTGATTTTCTTATGCCCCCAATTTCGTGGATATCGGAATAAAATTTGCTCAACAAAAAATGTACAATTCTTGACATTTGAAGTAGAAGATTATTATTGTTGGGAAAATATGCTCTTTAAAAGCATATGTGTTTATTTAATTGTAATAAATAATTTTTTTGATTAATAAAATAAATGAGATATTTTATTCAAATATCTTAATTGCATTAATATTTGTATTAAAATCCATTTAATTATATTATATGTATTTATGTGATCACCATGTGGATTCACAGAAGATATAAATACAAGTTCTCTTATGATTAAATAAATTTAGTTCGCAGTTGATAAATAAAGTTGGTCACTTTATTTAGGTATAGACTGTAATAAATTTATTGAATGATTTGTCTTAATCATGTATGAATTTATTGATGTAGTACGACTACATTGAACAGGATCACATATGAGATTTAATTAACTTTGTAATAACTGTCAGACTTATTAAATCTCATAGGCATTAATTTTACTGTAATCTTAATCTTAAGTTAATTATGATTTCATGATTGTAATTGTTATTCCATTTGAGTTACCAATGGGCACGACACATATTTGTGGTCAAGATTACCCAGTATCTTGGTGGGAGCAATTATGAGTATTGCAGTTATGGATTAACAATATAAAATTTGTACAACACATCTCTTGATGGGTTTTCGGCGTTTGATCATAGAATTCTCTGGCCAGAGTGTGTCAACATATTTAGTATATTGAAAATAATCATTAGAGAAAACCAGTAAGTATTAAGGAACATGATGTAATTAAATTAATTGGAGAGTTGAGATATCGATTTAATTAATGATGTGGTATAAATGATTGTGCAGTAAAGAAATCAATGTGGTTTAGGACGAATTATTATTCGAGCATACAATTATGGAGGTCAATTCCAATCTTTTAGTGGAGTAGATTTGGAATTAAATAATTAGGCTAGTTTAATTACAGACCTAATTGTTATAGCCACTATTGTATGTTCCCAAATGATCTCCGGGTTAGCTCATTTAATTGACTGCACTACTACTGGATTAATAAGAAAGATAACTACCTATTTGAGTCAAAAGCCTAATTATATCATTTAGTGGAAAACTCTATTTAATTAGGTTATGTGTAAGGGGCTTTATGTTATTTTACATGGTGGGTCCCCTATAGAAAAAGCAAGTAATGTGAGTTTTTATTTTCATTATTTGGAGCCTAGGGTTTTCACTAAAAAGAGATATAAAATGCTTATTTTCTCTAAAGAAAAAGAGAACAGTCACTTTATACAGATCAGAGAAAAAGATTTTTCTCTCTATTGTTGAGGGAAAAATTTTGTCGTGCAAGTTATTTTGGTAGTGATAAAGGCGCCCACACGTCAAGTGCAGATCGAACCTGAGTCATAACCTAGAAGATAATTGGTGACAGTTCGTGAGCGTAGTGGTGAAGGATCGTGATCTAACAGGAGTGGTGGTGACGGATCGTGATCTAGGAGCCTAAATCACTTCAGCGGAAAAAGCCAAATCAGATTTTGAAGGTACGATTTATAGATTACAAATTCTTATATATTATATGAGAACGATTTTAAAAGGTTTTATAAAAATTTTAAAAACCTGATTTTTCTCCAACAATTATATCAAATATTTTGATAATCTTTTGCATTAGAAATATTGAACCTGGGGATCTTCAGGAAAATGAACTATTTCTCTTGCTGCAGGACTACGAAATCTTTATAGGCTATATCTGCATGGCTTACAAAGGCAATCTCGTGCCTAAGGCATGCGGCAACTTAGTCCTTATCCCCAACCACTATGGGGTCAAACAAGAGCCTGTCTTTCTAGCAAGCCATAATAAGGAGATAACAACATTACCCACAAGGATTAAATCAGCCGTAACAATGTGGATACGCAAGATCAGCATGGTAGCTTCGTCGTAGATGCCTCGTGCTTTCATATTGGCTTTTCCAATGTTTTGTGACTGTTGATGAGTCCCCAGAAGGCAGAAGGTGGTGATGATTTGATTACAGGTTGTTAGTTGTTGCCTAAATGTGTAGTTTTAATTTATGACTTTGTTGAATGGTGTTTGTGTAGAGAGCTATTGGCTGTTGCATATGTAATGTGTGAGCTTTCAATTTTCACGTGTATGAAAAGAATGAGTTGAACTATTTCATAGGTTATATGTTTGGGAATTAATGAAAAATAAATGTTATGGTGTCGAAAATTTTAAAATTTGTTCGTTTTACACTTGTTTTATTAAGAACTATGATTTTTTTTTAATTTAAACAAAAAAGAATTGATGTACAAATTCTAAAATTCTAAAATTTAAAATTTCTATATTTAATATTTTTTAAGTATTAATAAATTATATATTTTTTAAATATATAATTTAAATTAATCGTTAAAAAAATTAATGCAGCACAGTGCAACACTAAATATAATATAACTATAAATTAATATAGTACAGTGTACCAAACACACTTGTATAATCAACCACCTCTTACTTTAGTACTAACCAAATTTTTACCTCTTTATAATGGTGCAGCGTGGGAGTTGAGATATTTTTAGATTAAGTTCAACTATAACATATCAAGATAGCCAATAATAGAATAGGTTTCAATCAGCGCTGCAGTTAAAAATATATTTTAGAGGAGCAACTTAATAATAAATTCAACATAAAAGGTCGCAACTTCAACTTATGAGAAAATTTCAATTAAGTTTTAAAAAGCAAATGCTTAAAAAATGGATGCAACGCAATTTAAGGAATTTTTTCTTTAATCAAGTTGAGGCAGCGAACTTCATATCCATGATAGTTTTATAATGTATCATGTAATACAATGGACTAAATAAATTTGAGTTAGTTTATTTTAATTTTTTTTTATCGAAAAATTGATCAATTAATCTCAAGCACTTTAATGGTGAGTGAATTAAGATAATTAAATAGACCTTTATTTAAAATTGATTGGTAGTTAACTAAATTTAACAGCAAAAAGAAACCCGACCACTTTGGACCAAAATCCCATCGACACCGATTTATAAAAGTTAAAAAAATATAGAAAAAATAAAAATAAATTTTATATTTCATTTTCATATTTTCCATTGAAGATGAAATGAGAGAGTTTAATCAAGCTATGGATGCCACGACGCTGTTTTTCGCTACCCTGTTTGCCAATAACGGTTAGTTGCGGGATCTTAAATTTTACGCACCAAGCTTCAACGACTACTTTTCATGAATAAGTTTAATTATGATGCAACAAAATAACTAATTTCATAAACACTAAATTCAAATTAGAGATATTGTCCAATGACTTTCCCACGCACGCATCAACCGACTATACATATGTATTGGGGAAATTTACAAAAATGACCCTAAAACTTTGGTAATTTTTGAATTTAACCAAACCAATTTTTTCCTATCATTATTAGGCAAAAAATAATTGTTTGCCCTAAACTACCCTCTACATTTCCACACTCTAAACTCTCTCTAGCCATATTACAAATTTGTGGTGTTGAACGACGACCAGGGACGGTGACAACAATGACGGAGACAACGATAGTGAAGTAAAAATTGAAAGAATCCGAGAAATTGAACTGCAAAACGAATACAAGAAGTTGAAAAGAGTCCAAACCCTAGGTGAGCAAACTTCAACATTTAATAATGATTTGAGTGCATTTGATTGTGATTTTAGATGATTATAGGTTGTTGGACTGATATAATGAAAAAAATATGTAGTTGAAATGATGAGTTATAAATATCGCATATTAGGTGTTTGATAAAATTCCTCTAAGATAGTTTATATATAATTTTTTATTAGTTGAGTTGTGTCCATTCTTTGACATATACCAAGTGCGATGACGTGAATATTTGGCAATGGGTTAGGGTAATGAGTGTGTAGAACCTAGCGAGGGAGCATCATGCGCGGGTGAGATGCACGCGACAAGCGCGTTGCGCGTGTGTCACGCACTGCGCTCACGCGACATGCGCATCTCTTGCACACAGGCACCTATCATACGCATCTCGCGAGCGTGGGCGAGCGCCTATTGCACACATCACACGTCTACGACATGCGCATCTCGTGCGCAAGCCTATCACATGCATCGTGCGCGCGGGGTCAAGCCCTTGTCGCCTTCATTGCGCGTGACCGGTGCATGCTAGCGCATGCGCTCTCTTGGTGCAACCATGACACCTTTTGGGGCATGTCGCACCAAGAGGTACTGCCTTTTGGTGCGACAGGCACCCCGTCGCACCAAGAGGCAGCTTGTCACTTGGTGCGACCACAACACCTTTTGGTGCTTGTCGCACCAAAAGGCACTGCCTTTTAATGCGACAGGCACCCTATCGCACCAGGAGGCTATTATTTGTCTCTTGGTGCGACAGTCACCATGTCGTTGAAATACAAGTATGCAACCCAAGAGGGGGGGTGAATTGAGATTTTAAAAATTATGCAATACAATTTGCTCAACAATTTAATCTATTGCCTTAATCAAATTGAAAACAATAAATTCAATCATGCACAATATTAAAAGAGTAAGGGAAGAGAAAACAAACACAATGATTTTTACGTGGTTCAGCAATCCCCGCCTACGTCCACGCCTCCAAGCTCACCGGGCTTGAGGATTTCACTAAGCTAGCCTCCCAAGGCTTCAAACGCTTACAATTGACTTCCAAGGTGTCAATGGACCTTTACAACAAGAGATTATCCCCAATCTCTTAATCCCAAGTGTATCCCAACACTTACAATCACTCAAAGTAAAAGATTACAAATTGTTTTTCTTTCACACAATATTTAAGATTATAAATCAATGCCCAATGTGTGAATAGATGAAGAGAGAATGTGTTTAAAGCTCTATGAAGATTGTATTCTCGAATATAAGCTCAATGGTTGTGTTGTGATCAACCTTTGTTTGGATTTGAATGAGCTTATTTATAGTTGCAGCTAAAAACTAGCCGTTATAGACTGTCTGCACACTGTCGGATCGCCGTTAGCTAGATATCGGATCGCCGTTTGACTGGTCAATATGACCGTTGGGGCTGATTTTCAAAATATCGGATCGCCGTTATCTAGATGTCGGATCGCCGTTAGTGTCCAGAGACTAATCTTCAATTCTCTTCGAAGTCGGCGAGCCGTTAGCAAGAATTCGGATCGCCGTTAGTGTCCAGAGACTAATCTTCAATTCTCTTCGAAGTCGGCGAGCCGTTAGCAAGAATTCGGATCGCCGTTAGTGTCCAGAGGCTGATCTTTAATTCTGCTCGATATCGGCGAGCCGTTAACCAAACATATCGGTGTGCCGTTTACGTCCAGAGACTGATCTCCATTTCTGCTTGAAATCGGCGAGCCGTTTATTGCAAATGTCGGTTCGCCGTTTTCCATAAAAACTACTGTAGTGAGTTATTTTTGCAAGAAAACTGTTTTGACTCCAAATCTTTACTATTCATTATGAGGCTTGTTTAAAGATAGAGAAAGTCATGTTGAACACTTAAAAGATTAACTAACACTTAATAATGTTTGTTATCATCAAAATCAATGAAGAATTATTTAGGTTAACAATCTCCCCCTTTTTGATGATGACAAACTTTTCAAAAACAATACTAGTGTAATTTTGCTCCCCCTAAATATGTGCTCCCCCTAAGTGAAATTTTGAAAGATTTGTTAACTCCTTAAAAAAAAACATTTAACAGTTAATCTCAAAACTTTAAAAACAAGACAGATAGATTAAAAAAATATTGACAATACTATTTTACCAAAAAAGTTATGCCAATTACCAATTACCAAAAACAGTTATGCCAATTACCAAGAACAAAAACAGTTATGCCAATTACCAATAAACTCATTTCTCTCCCCCTTCATCATAAAAAAGAAGGAGGCGCGATAAAAGACTTATGGTTTAAAAAAAATTTGGCAGAATCTCCCCTAAAATGTGAGAATATCCTCAATAATACATAGAGTCAAAGCGAAAAGCACTTCCATATAAGTATACCACCATATCAACCAACCGCCATACCAACAGATTCATACTTCCAGAATGAGCAAGGTAATTAATATAATACTAAAAACAACCCAAACATGAATTATCATCATTAATTTATCAAAAACATAAGCACAAAAACACAAAACACAAAACACAAAACACATAAACACAAAACACATAATATTATACACATGCAGCAAATGAAATGAGAAAATGTCTGTGCGAAAGACATAGGTGCAGAGAAATCTAAGATGGAGGCTGTGAAAACGAGCTGCCGGGGTCATATCCAAAGTAGCCGAGAATGCGACGCTGGCCCGCAATGAGCTCCATCTGCTGATCTGAAATTTGCTCCCGAAAGGTTGCAAAGTCAGATCGAAGCTGCTGCTGCTGCTAGGACAAGGCATCCACTCGGTCGAGAAGCTGCTGGAAGCGGTCCTCAGGAATAGCTGATGCCGCAGGAGGTACGGCAGTCTCGGTAGGCTCGTCATCCTGAGGTGCATCTGCTGCTGGTGCTGCTGGTGAAGCAGGAGCTGCTGGTGCTGCCGCTCGGCGAGGAACACGCGGTCTAGCCCCAAGACGGAAATCAGGCAGCTCATCCTCGGAGTAGGCATCATTCAGCATGCGATCATCCTCGGGTGCAATCAGTGTGGCTTCGTTTTTGGAGGACGAGGTCTTTTCCCATTTCCCACGCTTCTTAAAGAATCCGATGGCAGAAATAATATCTCGTCCGAGCTTACGAGTCTCGAGAAAAACAGGCTCGACGATAGGAACATGAAAGTGGTTTAGGATCCTAGTGATGATGCTGCCATAAGGAAGGGATCGGTTGGAGACTTTAGGGGTGGACAACATATGGCACAAAATAGTGTAGGATAGGCTCACATGGCGTCGACGAATAAGAGAATCTAATAGACCAATATCAAGCCTAGTGACCTCATCAGTGTGACCCTGTCTAGGAGTGACCATGTGTTGAAGAATAATGTGAAGTATTCGAATCTGAAAAGGGAGGAGTTGAGACCTAAAGGACAAAGAACAGATGTCATCGGAAAGATCCCGACGACGACAAATGTTCCGTACACCATCCACATGACGGAAACTACTAAAAGATAATTCTTTCCTAGTGGTGTACAGATCTAATCCTCCATAAGCGATTCCTAGAATACTACATAAAACAGGTTCATCAAGTTCAATGCGAATTCCTCCGACAAAAGTATGAAGCTCTTTACGACCAGTAGAGGAGAAATCTATGTTAGAATAAAAAACACAAACAAGATTTTCATAAATAGGTTCGTCAATGCTAAGAGCTTGCTTCCAATGACTAAGCATTTGAGTAATTGAGTGACCACAAACAGAAATATCCGAGAACTCCGAAATGTTAAGAGAAAAAGAGGGAGTTACGGGTTTACCCATGAACTTCTCACGAAAACGCTGAGAAGAGATAGCATCGGAAAAATGAAGACTCTCGAAGTCTTGAGGAGGAGACCTGGGTGGACTTGAACGGCGTTGAGCAGTGTGCTTGGTTCGAGCACGCCTTTGTGGTCGTTCCGCCATGGATATGTTAAAACAAATTTGTGGAAATGAAGTTTGAAAGATGAGATAGTGATTGTAGGTGAAAATGTGATTGAAAAAGAAAGAGATTTGGGTTAATTTAAGCAAGGAAGGCTCGGCTGGTTCTAGGGTTTCAAAAAGGGATTATTCAATTTTAGATGAAAGAGAAGGATTTGAATCGGTTAAAAAGGTTCTAGAGAAGATAAGATGGTTTGTAATGCTTCAATTTGATGAAAAATAACAAGAAAAATGATGGATTTGAGAGTAGAGAACTGGTGCAGTCGCAGGCTGAAGAGAGAGAAAGAGAGAAGGGGAAGCCGAAATGAGGAGGAAGACAAAGGACTATTCAAGTAACGCGTGATAACGGCGAGCCGTTATAAAGAAAACGGCGAGCCGATAGAGTCCAGAGAGCACTCAAAACAAATTAAAGAAAACGGTGAGCCGTTTATATCAATAACGGCAAGCCGATAGGATCCAGGGTGTCCACACAAAAAAAAATTGTATCAGGACGGCGAGCCGATAGACAGTTATCGGCGAACCGATAGCTTCCAGAAAGCGTTCCATTGTTTCTGCCCAAAACGGTTAGCCGTTTATTGAAATAACGGCAATCCGTTTTCTACAACTTATGATTTCGCACATGTATTTTGATATTTGGCTACTTATTAATACATTCCAAGATCATTTTATTTGATCCAAAATGATTTGAGTGCCAGTTCAATGCATGATTCATGAACATATATATATGTATTGCAACACATAATTCATACATTTTCAAATATACATACACATTACATGTATATTACGATTGTGCATTCCATAGAAATTAAAGCATCAAGTCATAGATCAATCAATAATAATAGACTTAATAGCATGAATGAAGATGTTAATGTGAAAATTTTATCATCCCAAGTTCATGCCGAATTTTGGAGAATTGTTCTTCACAAAGAGGTTTTGTAAAAATATCGGCAAGTTGTTTTTCCGTAGAAATAAACTCTAATGCAATGTCTCTCTTTTGAACATGATCTCTCAAGATGTGATGTCTTATTTCTATATGCTTGGTTCGAGAGTGTTGAATGGGATTCTTTGAAAGATTTATAGCACTAGTATTATCATATTTAATAGGAATTTGTTCATGATTAATGCCATAATCTCTAAGTGTTTGTTTCATCCAAAGTGCTTGTGCACAACAACTTCCGGCAGCTATATATTCAGCCTCGGTAGTTGAAAGTACGACAGAATTTTGTTTCTTGCTAAACCATGAAACAAGAGAGTGTCTTAAAATATAGCAAGTACCACTAGTGCTCTTCCTATCCACTTTATAACCGGCAAAGTCCACATCCGAAAAACATGTTAAATCTATATGAGTTCCCTTAGGATACCAAAGGCCAATATCTATGGTTCCACTCAGATAACGGAAAATTCTTTTAACAGCAAGCAAATGAGATTCCTTGGGACAAGATTGAAATCTTGCACACAAACATACACTAAACATGATATCGGGTCTACTTGCAGTCAAATAAAGTAGGGATCCAATCATACCTCGATACATTTTGATATCCACTTCTTTGCCTTTTTCATCTTTGTCCAGCTTGGTTGTTGTGCTCATTGGTGTATTTTTGGTCTTCGAGTCATCAATGCCGAATCGTTTGAGTAGATCTTTTACGTACTTGGCTTGATTTATGAAGATTCCTTCCTCGTTTTGTTTGATTTGAAGTCCAAGAAAGTATTTCAACTCTCCCATCATACTCATCTCAAATTCATTGCTCATACACGATGAAAATTCTCTACACAACAACTCATTAGTAGAACCAAAAATGATATCATCAACATATATTTGAACAATAAGTATGTCTTGGTTCTTGTGCTTAACAAATAGAGTAGTATCCGCTTTGCCCATTGAAAAGTTATTTTCCAACAGAAAATTCTTAAGTCTATCATACCATGCCCTAGGTGCTTGTTTTAAACCATACAAGGCTTTAAGCAACTTATAAACATGATTTGGAAATTTTTCATTTTCAAAACCTGGGGGTTGTTCTAAGCGCGCATACGGTGATTCTCCGCTAGACGCTCGTACACAGTGAGCAAGTTTCACATGCTCCAGTTATGTTCTTTTGGTTTCCAAACTGATATTAGTATAATATATATTCATCTCCTTGAATCTACAGGCCCCGGATGACTATGGTCCGAACACTGTTGTTGGCTATGGTTCGAACATTAATGTTGGTAATGATGATGATCACACCACCATGTCATTGTACAGTCTCTATGGGGAAATAATTGGTGACAATGTACAGATCTTCATGGAGGCCCCTCCTGGCGTAAGTAAGTTTGGACGTCCGTATAGACCATCGTATGTCTTTAGCAGTCCTTACTTGATTCCTCATTTCAAGAGAGTTAAAATTGTCAAGCCTCTACGCACACTCAAAATAGCGGACTGTGAGATTGATGAAAGAATGAGCGTAGATATAAATCCGCTTAAGGGCCTAGACGATTCAAGACTATATGAGAAGTTTGATTAGTGGTTTACTGGCATAATCACCGTAGATCGCCTGGTCCAACAGTCCCAAAATTTTTTTGAAATACTCTTGGCCAATACTTCAATGGGGTGGCTTGGTGATGAGGTAAGTGTTCTTAATGGTCAAAACATTAAACTATTGTTTATCTTTCTTCTAGCAAAAATTATGCTCTATATTGACTTGTTTTTATCCCTCCACAGCATATTCATGCGTTTTTCTACTTGATCAGTGAAAAGTAACGACAGTTTCCAAATGCATTACCTCAACACATCACACATACGGATACATATTTTTGGGTAATGAGTTTACGAACCTAATAATCATTGACTATAATTTCGATGCTTATAATATCTCAAAGTCTTCTTAATTTCTTAATCATTGTGCAATAGGTGTTCCTAAAGCAATTATGGAACAATGGTAATTGTGATGTCCATTCATTACAATATGGCAACAACTTGAACAACTATATGGGTGGGCAGGAAGACATCACGTTGAAACAATTTATGGACATCGATGTGGTTCGTATTGTCACTCAATCTTGTGGACTATATTTTTTAACCGATTTTAGATGTATAAAATATGATAAATTTATATTTTTTGTATATAGATATTTATCCTTGTGAATCTGAGCAGCAATCATTAAGAACTAGCCCGAGCGAACCTTCGCGCAAAGAGGGTACGAATTTACGACTTGTTGGTTATCTTTCATGACGCCAAAACATATTTACGTCAATTCAAGCCACTTAAAATCATATTCCCTCAATGGCTTCAAAATGTTGGATTTTACAACATCCGACTTGAGCTGCAGAGTGTTAACTCTTGGAAAGTAAAAATCATTAAATATATGCCCCAACAAGAGCTTGAAAGTGGTGATTGCGGCATTTTTATGTTGATGTTTATAATGTATTTGATGTTCGGGCTCAAACGTGATTTTGATGGTCACCATGGGCAATACTTCGGGAAGAAAAATTGATATATTTAATGGCGATATTGGTTTGTAAACCATTATAATGTGTTGAGTCTTGATGTATGGATGTAGAATATTCTAATGGATGTAAATTTTTGTTATATTGATATGTTTAGTCATAAGTAATTGTTGATCTATTTTACTAGTTAATATGCAATTGTACATAAAATAAAATAACTTAATATATATCATTGTTAAATGCACCAAAATAAGAGGTCCATAATTAGTTAGAATGATGGAATTAGTTTAAATTCGACGCAATGAGATTTTGACATCTTTTGTGGTTATGACCTGGTTCATTGCACTGCCCGCATCTCACAGTCCTTCAGTTTACATTCTCACCGATAGAAAGTATTTTGAGCTCTAGACGACGACTAGGTGGTGGTACTTCGATCGGTGGGTTAACTTTTATTTCTTAAATTTTTGCTAGAATGTCCCAATCTGTCATATCGCCAACCGGCTCTATTGGTTGGCGATATGATAGATTGGTTATGACCAATGATTCTTTAGAGTAATAATTAGAGTAAAGACTTATGTAATTCACACCAATGGTTAGACAATCAACAATTGCATGCGCACATACAAGCTGATCGAGTTGGAATACTCTACAAGAGTAAGTTCAGTCATGAATGTCAATTATCATTTCCTTTATACCACCATCCTAAACATGGAATCGATGCTAAGACACTAGATGAACGGTCATTCTTTCAGACAAAATTCTCATTTCGCCCATTATCTCATCTGCCCACGTTGTTAGACGAGTGCACATCGATTCGACCACAATTTTCCTATCATAAAATCATTGCTGCAATATTTTTCTAAAGTGGTCAACAAGATGAGTAATAAAAAATTTTTGCAGTTCCTTTATGAAAAAATTCACGCTTTCCGCAATATTGGTGGTAAATATAATGTACCTCCTACATTCAAATTTAGTTTTTGCCCAATTACACATACCCACATTATTCTCTAAGTAATCAGCAGTGCCCGAATGAAGCATCCACAATCCTTAAAGTTGCTTTTTAAATTTTTCGTGTCCATATGTTTTTACTGCATTAATAAAGGCTGGCTCAAATTGATCCCAAAGAGTTTTGAACATCCTGAATTTTAACTTAATGTTATCTTTGACATGCTTTCAAAACGGCTCTTTTGATGACAGTGCATCGATCAGAGATAATTACTAATTCTAGCATATCGTCAATCCCTCCGTGTAACTTCGTAATAAATCATTCCCAAGCATCATTATTTTATGAATCTATTACCCCAATAGCTAGTGGATACAGTTGATTATTATCATCCAGACATGTTGCTATGAATATGCTTCCACAATATAGCCTATTTAGATAATTGACATCTACAGCGATCACATGCCTGAAGTATTGCATGAAACCCTTAATGGAAGATCCAAGCACTACAAAGTAATTAAGAAATTATCGTTTCCATCCCACTCGAGGTGTGTGACTGTACCCTCATTCGTTTTGGTTAAAACGTGAGAGTATTGAGGAAGTAAGTTGTATGACCCTGCAAGGTTCCTTCATATTATTTCAAGACCAACTTCTTTATCTTGATATATTTGCTGATATGTTAACTGGACACCGTATTCTTACTGCATGTCTGATCTAATGTCATTCAGAGTATATATTCATTTATCCTAAATAAATTTATTCGCGATAAAATGACCAACAGTCTGATTCCTTACTTGATGGAGACTACTAGACAATACTCCATTAGAGCACGTGTGTACATTGTTAACTATTCTCACTACCCAAAGAACATTATGCTCATTCGAACCTTTCGTTGCGCGAATACACCATTTACATGATTCCGAAGAACAGTGGGCCTCAAAGTTTGTCGTTGTGAACCGTGTAATCTTAAAATCAAATTTATCTCATAAGGTCATTTTGCACATTTCTAGTATTAACTCATTCTTCTCAACGAACAACTTACTGACACCAATATTAGCAAAATTACAACTTCTAACTATGTCTGGAATAGCCAAGTTTGAAAACAAAACTGGGGTAAAACTCACGAGGGGATCAACTGTTGTCCTCCTCCTCGAATGAGCCATAAAAGGAATAGGTTGGTTGTCTCTATTATTAATAGGAATGTCATATTAATGCTCATTCTCATCATTAATAGGAATATCATAATGATCAATGCTCATATCATCAACTTTATTATTGGAGTTCATGCCTTGCGTACTATTGAAAGGTTCCAAACAAGCATTATGAGCTTTTGTGTTGTTGGTGCCATCAGCATGACCATCATCAGTGCGGAAATCATTGTCACGGAATGGAGAGTAATGTTGCCCTAACGATATCCCTAATGGTAACACATCTTTTTCAACATTTGCTAATGTAATGTCGTTCTCATTAATAGTGTCATTATTTTCATATGGTGGAGAGTAACGTTGCTATAATAACATTTGTTGTGGTAACACATCTTCCTCAATATCGGGGACAGAGTTGTTGTGCAAATTTTAATGTACTCTCAAGCGCACAAATCTATTGTAGTATAGATCAATGGTGATGAGTGTCGATCCCACGAGGAGGTGGATTTTAATTGTGTATAGAATTAATTTTACAAATGGGTGATTGGATTTGTAGTGGAAATGATTTAGAATATGCTAAAACTTAAATTAAAATGGCGAGGGTAAATTCTAAAATTGGAATTGAAATGGCAAGAATAAATTGAAGAGAATTCTATTGAAATGACGTACTTGGGTATCTGGATCCGTATCAACATGCATCATGAGCTAAATAATCCGTATTAATGCCAATTAAATCATGAGGGGGGAATCCACACCTCATGAACCACGCTCTAATCAATATGGTGCTAAGGGCTTATCGTGCCAAATAATAATAATCTTGTACTAGAGGGCCGGTAAAACTAAGGCGGTACTAGACAAGATTAATATTATTTGTCGACGAGAAGTCAAAACATCCACAAAAAGTAGAGGGGAAGAGAAAATAAATTTACCAAATAAAGCTCATGACACGGTTTGACCCGGGTTGAACAGTAACGCGGTTTGGTTGAAAATACTCCTGTGTGATGCATGTACCGTACGCGAGATCTTTTTGTCCACTGATATGCTGCCACGTCACCATCAACAGTAAATAAGAATTTTAGTCCAACAGGATCGTGACACCTCATCAGTCAATGCCACATCATCGGTCAATGCCACATCATCGGTCAATGCCACATCATCGATCCGTCTATGTGAACAGTGTCGTGAACAGTAACGTAAACAGTATCGTACACGTGAATAGTACCGTACATGTGAATAATGTCATTTTTTCTTTTATACCCCTCCTAAGGTTTTCGACCGTCCTAAGTTCAAAAGTGATGTCCGTTTTGCCGTCTGATCTCTCGTTTATTGTGAAATGACTATGATGCTCCTAAAATACATAAAATACTTAATTAAAATAAAACACACGGAATTAAATCAAAATACATAAAAGTAAGGATGTTAGTAAAACTTGTAGTGTAAAATGACGATTTTCTCTTTTATAAATATGCATTTTCTAACACTCAACACACCCTCCAACCAGTTTATTGCTAGTCCCTATCAAATAAAGCGAAAACAAAATTCAAATTCACTTTTTTTTTTAGAAACACTTGTGTTTATTCAATCAGATTAATGATAGCAATCAAATAAAAGTATAAGCATTATCTCCAGTCTAAAGCAACATCACACCCACATCAACCATCTACATGAATCAGCCCAGTAGACTTTGTTATACCTACTTTTAAGAATGACATGTCAAACCCAAAATCTCACTGGAAGTAGTGACACTCTCACAAAGAAATTAAACCCAATAAAAATAGTCACTCCAATGAATGATACTTGAGAGAGAAAATAATAAAGAAATGATATCACATGCTCTCACCAAGATGAAAGAAATATGCCCTCAGCTTAGAAATAATACGATCTCAAATCAAACAAAAATGCTAGTCAACCCAAGTTTTTTTTTTTATTATGCACCACTACATCTTTTTAACCCATATAACTAGCTTCTATTTCATACTATAGTTCCCTAAAATTAAGAAGGACTTTTATTAGTACGTAACGTAGGATAGGAACATGGCTAACAAATAAGGGAAATAAGGAAAACAAAGTGTATGTTTGAGAAAAATGCAGAGATTTTTTTTTTAAGTTGCAAGGTGGATTTCACCTTTTATTGTTATTATTTTATTTTATTTTATTTTCTCTTTTTTTTTTTGAAACAACAAATTTTTTTTTCTTTTATTTGGCATAGCTTCACTGAACAAAATAATTATTTACATTTTTCTCAAACATAAATAGGTGATGGAATTTATAAGATATCGGGTAATACTCCAAATCGGAGTGGGTAAAGATGATAAGTTTAACAAATAAAAGTTTTTTTTTTAAAGGCTCAAAATGGTTAACTATGGATATTTAATAAAAGGGATGGCTAGAAAGGCTCAAACGGATCAAAGATGGTCTTTCCATCGTCTTTTAGGGTTCTAAATAATCATCTATATCTACTAGTTAGATGGGCCTCCAAATGTAGCAACACACATTTTTTCTTTTTTTTTTTACAATTTTTTTAAAGGGTTAACCCAAAAGAAATTTAGAGATCGTGTGTAAAATAATAAACTGCTAAGTTGTATAAAGAATGGGCAAAAGGGTTATTCTCCAAGAAAAATAATAGGCTCAAAAACTCACTTAGTACTTATTATTACATGTTCATTCCTTCAAGTAACTCACATTTATCTCCGACATCAACATGTAGAGTAGCAAACATAGTGTAATATCACTTAAGACCAAAGATAATACAAATACTAAAATTTGAAATTAATCATGTCATCCAATGTTAAAACAAATCACACAATTTTTTTTTTTAAACAACATTCTACCCCCCAACCTATTTTAAGCATGAAAGGAAAATATGCATGCAGAAATTTGAAAATGATGCAGAAAAACTAATTAGAAAAAGTACACTTAAAATGATAGAAAAAGAATTTTTTTTTTACTTAGAAGATGCGTTTCTAGAGGCACTACACTCCATATTCAGCCATTTTCGACTCAAAAGTTGGAAAATGTATATTTATAGAGGAGAAATTAAAAAGAAGAAGAAAAATGAACATAAAAACTTAATAAAGAAAAAATGTCTGAATTTTTTTTTTTCAAACGATGAAAATGTGTTTCTAGAGTCACTACACTCCATATTCAGCCATCTTCAACACAAAACGTTAGTAACAATTAGTTTCTACAACAAAAAATTAGTAAAAAGTTAACCAAGATTCCACAATTGTCGACTATTCCCTCCCCCCAACCAGAGCGAAATATTGTCCTCAATTTTTTAAAGGAAAGAAGTAGAGTTTAGAAGACATCACTTGGGTGGTGCAACACAGAAGAAAATATTTACAGGCGGAGAGTTAAATCTAATTTGTACTTCTTACTGCTGCTACTGTTACCATCATTATTTGGACGCTCCAACACAAGGGTCCGGGGGTCTGGCTCCGGTCTATAAGCTTGTAACAGATCAAGTAGCTCATTAGTAGTGTGAGCACAAATAAAGAGTTTTTTCGCATTAGAGGGAATGAAATATTTTTTTATTGCATGGTTAAGAAATGCGATAAAGCCATCATAAAAGTTATTGACATTTAACAAACCGATGGGTTTCTGGTGGATGTGCAGATGGGCCCAAGATGCTAGTGTGATAAGTGCCTCTAGTGTTGCAAGAGCTCCTGGAAGGAAAATAAAAGCATCAGCATGATTAGGGATGGCAAAATCCTCCACGGGTTTGGGGCTCCATGGAGCCCCACCCCAAATGCGGAAATTTTTTAATAATTTTTGGGGAATGGGGTGGGGAGTGGGAGAAAAGTAATCCCCAAATTGTTAATGGGGTGGGGTTTGGTATTGCACTCCCCACCCCTATCCCCATTATATATAAATATGTTTAATTCTTATTTAATAATTTTTATTTTATCAACTATAATGTCAATTAATAATTTTTTTAATTTTTATGTAATATAAATAGAAGATGAATAAAAAAAAACCCTACAATATTTTTCAACTTTAAAATATGATTATATTTTTTTTTCTCTTTTAAGATGCTGCTCTCTTTAAATATTTTTCACTTTTAATATCATTTTAAGATATTTTTTCAAATTTTTAGAAATTTTGTAAAAAAATTTAAATACTTTATAATATGGTGATGATTTTATTTTAAGTTTATAATTTTTAATTTACTAAAATCATATTTTTATATATACTATAAAATAAGTAAATGGAGAATGGGGTGGGGATGGGGGAATCATTCCCCACGTGGGGATTCCCCATCCCCAACCCACTAAATTTATTGGGGAATGGGGTGGGGAATGGAGGCAAAAATTTTTAATGGGGTGGGGAATGGGGTAGGCATCCCCACCCCCAACCCGCCCCATTGCCATCCCTAAGTATGATTAAGCATTTCAGTTATTCTTTCTTCCATACCTGAGACGACTAACTCTTCTCCAGTTGAGGAGTCAGACGAACTACCCAATGGTTTTAGGGCTCTTGGGATGATGCCTAACACTTGACTTTCTCTGATAAAAGCAGCTTCTGAGACCATTTTTGATAACCCTCGGTTACCTCCTCCATACACCAAATGTAATTTTCTCGCTGCTATGCCTCAACCAAGATCTATGACTGCCTCCACGAACTCTTTATGTTTGCCATAGGTAAATCCAGAAAGCAAACAAATGTTCTTGAATTATCTATTGGGAGTAGCTGCCATTGTGATACTTCTCAAAAACAATTTGTGAGTGCTTGACAAAAAAAATCACATTTAAGAGTCTTGGTGACAGTGGGTCACAGTTGTGTAAGAGGTAACATGTCAGTGTCAAATAACGGGTAAAGCACGTGGCTCGCGAGTCAAAAAGGAAACAGTAAAAAGAAAAAAGCAAACAGTAATAAGGAAAAAACAAACAGTAATAAAATTATTAAAGACAATAATGCAAACAATAAAACAATAGTGAAATAAAATAACAGTAAAGTAAAATGATATTTACAGGTAGTTGCGACTGTGGCTCACATCTTCCTCTGGTTTTACGTCCAGAAACGGCTTGAACGCCCTATATGGGTCGAGGATAGGCTTCCTATCCAGTTTTCTTATAAACTAGCAAACATGATCGTTTATAGTCAGATTCCCGAGACTATATCATGCATGCTCTTTCTAGAATAATGACCATAATTGGAGAATCGCTCCTTGCACATATCCACTGGGATGCGTTTCAAGAGACAAAAGGATATCATCTAATGACTCCTTACTCAAGTCATCCCTAATGAATTGAATCTTATCTTTCATGTTATTAGACAACATTCCTAAAGAACATGGTTTTTTACCGCAACTCATTCTGGCACACTTATGACAAGCAACAGAAATTCTTCGAGCTCGTCGTTTTCTTGCATAATTTCCTTTACCACAACCAGGCATGTATGCAATAAATTTTGGAGGTAACTCACCTGCCAATCGTACTTTCGTCTCGATTAACCAACGGATGTCAGCAGGTATGTTATTCCTCATGAGCAATCGCATGCGTTCAGACCGAGCTTTATAGATCATAACGAGGGCATTCTGAGGAAGTGAAGGGAATCGCTTGTGAAGCTTCGCTAGAATCTCATTTTTGTCTATACTTTCGCCTCAGAATATCAGTTATTATGGGAAACTGAAGTAACCGACTTGATTGTCACGGAGTACCGTTATCTGCCACTTCACCGGGGTAACAAACTAAAGCACACAAACAGAAAAACAAATTAAAACACACAAAGAAAATTAAAATCATCCTCTTATTGAATTTACCTCAAGTTCCAACTGGATGTCGTAAACACTTCTCTCAATATCTCTAAGTTTGCTTGCTAGATTCTCAACATAAGCTACTAACTCTGGTGGTTGGAGAGCCCAAATGCGTTGTATTTTACAAAATTGAATCTGCCTTTTGAGATGAGTTTTAACACGTTCAAGTGGTTTAAGAATGTTTAGGAGGAACGGTCTAAATAAGGTACTCATGATTAAAAATGATAAGAGAAAACTTAATAGTTAAACAAACACCTTATGCAAAAATAATTTCAATTAGCAAGAGAATAATATAAAGAAAGAAAGAAAAATCAAATCAACGAAAAGAAAAAAAAATCAATTCAAATCTGGTGGGTCACTCAAATTTATTTCGGTGTCTTCTCCATGTGGTTGGTACTCTAGATATGGCTTTAATCTTTGACCATTAACTTTAAACGTAACACCGTTCTTTGGGTGCTTAATTTTAATTACCCCATGTGGAAAAACAGTATGAACAATAAATGGACCAGACCATCAAGAGCGTAACTTACCTGGGAATAGGTGCAAGCGAGAATTGAACAAAAGCACTTTCTGACCTGGAGTGAAAGATTTTCTCATAATTTGCTTGTCGTGGAAGACTTTCATCCGCTGCTTGTAAATCTTGGCATTTTCGTATGCATCATTGCGAATTTCTTCAAGTTCTGCCAGTTGTAATTTTCTTTCTGAGCTGGCTTGCTGCATGTCAAAGTTGAATTTCTTGATGGCCAAATACGCACGATGCTCGAGTTCCACAGGTAAGTGGCAAACTTTTCCATACACTAGCATGTAGGGTGACATTCCAATCGAGGTCTTGAAAGCCATTCTATATGCCCATAATGCATCATCAAGTCTTAATGACCAATCTTTTCTGTCTGGCCTCACCGTCTTTTCTAATATGTGCTTTATTTCTCGATTGGAGATCTCAACTTGGCCACTGGTTTGCGGATGATATGGGGTCGCCGCTTTGTTACAAAAGTGGGCACCACCATCACTGATTATTGCTCGAGGGAATCCAAAGCGTGAAACAATGTTGCTTTTCAAAAATCCTATCACCACCTTGTGATCATTGGTTCTACATGGAATTGCTTCTACCCATTTTGATACGTAATCAACAGCAACCAATATGTATTGATGGCCAAAAGAAGGGGGAAAGGGTCCCATGAAGTCGATACCCTATACATCAAAAATCTCAACCACTAAAATTGGATTTAATGGCATATGTTCCTTCGTGTAATGCTCCCCATTCGTTGACACCTACCATATGAAGAACAGAAAGTGTAAGTATCTCGAAATATATTTGGCCAATAAAAACCACATTGTAAAACTTTAGTCGCTGTTTTCTTAGCACTAAAATGGCCTCCACAAGTTTGTTCATGGCAGAATGAAAGGATATTCTGAATTTCATTTTCTGAGATACATCATCTAACAAGTTGATCTGCACAATACTTAAACAAATACGGGTCATCCAAAAGAAATTCTTTATTTCTGCAAAGAATTTAGCCTTTTCTTGCTTGGTCCAATGCTCTGGAAGTTTACCTGTAACAAGATAATTAACTATATCAGCATACCAAGATAATACTTCCACATTCATTAATTGTTCATCTGGAAATGACTCATTCAATGGTAATGGTTCAACAATTGTATCAAAATGAAGACGAGAGAGGTGGTCCGCCAAAACATTTTCTGTCCCTTTCTTATCTTTGAATTCCAAGTCAAATTCCTGCAAAAGTAACACCCAACGAATTAGTCTAACTTTTGCATTTTTCTTTGTGAGAAGATATTTAAAAGCAGCATGATCTGTGAATATAATTATTTTACAACCAATGAGATAAAATCGAAATTTTTCCAATGCAAACACTATTGCTAGCATTTATTTTTCAGTAGTTGAATAGTTCAATTGTGCATCATTCAATGTCATACTAGCATAGTAAATAACATGGGGAATTCGATCAACTCTTTGTCCTAATACTGCTCCTATTGCATAATCAGATGCATCACACATGAGCTCAAATGGTAAGCTCCAGTTTGGGGGCTGAATGATGGGTGATGATGTCAACAACTGCTTTAATTTTTCAAATGACACAAGATATGAATCATCAAAGACAAAAGGTACATCCTTAGCAAGTAAATTGCATAAGGGTCTAGAAACTTTGCTAAAATCTTTAATGAAACGTCTATAAAAACCAGCATGCCCAAGGAAAGATCTTACTTCTCTGACTGTTTTAGGTGAAGGAAGTTAGATATGAGTTCCACCGTGGCTTTGTCAATCTCAATACCTTGGCTCGAAATAATGTGACCGGGAACAATATCTTGTTTTACCATAAAATGACACTTCTCCCAATTTAAGACTAAGTTGTTCTCGATACATCTCTGCAGAACTAATGTTAGATGATGTAGACATTAATCAAACGAGTCACCAAAGACAGAAAAGTCATCCATAAAGACTTCAAGGAAACGTTCAACCATATCAGAAAAAATGCTCAACATGCATCGTTGAAATGTAGCAGGTGCATTACATAATCTAAATGGCATTCTCCTATATGAAAAAGTGCCAAAAGGGCAAGTGAAAGTGGTTTTCTCTTGATCTTTTAGTGTTATGGGAATCTGATTATATCCTAAGTAGCCATCTAGAAAGCAATAAAATTCATGGCCTGCTAATTTATCAAGCATTTGATCAATAAATGGTAAAGGAAAATGGTCTTTACGTGTGACAGAATTTAATTTTCTATAATCAATGCATACACGTCATCCTGTAGTTACTCTAGTTGGTATCAATTCATTATTAGCATTGGTAACTACTGTGACTCCTGACTTTTTAGGAACAACTTGTACAGGACTGACCCATGAACTATCAGAAATTGGGTAAATGATACATGCATCTAATAGCTTAAGGACTTCAGTTCTAACAACTTCTTTCATGTTAAGATTTAACCGCTGTTGCATTTCCCTAGTAGATTTAGCATTTTCATCAAGGTGAATGTAATGCATGCAGTCTACAGGGTTTATACCTTTTATGTCCACTATGGTCCATCCTAATGCTCCTTTGTACTCTTTTAAAACATCCAACAACTTACCTTTTTGTTCGTCGTTTAGGAATAATGAAATGATTACTGGTAGAGTACTTTCTTCCCCCAAAAATGCATATTCCAATATGTTGGGCAATGGTTTGACCTCGAGTTTCGGTGGTGACTCTGATGATGGAATCAGTTTCTTTTCTGATGGTGTTAGTTGTTTAACTCTTGACTTCCATTGATTAGTGTCCATGAATGGTGTTGAGTTAAGCAGAGCGTTGACTTCATCGACTGATCTGTCAATATCAAAATCCAAACCAAAGTGAGTTAAGCATGTTTGTAAAGGATCATCACTAAGGTTTTAAACAAAAGTGTCATCAACTAATGCTTCTATTAAATCTACATCAACAATTCCATCATCTGCATTGTAAGGTTGTTTGGCAATGTTGAAGATGTTTAGTTCCATAGTCATGTTGCCGAAAAACAACTGCATATTTCCAGTCCTGCATTGAATGTGAGCATCCGCAGTTGCCAAGAAAGGTCGGCCTAGAATAATGGGGATGTGCTTTCTTGAATCCTGTATTGGTTGAGTGTCAATTACAATGAAATCAACAAGAAAATAAAACTTGTCTACCTGGATAAGCACGTCCTCTACAATACCACGAGGTATTTTCGTGGACCGATTTACGAGTTGTAACACCACTGGAGTTGGGTGTAATTCTCTCAGTCCAAATTTCAAAAATACTGAATAAGGTAACAAATTTACACTAGCTCCTAAATCCAACAAAGCATTTTCAATTGTGTGGTTCCCTATACTACATGAGATAGTAGGGGAGCCTGGGTCTTTGCATTTTAAAGAAATTTTATATTGGAGTATATAACTAATATTTTCTCTTAAAAATACTTTCTTTTGAACATGCATATTTATCTTTTTAGTACAAAGGTTTTTAAGAAACTTGGCATAAGATGGAACTTGTTTTATAGCATCAAGCAAATGGATGTTAATACTTACCTGTTTGAAGATTTCAAGAATCTCACCTGTAGATTTTCCCTTCTTACCTTTAGCTAACCTCTGGGGGAATGGAGGTTTGGGAACGTATTCTCGTGGGTTGGTTTCTTCTTTCTCCTCCGGTGATGAGTTCTCAACATTCACAGGTACAATTTGATTTTCTTTTGTCACCGGCATCTCCACTTTATTGTCGACTTCTTTTTCTTTTCGTAAGGTCATAACTACTTTGACCTCTCCATGCTGTTGTGGTGAACTGGTACTTGCTTCATGTACTCCTTTAGGGTTAGACATTGGTTGACTTGGAAATTTACCTTTCTTAACAGTCATTGCCAAGGTCTGAACTGAAGAAGCAAGTTGTCCCACCATCTTCTCGAGACTTGAAACTTATTGGGCTTGTGAATTGAAGCCTGCTCTCAACTCATTTCGTAGTCTATCAATAGTGCGGTTCTGTTGCTCAATCGTGGAGTGAGTAACATTCTTGAAATTCTGGAATGTATTCTCCCATGGTCTAGGTTGAGAGTAGTTCTAGTTGTGATTATATGGTCTAAATGGGGGATGAGAGACTTAAGGAATTGGTGGAGCTGGAGCTGCTGGTCCATTATGTTGGAATCCTTAAGACCATGAAAAATTGGGGTAGTCTCTCCATCCAGGGTTATATGTGCTAAAGTATGGGTTGTAATTTGATGGTTTTCTCATTACACCTATGGCATTGGTTTGATCTGAGTATGAGTCATGGTCATGTAGTTCTGTTGATTTAGCAGTCGATAACGATACTATTTGTCGAGCAAGACAGTCAACCATCTCCTTGACTTCTTTGATTCCCGAAATTGACTCGCCAATATGAACTTCATTCACTCTCTTAATTCTTCTAGTATTCCTGAGTGATCAACTCCATTGTTGGAAATTATCCGCTTGTCGCTGGAAGAATTCTCAAATTTCTGATGCATTTTTTGACATTAGCTCTCCTCCACTTGTTGCCATTAACTATTCTTGCACATTCGGCAATAATCCCTCCAAAAAGTATTGGCATTAGTGCCATTTCTCGTACCCATGATGTGGACACTTTAAGAGTAGTCCATTGAATCGCTCCCATATTTCGAAAAATTACTCGTCTTCTCTCTAGGTAAACTCCGAGATTTCCCTGCAAATAACATAGGTTTTATGCACTGGGAAATATTTATTCAAAAATTTCGTTACCATTTGTTTCCATGATGAGATGCTATTAGCAGGCAATGTATTAAGCTATGAACGAGCTGTATCCTTTAAAGAAAATGGAAATAGTCTAAGTTTTACATCATCATCTGAAAAATTCTCATATTTAAATATTTGACAAATAGCATGAAAATCATTCAAATGATTATATGAGTCCTCATTTTCTAGGCCATAGAATATTGGGAGACAATTTAGCACACTACGTTTAAGTTCAAAACTCCTAACAGCTACATTTAGATATCTTATGCATGATGTGCTCAAATTAGCTAAAGGACTGAAGTAGTCCTTAAATGGCCTCTCCTGTGGTGCTTGTAAATCCATTTTATTTTTAACGTGTTTGTGTGTGCGAAGTGTTTTCTCAAGTTCAAGGTCTATAGGTTCAAAATTAGGTAATAATGACTTTCGACCATGCATGCAAAACAAATAAAATAAAAATAATGATGGGAACAAAATAAATAAAAATAAAGATGAGAACAAAACAAATAAAAATAAAGAAGAGGGATAAATTACGATACTAACCTTATTGCGCTATTACAACCTTACCATAAAAATACACAAAAACAAATACGTGAAATAAATTAACTAAAAATAAATTAATAAGATAAACCAAAAATTACAAAGAAAAAAAAATAACTTGAAAATTAAATTACAGAATTTTAAAGAAGAGAAAAAGAAAATAAATACTAACCTCTAAATGCAGATTCACTTTTTTTTCTTTTTTTTTAATAAAAAAATACAAGAAAACAAATAAAAGAAATTATTCACAAAAATTAATTCTATGAATTAAAATTACTTACCTCCCCGGCAACGACGCCAAAAACTTGTTGTGCAAATTTTAATATACTCGCAAGCGCACGAATCTATTGTAGTATAGATCAATGGTGACGAGTGTCGATCCCACGAGGAGGTGGATTTTAATTGTGTATAGAATTAATTTTGCAAATGGGTGATTGAATTTGTGGTGAAAATGATTTGGAATATGCTAAAACTTAAATTAAAATGGCGAGAATAAATTGAAGAGAATTCTATTGAAATGACGTACTTGGGTATCTGGATCCGTATCAACATGCATCATGAGCTAAATAATCCATATTAATGCCAATTAAATCATGAGGGGGGAATCCACACCTCATGAACCACCCTCTAATTAATATGGTACTAAGGGCTTATCGTGGCAAATAATAATAACCTTATACTAGAGGGCCGGTGAAACCAAGGCGGTATTAGACAAAATTAGTATTATTTGTCGACGAGAAGTCAAAACATCCACAAAAACTAGAGGGGAAGAGAAAATAAATTTACCAAATAAAGCTCATGACACATGTTGAGACTTCACTTTCAACCCAAGCTTGAAAGGAAATTAGCTACTCATAATTGAATTATGGGCAAAATGAGAATTTATTAAAATATGAAGAAAATACAAAATGGAGAAGGAATTACAGAAAATGGATCCCAAAAATGGATCCAGAGATATCAAATTAGGGGGGTAAGACCCCATTTTTATAGATACATGGAGTAAATCATGACCATCGGATTAAAAACAGTTTGGACGCTCAGGATTGCGCCACGTCATTAGTCAACAGTACGCGGTTTGACCACATGATGAACAGTAACACGGTTTGACCCGGGTTGAACAGTAACGGGATTTGATTGAAAATAATCCTGTGTGATGCATGTACCGTACGCGAGATTTTTCGTCCACTGATATGCTGCCACGTCACCATCAACAGTAAATAAGAATTTTAGTCCAACAGGATCGTGACACCTCATCAATCAATGCCACATCATCGGTCAATGCCACATCATCGATCCGTCTATATGAACAGTGTCGTGAACAGTAACGTAGACAGTATCGTACACGTGAATAGTACCGTACATGTGAATAGTATCATTTTTCCTTTTATGCCCCTCCTAAGGTTTTCGACCGTCCTGAGTTCAAAAGTGATGTCTGTTTTGCCGTCTGATCTCTCGTTTATTGTGAAATAATTATGATGCCCCTAAAATACATAAAATACTTAATTAAAATAAAACACACGGAATTAAATCAAAATACATAAAAGTAAGGGTGTTAGTAAAACTTGTAGTGTAAAATGAGGATTTTCTCCTTTATAAATATGCATTTTCTAACACTCAACAAAAGTCGTTTACTCTAAACGAAATTTCAATTTCTACAAGTGGTTCGGGATCTTGGGCCGAAACTCGAGTAGATATAGTGACAAATACAGGGATGCATCTATAATTGATCACATCAAAGGTCATGTGCAACACAACCTTAACCATTTCATCATGAAATATGTCCATAAGTAGTAAGCATGCACGATACATTGTGTTACTAGGCCTCAAAGTTGTCTTTATTGTCATAATATATTTGTTAGGATTTATTTGTAAAACTTTATACACTTTTGCCAAAAATTGATCAAATGTACAATCTTTTCTAGCTAAAAAAGTTGTATTCTTGGTATTCACGTACTCCATACAGCCATCTACTAACGTCTCCCATCAACCATGGTAATATAATTGAAGTATAACTGAATCTATTAAACCTAAAATTTATTAAAAAAACAAAAGAAATGAGATTACACGCTACAAAATATGGTAAAGTAAATATGCACCATATTTATATGGATGAAATGGAGATATACAATTTTGGATTTGATTTGTCTCGTCACAAGCTTTAAAACGATATATTATACATCTAAAACGGACACATGTAGCCCAAGTTATGACTTTTAGAAAATATCTAAAATTTTGTGAGATAAGCAGTGGGACAGGAGCCTGTCTCACATAGACACTGTGGGTTTATGTGTGACAGGCACTTGTCCTACTATCTGTCGCACATAATTTGGTAAGACAAACATGTACGAGTGGGACAAGTGCTTGTTTCACCAAATTATGTGCAACAAGCAGTGGGACAGGTGCATGTTGCACATAAACCCACTGTGTTTATATGCAGTGGGTTTGTGTGCGACAAACACCTGTCCCACTGCCTGTCTCACTTGTTTTGGACTTCGTTTTTTGCCCGACTTTTTAGTATTTTAGATTATTTATTTTGATTTCTCAACTCAAACTAAGTACTTTAACAAATCACATTATTTTATGAATGAAAAATAATAACATTTACAGCAAAGCCCACTTTAATTTCAAATTTAGTTGATAAAATCAATAGATTAAAGGTTTATATTGTGTAAGAGTATACACTAACCTTAAGAAGTACTTTAACAAATCACATTATTTTATGAATGAAAAATAATAACATTTACAGTAAAGCCCACTTTAATTTCGAATTTAGTTGATAAAATCAATAGATTAAAGGTTTATATTGTGTAAGAGTATACACTAACCTTAAGAAACTCTCCAATTGATGATTATATCTTCAATTATGCAAAGCTTGTTTGATGGAATTTGTTGGTTTATTGAGAGTGATGAAGGTTTGTTAAGTTGTTGAGGGTTGAGAGCATTTACTTGTGTTGGAATATCTCAAGTGGCATACTTTTGTAAATTTGTTGAAAGTGGTAAGGGTAATTTAGTCCAAAAATAAAGTGTTTGGCTAGTTATGATAAAAAAAATTAGGTGGGTTAAGTTAAAAAATTGCAAAAATTTTAAGGCTATTTTTATAAATTTCCCTATATAATTGCCCCAACATAACATACGCTACCTTATCGCAACACTACTTGATGAGCAAGTAACTAAAAGAGTTTCCAAATCCTACATTTTTTAGTTTTCAAATTTTTCTCTCACATTCATCAACCAAATCCTAGCCACCAAAAATCTTCTTAAATCCATATGATTCAAACTCAATTTCTAATTTCGTCGATCGCTTTTTGATTCCCAGAACACCAACACAATGCCTCCTCACGTCGGATTAAGATTTTAACCTGGATATAGATTTTATCCAACAGAACAGGAACTGTTGGAGTTCTATCTCCTTCACAAAATTATGCAAAACCCTAATCTCTGCCCTAATCCCTCATATGCCGGACTTAATTTGGGATTTGTACGGAGGAGATCAATTACTGGTGGACCAAACACTCTACTTCTTCACCCAGTTAAAGAAGGTGTCTCCTAAGGGTTCGAGGTTCAACAGAAAGATTGGCTTTAGTGCTTGGCAGGGTGAGGACAGAGCCAAGCATGTTCTCGATGTTGGCTTTAAAGATCAAATTCTAGGGTTCAAGAAAAGGTTTAGGTATGAAAGTCGTAAAAACTTGGAACAAAATGGAAGGTGGATTATGCATGAATTTACCATTAATCCAACCTTGTTGGGTGATCAATACTCGCATAGAGCACTCGATTTTGTTCTCTGCCGCGTCATAAAGAATCCGAACAAGCAGCAAGAGATTGTTGAAGAAGAGGCACTTTTGGCTCAACAAGATGATCCAATTGACTTGTCGTGCCTTGATAACATCTTGGAAATTGTGGAATCTTAAGTGGAGATTGATTCGTTACCTGACAAACTTGTTTTTGATGTGCAAGAGTTTTTGTCTGAACTCGATCAAATTGATGAACCTAGGGATGAATATGGTAGAAAACTGCAAGCTGTGGCATGGGAAGAGGAGATGGGGCCGCTGCTTGCAAAGTTTCTATTTAGGGTCAATCAAGTGCTTAATCAAGTAATGTAATGCAAGTAATGCACTAGAGGGGAGTGGGAAATTTTGATCTCACTTTTGCTCTCGCTGCTTTGTCATCTGATTTTGTGACAACAATACTTGGATTGCTTGTCTATGTTATGTAAACAGCTTGTTTCTTTTTCAATTGGAATATAATCACGTCATATTCCATTTTTCAAATGAAGTTAATTCTCAGAAGAGCTATTTCTATATATGTTCTTTACAAGAATTGTTTAATAAAGTGATATTCCTTGTATTGTTATGCTTTTTACATAAATCTAAATTGATTAACTTGAATAGTAGGGAAAGATGAAAGTAAGTACTACTATGATTGTAGCATGATTTGAAAACTAACCAGGAATGTAGAAAATTTTGGTTGTATGGGTTAGAAATTGTTCAATTCATCAGTTGGCCATGATTTATTTCTCCTTAAAACAAGTAGCTTTTGAAATTTATTTGATTCTATTTGCTTGACTCTACTTTACCTTTTCTATTTTACGGAGTGATGTAAAATAACATTCGCATACAAGGGATTATGATTTTGATTTTAGAGTACCAAGGCCAATCATTGAGATGTAGTTACAATTACCCAATTACCAAACCAAACAGAGAACAGAGCCTAATTGTATATGTGAATATATTTTCATTAGCAGTCACTTTATACCCTAAAAATGATCATTGAGATAATCTTCGACTTCAGTTGTATGGATCTCCAGTATCACAATGGTCAGTCAACATATTGACCTACTTAAATGCAAAGTAATCTTCCCAAACCGTGCGAATAAGATTATGATCATTCCGACACATATAATTGAAAGTGGCATTCATCATTTTATTAACCATCATGTAATCCCAAATAAGTGATGGGGCCAAAAGAAAAATAAACCCCTAGTTGATTACAATATTGTAACATTAATTTTCCTTAATGCGATCGTCTATAGTACTTGTAAATACTCTAACCAAAGGAACAATTGCTAGTATAAACTGTGTGTTTCTTCGCGTGCGTTGAATATATGGCAAAATCCAAGTCTTTCTTCTACATTGAGAACCAGCTGATGGGCAGAGATGCAATGAGAAAGGCAAATCTCTCTCAGCAGTTGATTTACTAGATAAATATTTTCCGAGCAACATCCACTTCAAACCAAAGCTCTCGTGCCAAATCTCTTCATTTCATCTATGTATGTTGAGCAAATTTCCCATACAAAACGTATGCAATATCTGCATCTTGCAGAGAGGGAGCCCAATGGCAGTCACTTCCATTGTACGGCTGTCAATTATTGGACCTTAACAGAGGTTGGCAGTCACTTCTGTTTATCCATCAGAGAACTTATGCCACTTAAAAGCTGACCTAACTCCTCGATTCAGACAATATCAACAATGTGACTCCACATAGAACTAGTTACTACTTTTCTTGTTTCTTACCATCGAGAATATGAATTTCCATATGTGTTCCAGTTATCCTGCCGACTTGGTCTTCTGGAACTCCTATACGCATGACCGTATGCATCTGATGATCTTCCATAATGGCTATTTCGTGGACTTTCCTTTGTAGCCTTTCTTATTTCCTGTTCCTGATCATACTCTGATCGCTGTAAAGAGAAGAAAGGGTCATCAAAGTAGTAAGGGAGAAGCTATAGTCAAATTAAAAATGAACTACCAAGAATGCAAAAATGATAACCCTTTCAAGGCATCTTGGTGACTTGCTCAACATCAACAAAGTTATATTGCGGTGAAGTTCTGACATTTTTAGCTTGCAAATGTAGGCAGACTATTTTTCAAAATAGGCAGTGAGGCATGTGATGTGCTCACCCTATCACTATTAAGTCTCAAACAGGTGACTGAGTTAAATTTAGGTATTAGAACAAGTTCAATCCTTCAGATTTGAAGAATTTCCCAGGTTGAAGTTAAAGTCATCCATATTTCCAGTTTCAATTAATTATGTATTGTAAAAAAGTTATCCTGTGCAGAACTATGATAAAAGCTTTGTATGTCTTGTCCAGATCCATGAATAGATTAGTCCAATTTTCATTCCCACATGCTGCTACATAAACTCTCATGGAGGCTAAAGCAACTGGATATAATGTTTTGACGAAATGCTTACCTATTGAACAATTAATATGTTAAAGGCTCAGAAACAGAAAAAGAACAAAAATCTACATTAAGAAATTTTAAGACTAACAACTAAAAGTGAAATGCAGATAACAAGGTGGAGGTCGATGACATACATGATTAGTTTTTAATACCCACAATATATCATCACACATTAAAAAGCTCTCATGTTGTAATCAAAGGGAAAGCAAACCTTAGTGGGGTCTGAAAGTACTGCATATGCCTCTCCAATCATTTTAAAAAGCCTGTCAGCATCCTTGTGAACCTCATGAGCAATTTGTTTCCAAAGTCGTCCTTCATCTCCATTCTCAGTCCTTACCAGGAACTGTCCAGCCTGTATCAAGCAGCAGACAAGCAATCATCGGAAACAAGTTAAAAACAGTATGACCGTACATTATAAATTAGTTAAAAAGAGCAGGTACGAAGATGTGGGACCTTGTCTGGGTGATGTTTGAGTGCTGCCTTTCGGTATGCCTTTTTTATATCAGCTGCTGTATCAGAAGCTTTAACTCCCCTGGTATCACAATAAGAAATGGTAAACAACTTAAAGGTCCATTTAGTTTAAAAATTCACCTAAGAACCTTGCATAAGCTCTTCTTATTCATAATTGCAACTTAAACAAGAGTAAAATAACTTTTGAGATTTATTTTGCTTCTGACAAGGAAAAGCATCTGAATAGCACAACATGTCAAGACAACTGATTTTGAGCTGTTGGAAAAATAGAAAAAAAGAAGCATCCCCAAAGAAAAAAATTTTGCACATCAAGATCATGACTTCTAAAGCATAGAAGGACTAATTCATTAGTAACATAATTATTATTTCTTTTATTCACAGGACATTGCCGATCCACTTTGAGTCAGAAATTCTGATAGAACATGTTTGATAAAGGTTATACAGAAAATATAAGTTCAAAAGAATCCAACAGAATAGACTTACAAGATTAGGTAGAAATCCAGCAGCTCTCCCTTCTTCGCATCTTCTTCCATTGAAGACATATGTCGACAAGCTTGCCTTAAGTCTCTGCTGCTAATGGTCCTACCTGGTGATCTTGACTGTTTGGCCTTTTCAGCAGATTGATTTTCAAGAATTGATACAAGCCTCTGAAGGTCACTAGTTGCTTGTGTGTAGTCTCTGATCATCTCATGTAAGGCAGCTCTTCTAGAAACAGCCTGAAAGGGGATGAATAGTCAGGCACTGAGATAAAATAGTATTAAGATAAAGGCTAATGCAAGCACAAAATTAAGCAGCAAGGACAGTCAAAATTTATATTGACAAGAAAATAGCGGACATTAATTTGGACAAGAAAGTAATCAAAATTAAGTCTCAAATGAAATTGAAAAGGTTGATAGCTGCCTGGTAATTCTCAAATCAATAGAAACTGACACTTTCATGTCTCATCACATTTTGAGCAAACAAACCTAGTGGATTTGCCTTTTAAAGAAAAGGGGAAAAAATGGAAATATTCAAAATTCTATTGATCAAATACCTGTACGGGTAATTAGTCAGGCAACAGTCTAAACTTGTATTTAGATTGTTTCCAGAATTGAGAAACACTCATTTACCACATCCAAGATTTAACTAATAGACTACTTCAACAAACTTCTTCTGCTAAACAACTGGCAGCTTCACTTCAGTGGGTAGGTTTAACAATTTGAAAGAAGTACACATCACATGATCCAACAGCATAATTTGAAAGACAGACAAAGACACACACACACACACAGAGGAAAATGGAAAACGTCATCTGACAAATCATCCTCATAGAATCCAAGTGAGCTACTGTGCCACCAAGAAGCACCAAAGATAAATTATAGAGGCAAACCTTAGTGTAATTTTCATCGAGGGCCATTGCTAGACTACAATCTGCGATAGCATCAGCTATTTGGCCCAAAGCTTGAAGTGCAGCAGCACGGTTGCAGAAACAGATAGCTGCAAAAGGGCGAGATTCGATATTGGTTGATAAAGCAACAGTGTAATGCTCCACTGCTTCTGTATACCTTCCTGATTTAAATGCTTCATTCCCAGCACTCTGAAATTCAAAAGTGTAGTAAAATAAATTATCAGACAAATTAATATTCATACCATTTAACTCTCAACCCCATTCAAAAATTAAAGGACAGACAAATAAAGCACTGAATCCAGAAAAAAGGACAGGTTTCACTTGATTTTATGCGACAGGATTTGAATTCATGATACAGAAGATTTCGCGAAAATGAAACCATGCGGCAAACTTCTGGATTTTCTGATTCCCAACCTAATTAATTCTATCAATTCTGTGCAATCTTCTACAACAGTGCACATGCACTTAAGTTCGTCCAAAAATCACACATAACCATTCATATGCCATACATTTGAGCCACAAATACTGAATCTAATTAGTGTAGATGACAAGACGCTGAAGCAAAAACCGGAGGGAAGAAACAAGGAAAATCCAAGGCATTGTCTAAACTAAATATAGGTTTGATTGGAGTCACAAATAGCTGTTTCTATTTAATGTTGATCACATTATCAGGCTTTATCAAGTTAATATCCAGGTGGATTTTTTTTTTTTTATAACTTAGTTGTATTTTGCTAAATTTTAGGTTTGCTGTGGCTTAGGATACAGGCTACTACTTTTGGCTTAGATATTATATTGATTTTCCACAAGAAATCTCCTTATGATTTTCTCATCGATAAAGTTTTGAATTTTCTTTCTTAGTTTCTTATTAAGGAAACAAAATTCTCACAGCATTTGGAAAACTCAAATTAAGTTAAGCTCTCTATCATTGATGAAATTTTAGTTTTAGTTAAGTTTTACACATCCTTTTACAGCCAACCTGATTTCTTGTACCAGAACCCAGTTTTCATATTGCTGTCGAGTGTTTCTAGCAGCAACATCTGGGTTATCTTTTCTCTCCAAAATCACTATTTTTATATATAAATGACTTGCCTTGTACATTCCAAAAACTTATAATTACAAAGAAATACAGGCAAAGAAATAACTTAAGAGCAATAAATAGGTACCTTGTGATGTAGAAGTGCACGAATAGTGCCAGCTAATGACATTGATGATTCCAATATCTCACTTCCATACCTATATAGTTCAAATAATGATAACAAAGAAATTCCCCAATGCAATTGGACATAGAAAATTCAAGAATTATTTATGCATGATAAAAATTCTGCATTACCTGTCACTAATGGATCCAACTTGACCTAGCTTCTGAAGTAAATCCAGTGCCACCTCAAGCTTTCCTATGCAGAAGTAGGACTTGGATATGAGGCGCCACCTCCACAGCCTTGCAAGAGAGTAAGTTACACTTCCATTATCAGTGAGCACTGCAGCAAAATTCTTCTCAGCTACAGGAAGAGTCTGTTCACACAGTTGAATAGCTTCCTCATATTTCCGCAACTGCAGATGCCAGCTACCATGTTAGGATCAAACTTAATGACATACAAATAAAATAATTCACACAAATAACAATCTACACCCATACAATAAATCAGAAAATTCAATATTTCTTCAAAAGGGAATTACATAAATCAGCAGGGTTACATGTTAAAGAAAACAAACCATGTACAGAGCATCTGCTTTCATTTCAAGTAACTTTTCTGAGCATGAACTAATAGACAAGGCCTCATTAATTCTTTCTAAAGCACTAGATACTGCTTCTGATGTTTTCTGCTCCAATAGTTTTCCGGAACAATTAATATACTCAGTCACTTTCTGCAAGGAAAACCATAGTCATCAACAAAGTTACATCAATCTCTAAAGGTGCAATAGAGAAAGAGAGGCAAAAAAGAAAGGACAACAAGTGTAGAGACAGAAAAGTATAGGATAATTCCATTCATGAGGATCTGTACCATAGTAATAACTGGATCAGCTCACTAAAGCAGAAATACAGTTAGTAATTTCAAAGAGAAACATATGCTAACTAGAATTTCACATAATCAATTATAATAAAAAACATGGCTTTCAAGGATTAAATTTGAGGGCATTGAGCTTGGTGTGCATAAATATACATGTGTTCTTCAATGAACTTCATTTCCTTGTCTATCACATTCAATTTGGTTTCATTCTCTTCTTATACTATCTTTTGGGGTGCTTTTGATTGTAGGAAAGCTACAGGTAGAGACTGAGAGAATAGAGAAGCTCTTTCTCTTGCATGCTTCCCATGCTTCTCAAACTTTCAGTGAATCATATAATAATCCAAAAGAACCAACTCATAAAATTGACACTAAAAGAGAAGCAGTATCTTGTATTCCATTGGTAAGAAAATCTTTATACTTAGTTCCTTTCTTATTCCATTTCTCTGTTGCCTATTGGCTTAACAATTCACATAAATTCCTTGTACAGATATCAAACCCACAGCCAATAAACAGATGCTCACCTGAGCCTTTTGTAGGCCATCAGCAGCTTCGATTGTAATTCTGCGATCCAAACACACAGCAGCCACTGAATTCAAGAGCTTGTGGTAATAGTGCTGTGCATTTTCAATTTCCCCAAGCACAAGATGGCAACTGGAAAGAAAAGATAAACATGTTTAGGAATGCAAAACAGCGATGCATGCACCAATTAGCATTATATAATTAACATGCAAAGACCACGGGAAGCCTCAATGCAAGGGGCAGTAAACCTCTCTCCTTCAGATGACATTCCTGATATTGAAATTTATCCCTCTAGATTTCAATTACCTTGCCCATGCAGCACATAATATTAAATCATGTCAACCTAAAATTGTCAGGAGTAATATTCTAGGATTGCTAACAAAATCCACTATGAGCACAAAAATACGATTTCCTGATTGAACAGCTGCAAACGAATATCAGTACTGAATTTAAACAAATGATTGTCTATGCAGTTAAATATCTCAGTTAAAGAAGATTGAACATTGAAGCATAGCACAATTTTAAAGTACAACTAGCTTGATACATTCAACATTTTAGATAATCATTGACCAACTCGAAAGATCAATATTCTAAAAAGTATTCTCCTGGTAAAAGAGAGAATCACCGAATCTAGGATTAACCACACTATGCAATAAGTATGTTAACGAAATCTCGGGTCTCACACGCTATAGAATCAAGTATGTAATTAACACCAAGTGGCTGTGTTTGGTTGTTCGGCAATTAACCAAATTATTGACAAATCAGAACAAAAGTGTAATTGTACACATTTATCACAGTACAAACAAACGCCTTACTTTGCAGCTCTCATGTAAACTTTGAGAAAGTTGGGGTCCACTGTGGCAGCCATCATGCAGTCCTCTAAAGCTTCCCTCATCCTCCCAAGAGAGATCCTTGTAGCTGCACGATTGCTATAGCAAAGAACAAGAGGTTTGATGCAGCATCCTGCAGTCTCACTCAAAGGGACAGAGTTGATCCCCTGTGTGTAAAAGTCCTCAGCTTCAGTCAAATTATTGTTTTTATAAGCTTGATTTCCCCTAATACAGACAAAAGATTAGAACATTAGATACGTAATTGATGTTATAGGAGGCAACATGGAATTAAGAAATTAATGTCATAATATATAATGACTCAAGCAACCTTAGAAAATAACCAAATCAGTTATCGGATACCTGAGTCGCCACATCTCGCAGGTTTCCTGGTAAGCAGCAGTGGGCGAGACAGTTCTCTGCTTGACCTCTTCAGCTGCTTCGAACTTATTCTGCACTTTGTCTTCATATTTATTTTCTTCTTCACCATTGACTGTTTTGCAAAGCGAAGAACTGGCTTGATGTGAAAAGCTCACCTTATCATTCGGACTTGGAGAGATCACAAAAGAATTATTACCAACTTTCTTCTTACTTTTCTTTCGGAGTTTACATTTTCTCAAAGTTAGACCCCCATCAGCAGATGATAAAGAAGAAAAGGTAAAATACTTGCAACCTTCTACTTCTGAAGCAAAACAATATTTTCCACTTTCATGACTATCAGTGTTCACGCCATCTGCATGCTCTGCAGAAGCAACAGCATTGCCACTGCCCCTCTGCAACTGCTCTTGCTTGAAACTGGGGCAAGCAGTTTCAGATCTAAGAACAAACTCTTTCCAAGGACTCTCCTTATTTGATTCTGTAAACTTTTGATTAGCTACCTCATCATCACCTTTTTGAGCAGTGGCAAAGCTTTTATCGTCCAGGTCAGTAGTAACAGCAGCGTGAGAAGTGGAGGGTGCAAGACCATTGTCTGGATACAAGGGTTCTTTTGATGTCACACATTTTTCCTGTGAAGGTTGATCATTCACTATAGTTTCCATATAGGGAGAAAAATCCATGGGTGAGTAACAATCGGGGGTACTTGGGCTTTCCTGTGAACTGCTTTGCCTTGGCATATGAACCTGCTTCTGCCCTTGCTTAAGAGAAGGTTGCTTCGACTTTCCCCCCGTTTTCTTTGATCTTTTGTCCTTTATTGATTTACTCTTTACACTAAATTCCACTTTCTTGTTCAGTTCAGTATACAGACTTGCTTTAAAACATGACGGATCCCAGTTGGGTATTACAAATTCTGTAAACCTCATCCCTAATTCATGTTGAGTATCTGTAGGACTACTCTCATCCTTCTGAGCTCCAACCATAGAAGGCATCTCAGAAACATTATCATTTTGCTGGGATTCAAAACTGTCTGATGACAATGAAGCCCTTCCAGTAGCCACATTATTCTGCGTCTCAGAATTTACTTTGGAACTCTTAGGAAGTCCTGCCTGACTCATAAATGACTGATAATTCTGATCACTATTACAATTGCCAAAATTATCTCTAGCCATTTGGTCAACAGCTGCAGTGTGACCTAATATGTGCTCATCAGCACGACCTGAACTTCCATCAGAAGAACTAGAAGGCTTTATACCACTACTAAACACAAAAATAGTGTCAGCATTAGAGCATGAATTCTTATTTGAATCATTTTTCGTTTCAGTGCTATCATCATTCTCATCCTCATTAATGTTCAGTTTCTGCATCTCCCCAGGGAGTTTAAATGCTGGATCTGTAGTAGAAGCACTGCCCAGAACATTACTACTACAGCTTTCAGATGCAATGTTGCTTTTCTTATTGACATCAAAATCAAGATTACCATTTTCAGCCTTTCCAATGTTATCAGCATTTCCAAAACTTTTGCTGTCCAACTTCACATCATTTGAACAATTCAATATCCCACAATCATCAGAACAGGAACTTTTCTTCTTGCCACCGCCAAATACAAAAATACCCTCACCATAACCCTCACAGCAGCTGAAACCTCCATTACCATCAAATCCAGCTTCACTAGCTTTCACTTTCTGGGACTCCATCTTACTTTCTACTTCCTTTTTCCCCTGATTGTCAGAAACTTTTTTTCCATTATTTTCAATAAAATCACTCCCTTGTGGAGTCAAGTTCGAGGCTGGGATATTACACCAATTAGCACCAAACACAAAACCCAAACCAGAATCACTAACATTCCCATTACAATTACTCTTTTTGCAATTTGAACTTGACCCCAAATCATTATGACTAACACCAAACTGTTGGTTGGAAGCAGACTTTTTCAGAGTCTCAACGACTTCTTTCTTTGAATTTAAATTCAAACCTAAATCATCTCCTAAGTCCGACTTTGCTGTACATTCACCACTAGTGCTTCTCTTTTCAACGATCAAGTCTGCTCCAACACTACTACTAAAATTAGCACCAAATACAAAACCCCCATTCTCATTATTCACAAAACAATATTCATTCGATACCCTGGCTTCATCACTCACCCCATTCTTAGACAATGACGAATCAAAACTACAACTATTACTATTTATTGGACCCGCATCCTCACCTGTTGATTGAAACGGGTTAAAACCCAGCCCGGCCTCTGTCTCAGTGGCACTAGCCCTCGACCTCCGTATCTGCTTCTTCGCTTTCATGATCCTCGGCCTCCTAACCGACCCGAATCTCGACCCGTTACTAGAAACGAAGCCGTTTCCATCACCGACACGGAATTCTTTCGCGTCATGCAAACCCGGAGAAGAGTTAGTGTTAGTAGCATTGTGCGATTGATTCTGCGTCTGCAAACGACCATTTGTACAAGAAAATGGATTAAAAATATTAGGGTTAGCCGATGAAGATGAAGAGGGTTTAACAGTGAATGGAGATTGGAAATCCGCCTCCACCGCCGCCGCCGCCGGCGACATTTCTGGCGAAATTGGGATGCGTATGGGCTAGGGTTTTGCTAAAATAAATTCAATACTCTTTGTTCTTTCCTTGTGTATGTAATTTCAACGGTAAACAAAATGTCACCCAAGTTTTTGTTAACTGTCTGAGGCTCTGGCCTTTTGCCTTGCTTTGAAGTAACAGAAGAAGAAGAAAGTATAGACTCGAGAATCAATCAATGAGGTGGCGTGGCATCACTTGCAGCGTTGGAAGTTAAATTCGTGGGCGGCGTAGTTGTACCTGTACGGCTGGCTGTACCTGGTTATTTTTTCTACGTGTACGCAATTTTTTTTTTAATATTACTATGAATTTGAAAAAATACTTTTTAAATACATCAAAATATCTTATTTCAAATAAGGATATTATCATTGAGACCCCCTTAAGTATGGCTGAATGTGAAAATAATATTAAAAGTTTAAAATGTAGACAATAACAATGGTGGCGGTCTTTTTATATATGTATAATTACCATCTACTAATTTTACAACTAAAGATTTGTTAGAACAATTTAAATTAAGTCTACTTTTAGTACAATCCAAATTTGTATTCTCATAAATTCTTAAGAAGTTGTTTAATTCGACGACTGCAATTAAATTTTTCTACGATTGGCATTCAAATTTCTGACATAAGATAAAATCCAAGACTTGTACGAATGAATTTAATTAATAGAGGTCAAGCACAGTGTTTCTTAAGAGGGTATCCATAAAAAATCTTTTTTTTAATTGTAATTTTAGGTTAATCAAATAATTTTGACAGTTTCATTAGGTATCTACCGTAATTATCTGGCTATTTTGTTGAAGGGTTTACATAGCAATATTGCGCTGAGAATTAGGGTTTACTAAGAAATTATCTAGTAACTGTGTCAGGCTTTTTATTTAAATATACCCCATTTGCCCCTAAATGTCAATTTTATATCTTATTACATATATCTCATAAAGGTAGAAAAAGTCAAAAATATCCTTAAAAAACTATTTATCTACATTTTCTTCCTCTCACCATTTATTTCTCATGATTTCCTCTTCTCACCATTTTCTTCCTCTCATTATTTCATCACTTACCTCCAATACAAAGTTTTTTTATTAATATAAACTATTCAAAAGGTGGATTATCCAGTAATGGATAATGTATGTTTGAAATGTAAACATTTTCTATGCTTAGAGTTTGATTTGATTTCATTACAAGTATATTTACTAATGATTTATGAGTTAATTATTCATTATTCATCTTTATGCTTACACATCCATACACACTATTCCATAAAAGTGTAGGGATTTAAGGCATTAATTTAAGTTATAAGTGATTGAAAAATTATTTCAAGAAGAAGTCGAGTACAAAGTCAAGTATTTAGTCAAGCAAGAAGTGAAGTAAGTGAGTTGAGTAAGTCGAGTATCTAGTCAAGCGGAAAGTCAAGTAAGTCAAGTCAGTTATGATTTAAGTTGAGTATTAAGTCGAGAAATATATCGAGTAAGAGTAAGCCTAGTAGTAAAGTATCATTGACTCTTTACCCGACTTAATTAAAGGGAATTTTTTTTTCAGTTTAAGTCAAGTGTTCTCGATTAATTACCAGACTTTCACGAAAAGTTGAGAATTTTTGCCGATTGAATACTTAGATAAGGTTAAATTAAGGTTGAGTATTCTCGATTTTTTACCCGACTTAATTAAAAGAGATTTTTTTACTTCAATTTAAATTGAATATTCTCCACTACTTACTAAACTTTCATGAAAAGTTGAGAATTTTTGCTAAATAAATACTTGGGCAAGGTTAATTTAAGGTCGAGTATTCTCGACTCTTTACTTGACTTACGTAAAAAGTTGAGAATTCTCTAAATATTTTTTTAGAATCTCTAAATAATTTTTTATTTCAATTGAAGTTGAGTATTCTCGACTTTTTACCTGACTAACATGGAAAAGTAGAGAATTTATACTGAACCACTAATTGTTCATACTTCAGTTGAATTTAAGTATTCTCGACTATTTACCCGACTTCCAGAATATAGGTTTAGTTTTATAAATATTTAATTGAGATTATTTTTGTACTTTCTCTAGTTTTTTAAATTATATATGTGTAAAATTCAACAATATTATAATTTAAGGCATATATTGGGTATTTTGGAGAAAATAAGGTATATCCACGCAATTCTCCCAATTGTGTCAGTCATACTCTGTAGTTAAAAGAATATGCGAACAAATCGGAATAAATTTTTTATTTAAATATACCCTATTTGCCGCTAAATATCATATCTATACCCTATTACATACATATGTCTCATGAAAGTGAGAAAAATAAAAAATACCCTTAAAAAAAGTATGAATCCAAACCATTTCTTCTCATGGTTTCTTTCTCTTACCATTCTTTTCTCACAGTTTTCTCTTCTCACCATTTTTCTTTCTAACGGTTTCATTCTCTCTCACCATTTCATTTCTTATCTCCAATACTAAGGTTTTTGATAAAAATAAATCATTCAAAAGGTGCATTGTCAAGTGATAGATAAGTTATGTTTGAAATGCAACATTTTTGTATGCTTAAGGTTTGATTTGATTTCATTACAAGTATAATTGCTAATGATTTATGAGTTTTAATAGTACATTATTCATTTTTGTGGTTGCACACACACTATTACATAAAATATAGGGATTTAAGACTCAATTTAAGTTATGAGTGTGAAAAATTAGTCCAGGAAGAAGTTGAGTATGAAGTCAGGTAAGTCAAAAATTTAGTTAAGTAAAAAATAAAGGAGATGAGTTAGTCAAGTATTTGGTCTAGTTGGAAGTCAAGTAAGTATATTAAACGAGTCGATTAATAAGTAGAGTAATTTTTAAAATAAATTGAGTACAAGTCGAATAAATTTTTTTATCAAGTCGAGTAAGAGATATGTAATTTTTAAAGAGATCAAGTACAAAGTCTGATAAGTTTAGTATTTTGTCGAGTAAGAAGTGAAAAAGATGAGTAAGTTGATTAGAAAGTAGAGTACTAATAATTTTTAAAATAAATTGAGTAAAAGTCAAATAACAATCATGTTATTTTTTTAAAAAGTCAAGTTCGAAGTCGGGTAAGTAGAGTATTCAGTCAAGTAAGAAGTTAAGTAAGCGAGTTGAGTAAGTCAAATATCTAGTTGAATAAGTAAATTAAATAAGTTGAATATTAAGTTAAGAAAAAGATGAGTAATTTTTTAAACAAGTCGAATAAACGTCAAATAAATTTTTGAATACATCGAGTAAGAGTCAAGTAATAATGTTGAGTAGTAAGTCATTTAATCAAGTTAAATAAGTATATTGAATGACTAATAAGTATTAAGTAGAGCAATATTTAAAACAAATTAAGTAAAAGTCGGACAAGTTTTTTGAACAAGTCAAGTAATAATTATGTTATTTTTTAAGAGGCTAAGTACGAAGTCGAATAAGTCGAACATTTAATCGAGTAAGAAGTGAAGTAAGAGAGTTGAATAAATCAAGCATCTAGGTAAGTAAGAAGTAGACTAAATATATTGAATGAGTCGAGTATTGAGTTGAGCAATTTTTTAAACAAGTTGAATAAATATTGAAATTATTTTTAATTTTTTTTGAGAGTTTGATTATATTAAAATTATTTTAAAGTAAAATATTTTTTCATAATCATACAATTAAAATTATAATAAATTTTTTAATATTTATTATTTTATGTATATAATTAAGATTTATACACTATCGTAAATTTACTCTAACATAGCCATACCATTTTTTCTTTTTATTTTACTCGACTCGACTTTGTGATTGAGGAATCAGATAAGTTTTGTTATGATTTTATTAAGATTATGTTTGTACTTTCCCTATATTTTGGGTATTTGGGGAATATGGGTTTATACCACGCAATTCCCTGAATCGGAATCTTGCTAGGGTTTTGGGGCAAAATGTCGACGGGGAGACCCAAGGACGGGGAGTTAAAACTGGCTGCAGTGGCCGATAAGTCGAAGCAGGGGGCGTCGTCTACGGCGCTTGTGGAGTATACGCCGCCAGTTTCTAAGGAGGAGGAGGAGGAGGACCTGGATATCAAGCTCCGTCGCATCATGGAACACGTGCCTGTTCGCGTTAACAACAGGTCGGGAAGTTCCGCTGGTTCCGACTCCGGTGACTTTCACCAGGTAACTGTTTATTAGCCTCTTTTTTTTTTAATCCCTTTTTTATGCATTTGTGTTTAAGCTTGACGAAGTCATATTAAAATTCACTTTTTTTTGTTTTTGGTTTTACTTTACTGAATTGATTGGGATTGTTTTATTTTGGATATGGTATAAGAACTTCATTCTGGTGGCATGGTGATGGACTGATGGTTAGCCAAATTATAATGCGATAGCGAGTCCATGTTATTGGTTGTTATTGACAAATTTCCATTATTGTGAATGCACCATTAAAGAAAATAGACTGAAAACTCCTGGTACAACTTTAGGCTCTGGTGAATTGTTGTTGACGCTACAGACATTTGTGGCAACACTATGCCGGCCTGACTATAGGTTTGCAAACATGTTCTTGATGTGTATGTCTTTGTTAGTGACTGGGTGGTATCTACATTTAAAACTGTGTTCAGAAGGAATTGATTAGGCTGAAAGTAAAGACTGAGGACTAAGGGGTATGCGGGGATAAGTCAGTTCCTGCTCGCATGAATTTATTGTGGACTGATTGCAGACAATTCACGGAATTTTTGTTGCTGACATTATTTAGACTAGCAGTGCTAACTTAACGTTGGTGGCCATTGATGGCTTCTACATTTGAATGTTAGGCTGCTTAGTGATTAGGCAATTATACATATAACAAAGTGCTGATAAAAAGTGTAGGTGTGTGATTTGTCCATGGTCTATGTTTTTAGAGTTAATATCATGAAGAGCTTTAGTGTAGTTTGGGGAAAAGGTCACAGTTTTTTGGGAAGTTAAAGCTTTCAGATATGTTTGCTACTTATTCTTAGAAGTGGAATTTGTTATAGGGTGCTTATATTGTGGGAGAGGAATTCACCTGTCTTTAAAGAGTTAAATGTCTGCAGCTTGAGGGAGACGTAGATTCTTTTCCAAAGTAAAGATTGTAAACTAGGTGTTACACATTTCCCTCGTATCACTTGGCACTGGCCATATGATGCAGATGGTTTAATGCAGCTGTTGTTCTGTCATTGATTAGTTTGGTTCTTCTCTGCTGAGGAGCTGTTCTAATAATCATTTTCTTCTGGATAGCTTGTAAATTCTGAAGCCTGTGAGAAAGGTCACAACCTTTCTATTTTACTAGTTGCTGAAGCACTCACAGTAATTGCACTTGATTTCTTTCTATTTGCATTCAACTGCTCTTCTTAATGTTAGGTGTATAACGGTGAAACAAAATTCTCCATTTATGGTTTATAATGGTGAAACAAAATTCTCCATTTATGCTTTCCTACACATGTGAATGATGTCATTTCGTTTAAACTAGAGGACTTGCTTTTACACACACACACACACACACACACACACATGCATATTGGTACATGGTTTCTAACTTCTATGTCTGTTTGCTACAGTATCGGCGGGTGAGACAGAAGGAGCAAGACCGGTTTTCTAGGATGGATGATGACTACCGGAAACGAAAAGAATTGCGGAGTTTAGTATGAAAAGGGAGGAAAGAATGAAAGCAGCAGAGGAATGAACAGCAAAGAAGCGGTTGAAATGCCAAAAGAAAAAGCAGAGGAAGAAAGAGAAAAAGCCAAACAGAATGCTGGTGGAGAAGAGCATCGGAAAGAAGAGGCCTTAAGTAATGATGATAGTGGGGATACCGATAATGGTGATGAAGCAGGAAAATGAGAATCAAGTTTTGCCATGAGCGTAACAATGGCAGCATGCCCCTTTACAGCTATAGAACAGAGAGTTTCACGCTTTTGGGAAACCAGATCCTCAATCATGCTTTCTAAATACCAGAGTTGAGGATCTTTATCTCCACTTTGCACACCTTTGGGTATCCTGATTACATTATAACAAAATGGTGGCGGTAGGGAGTCCTTAACTCAACTACATTTGTTTTCCTCTTTGCTGTTAGTTAATGAATTGCATACTTAACCTAATTTATTGACATCAACTTCCCAGGTGAAGAATTACTTGGAAGATTGATTATGAAGAACTTGTTGTGGATGATGTTACAATACTTACTGGAATACTCAGACAATCGGCAGCTTTCAGATGATATTTTTGGCAATACTACAAGATTATTTTCAATCGCCTAGTGTGGCCATCACATGGAATTGAAGTTTTCATAGTTGAAGGAAGCATAGTTCAAAGTTAATTTTATGTTTCATTTCATGTTCATTTTTCCATGATTTGGTAGAACACAAGTTTCACTTTTATGGACTTACTTCGGTCAAATCTGGCGTACTCTTGTCTGCCGTTTGGTCCTTGGTTGCAATGTTCTCAGAGCTATCCCAAAGGTGTAATAACACGTGAAACATCTTCTAGTCTTCTTTTATATTCACAATTCACATTCTTTTTATTCCTTCTTATTAACAGAGAAATGTTTTTGTTTTCCCTTAAATATGATAATATAATAAATTGATGTTACAATATTTTTGCAATTTCAATATTAGGATCCAAATCTAACATGGGTTAAGTATAACAATCTAAATGAGAATATCATAAGCTCACAGACGCAGTGAGTTCTATATAAGGGTTTTTATCATTTGGTATCGGCTATTCAAAACGGCACCAGGTCCAGTGTGGATACTTGGGAAAAAAGGAATAATTAGTAATGATGTTGCTTGAAAAAAAGGTACTTTGGAAAACCTAATTTTGCACAAATAATTTGATTTTCCCAAATATTTTGAAGGAAAATTTTTTACCTTACTGAGAAGCAGTGGATTGACAAATTTTTCACACATGATAAAGGAACTAGGAAAGTAAGAAGAACCAGCAGAAACCAGGGGATCAAAGTGAGAATTACGAAAGTGACCCGTGTTTTGTCTCCAGCCACGTGGTCCAATGATGGTTCGACAACAGCATTGCAAAGTAAAACGCACGTCAACGTCCGTAGATTCGTGTCAAACAGGTGTCACCACAATGTAAAGCACACGCACAGGCCCAAGGCCCAGCTCGGTTCCGTGCGTATCATTTAAAACAAAATGCAGCATAAAGGTGGCAAGGAATGCAGAAACCTTCAAGATCAGGCAGATCAAAGCAGCAAGCAATCAGAGCTGAGAGTATAACTCTGTTTACTCATTCTCTTTCTCAGTCTCAGGTAAATATTGTTTGTACTCTTTCTTTCTTTCTTTCTTTATTTGATAAGAACATTTGAGTGGCCGTGAAGTCAATGAAGTTATGAGTCTTTTTATTTTTGTGGGTTCTAAAACTTGAGTAGTAGGGCATGTCTGTTATGGTATTTGTATGTGATATTTCTATAACGCTACGTTGCCCTTCTTCATTTTATAATTTACTTTATTGGCAATGGGTAATATGGCCCTTTTCTTGATGTTCCGATTGAGAAGGCTTCTTCCATTAATATTTTTATGTACATTACCATCAAGTACACAGGAAGTTTAAGTAAGCTTAATTTTGATGATGGCAAATAGGGATTCAGGGCACTGATCTAGAAGCACATTTAACATGATGGATAGAAATGATTTAGGAGATTAACATGGTAAATTTTTAGTGATAGGGACACTTGATACGGAAAGGTAAATGAAATCTGCTATTTTCTTCAAACATTGAATTGGTCGGCTTATTCTATCAGTTTCGTTAATGAAGAGGACTGCATGCTTTAATTTAAGGGAGACGATCAGTGTTAGGTCCAATGACATTTTGAAAAACATTCAGGATTTGATATGACTTGAGGAAGTTTTATGACTACAATGTGCGGTATCTTAAATGTGGAGATTAGCACGTCACTAATAAGAAACGAAGACGAAATAGAGAGAAAGAGGATAACAGTTTTGAGTAATGGTGGCACAAATGGAGGACATGGAGAGGGGGATTTTTTCATCTATAATTAGCTTGTTGGGTCTGTGGAGTGAAAGGTGAATTTTGTGGGATTGAATTTTACTCCCAATGGACTCTAAATTTAGAACAATTACTTTTTATGACTTGAATATCCTATGCATCTCCAACCTCAATATTCAAAGGCTTTGTTTAAATGAAAGTGCCATGCTTGAGAACTGTTGGAGGGTCCCTTATGTTTGTATCAAGGATTTGCATTTGTCTCACATAAATTTTAAGTGTCAAGGTCTGTGACAATGACTTTAGATGTGAATATCACAATTATGAGTTTATCCCTTATGTTTGTACCAAGGTTGTGTATTTGTGTGGGATAAATTTAAAAAGTGTCAGGTGACACTGACTTTGGATGTGAATGTCACAATTATGAGATTGTAACATTGTAACACTTCAACACACTTCTGTTTTACAGCCCTATGTGCATTTTGAAATTGAAAATTAAACGTTGTCACATCATTTGACAATCTTTTCTTGCTTTGATGTTCTAGATGCTCCTAAATGCTTTATTTTCATTTTCATGATAGAAACTGAAATATTCAGTAACATTTTGCAGAGAGGATTTCAGAAGTATGTTGCAAGTGGGACTCGAGAAGTCAAATTTTATTTTATTAATTTTCAACATCCAAAAACATCTCTGTTAGCATAAATAGAAAAATGGTTGCCCAAGCTAAATATGTTGGTCATTAATCTAAATGTATACAAAATTGCTTATGAGACCTATTAATGGGCCAAATATTTCCTGCATACATGGGATTGAAAACATCTGTGTGATGTTTGAGGGTATAGATTGGCTTTGAAGACTTGTATTTTATGTGTTTTAAGAATTATATTCCAACTACAATCATCGAATGTGCTTTATTTGGATTTGTGAGATGAACTGTTTTGTTGAATGAGAAGTGACGTATTCTGAACTACTAAAACATGTAGTCTATAGCCTGTTTGTCATTTTGAATGTTATTTACATGTTCTCATTATTTTCCTGGAACATTTTTCTCTTCACCGCATTTCCCATGGGGGATCATATTTCATAACTAGCATTTTAATCTATAAAAGGAAGGTTTTCACCCCTGGGCATACCTTAGCCTGCTGTGAATGTGCTGTTATCTGAGTTTGAGTGACAATAGGGGCAAGGGTTGTTGTTTAGTGGGTGAGATTTCTCATCTCTGTCCAAGCCAATTAAAAATTTTGGGGGGTGGGAGGGTTGTGGAAGGGAGTTTATAGGCCAATTAATTGAGTGCTGCTTGATTTGAAAGCCTGTGATTTTATTGGGAAACCAATCTATCTTAAAAAAAAATCTTTGTGCTTCTGCTACACAATGTAATCACTAGGATGTGTATGCATTAGTTACAACTTGGCAAGTATTACTTCTTTTTTTTTTCAATGGAATGTTGGTTATTGGTGACCAATCATATTCAGTTATTTCTTGAAGTTTTCACTGTCGTATAGGCTTATCAATTGTGTTAAAGACGTCTTAAGGTTATAGAAGCAATTAATCATTCTGCTCCCCTCTCTCTGCAAAAGTTTTACTCAAACATCTTAGTGGAGGTCTGGAGCATACAATCTGTAATTTAATCATGTGTTACTGTGGAAAATACTTTTCCCGAGTGAATTTTTTTTCCTTTTAAGTACAAAGTCTCTTCAAAATATTGTTAATTTCAGAACACATAATTTGTTAATTCCCAAAATGCATAATTACATCATTCTACAAAGTTCCTTAGTATGATAGTTTAAAGCCAGAGCTAAAACTCAAAAGAGTCAATTAGAAATCTTGAAAGTATTTGGATAATTCATTCATTTCAAAGAAACTTAAATTTGACTGAACCAACATGGAAATGCAGATATACTGCTATTGACAGATAGATGGTTATGCTCCGCTCTGGGGGGATTCTGGTCTCTTGTGAAGAATCAGTAAAAATTTCAATTTTATGGAAAGAAGTTGTCTTTCAATTATTCTTCTAAAATCCTCCACGTGCAGAAAGAAGTTATTGGACCCCGTATAAATGTAAATAAGTGGTTTTTCTTTCTTTCTTTCTTCCCCCCCCCCCCCCCCCCCTCCTTCTCTCTGACGAAAATAACTAAATTTTCTTATAAATAGCCAAATGATCATGATTTGTAACTTCTGGAGAAGAAACTAGGGTTCCCTACTTATCCACATGAGATTTCTTGGGAGATATGCGTATGTAGCTTTGTACTTCTATTTTGTTTATGAAGCTTTACATTGGCCTTTAATATTTTCTTTCGGGTGAACAAAAGACATTCCCAATATCCATAGCTAATTTTTCCTGCTTTGTTAAGAGGTCATGTTAAACTGAGCCACAGTCATGATTCTGAAACTGTATATCACTCTCAAGGGTAATGTGTATTATGATCATAGCTAATTGGCATTCTTTTGTAGATTTAAAGATATCTTTGGCAGTAGTTTTTTTTGTGCCACAGGAAATTTCACTTTGCATTTTATTGCTAAAACATAATATACAAAACAATATCTAAATTTTAGTTACTGTTGCTTTCTTATGTATTTATTCCATGTCGTATTGCAGAAATTTTTCTTGTTATAACCAACTGTTTTCTTAGATCCCTTTTGCATAGATTGAATAGTACGTCAATTGATAATAATTTGTTTTATTTTGTACATATATTCTTACAATATTTTTGTTCTGTTGGATCCATTCTGAAGATCTGCAAAGAATCTTATTTCTGACAGGAGAGATAATTTACTGGAACTTCTGTGTTGTTTCACATCTGCAATTTCTGATCTGTCATGGATTATCAGTCCGTCGGAGTTTTGCACGGTACTATCTTCACATGTCTTATGTTTTATCAGTCTGCTTAACTTTAATTAGTTTTAATTAGTTTTTCATTAGTATGGACAACCATACCAAACACAGAAATAAGAATGTCAGGAGTAGAGATAATACCAATGCCATATGTGGAATGTTATAACAGGCAATCTTGGTTTTCCATACGTTGATAACTTTCCCTTTGAATATATGAGCTGTTGATGTGTCATCTTTTCACCTTGACCTTGTGCTCAGAATTTTATTGAAGCTTGGCTGGAAGTTGTTTGGTCTTTCAATGCCTAAATGACTGGTCGTATTTCTGCTATTAAATGTCTGTAAATGTTCCAATATTTTGTGGGTGCCAGCTAGTGCAGTAGGTGAACTTTCTTAAGTGAAATCAATGTCTGGGGTTCAAATCCTATCACATGGTTGGGGAGGGAATTGGGTTGTCTTTAGACTGTAAAATTAAAAAAAAAAATTGTAGTTCAATATGAAAAAATAAAATAAAATAAAGTAAAATGTTTGTGCATCAAAGGAGACTACAAGAACAAAACTTTTGTATAAGATGATGTTTACCAGCAGCTTGCCGGACTTTAACGAATGTTAGCTGGACAAATATGAGCCATTGATCGGACATTTCTTTTCATTATCCTTTAATCTATAGTCGAAATAGATATTTTGCTCCTGTTGATGCACAAGGCTTTCAGTGCTTAAAAGTGTAACAATTTATTTTCTTACTTAGTAGGAACTTCTTTTTACTGTGCATGAACTTTAATATTGTCTGTCTTAAAAAGAAAAATCTTTTCCTGTTCAACTAAAACAGGCATTAAGCTCTATTTAAAGGTAAGTCAAAAGTAAAAGAGTTCCAACTATTAGACTACTAACTACAAAGGCCAACCTATTTGAGAGCAAAGTCATGAAATTTACTTCAAGTCCAAAGCTTAACCATGGATCCACAAACAGGAGGATGAATTGTTTTATTTTGGATATAATTGCTGGAGCTAGTCTTGAAATATGTGAACAACAGAAAAAAGGCAGCATGGAATCGGTTCAACATATTTCTTTCTGCACTCATATAACTGCTGGAAAAGACAAGATTGAATGAGAACACTACAGTGATATGCGTTTCAGGACACCCATGTCCAACCATAAAATAATTTGCAGGGTCCAGCAATAGATGCATTCTTCGAATTTTACAGTGAGCATTTTCCATTTAGGATTTTCTAGTTTTGCCCATGATGAAGATTTCCTGACATGTAATTTGACATTCAATAGTTAAATTAATGAGATATATTTACAGTTGTTAGTTAAACATTGATGCAACCCAATTGCCATGTGCATCTTCTAATGATTTTGTTGAATTCTTTGAGAGACTTCTTTGTCATTTTAGTTTCACTTCTTACTGTAAAGCCCTTGATAGAAATCTTTTGAGTAATTGTAATTCATTCTCCTCTCACATGTCAAATTAGTTCTTAAAATGTTTTTGCGCACCAACACATTATCTGCATATGGTAGTTTCTGTTTGTCATCTTGATGTTCTGAGCTTGGATTCCCCAGATAAAGACGGAAAAGACACAAGGAACAAAGCAACACAGTCTAATCTCGCCAAGACGGATGAGAAAGATATTTCAAACCCCTCTCCTGGATCCCAGAGAGAGCATGAACAAGTTGATGCAGTTGATAGGGATATCAGGGAAACTGTTCCACAAGATGCAGTTTTGGGAAATGCGGACACTTCTGGTGAACTAAACATGGAGGCTACAATAACACCTGATGATGTTGTAAAGGCAGGGGGATTTGGAGCTAGAGATGATATCAGTAGTTTTCTTCCTGTTGCGAGTGATTCAACTGATTTTGAAGCTTCAATCCGTGATGCCCAAGATTATGAACAACCACGGGAAGAAGTACGTAGGCCAGGACTTGGGTGGAGAGAGGTACCCTAAAAAGAGTAGTCTGTTGTCATTGCAATCAACTTTTTGGACATTTTCTGCTTCTTGAGATTGTGTGATTTTGAATAACATATCATTATATACTTTGGCTTATGAAATTTTATATTCCCAATAGCATTTCTTAGTATCTTTAAAGGATGGGTACATAACATCTAGTCCATGATAATAACATGTATAGATTACTTTATTGAGTTAAAAAACATACTTTATGAAGCTTAATTTATGAGAACTTTTCTTAAGATAATAATAATGGTATAACTGTGAATAGCAGAAACCAACTGCACATAGCTCTCTGTATTGAATGTTTAGAAACACATCATCAGAGGCGGTCTAATTGCAGAATTACAATTCCAGTTATCAACAAAATTTTAAAAGGGCTTATTACTTATCTATTTTTATTATGGTTCTGGTGGAGACCCAATAATGTATGGAAAGTGGAAATTAACTATTAGTAATTTACAATTATGCTAAATAACGGTTCCATATGACTTAAGGTCCCTCTTTAATATTGGCTCGTGCAAGAGAGTAGTGTCATAAGAAGGGTATTGCTTTTTGGAAGATTCTCTGCCCAGGAGCAAGGATTGCCAAAGGGTCATAGGCATATTTCCTCTGTACAAAAAGTTTCCACTGAGGGCCAAAGTGAGCTTGCCACTCTTTTTGGGTGCTGTAATGAGGCAAATATTGCTTAATCCCAAGATTGGCCCTAGTACTGACGTCCAGAATCCTTTGATGTTGGTTATTTATGTGTTCTAACCCATCTGTCCCCCTTGATGATGGTAATGCAGATGATAGGAATGCCACTAGGTAGAAAATATCTTCATCTGGGGTGACGAAAGATGTTTTCCTGTTCCACCTGCAACCAGAGGGCAAACAAGGTTTAAAAGGTGAACTTAAAAAAAGATTAATAAAGAATTCTATGACCTGTTGATTAATTACTTGGACTTGTTGACTGGGTAGATGAGGATAGGTCCATTGCTGTTGTCTTTAAGAATTTCACCAAAGACCTGTCGAGCAAAGTCTGAGATTTTGCTTTTGGGTATGAGAAGATTCAGCCATGGATGAGGAACTTCCCATAATCCTTTTTCTCGGAGTTTTATCTCGGACACGTGCACTCTATCCAGGAAGTCTACATAAGAAACATCCGATTGGAAGAGTGTGGATGGTATGAAACTCAGTTTTGATAGTAGGCTTTCAGTTTTCTGCATCATGATGTATAGAGGTTAGCAATGAATTCTCTGCTAGCAAAGACTGTTTGCATTGGAGTAGTTTTTTTGGCAAGTCATACCTTGTCCATGATACCAGCCTCATCTGGGTTGAAGTGTTTGGCCATTTCTAGACAATAAAGAACTTTTCCATCTGAATTGAACTTACTGGCTTGAAGTGGGTCTCTTGGATTGAAGGATGATCTCCAGTTATTTAGGAGGCCTGTTCTGTTTATTATTACAAATCCTTCAATGTAGTCGAATGAACTCTCTGACGATATTAAATGCTCTTGGTCCTTGGTAAAAATGGAGAATTCTGAATAGAGCACTCTAATCCATCTCACCTGTGAAAATTGATAAACAATGTTAGAAAGGGAGTTACACTTCCATAGAGATTTATGTTTTTTACCATTTTCGGTGCTGGTTCGAGAGATATTCTAGCCCGGGTGATGATGCCAAACTGTCCTAGTCCTCCAAGAACACCATGAAAGAGGTCGGCATTCTGCTGCTCCGAACAGGTAAGCACATCTCCCTTTCCTGCAACCAAACTCTTAAATAAGATTTTTACTTGATGCCTATTATCTCTGTTTTGCTATTGCATCTTCTTCTAGGTAGTCAAATTAGAAACAATTATATTAGGTTCAGTTCACAGTACAGGTTTCCCATAGCTTGATAGGATAGTGCAGTTGTCATTTTACCACATTCAAAATAATTAAATTGCCATGCCACCCTCATCTCTGGCAAAGCGATACTCGTACCATGTTCTAGCAGGGTGTATTTTTGGCGATCGTGGCTACTAATATATAGTTTGCTTGAACGTACCTGTGACAACTTCCAGCTGGTAAACGTTATTAATCTGGGGTCCATGCAAAAATGCCTGACCACTAATTCCGGCATTAGATAAAGTTCCCCCGACGGTAAGGTGGAGGTAGTCTGTCCAAGACTTTGGTGCAAGTCCATGTTTAAGAGTCTCATGCAGAATATTGATCCACAACTCACCACCAGAAACGTCCACATAAGGCAGCTCACCTGTGTGGACTTTCATAACTGGTTCTTGGAGTGAAGGCATGTTGATGACTACTCCTTGTTGAGCTTGTGCTTGACCTTGGATAGAGTGACCATGGCCTCTAGCAGCAACAGTTAGCTGTGAAGCAGTACCCTTATTGAAAATATGCTTTATTGTGGAGGAAATATCCGAAACTGATTTAGGGTATAATACGGCTGATGGATGGAAATGGTAAGTGTTGCCGAAGTCCTTGGCTGCATAATGAATATTCTCAAAGCTGAAATGCCCATCTAGAGTTAGTTTCTTCAATGAGAAATGGTTATCAGAGGAAGCAGAATGAGTTTGAACTGCCGTGGTGGCTAAAGAGAGATTAGAACAAAGGTTGGCTGTATCAGGTATACAACTGAAAAACAAGATAAAAGAGATCCTGAAGAATAAAGGCTTGTTTTGTTTGAGAAAACTAGAAAGTGGTGACCCCATTTTCTCCGGCATATCCTGAGAGGGAGAAGAGAAGAGAGATTCTGTATGTGATTCTTTGTTGGGGGAAAGCAAAAGGAAAGGTGTAGAAGATGCATGGAAGCGAAAGGCAGAGGAGAGAATTTAAAGAGAAGGGCTTTAGGCGCGCCAGAGTCAATACTCTCACATGTTCACTGGTGAGCCCCCATAAAGATTGTTCATTACTTGGTCTTTGGGTATGCGTATGTGTATAGGGATCTTTTTTTTGGCCCTCCTTTTTGTTACTAAAAGTTGAGGAGATAAAAAGTCACTAGAAAAGTTCATGAGAAGATTTTACATATCTTTGGTACTTTCCCCAACAGTTACAACCGCGCCATATATAATCGTTTTTTTTATATGTATTCTTATCAACCTTTCAGAGATGATATCATTAAAGAACAAAAAAAAAATCCAACAGACCATGTATAGAATTGAGTTATGTTTGTAGTATATGATGACAATATACGTCAGTTTTCCTTGGAAGTTAATTTCAATAAATTATATATGTTGTATGTCTCTACTGTTGTCAGAGTTTGTGCATATGAGTATATTTTCTGATATAACCAGGCCGGCCCCTACTAGGTTGGATACTTCCTAGTCCTGGACCTGAGTGTGAAGAAGAAAGGAGGGGGGGTGGGGGGGGTGGGGGGGGGGGGTGGGGGGTGTGGGGGGCATTCGTGGGTCCCTTAGCACATGAACTTCATGAGGTTTTGCTTGTGGGAAACTTGGCAAGCCTTGACTCTGGTACAACGACATGAACTGCAAGCATTTATCATAAGATTTTAGTCTAGTTGAAGCATGCGGATTAGCTTCTTTACACTGAATAAGACTTACTTGTTGCAAGTGCAATATCATCGAGTATTAGTGTTTAGGAAGTCTCTGTCCAAAATCGGTAGATGCTAGATTCTTTCACATGTTAATCTTATCCATAGGTAAAATCTGGAGTCAGATTATTATTATTATTATTATTTTGAGGTAAAGTGCAGAAGGAGGTCCATCTGCCCTCACTGGTTTTTCCAAGATTTTGCTTTAATGGGATCTTCTTTAGGTGTTGATGGTGTAGGGGCCGGGGGTGCTTGTTTCTGAGCCATGAGCAAGATTTCTTCTTCTTTTTCTTTTCTTTTTTTCTCCCCAATTGTTACAATATACATTTTTACAATGTAAAAATTTACTCCCGAGTTCTGATACATTCATCTTGTAGTATACATCCTACAAATAAATACCTCTTAACAGAATTTTAGGGAAACACTAAAAAAGGGTCTTTGAGTCTCTGTGCTTTAGACTCCAGCATTGGGACATCCTAGAATGATTCTCTTTCACATAATATATATATATATATACATATTATTTAATTAAGTCATTGATTTGTGCCCAACAATGTGCTGTTGTGGACATTATTATTGCACCATTCGCCTTTTGCCATTGGTTGGTGACGGATTTCAGCAACAAATCTTTTGGGAAACCATTCGGATTGCCACAAAATTTTTCACATTATAGTATTATTATTAATTTTACTTATTCATCGCTGTGTTTCTAGTGTTTGCCATTAGTCTTTCCCACTTTTGGTGTATTGATATAATTGCCTTGTCCCAATTATTAGAGTCACTGACGGATTATTTATTGTGTTATAAAGAGTTAAAAATGTCTATCCAATGCTTCTCAAAAATAATAATAATAATAAAGACAGAAAGAAGAAAGAGGAAAGAAAAAGTCTATCCAATAAGCATACTGTTTTCAAAAAAAATGAAACTGTTTTTCTTTTTGTAAGATTTTATAAATTGTGAGTGCCTCTCCTCTTGGATGTAAATTCTTCTGCAGCGTAATTATGGAGTAGCATGTGGGGACATAATAACTCTTCTTGTCTTCTTATTCAAAGTTTTTGACTTATACAAGTCTACTGAAATATTTCTCGATGTCTGAAACTTAGATAAGTGGTTTTTCTTTTCTTTCTTTCTTTCTTCTTTTTTTTTTTTTTTGATAATTCAATTTTTGGTACATCTTCTGTCATGATATAAGATGAGATATAACTATTTATATTATCGGTCTCCTAAAATATCTTTAGTTTTACGTTCATTCATTAATATTCGTTGAATTTAAGATAAATTAATAAATGAGATGTATTAAAATTAAATATTTAAAAATTTTAATATTTTTTAGATGTGTTTAAAAATGAAGTATTTTATCTTTTAAGCTATAGTTATCGTGGAGTAAAAGTTATAATTATGAATCAAAATTTAAAAAAAAAATTACTACTGAGGTGTCAAAGTTTAATTGTCGAGGTGTTTGGTAACACTTTTATAAAGTTGCCTTTGGCGGTCCAACTGCAACGCGTCACTTCCAAATGCACTCTCTCTGTCTCACTTTAAATCTTTTTCTCCCAATATTTTCTCTCTGCCCCCGCCGTGTTCTCTCTCTCCCTCCCTCTTCTTTTCTCTTCAAGTTCTTAATCTCGGCGACAACAAGATAAAGGACACATTAATTCCTACATTTGCTGGGAACTCTTCGGGAGCCTGAGGTTCTTATTCTACCTTCGAATAAATTTTATGGTCCTTTAAAGGATTATAAGGCTGATTAATTTTTCTCTACGTTGCCTAGAACAACAATTTTATTGGTTCATTCCCAGCAATGTATGTAACTTATGAAAATATGAAAGCTATGATGGATACTGGTGACCCAGCAAATGAAAATGAGTCGAAGCATATGTGGACACTTATTATTAAATGAGAGATTTAAAAAACAAGAGGAAAGAAGGAAGGGGAGAGAGAGAGAGAAAATATTAATATATTTCATTATTGATTCATCTCATTTTTTTTTTAATTACATGAGTCTATTGATCAAGCATATAAATTATATTATATGAGATTATAATTGTTATTTATAAATTAAATTATTATTGAGATTAGTTTACGTTAATTCTTATGAAGCACCGCTCATATTTTTACCATCTCGAAGTATTTTAAAAGGAAAAAAACTGTTTTCGCTCAAATTGAGAAAGAAAATTAAACACTCACAACGAATCTATAACCTCACAATTGTGAAATTTGGGTTCTAACCACTAGCCTTAACCTAGTGGCTTTAATTCATCTCAAATCATTTTGGTGGATATTAACGGGAGTAAAACTATTTAAGGTATATCTAGGGTCCGCTCCATTATTAGTCACATTTTTTTTAAAAGGTCAAATATAAAATTTAAGTTTGTTAACGAAATCTTTGTCCGTATAGAAGTATCGTAATTGAAGTTAAATTTACTCTCGATGAATGAGAAAATCTGCTTTCATAACACTCATGAGGAAGAGGAAGCCGGGAGGTGCCCACAATCGGTTTAAATATTATGATGACTTGTATTCCCTTTAAATCTTATTTAATAGCGTAAATTTTAGGGATTGTGATTATTTATTATATTCCGTTAGTCTCTGAGATTTTCGATTTTCAAATTGCTAATTATGATCATTATTCTCCTTTCTTTTCTCAGTGCTTCCTCGAATATATATATATATATATATAAAACAATGAATGTTGAACAACTCTTGTCTTTTTGTAATTTAATTGTAAAGAACAAGATGCTCGAAATTTCTACGTATAAGTCCTGACTTGGGATAAAATGACTTTTGAAAAGGGTCTTTAACTGCCGATAACATTTGACTTTTGAGCGACGATGAGCAGGAGAAGGACACCAATAAGTCATCGAGCATTTATTTAATTACTACGAGAAATATGGCTTTTTATCGATGGCTGATCACCATCGCAACACAGCTGGCTGCGACGGTCGCTGGATAATAATACATAAAATTATTGTTGCAGAGAAATGTTCTCCAATGAGTCTCCGAAAAATGAAAGAGTATATAGAAATTAATAAATTTATTATTTAGTCGTTTTTATTCAAGAGTAAAATATTACTATAAGGATTTGGAAGTCCAAAATTTTAAAAACAAGAAAACATGGATACTTCTCAAGAAACATTAGGTTTAGAAGCTTTTTTTAAAATTCAAATATCAATTATTTATGGATATTTAGTAAGAAGTTTTATAACTAATTAAAAATAAAAATAGTAAGAAAATATATTCAAATTAGTTATTGAGAAGTCAAAATTATAACAAAAAAATATAAATTATAGGTTATTCTATGTGAGAATAATCTATGCATTAAATAAAATAAATGAAACTATTTGAATAATAAACTAATTAATATTTTTTAAGTAAATCATGAATAACAAAAAATAAATTACTTAGTAAATAAATAATTTTAAGTTATGAAAAATAATGTAATAAATAATAAAGATGCTATAAATGGACAAATTTTTTCTTTTTCTCATTGTTTAATTCTAACTAAACCCACATGAAAAATAATGTAATAAATAATAAAAAAAAATTCTTTTTCTCATTAACATTCTCAATCTTACACTTAACCCTAACTTTCAAACATAATCTTAGATCACTGGCCGAATAAAAAAATACAAAGTTGTGTTACCTTTCAGCTGTTGCAAGCTAGCTGGATATATGGATATATATTTTGAAAAGCAATTTAAAAGGACCTTTAAAGACAAAATGCCACCTGTCAACTATATAAGAACTTTGGTGTCTTAGATCCCAGCAACAAAACAACACAAATTGATTCCCTGTAATATTTTATTCCAAAACGTACATTGGCTTTTTAGACCATATTTGTATCCATGGTAAAGTCACAACTTCCCTGTGTGTTAAGCACTTGATGTGCTTTCATTTCAATTGGCAACCTTTTGATGTCTTTTTAGATTTTTAATATTATTAATTAGTGGATCCGGTTATATTGAATCCGCTCTAAAGTAGAGTATTTTTTTATAATCATACGATTAAAGTTACAATAAATTTTTTTTTATTATTTATCACTTTATGTGTGCGACTGTGATTCGTGTTTTATCTTAAAGCAGCTCCAAGTTAACAATAACCTTAATTAGTTTGTCAAACATATTTTATTAAAGACATTTTTTTAAAGGTCATGCTATGTAAAAGTAATCTAAAAGTGCTACCTAAAAGTTCAAGTATGGTTTGATTGCGGACCATCTTGAGTTATTGTTTGCAATTCTTAGTCACATTATTTAATTTAGTTATGTATAATAATTAAGGATATTGTCAATTTCTTCTCCATTAAAAAAAAATTATCGCTTATTCTTTGTTGTTTTTATAATATCCGACAACTTTTTTAACACTTTAATTTTACATTATTACTTTTTTTTTAATTTCAAATGCACTTTTGTTTATATTTATAATAAATTAAAAAAATAAATATTAAATATTAAAAATAAAAAAATATAGATTTCTGTGTGACTAAAAATTATAATAAGATATTTTTCTTTTGTTATTTTAATAATTTTTGTTGTAATAAATATATATTTTATATCCCCAAGATGAATATCACGATATTGATTTAACAACACTATAATAATTTTGCTAATTATTCAAAATGACTAATAGAAATTTAAATTATCACTATATTGTTTTTATATTGTGTTTGTCTATTTTATAAAAATTTTAACTCATTTTTTTGTTGTTATAATCTAAGGGCATAATTATTAAAAAGGAATTTATATGATGATTCACAAAACTAGAGGAACTGTATGGGACTATTGTATATTATAAAAACAGCAAGTGGTAAGTTTGGTATATTTTGATTTCAATATGAAAAATTGAAAAAATTCCTCGACTAACAATATTTAAATAATTTTGCTCAATATTTAAAGTAATTAATACAAATATATATATATATATATATATATATATTATTTATTATATTGTTTTTATATTATGTTTGTCCATTTTAGCAAAAAAAAAAAAAAAGTCATTTTTTTTTGCTGTTATAATCCGAGCACATAATTGTAGAAAAGGAATCTGTTTGATTGTTTATGATAATAGATGAGCTATGTGACTATTTAGATAAATATTGGGGTTTCGGTGTCCTTTTTCTCAATATTAATAAAAAAAATTGGATAAAAATACATCTATATACAATGCTTAAAAAATGCCACCATGCAAATTCTTTTATTTTAAATAATTAACGGATATTATTATTATATTCTAAAGGAAAAAAAAAAAAGAAATCGGAATGTCTCAATATATTTTTTATGATTGATATAATTGATATATTTGTCCCTTTTTTTAAAGCATTCTATGATGGAAAGTAAATTTTATCACCCCTCGTGTGGACAATAATTCTATTTATTGTCGTGATTGATATAATTTCTTATTATGTTTTCTTTTCATGACTTGATAGAAAGTAAATTTCTACTTTCTTCATGTAAAGAGCGTTCGAACTCCAAATCTTTCGTGCCAATAAAATTTTACCGATTATATTAACTAACCTCTATAATGGTGTCATACCATCTCTCTCTTTATATATATATATATATATATATATAGACATAGATATAGATATAGATATATATAATGAATTGCATTTGGTACAAAATGTTGGCAAGTTTCAAGATTCTATAGAACATATTTCATTTTGAACGGACATATTCGAATATCTTTACTTCCAAGAATTGTACGAGCATTTTGCTTTGTTCCATCTTCCATGTGATCTTCATGTATGAACAAATTTATAGATCTTCACCGAAAAAACCAAAAACCTTTCACGTGAATTAATTATTTATTACATGATTGTTCATCCAAAAGAAATTGGAATAAATCAACGTTGCTCTAGACAACATTCTATCTTTAAAATAGTTAGCTGTTTGTTTCAAGAAATCTCAATTAACCCTATCGATTTATGCTGTTTGAAAGATGAAAAATTGAACATATTCTTCCTCATTATTAAAAAAAATTAACAATTAAATGAAGCACAAGTTTTAATTTTCTATTTGGCTTCCAAGCTAATTTAATTTAACATATTTAGCTTTTAACACACATATCAACGGATCTTTAATTTCAGTTTTGTGTTGATGATGCACAAGATATTGATATGTATTGTTCCAATTATGTGATCTTTGAAGTGCAATTTCTTGCTTCCTAGATGGAGAGAAAAATGTTAAAATATTTTGAAAAATTATAATTTGGTTTCCAAAATTGCATTCAAGAGATCCTATAGATGAAATATAATATAAGGTAGGCAAAATCAATTTAGAAATAAAAAAATCCCAGGTATGCTCTTTAGAAGGAGACCAAGAGGGACCAATATGTAATCAAACGACAAAGTTAGGCCAAGCATAATTATATGATTAATGACACCAATAGCCCCAAATCAAGCAGCATATCTAGTGGATTATCGATTAATAATTGGTTGATAGAGTTAAAAGTGATAGGAAATGAACCGATGGTATGTGTTGAATTAGCCACTTTGTACATGTTAGATTTGGCAAATATTCAACACATAAATAGCATAATCAAGTGATGACGTTTTCTTGGTCAAGTGATGACACTTTCTGATCATTTTATTCTTGAGGTGGTGAAGAATAATTTCTCTAAATTAATATTTTTAATGTTGGGTTTCTAGGTGATATATTGAAGCAGGTCCCCGACCAATGAATGATGCGTAAATTTTCGGACTGGACTTCAAATATAATACTTTTCGATTTTCTATTATCTTATGTGATGATATATTATTTGTAATGTTTAATATTAAAAAATAAATGTGCAATAATCTTTAAATCGAAAAAACTGTTGAAATTCAATTATGATACATTGAAACATATCCCAACTAACCGCAATGCATAGATTTTTCAAACTGGACTTCAATAATAATACTTCAAGGCAAGTTTCAGTTTTGTAGTGTGGTATGTGATGATATATTTTTTTTGTAATATTTAATATTGAACGAAAAAAATTAATGCGTAATAATATTTGAATTGCAAAGATTGTTGAGCATATTTTCAAGAAGATTCAACTTTTACATAGTATTAATGGAGTTATAATTTCTAACACCTAATAGATTTAAGAGATTGTAATATCTATAGCTTGCATTTTTCTTATTATTATTATTTTTTGTTTCAAAGAATGACACTGCTCATTTTATGGAATATAGCAAAACAGTGTTTTTTTTTTTAAAAAAAAAGAGCAACATCACTCATTTTGTAGAATACAACTGCACTTGGAGTTATATATGTGAATTAATGAGATAATGTGACATGATAGTGTATTGATTTGTATAACATGTATAAAATCATCGACAAAATCTTAAATGCTGGAGAAATTTACATAAGAAAGATTTACTACCTCAACATATTGAGGTGGTGAGACTGTCGAATGATATTCTGTCATGTGGTAGAGTAGTGATTCTAAAATGAGATTATTGTAAGACTACTACTGAATTTATTATTTAAAAAATTAATGGAACCGATTATGAGATTTATAGTTCTACCACATGATAAAGCACCATTGGACGAGCTCACCACCTCAATATCTCATGTGAGTTTCTCTCGTAAAATGCCACCCATCAAGGATGTGATGGTGCTTGCCATGATGCTGCAATTGGAATTTATAGAGTGGTGGCTACATTTTGGAAATCTACTGGTGTAGATTACTACAACATCGATCATCTCTAAGCCCTTGCGCATATGTATAGAAACCTAGAGATAGCATATGCTTATGTTCACCCCCCCCCCCCCCCTTACCTACTACTATTACTACTAATACTATTATTATTATTATTATTATGTTCCTTCCCTCTGTTTAATAGATCTCATCATGTGGCTCATGCCATTTTCTTCTTTGCCTTTGTTGCCAACAGTTGATGTTCTTTACTGTTTGTAAGATTGGAGGTCAAATATTTTCTCAAATGCTTTGCGTTATTATGGGGAGTAACAAGCAAACTTGTAATGCTATGTTTTAATAACCACGACAACTTGACAACTTTGGTCATTGATTAATAATAACTCTTTCTTACTCGTCAGTGTTTAACGTGCAAAGCAAAATTTGATAAGTACGATGGAAACTAAACTTGTGATTAGTAACCCAAAAAACAAAATTAGAATGGAAACACGAATGTTACTTTTAAAACTGCAGAAGTTAAAAATTTGTTAAGCTGTGAATGATGAAATCAACTTTTGATTGATTCACCGCATGGTAATTGAGTACTTTAGGGAGCTCCGGATCCATAGGGGTGACTTGACTTGGAGAGCTCAGAGGAAAGAAACTCTTTGGAAAGCTCAAAGAGCTCATAAATTAATCCCGGGGCAATCTTTTGTGGAGATCATGAGAGCTCACGGAGCTTAGATATGTAGCTTATCATGTCAAAGCCTAGCGACAAGATTTGTCTAAATGTCCCACTAGTGTACTGCATAAAATACTCAATTCATGCATTAAAGAAATATAGAGTAAAAATTAGTTGTTATGTAAGATACTTACGCCAGGCACAACAATAGTAGTGGATCTCATTATCTCATTAATATGCACTGTTGTTGTGTATGACGTAAGTTACGTTAAACGTAACTTAACCAGAATCTTATTAAGAATATAAAATTTATTCTTTTTTAGGTTTTATGTTTTTTAATGATTCCACATTTTTTTTATTTGAGAATTATTTTTACTCGCGTTGTAAAAAATAACATCTACCATCGCTTTTATACTACATTACAATCTTTGTTTGAAGGTTTCCCACCATAGAAGGAATTTTAAAATATATCAGATGTGTATTATATCTAATTAGTTTCATATATGACATGTGTAATTAAATTTAATATAACTACTATTTTATATTATAATTTTTAAAATAAATACATATATATTATAATAATATCATTTGTATGTTATAGGTTGGGACCTGTCTATGTTACAGAATCTGTAACAAACATCTCCCGTCATCCCACCATCCGATTTTCTTTTGTTTAGTTTCTCACTCCACATCCAACCACATCCAACGGCTGATGCTGCAGTCTGTACCTTACAGAATCTGTAACGTAGTTTTGTCCTATAGGTTGATACCTCTAGAATTTCTCTCATCTTTTAGACGTAGGAACCATTTCTCTCTCCTTTGCGGACAGGTGGCGGCCGTAGGTTTGCAGGAATCACGTGCTTTTATATTGCACGGACATGTAGAGACATCCCCCACATTGACATTCTAATTAAAATATGGGGTACAACATAAATTCTTTTACCTTTCTGCCCTTATTGCTTCCTCAGTTCCAAAGGCATTCTAGAAGGATCTAATGAACCTTCCACCCTTTCTCCAATTGAGTTGTCACGTGGCGGCATACTATTCGCCCTCGGAAAATCACCTACCAACTATTTTTTTTAGCAATTTCTATCTTACGTGCATGTAAGATATATTTACCTCACATAAACAATGTATGTGTGAGACCCACATATACATTCACCTCACATAAACAGTATATATGTGAGACCCACGTATTGTTCATAGAAAAAAATATATTTTATACATATAAGATAGTAGGATTTTTTTTTATTTTTCCTTTTGGGTTTTTTCTACAGCAATTCTTATGTTTCTCCAAGATTATTATCAAGACACTGATTGATTTATTTATTTATATTTTCAAAAATTCGATCTGCAATCAAGGAGTAAATGCAATGGCCGAGGATTCAACCATCCACTAGAGCGAGAAAGATGATATCTTTTGTATTAAAGATCGAATTGATGATGTACAGCGACCAAATTGTCAATCGAGCCATGTCTTTCAGACAAAGGACTTGGATACGAAAGGGACGGGACATTGGTGAAAAAAATAAAACACATTTTCAAATGGGTTCCACTTGACTTGATTAAATTTACGAACAAAACAACCATCAAGAAACTGTTGGTTTAGTGAGTAAACCCACATGTAGATCATGTGAAACAGAGGTCCATCCTGGGCCCACAAAATTCCCATCAACCCCAACCATTGATTTTGTGGGCCAAAATCATGTGATTAGATTGATAATGATCGATTTAACATGCCAAATCTCTCACTCTTTTTTTTTTTTTTGGGGAAACTCAATTAAGCCAAATGGGCTTTTACTCAAAAGGCCCAAAGAAGTCAGTTTTGCTTGAGATAAATATGCTGTTATAGTTTATTTTTATTTACTAATCAGTAATCATACACAAATAAAGAGCAAAATTTGTGCACAATGATGATGTCAAAATAATGATGTTGCGGCGATAAAGATGATTAAGGTTGTTATTCTAGAAAAGATTAGCAATGCATCAGTAAGTGCTTATATTTAAATATAAGATACGGTCATAAAATTCATCATGAATGCCTTGATCTATAAATATTTTTTTAACAGAGTTCAATGAATGATAATGCAAACATTGCCCTTGAAAAGAGTGGCGCTCCATAAAAATTGATCCATTGCTTAGAAAGTGATACTCATTGTATATCAATATTCTTTCTGTTGTTACTGTCATAAATGCTCTAGATGATTATAAATTTGTGATAAGGACTTTTAGATGATTATAAATTTGAATTCATCATTTAGAAGAGATTTTTTTCTTCTTTTTTATTGGGAAATCTGCTTCGAATTTGATTGATTGATCTACTACACCAAATACTTTTCATGAAAGTTATGAAATTATAGAGGGTTTTATTATACCTATATTTTTACGAAACTTGACTCTATAACATAAATGAATGGGACTCCAAGTCTAAGAACTCATGTCCAATAATATATTCTAATCTAAATAAGATAAAATAACACATATCCTGATTCTTGCTAAATTCGAATCCCATAAGATAAGTTTTCCTAACTTAATTATAGTTTTGATTATTTATCTTCTATAAAAAAAAAAAAAAAGTCACTGCTCAAGGCCTCAAATGTAGGATCACGAGAAAATGGCATGTTGAAGGAGAGGCAAGCCTTTTTCTCTCTCTCTCTTCTTTCTCTTCTTATTTTATTTGTTATCCTACCACTCCTTATATCTAACTTAAGTATCGAATGATCTTCGTTGGTAACATCCCTAAGGACCCTCTAATAAGTTGTTGTTTTACAAGATTCTGGTCACCGAGCTCTTTATTTACAATAATGGCAAATTCCGAAGACATCAAGTACTTTCACTGTCCATTCTCTAAGTAAAACAACTCTTTCTCAACTCCAAGTATGTAGCCAAATTTTTGGTATCGAGATTTTTAAATATAGGGTCTTAAACTTGTATTTGAATATCAGGTTGTGCTATAACAAAGCTATCTAAGCAAGGGTTAATAAATTTTAGGTGTTAAATGGTAATAGGATAGCAACACTCCTATAATTTCGATGAAATAGGCATATAGGTATCATCTTGTTTTATGTAATAGCAAGTCACATATAATCCCTTTGTAGACAAACTTTAAGTATTTATGTAACAATTTTTTTAATATAGAAAGGAGTCTGTGTGTTTAAAAAAACAACATTGTGATTATTTTTTAAAATAAGAAGATTTTTATGCCTAGTTCATCAAATCACAGGTATCACTAACCTTTTTTTTCACGTAAATATCAATATATCTTGACAAAGAAGAAGAAGAAGATCCTTGTACTTATTGTTAATAAAAATATGTGATGGCCTTAAGGGGGTAGTTACTACCCTCAGGACTACAAAGGGATGAAGTTAAATGGTTTAATATCTATTCTTTGATTAATAATTGGTTTTAAGAAGAATATAGCAACCTTTATTTCAAAATTTCATAGTTAAGCATGCTGAAACTGGAGAAATTAAACGATAGCAACCTATTAGGAAGTTGAAACAAGTACCTTGATCCATTGTGGATGTTGGAGGCAAAACTCTGTAGTTAAGCATGCTAAAGCTAGTTATGTTGAAACGTAGGCACAGAGTAGATCAGGTTCTAGAGTATCATTAAGGAGAAGATTATTGGACTTATGGGTCAGCATGCTAAAGCTAGTTATGTTGAAACGTGGACACATAATAGATTGAGCTCCAGGGTGTCATTGAGGAGGAGATTACTGGCCTTATGGGGGGCCAACATGTTGAATCTAGTTATGTTGGTACAAAATAGATTGAGTTCTATCGTGTCGTTAAAGAGAGGCCATTAGCCTTATGGGGAGATTGTTGCAAACGTATTAAACATTATTTTAAAATTATTGTAAAAATATTATTGTAAAAGCCAAAAAGAAAAAAGAAAAAAATAAGAGTATGAGTATTACATATTAATAGTAAGAGTGTTTTCAAACATTTTTAAAAATAAAAGGATTAACCGAGTACTTAACATAAAATATAGGAACTAAACGAATGTTTACTCAAAATATAATGTTTTATATTTTACAGTTGCTTGCTTAATTAATCCAGTGGCTATCAATTTCTAAAAGGAAATATCATTGCATGAAATTGAAATCAAAGGCTTTCCAAGAAGCATGTACAGAAGAAATTGACGGGAATGAGCTAGTAGTGATGAAAGTGCTCTATTTCTTAGCTAAATTATTAACAATATCTATATATAGATGTTTGGGAGATGTCAATATTAGGGTTTTGATTGACTACATCCATTAAGGCCATTATTTCTCAATATCCATCCTAGAGATTTTATCATATTCTGAGTTTATAATGTAAATTTCATGGATAACAATGGGCACCAACACTCCATGTGCATTAGCATGCTGATAGTCATTATCACGAAAAGGAAAGATTCTTAGATACGTTTTCAAGACTTTAAAATCTATGCTTAAAAGACTTTTAAAGAGCATGCTTTTTAACTTGTTTTGTTTGGTATATTGTTGATTTGTTGGATGGCTTTTATTTGTGGGCATCAAATTTCTCCAAAAGCACTTTTTTTTTCACTTCCAAATCAATTTTCGCGTATTTGTAGACTTTGTTTTCTTTGTAATTATATATCTCTGGCATTAATGGTGGTAGAGATTTGCCCTATCTCAATTCTCAAATGTGGAAAATTTTGAGTAGTGATCTAGATGCTTTGAATAAAGTTAGACATTAAGTTGGGGTCCCCAGACAAAGAAGCAAGTTTGGTGATTCGCTTGCACCTCATGAACAAGTATTCTGTACAAGATCGATTCTCAAGCTTTTGTTTTCTAAAAGACAAGCATGCAACTTTTCGTGAATGGCAGATCTAAAAAATGATTCATCGAGATCTAAATTATGTATTATTTAATATTCCATGATTTTGAAGGTGTAAGGGGTTTTCCATTTTCATTGATATTGTTTTCTTTACAATCCATTTCTTTCATTTAACTGATGAATTAGTTTGAATTGAGTATATCGTTTTTTAATGGAGTATATATTAGAAAAGAATTAATTAAGTTTAGGTATGAAGTGATAAGAAAGGGGGAAAAAATAGAGGGTCTACAAAAAACAAAAAAAAAAGTTTATTTAAATTAATAAACTCGGTCCATGTGGAGGTCTTTTAAGAACATAATTCCACTAGATTAAAAAACTACATTGAAATTATAAATTTAGCAAATTATAATCCACATTTTACAGTGGAAGGATCTATCTACATATATGCATAAGGTTTAGCAAATTAAATGAAAATGGTGACTGAACAAAGAGAATATAATTGATTAGATCACCAAATGGCAATAAGTGGTTAATTTGTATATTGGATGAGAGATGGTTGAAATATGGTTTGGAATTTCACCACTATTAGAAATGCTTGAACTTTTGTAGGCATGATTTGTCATTGACTCGAAGGACAGGTTTATCTTTAACTATACCCCAAAAGTAGATGCTTTGGGCAAACTGTTGTTTCATGTCCATTCATGTTCATGCATGATCCTCTTAGCAAGTTGAGAACTTTATGAGGGTGGTCATAATCCTATGCCCTAAGCCTAAGGGAAGGTTCCCTAGAAATTTAGATTATAGTTGTGTAATCATCTCTTTGTTGTAACTGTAGGTGAAAATTTCACATAGAGGAATATTGGTTGCATTTTGAATATGGGACCTTCTAATAACACTTACAAGTTGCAACTTGTAACAAAATTGTTGAAAGTTATGATTTTGTTGTATTAAATCTTCAAATTTGCCAATGGGGTTGTGATGCAACCAGTTCGCGGATTATATTCCCTCTCCATAAAATATGATATAAAGGTAAATTTATCTTTTTAATGCTAGTAAAACTGTATTTCTAAGTTAATCTTTGTAGATTTTGAGATGTATTATATGTATCCGAATTCCCAAAAACGTTAGTTTTAGTATATCAAAAAAAATAATAACATTAAGTTTCATGCCACTTAGATGGTGCTCTAATTGTGGGATAACGCCCTCAACTTTGTTAAAGGTGCCAATTTGAATCCCCTCACAGGAAGACTAGCTCTATAACAAATCTCCATTATTAACAAATCCCCTCGTGAGTGATAGTTTCTCTGTCGATGATATTTTAAGATTCCAAATCACATGTGAAATTCACCTTAATCTTCAGTAAACATCGTAAGATTTGTTCACATGCAGTGACAAGCAGACAACAATACGTCATCATGATTGTGGAGAAGAAAAAATGAAAGGAAAGAAAAGGCTAGTAACTGATCAACAAATTGAAGAAGTTGCTTAAAGTGGAGACTGCAGAGTAGAGTGGAGAATAAGACGAGGCTTTCTAAAATAAGAAACAACTTCGTGAGGTGCAAATCTGATGAGGGTTTCAACTTGTTGAGAGAAACAACCACTAAATTTAGCTGTTGTCAGCAGCATCATACATTTTCATTTCACATCACGAAAGGGGAATTGAGAGATACATAGAAAAGATTTTGAGCCACTTGAGTAAGTGGTCATTAATAACCCTAGTAAGTGGCACATTTGTCATGGAATCAGGTCATTTGACTGGAATAGACCTTGGACCATCCCTTTGTTAGTTAGGATTGACAAGTGGAATGGGTTCAATAATTTATTCGAAAATTTTTATATATATTTAATTTTTTAAAAAATATAGATCATGATACTAAATAAGATAAATGAAATAAAAATTGTTAAAACTAAGATTTTATCAACCAATAATGATCCAGGTACAAATAAAACATTTTATTAGCACCCTTGCTTACATGATATAAAGGGATTGATTGAAAAGTAAAAGCAATTAATAGAAATATTATGTGAACTTTGTGATACTTTCATTCAATCAACTCCTCTATGTAAGTTGTTAATTGAATTTGTACAAAAATATTTTATGTCGCGTACGTATATTATATGATACATTCATTCCTAAAGATTTATTCATCGTTTAAAATCCATCTTCAACGAATGTTGTCCGCGAAGGGATTGTCTCATTAGAAGGGTTTGAATTTCCCTCGAGCCAACTTTAGTGAGAAATTTATTTAATTTGGAGCGGGATTAGCAATGAGTTAGAGCTTGGATGTATGGAAAATTCATGCAAATTTTGACAAGTTTGCCAAATGGCCATAATTTCCCATGCCATGCCTAAACCAATAACATTTTGAAGCCCAAAGGGTTTGCATCTAGAAAAAGAAATAGGCTAGATTGGAATTAGAACTTGCCATTTTCTTAATCTATCTTCTACACATCTTATTTATTGCAATAACATACCGCTGTAAATGCTAGCTAGCTCCTCTCTTGAGTCTAACGAGAAGCAAGAACAAATGAAGCGGAAATGAAACATTAATATGTTTTACAACATGGAACCACATATAAAAATGCTTAACTCATAGCCAACCGACGGCAGTTCCTGTAAATGACATGCACCTAATACAAGAAAACTCCTGTAGAAGAGTCTAATTGCCCTGGTCCTCAGAAATCTCTTTACGACGCGGCAGCAGCAGATGACTTCAACTTATTTGGAGGGGAATTCCCTCCGGAAGCAACCACATATGAATAGAAACACAGCATTGCGGCCCTGCAAAAGGTGACAAACAACAAAAATACTTGTATTGAGTAACAGCATCAATTTGTCATCGGTTAACGAAAAAAGATAAACCACGTATAAATTACCTAATGCCAGCATAAAACCCTGTTGGAAATAGCTTCTTTGTCTGCACTACATGAGATTATATGGTTAGCAAGAAAAATTTCATATACATAAAAAATAAGATTAAAAAAAGGAAAAATAGCTAGCCTAAGAATGAAGAGTAATATTGCTATTATGAGATTACTACCAATGAGTAGGGTTCAAAGTTCTGCTTTAAGAGGACTGCTGAGAGCACTGCAAGATCACTGAGATGAGATGCCGTAAGATAAGCTTTGAAGGATGTACACATCTATTTCAAACACATGATAAAGAACAAATGGATTTCTAACGTCTTAATTTACATAAGAGGTAAGGCAAATAAGTGAGCTATCGTAAACAGAATGCTAATTGTTCACAAACTAAATATCGAGTGTGAAATATCATTAGAACCACGATCTTTTGTCTCTTAGTAAAAATTGGCTCAAGGGTGATATTAATTCATCTTCTTTGGGAAAGGAAAAGAACTGGTGGAAACAATAGTACTGTAGGTTTAGTGATGCTCAAGAAGTTTCAAGCTTTCAGAAACACATGTGCCCACCTTTTCAAAATGTAACGTAACAAATCCCCCTTAAATGAAAACATTGTTTCACTTTCCAGAATTGTATGTCCCAATTCAATTCAAGCTATATATATGGATAGAAATCCATTTTGTCAATTCTTTGTTACTTCGAGAATCCAATGACATTAACCATCCATCAGCTTTACTGATTTAGATTCGTCTGTCATTAGGAAAGGTGAAAAACTGGTGGAAATACTATCACTTTATAGTCATTGATGCTTAAAAAGCTTCAGGCATCAAGAAAAGCACGTCCAAACACTTTAGCTTGATGATAAGCCAATCCCCTTTCCACCCATGTCAGTGAGGTTACAAACCCGTATATATTTTTCCAGTTGACCCACCTGGTATGCCCATCTTAGGTGCTAGTTGTTTCAAATCTCCCATGCTGTATGAAAATATTGTTCGCTTGCCATAACTGAAAGTCCCAATTCAACTCAAGCTACACATGTTCTCAGTCATTAGTGCATCAGGAATCTAATGAATATATTGATCATCTATCAGCTTGAACTATAACAGAAATTCAAATCCTCACTCGCAAGACAGATGAATCATCTTGTAAGGCAATGGGTAAATATCAAACACATGTTATCGTCTCCATCACATACACATACTCATCGAATGAAACCTAAGGGAAAATGAAAACTTCTTCAATAAAATCCTAAGAGCAACTACTCAGATCTACTTTAAACAGTAACAGTATTTTTTTTAAAAAAAAAGCTGCATCGCTCATTTTATGGAATACAACTACACTTAGAGTTACATATGTGAATTAAAAGGATAATGTGACATGATAGTGTATTGATTTATATAACATGAACAACATTACCAATGAGTTCTTATATATTCATGGAATATTTAACACTAGTGCAATGGCGTACAATTTGAGTTTTTGATTAATAGTGAAAAGTTTGCTTAAGAAACTCCTGCTACCTGAGCATATGAGATGGTGAGTCTGTTGAACGATATTCTGTCATGGGCAGGATAGTGGCTCTAAAATGGGACCACTGTAACACTATTACTGAGTTTATTATTTAAAAAATTGATGGAACCCATTGTGAGATTCACAGCTCTTCCAAATGACAGAGCACTATTGGACGGGCTTACCACCTTACTACCTCATGTGAGTTTCTCTGGTAAAAAGACTCACGTCAAGGACATGATGGTGTTTGTAATGATGCTGCAATTGGAATGTAGATTGGTGGCTGCATTTTGGAGAGCTACTAGTGTATACTACTACAACATCGACCATCTCTAAGCCCTTACGCATATATGCAAAACCCTAGAGAAAATATTTTTTTGTGTTCACCCCCCGTTACTATTATTATTATTATTATTAATATTTTCGTTCCCTCTCTTTAATACATCTTACTTTTTTATTGTGTCTCGTGCCCTTTTCTTCTTTGTCTTTGTTGCCAACATTTTGATGGTCTTTATTGTTTGCAAGATTGGAGGTGAAATATTTTCTCAAATGCTTTGTGTTATCTTATTAAGAGGAGTAACAACCAAACTTGTAATGGTATGTCATAATAACCATGACAAGCGTGGTCATTGATTAATAATAATAACTCTTTATCTTGTTTGATGTACAAAGCAAAATTGGATACGCACAATGAAAATTAAACTTGTGATTAGTAACCCAAAAGAAAAGAAAAGAAAAATTATATAAGAATTGAAACACCAATATTATTTTAGAACAATAAAAATTAAAGATTTGTTAAGTTGTGAATGGTGAAATTAACTTTTGATTGATTCAGTGCATAGTAATTGAATATTTCAGGGAGCTCCGTACTGGAGGGGTGACTTGGAGAGCTCAGTGAAAAGAAACTCTTTGGAAAAGTTTAAGGAGCTCATAATTTAAGTTCAGGGGATCTTATGTGGAGCTCATGAATTTTAGATATTTATAGCTTATTATGCCAAAGTACGGCACCGAGAGCTGTCTAAATATTGCATTGGTGTGCTATGTAAAATACTCATCCTTTGAGATTACGATCTATTAAAGCAATGTGGAGTAACGTGGGTTGTTATGCGAGATACCTTTTAAATCTTTATTAATAATATCAACTTTATATTCTTTTTTTAGTTCATCCTTTTTGTGATTCAACATTTTCTTTCTTTGAGAATTATCTTTTTTTCATGGAGCCCAAGCAACATCTCATATCGCTTCTATATACTATATTACAATCGTTGTTTGAAGGTTTACTACTTTAGGAGGAATTATAGAATACGTCATAAGTAATACAACTAATTAATATATGTATGACTTTTACAATTGAATTTAATATAATCATTATTTACATGTAATTTTTTAAAAATAAATATATACATATGATAATATCATTTATTATATGATAATATCATTTATTTATTATATGATATGATTCACTTAATGTATTCTAAAGTTTCTTAACCTTGGAAAGAAATATGCTAGTCAAAGGAACCTTTTCTCTCCATCGTGGGCAGGTGGCGGCTGTATGTGTGGATCGTGTGCTTTTATACTTAATGGACATGTAGAGACATCCCACATTGACCATCTACATAAAATAAAGGTGTAATACTATAAATTCGTATGCTTTTACCCTTCTTCCCTCATTGCTTCCTTAGTTCCAAAGGCATTCTAGAAGGATCTAATGAGCATTCCACCCTTTCTCCAATTAAGTTGTCACGTGGCGACATACTATTCGCCCACTCCAAATCACCTACCCACTATTTTTTTGGAGGGGTTTTTTCAACAGCAATTCTCTTGTTCTTTCAAGATTATCACCAAGACATTGATTGATTGATTTATTTTTTTCAAAAATTCGATTTGCAATCAAGGATTAATGGCCGAGGACTCAACCATCCACTAGACCAAGAAAGGTGATATCTTTGTATTAAAGATCGAATTGATGATGTTACAGCGACCAAATTGTCAATCAAGCCATGTTTTTCAGACAAAGGACGTGAAGAAATGAAATGAAATGAAAGGGACGGGACCAAAAAAATAAAACACATTTTTAGGTGGTTAGACTGCAAAATCAAATGGGTCCCACTTGATTAAATTTACGAACAAAACACCTATCAAGAAACTATTGGTCAGCGAATAAATCCACATGTGGATCATGTGAAACAGTGGTCCATCCTGGGTCTACAAAGTTCCCATCAACCCTAACCATTGATTTTGTGGGCCAAAATCATGTGATTAGACTGATAATGATCGATTTAACATGCTAAATCTCTCTCTCTCTCTCTCTCAATTAAGCCAAATTGGGTCTTTATCATGATTTTACTCGGAAGAGCCGAAGAAGTCAGTTTTGCTCGCCGAGTTCAATGGGAAACCAAATGAAGCTCGTTGAAATTATATAATATAGTCAGCCACGACGCCCACCAGATGATTAATTTAATTTAATTTTATTTTTATTTACCTAATTATACACAATAAACAGTAATTTGAGCACAATGACGATGTCGGGGCAATAAAGATGATTAACGTTGTTATTCTAGAAAATAAAACAACTTTTAATTAGATTAGCAATGCACTAATAAGTGCTTATATTTAATATCATACATGGTCATAAAAACAATCATGAATGCCATGATCTATAAATAATTTTTATTACGAAGAAGTTCAGTGAATGATGCTGTAAACATTGCCCTTGAAAAGAGTGGCGCTCCATAAAAATTGGTCCATTGCTTAGAAAGTGATACTCAATGTATGTCAATATTATTACTGTTGTTCCTGTTATATACATGCTCTCTAGAAAATAATAATAATAATAATGACAAACTTCGAGTTTGTGATAAGGATTTTAGATGATTATAAATTTGTATTCATTCTTTTAGAAGAGAATTTTTTTTATTGGGAAAACTGCTTCGAATTTGATTAATTGACCTACTGCGTCAAATTCTTTTCATGAAAATTATTAAAATACAAAGGGTTTTCTTATACCTATATTTTCATGAAACTCGACCTTACAACATAAATGAATGGACCTCTAAAAAGATCATCACTTAAAGGTAGGATTAGGATAAAACAATATATTAGAAGAGAAAGTACAATATCATCTAAGTATTTTTTCTTACTCTTTTTTCTCTCTCTTATTATTTTATTTATTATGATGCCACTCTCGATTTTCGACTTAAGCATCAAAGGATCTTTGCTGGTAACATCCCCAAGGACCCCCCTGATGAGTTATTAGTTTTTCAAGGTTGTGACCACAAAACTCTTCACTCTCAACAATGGCGATCCTAAGGACATTAAGGTCTCTCACAGTCCATTCTCCAAGTAATTAAAACAACTCTTCCTCAACTCCAAATATATGACCAAACTTTTATTATCAACATGTTTAAATACAGGATCTTGCTACTTTTCATTTACTATAAGATATAATTAGACTGAAAATCAATAACTAACTCACCTGGCTTTACAACCAGGCTAGACCCCTAAATATAAGTTATGGGAGGGATTTAAGTGGAAGTGCGTGCGTACGCACACGTGTATTTACTAAATATTTGGAGGTAAATTTGTTCTATATTCTAAACTTATATCTTTACATTGTGTTGGACGGGCATAGACCTACATACTATTTATGTTGGACCTGAATATCAGGTTGTCCCATAGCAAAGCTATCTAAGAAAGGGTTAATAAATTTTATATGGTAAATAGTAATAGGATAGCAACACTCCTATGATTTGACGAAATAGTCATGTAGGTACCATCTTGTTTTCTGTAATAGCAGTCACATAGAGCCCCTTTTTAGACAAACTTTGAGGATTTATGCAACTATTTTTTAATATAGAAGGGAGTCTGTTTTCCCAAAAACAAAATTGTGATTATTTCTTAAAATAAGAAGATTTTGATGCCCAATTCCTTAAATCATAGGTGCCGCTAACTTTTTTCATATAAATATTGATAAATCTTGACAAAAAAGAAGAAAATCCTTGCGCTTAAAATAGATAAACAAAAATGCAAATAGAATACTAGCTACTTTATGTATAATATACTCATTTAGATTAAACAATAGTTATTATTAAAAAAAAGTATGCGATGGCCTTAGGGGGGCAACGCCTACTCTTAGGATTATGGAAGAATGAAGTTAAATGGTTTAATATATATTCTTTAACTAATAATTGGTTTTCAGAAGAATATAGCAATCTTTACTTCAAAACTCCATAGTTAAGCATGTTGAAATAGGAGAAATCAAATGATAGTAACCTATTAGGAAGCTGCAATGAGCACCTTGATCCATTATGGATGGTGGAGGCAAAACTCCAAAATTAAGCTTGCTGAAAGCTAGTTATGTTGAAATGTGGGTGTGGAATAGATCGAGTTCTAAGGTGTCGAGGGGGAGATTGTTGGCCTTATGGGGGGCTTGCGTGTTGAAGCTAATCATGGGTTCAGAATAAATTGAGTTCTAGAGTGTCGCGGAGGGGGAGATTGTTGTCTTATGGCGGCCAACATGCTAAAGCTAGTTGCGTTGAAACGTAGGCATAGAATAGATGAGTTCTAGGGTGTCTTGAGGGGCAGATTGTTGGCCTTATGGAGGGGCGAGCATGCTGAAGCTGGTCATGTTGAAACATGAGCACAAAATAGATTGAGTTCTAGGGCGTTGTTGAGGGGGAGATTGTTGGCCTTATGGGGAGATTATTGTAAATGTATTAAACATTATTTTAAAATTATTGCAAGGGTGTTATTGTAAAAGTAAAAAAAGAAATAAGAGTTTTGAGTATCACATATTCAATAACAAAGGTATCTTGAGGTATTTTTCAAAATAAAATGATTAACTAGACACTTAATTCAAAATATAGGGATTAAATGAACATTTATCCCAAAACAATTGCTTGCTTAATTAATCTTGTGGCTATCAATTTCTGAAAGGCAATAGCATTGCACGAAATTGGAATCAAAGGTTTCCAAAGAGCAAATACAGAAGAAATTTATGGGATCTAGCAAGTAGTGATGAGAATGCCCTATTTCTTAGCTAAATTATTAACAATTTCTATATGGCACATGTCAATATTAGGGTTTTGATTGAGAACGTTAAGGCCATTATTTCTCAATACCTATCATAGAGATTCAATCATATTCTAAGTTTATAACGTAAATTTCATGGACAACAACGGGCACCAACACTCCATGTGCATTAGCACGCTAATAGTCATTATCACAAAAAAGAAAGATTCTTATGTTTCCGCAGACTTTAAAATCTATGCTAAAAAGACTTTTAAAGAGCATGCTTGAAGCCTGTCTTGTTTGGTATATTGTTAATTCGTTGGATGGATTTTATTTGTGGATATCAAATTTCTCCAAAAGCACTTGTTTTTTTTTTCTTCCAAATCAATTTCTCTGTATGTATGGATTTTTTTTTAATTTGTAATTTATATATCTCTGACACTGATGGTGGTAGAGATTTGCCCTATCTCAGTTCTCAAATGTGGAAAATTTTGAGTAGTGATCTAGATGATTTGAATCATGTTATAAGTTAAGTTGGGGTCCCCAGAAAAAAAGAAGCAATTTTGGTGACTCGCATGCACCTCATGAACAAATATTCTGTATAAGATCGATTCTCAAGCTTTTTTTTCCCCCCAAAAGACAAGCACGCAAGGACAAGCATGGAAGGGTTTGGATAAAAATTATTTGCAAGAAACTAAATTATATAAAGACAAGATGTGAAAATTAAAATTTTATGGATTAATGAGTTTGTAGTGATTATTTTAATAGATTTAATGGGACTAAATTAAATAACAGTATAATTACTCATATGATTTATTGTGGGCTTTTATTTTTTAATTAAAGTGTGAGCTTTAATAATTATCATGATTAAAGATTAAATAGTAAAGGCTTATGTTGCTATTTTAAAAATTAATGGGGCTACTTTAATAAATTTAATGGAATTAATTAGTAATTCAAGTAACCTTTTCTTTAATTTTTTAAAAAATTATTTTCTCCCCCACTAATTATGAGGTTGGATCCACACTTTTGGAGCCCTATCATATCAAGAATTGGTTAATATTCCATAATTTTAAAGAATTAATGAAGTTTTGGTATAGTGTGCTGCCTTCTTTCTTTATAAGGTGCTTCGACTAGATTCATGTTCCCAAGCTTAGCTCGGACAAAATAATATTAAGGGAAAAAAGTGTCTACAAAAAAAAGTTATTTAAGTAAATAAATTCGTTCCATGTGTAGATCTTTAAGAAGATAATCCCATTAGATTAAATAACCACATTGTAATTATAAATTTAGCAAATTATAATCCATATTTTACTGTTGAATGTAATTAATCTATCTATGTATGCTTAGGGTTCAGCAAATTAAATGAAAATATTGGTTACTAAACAAAGGGAATATAATTGATTGGATCACCAAATGGCAGTGAGTGGTTCATTTACATATGGATGAGATGAGTACTAATCTGATTCAAGATTTTAAACTTTATTAAAATCTGAAAAAGTTATTAAATCATATGCCTTAATATCTTTCTCGAACATTACACTATGAAACTATATAGTTTAATAATTTTCGGGAAATTTATAATCGTCTACTTATTTGTTTTGCCTTTTTAAAAAATGCACAAACACTTTTTTTTTTCAATACGCCACCTGAAGTTTGCTTTTTATTGCATTCGTCCACTTCCGTCTAATTTCCGTTAGTGGATTTAACGAAATGACCTTTTTACCCCTCAAAATTACAATTTAACCCAAAATAAATGGAAATTGGAGATAAATTGGATGGATTTAATTTTTTTTCAAAGGTGGATGCTAGAAATTGGAGGAAAATATTGTTTGTTACTTGCTAAATTAAAAAAAAATTGTATTTATTTTTTTGAAAGAGAAAAAATAAATACAAAATTTCTAAATCTAGCAAGCAATAAACACTATTTTTCTCCAAAAAAATAAATACAAATTTTCTAAATTTAGTAACAAATATTATTTTCCTCCAATTTCTAGCATCCACCTTTGAAAAAAATTAAATCCATCCAATTTATCTCCAATTTTTATTTATTTTGGGTTAAATTGTAAATTTGAGGGGTAAAAAAGTCATTCCGTTAAATTCACTAACGGAAATTAGACGGAAATTGACGAATGCAACAAAAAACAAACTTTAGGTGGCGCGTTGAAAAAAAAAATATTTATGTATTTTTGAAAAAAATAAAACAAATAGGTGGACGGTTGTAAATTTTTCAAAATTTTCCTCAACTTTAACAGATTTAAAATGCTAAATTTAAACATTTCCATAGATGAGAGATGGTTAAATATGATTTGAAATTTCACCATTATGAGAAATGATTCAACTTTTATACGCATGATTTGTTATTGACTCGAAGGACAGGTTGATCCTTAACTGCCAAAAGGAGATGCTTTGGGCAAACTGTTGTTATATGTCTAGTCGTGCTCACGCATGACCATCTTAGCAAGCTGACAACTTTAGAGAGGTGGTCATACGCCTATGCCCTAAGCCTAAGGGAAGGTTCCCTAGAAACCTAGCATATAGTTGTGTAATCATCTCTTTGCTGTATTTCTGGGTGAAAATTCCACATAATGGATTAACGGTTGCCTTTTGAAAATAAGAGCTTGTCATGATACTTACAAGTTGCAACTTGTAAAAGTTATGATTTTGTTGTATTAAATCTTCAGGTTTGCCATTGGGGTTGCAAGCCAACCAGTTCGAGGATTCTATTCCCTTTTCATAAAATGTGATATAAAGGTAGATTTATCTTATTAATACTAGTAAAAATATATTTCTAAGTTAGTCTTTGTAGATTTTGTGATGTATTACAAGCGTATGTATCTAAATTTCTCATTAGAATTTAGTATATCTATAGATTTCAACACTTCAAAACTAAAGTCATTAAGCTTCATGTCTCTTGGATCATAGTCTAGTAGTGGGATAATGGCCTCTACTTCGTTAAAGGCGCCAATGGAATCCCTTCATGGGAGATTAGCTCTGCGACAAATCTTGATTATTAACAAATCTCCTCATGAGTGTTAGTTTCTCCATTAATGTCGTTTTAAGTTAGTTTCTCTGTTCATGTTGTTTTAAGATTCCAAATTTACATATGAAATTCGACTTTATCTTCAATAAACATCATATGATTTGTTCACATGCAGCGATAGGTAGACAATAATACTTCATCATGATTGTGGAGAAGAAAAGATAAACGGAAAGAAAAGGCTAGTAATTGATCAACAAATTGAAGAAGTTGCTTAAAGTGGAGGGTAGAGTGGAGAACAAGACAACAATTACTAAAATAAGAAACAACTTGATGAGGTGCATATCTGATGAGGGCTTCAACTCGATGAGAGAAACGGGCACTAAATTTAGCTGTTGTCAGCAGCATCATTTATTTTCATTTCACATCATGAAAGGGATTGATTGAGTAAGTGGTCATTTACAACCCTAATAAGTGGCACATTTGTAATGGAATCAAGCCATTTTGACTGCAATATACTTTGGACCATCCCTTTGTTTGTTCGGATTATTGACAAGTGGCATGGGTTCAATAATTTATTAGAAATTTTTAGATATATTTAATTTTTTAAAAGATATGAACCGTGATAAATAATGATACAAACACAAGCAAATAATTTTACAAATATCCTTATATATACTGAGTTGGTTGTGATATGAAGGGATTGATTGAAAAGTAAAAGTAATTAATAGAAATATTATGCGAGCCTTGTGATGCTTTCATTTAATCAACTTCTCTAGTAAGTTGTCAATTCAGTTTGTATAAAAATATCTTGTGTCATGCATATCACTTATACGTTCATTCCAAACTATTTATTCATCATTTGAAATCTATCTTCAATGAATGTTGTCTTCGAAGGGATTGTCTAATTAGAAAGGTTTGAATTTCCCTCGAACCAACTTTAGTGAGAAATTTATTTAATTTGGAGTGGGATGAGTAATGTGCTAGAGCTTGCATGGTTGCTTGTATGAAAATTCATGCAAATTTCGACAAGCTTGCCAATGACCATAATTTCCCATGCCCCGCCTAAACCAAAAACATTCTGAAGCCCAAAGGGTTTGGATCTAGAAACCCCAAAAAAACATAAAAAAAAGTGGGCTAGTTTGGAATTGGAACTTGCCATTTTCTTACACAAACTATCTTCAACTCATCTTATTAATGCAATAATATATTGTTGGTAAATGCTAGCTAGCTCTTTAAGTCTTAACAAGAAAGAAAAATAAATGAAGTGGAAATTCTTTGAGCTTAAAAAAAAAAGGAAAAAAGGAAGGAAATATTAATATGTTTTCACTATTGCCTTCCATTTTCTCTACAATTTTGGTTTTAAGAAGTTCACTCATCTCAATCGTGCATTATTGCTGTAAAATGACCTCAATTGACTGCTTCTCCCATATTGTATGCAACATGGAACCACATATAAAAATGCTTAACTCATAGCCAAACGACGGCAGTTCCTATAACTGACATGCACCTAATACAAGAAAACTCCTGTAAAAGAGTCTAATTGCCCGGGTCCTTCAGAAATCTCTTTACGACACGGCAGCAGCAGATGACTTCAACTTCTTTGGAGGGGGATTGCCTCCAGAAGCAACCACATACGAATAGAAACACAGCATTGCGGCACTGCAATAGGTAACAAACAACAAAAATACTTGTATTGAGTAGCAGCATCAATTTATCATTGGTTAACAAAAATAGAGAAACCACGTATAAATTACCTAATGGCAGCATAAAACCCTGTTGGAAATAGCTTCTTTGTCTGCATCCACATAACATTATATGGTTAGCAAGAAAAATTTAATATGCATAAAAATAAAATAAGAATAAAAAAAAAATAGCTAGCTTAAGGAAGAAGAGTAATATTGCTATTATGAGATTACTACCAATGAGTAGGCTTCAAAGTTCTGCCTTAAGAGGACTGCTGAGAGCACTGCAAGATCACAGAGATGAGATACCGTAAGATAAGCTTTGAAGAACGTACACATTTATTCCAAACACACGGTAAAGCAAAAATGGATTTCTAACATCTTAATTTACATAAGAGTAAGGCAAATAATTAAGCTATCATAAACAGACTGCTAATTGTTCACAAACTAAATATTGAGATTAGAAGCACGATCTTTTGTCTTTGAGAGAAAATTGGCTTACATGTTAAGAGTGATATGAATTCATCCTATTTGGGAAAGGAAAAGAACTGGTGGAAACACTAGTACTCTATGATCATTGATGCTCAAGAAGTTTCAAGCTTCAGAAAGGCATATGCCCATCTTTTCAAAATGATCCAACAAAATCCCCCTTAAATGAAAAAATTGTTTCACTTGCCAAGAATTGTATCCCACTTCAATTCAAGCCATATATAAGGATAGAAATCCATTTTATCAATTCTTTAGTACATCAGGAATCCAATGACATTGACCATCCATCAGCTTTACTGATTTGGATTCATCTATCATTAGGAAAGGTAAAAAACTGGTGGAAACACCATCACTTTACAGTTATTGATGCTTAAAAAGCTTCACGCATTAAGAAAAACATCCCCACTTTAGCATGATGATGAGCCAATCCTCTTTCCACCCATGTTAGTGGGGTTAGAAACCCATACAACCACAGATATTATTCCAGTTGAACCAACTAGTATGCTCTTAGGTGCTAGTTGGTTCAAATCACCGATCTTGTACAAAAATATCATTTCACTTGCCATAACTGAAAGTCCCAATTCCATTCAAGCTATCTATATGGATAGGCATACATGTTCTTAATCATTAGTGCATCAGGAATCTAATGACATTGACCATCCACCAGCTTGATCCATAACAGAAATTCCAATTCTCACTCGCAAGACAGATGAATCATCTTGTAAGGCAATGAGTAAATATCAAACACATGATATTGTCTCCATCACATACACATACTCTTTGAATGGAGCCTAAGGGAAAATGAAAACTTCTTCAATAAAATCCTAGGAGCAACTGCTCAAGTCTAATTTGAACAGAATAACAATATCAAAGGCTCAAAAATCATGCAGACACAGACTTTCTTCCTGCTCTAATTTTCACCAGTATGTTTGTTTCTAACTTTGCCCATCCATGAAAGAAACAAATAGCTAACAAACGATGGAGAAGAAAGAAATCTTGAACATCGAAATTTTCAAAAAGAAAATTGTTGACATTAGTGCAAGTTCTTACCAGCTTGTCCTAGTATGAATGGTAAACTTGATTTTCCTTGCCTCCAGATCTTGAGGCTGAAGGTGCTGACGGCTAGCAACGCACCCCCAATCAAGGCAGTTCTTAAACTTGCAAGGATTTCTTGAGAAAATAAGACCAAAAAGTCCTCCACCTAGTACAAGACTACCTGTGACAAAGTAGAATTGAAGATTTTGCAGTTAGTAAGCCCAACTGCATTATTTTACTAAAAAATTAAGGGATAAATAAATACAGATATCGACATAATAATGGACTAAAGACACACCAACAGCATTGTTTACTTGTATTTGTACAGATCAAAAAGGCAAAAGTATAAATACAATTTAAAAAAAAATTCCAAAAGATAAATGGAGATATACTACAATGGGCGGCAAGCCTAACACAATGGAATTATACAAAAATGCAAAGTTTGAAAGAAGCCAGTAGAAACAGATCCTAATCCATAACGGGCACAAAAGTCAATCTAGTTCTCAAATGGCTATCAGTTGAGGTTCGATCTTGATGCTGTGACGTAGTAAATTTCCTGGGTTCAAGATTTAGAAAAGAAAATATTACAAATCCTCATCACAAGAAGGGCTTATTATAGAAAATCTCTGAGTCACTGATATTAGCCCCCAAAGTTGTCCAAACACAGCTAGACAACTTCTGGAGACAAAATGCCTACTTTGAATGTGCTCTTAGCATGGCTTTCCAATGTACTTTCTTTCCCTTTTGGTGTTAATCAAAGGCAAGGAATATCCCTTCACATGACTGGCAAAAGGTGAAAAAACTCCAAAATGAAACACGCAGACTGATATTCAATCATATGCTTCCATCACTTAAATATAATTTACATTTTATTGTCAAATCTTTCTTTCTTTTTCACACTGAACATTTACCAAAGAAACAAGAGAAAAGAAAACACAAAAAACTAAAAACCAACTTTGTATAATCTTGCAAACTTTTCTAACATATTTCAAAATAAAACAAGCAAGGGCTAAGTCATATTTTAATGCCTACCAATGGGCTTGTTTCTGAAACATATTTTTAATCCATATTTTAAAACACCTTAAGAATTTTACAGCTAGATAGCAGAATTTAAAGTACTCAATCAATACAAGCATTTCCGCAAGTAAAATACAAAAAACTGTCACGAATGATTTTTTAACGTAAGAAAAAAAAAAAGAGAGTTATAGTTACATTCTCATGCATGTGTATACAGAGTCATATTTACGATTGACCTTTGATAAAACAATGTCAATGGCAATCGCAATGGCATTTGAGGTACCATAGTTTATGTAATGCTTAAATGATCCAAATAAATTATCTAGTCAAGCCACAGAAACAGAGTTTAGAGATTCTTTCAACAAGCATAACAAAATGAGGGTGCATGAACAAGATTTACGTTCACTTCATGTCTCTCCAATACCAAACATAAAATAATTAAAAATTTCAACAAAACAAAGCATACTCACCATAAGGAATCCCAAAACAGAAATCATGGATTTTTGCTGCCTTTTTTGGTTGTGTGGAGCCATCTTCTGGTACGGGTTCATTTTTCCCCATTTCTCCAGAGGAATTTTCTTCTTCTACGGTTGGGTACGACTTTGTTGTCCCTTCAACATATGGTTTTGATTCATTATCAGAAGTATAACTTAGAGTAGTTTTAATCTCGGAACTTGTCATGTTTGTGCCCCTGTCATCAAGACTCATACAAACCCAAGACTGTAAAAGTACCAGCAGTTAGCACCACTCACACGACATTAAACCGTCTAAAAATAAATAAATTATGCACTTTCAACACAGACCCACATGTTGTTTCAACATTTCATGGATTAAGCACAACATGCTTAGTACCAATGTATCTATATCTACAATGATTAATCTTATTAGACAGTCAAAATCAATACGATGACCATCAATTGAAATTTTCCAAAAGGACAAATTCTTAGTCTAAAATGGGCCTTTACTAGTATCTGGGTGAGAAATTTATAGACTAAATAACCTATATGTAAATACAAAGGCGGCTTAAAAAAAGCACTAAACGAATGCAAATCAATAGAAAATAAACAAACAAAGCCAAATTCTTTTAGGGCGAGTAAAGAGGTACCTTGGAGGAGCGAAAGCCCGGTAACAAAACGAAGCGTCGTTGAAAGCGAAGTTTGCGGTTGATTGAAGAGAAGCACGAGAGCTGAGACTGAGAGCATGCCGTTGCCATTATTGATCTGATCCGCAGCTTTTCCGAACTAAAATCAACGAAAAAAAATGATAAATAAATAAATAATGAAGTTTCAAAAACAGTGTTCGTGCTTTTTTTGTCCTTCGGTGCTTTAAACTCCACCGTTGAACATTGACTTTTTGTATGCGTAGAGTAATTTTCAAAAGAGTAACGATACAGGCACAAACTCTTGTATAAACTTATTTTGTACAAACTGACGTGGAATGATATCATTGGTTGAATGAAAATATAAATTAATAAAAATAAATCATGTGGGCCAAGTGATATTTAATTCAACCAATCTTATCATGCCACATAAGTTTGTACAAAATAAGTTTGTACAAGAGTTTGTGGCTGTATCATTACTATTTTTAAAAACCTCCCCTGAGGTTTGGAGTCTTCTCGCTTAAATAGAATGTTTTCTCTTAATTTCAAGGTTCCCCCCCGACGTTCATAGTTGGCAAAATTTGACAACATTTGTTTTCTCGACACAAATAAATGAGCTCGAATTATGAAAATTGACATGATTATTAAATAGATCTGGTCTGGGATCAACATGATTTTTTTTTTTTGTGTCGGGTCAAGGTTCAATTTTTTATCTTATTTACATGATCAATGACACGATTATCAAATTATTAACCAAAATTAATAGAATGTTTTTGTCATCAAAAGTTAAATATTAAACATTATTCTCTTGTTTATGTGAAGGGTGAATATTTATATAGTGTTTTATTAAATTTCTATTTTTTGAAATTTAATGGTATAAATGTATAATATTTTGATATATATATATATATATATATATATATTATAATATTTATGCAAAATATTATTTAAATACGTAAAAGAGTATCATTTGTGTCAAATAAGTGTACAAATTTTTATGTAAATCGTGTTAAATTAGTTTAAGCAAGTTATTGAATTATGCTATGTTGTGTTATGTGATTATTTCACTATTAAATGGGTACGTCACGTCACCCATTTATTATTCAAATCGAGTTTAAATTTGATATTTTAACACAATTATTAAATAGATCGTATTTATATCGGTCTAAATTTAACATGACATAATACAATAATACACAATCCAGTGATCTTGTGGGATGATCGTTACTTGACTGCTAAAATACCAAATTACCCCTGTCGTCAAAACCAAACACTGGTATGATACCAGCCAAGTTCAGCAGTGACGGTGCTTGGTTGTGGCATGAGATTGGTTTGGAAACAGTGAGATTGATTTATGGGAGTAGCTTTGATGTTAAATTCCAATATGTATTATTTATATCGATATATTTCCTACGTGAATGTGAGCCTAAGTGTAAACTTCAGTTTTGATTTTCCTCTCAAATAACTTACCCAAGAAATAGCTTGGATGTTAAATTCCAATCGGACAAAATATTGTATGTATTAGTTGTTATCAAATCCCATTAGATACCGCGTCCAATCCTGGTGTCCATAAAAGAGAATACACAATTGATAAAGGCAACCGCAATTCATTGAAAAAAAGAAAAAAAGTTCAGCATTCAACAATTAAAATAAACAGAATATCTAATTGCCAAAATCTGTTACATGCCATCAAAACCAAAAGGGGAAGTCTCCCCCAGTCCAAAGAGCACTCAATCAAAATTACCTCAACCTACTAGAAGTACTCAGCCCTGACTATACTTAGTTGTTGACCAAAAAGCCACCCTTGTTTCATATCTAAGCTGCAGCAGTAGATGGCTTAGAAGCAGCAGAGAGCCTGGATCTCTTCTTTGCCAAACTCTCACTGCGACGTTCACGCTGTTCCTTCAACCGGGTAGCAAGGAGCTTCTGGTACTCGGCGGCCTCTGCTTTGGCCTTGGCAATTCTCTGCTTCTTCTCAGCAATTCTGGCACGCTTCCTCTGCAAAGTCAAAGGAGTCACCAGCCTCTGAATTTTAGGAGCCTTGCTAACCTTCTTACCTGGCAACAAGACAAAAAACAGGTTTATTCCCATTATCATGTCAAAGTCTTGACATATGTGGTTGAAATCATAAGAATGTCACCACATTTGCATATATATAAAAAGAATGCACAAATGACTCACCAGTTTTGGTTGTAAAGGTCCGACGATATGTGTTGACATACTTCCGAACATCATCTTCTTTGGAAAGGTTAAACAACTTCCTGATCTTTGAAGCTCTCTTCGGACCTCTCATCCTGGGCTTCTCAGTGTCAGTAAGTCCAGGAAGGTCATGTTCTCCCTTTTTCACGATGACCAAGTTCAACACTGAGAGATCTGGACTAACAATGCATCCACGAACAGATTTCCTCCGACGCTCTCCATCTCTCCTTCCATATCCACGGAAGCAAGGAGTACCTGTAAAAACAAGTATTAATACTAGAATCAGTTTCATCTTGCAAACATATCTTCAAAAACAATCTCAGAAAAACAGAGAAAAAACACACGCACATGAGCATATTTCAAACGAAACATAGCAAAAATACATTCAGGCAATAAGCAATAAAGACAAAGGCACGCAGATTACAAACCTCTGTGGAGCAGAAGACGAACACGTCCAGGAGTCAACACTCCTTGCTTCATTGGGAAACCTTGCTTGTCACAGCCTCCCATTATCTTAAAGACATAACCTTTGAACTCCTGTCAAAAGAATTGAAATGTGTCAATTTAGGCAAATAGGAACAAAGCAAAAGTCTTCTTCTTAAAAGGATAAAAATTTATGAGCATCTGAATTCAGAAGCCATGCTATGCTAATAAAAGGACAGCAACTGCAAGCATATCTACTCGACAGGAATATTGGCAATTAAAAGGACCGATTGCACTACTATAAGCACATCAGTGACGTGCTCTGCAATAATGAAAAAGAAAAAAATTTACGAGCATCTGAATTCAGATGCCATAATAATAAAAAGGATGGCAACTGCAAGCATATCTGCTCAACAAGAGTGTTGGCAACTAAAAGGACCGATTGCACTACTAGAAGCACATCAGTGACGTGTTGCCTTTCTTCTATTTTCACATGAAATGGTTAAGTAACATCAATAGCCTAGCTTTCAACAAATCAATTCCAATAAAATAGCTCAAACATAGGAAAAGAAAACTATGATAATAAAAGAACCGAGCTGTAGTTGAAGAATCACTGCATCTATTGTATCTTTTCCACAGATAAGACAGAACAAGGCAAAGATTAAATTGGACAGATAAGACAGAACAAGGCAAAGATTAAATTCGACATTCCACAATAAAGAAATTCTTAATGCAAAACGTACCTCCCCAAGAGCATCACCACTAACTTCTTGTGAGATCCTCTTGTCGAAAAATGCTCGGCTGCATCATTAAATATAATCATAAGAAAATTTTTGCAATCAAAACAACACAGCATCAGAGAACTGGAGATTGACTCTAAATCAAACAATGATAACACTGTCAACACTAATCACAGCATCAAACTACACACTCTTAAGTTGTTTTGGAACTTCCCATTATATCACAAGTAAACTGTGAAAAAAAAATTATCCCAAAACTGCTTCAGCATTCAACATGTCAAACTCAATCATATATTTTCTTTCACTTTCTCATCACCCAAACAGAACCCCCAAAAAATACAAAAATTTCCCAAAAATACAAAATTTAGGACGTAAAGATACATACAGTTTCTGGTCATCGTCGATTTCGAGCTTCTTTTGGCACCCAGTGGTGGGATTTGCAATATTGAACTGAAACAAAAAAAAAACAAAAAAAAAAGAATTTCCATTAGAAAATTTGAAGACAAAATGTGTGCATTATGATTAAATGCAAAGCTTTTTCAAAATATTTTTTCATCAAATAAAACGAATGGGTACCTTCATTTTGTTCTGCGGCTATCAGACTAACCCAGTGGAGTTCTTCGGCTCTCTCGCTGCTGCTGCACAAATGCTCCTTATTATGAACTAGGGTTTTCGAGAGAACGAATATATATCTAATAGATTAATCACCGTCCAGCTGGGGCTGGTGTGTTTTTGGGCTAGGGTACTAAACAAAAGGGCACTTTTGGGCCTCCATGAATGTGTGCAAGCGGTCCGCTGATCAGATTATGGGCCATATAAGGCGACCCATGACCCGTATTGTCATAACAAATGTTTTCGAAATGTTAATTGGTACATTTTTTAAGTGAATTTTGAAAAAGAATTATCAAGTAATTTTATAAACTGAAATGACTAGTTTTCATTTGACATAATAAACTTTACGTTTCATAACATACACTTATCAATTAACAAAGTAATTTATCAGAGTTAGAGTTGCCAATAATACCCGCGGGGCCCCGATTAATTTGGGGTGGGTACAGGGCCCCGAAAAAGTCTGAAAATAAATTCGGGTCTATTTGGGTATGGATCTAAAACTGTAAAACTTTTCGGGTTTGAGTTTGGGAATTTTTCGGATCCCCTAACTCAACCCGAAAATAAAAACAAAAAAAAATCTAATATTTTAAACTTTGAAATTAGAAATTGTAATGCCATCGAATCAAATTTTTTCCCCCAAAAGAAACCCTAACAGTTCATGAGTTGTCGTTGTCACTAACAGCTGGTTAGCCGCCGCCGTTCGTCGTCACCGACCAACACTCAGCTGCACTTGTTGGTTCTCCTACAACAAGGTTTCTGCCTTTTCTACTTTTCTTTCTTTGTTTATTTATTTCGAATTGCATCTGGTTTCATTGATTTGGGTGTCTCTCTGCGTGTGTTTGTTTGTCAGTAATAAGTCATTGAGTTGCATCTGATTGTCATTTTTAGCACTTCCTTTGGATACTGGCTGTAATTTATTTGTCAGTAATATTAGCTTTATTAGTTTGCATGTGCTATCAACTGAAACTTTAAGGGTTTAATTGGTTTATAGCTTGGGTAGTCATGATTTTTTAGTCTGGTTATATTTTGCATATTGCCCGCTTGCTTTTCTTTTAGCTCTGTGTTAAAATTTTTCTTTTGGCTCTGTGTTAAATTTCCAGGGTTTAATTGCTTGCTTGCATATTGCCTGCTTGCTTTTCTTTTCTTTTGGCAGCTACGTGAGGGAACCAAAATGATAGACAAGTGACACAAAACAATTTACAGAACCCTTTTTTTTTTTAAAGTTTTGGAACAAACTAAATGGCTGTGAAAGTGAAAGTGAAAGCAAAAAGTAGAAACAAAAACTGAAAAATGGCTAGCAACCTGCATCGAAGAGAATCCCCACTTTTAGGGGCTCCTATTGTAACTATATGGTTATTCCTTTTTTCTATCCTGTTGCATGTATATGGCTTGTAGTTGAACTGGTTAGATGCGTGGATGCTTGGTTTCTGTAGGTATTATTTGTGTTGTGCTCTGTATCACGAATCGTTCTGCCGATATGCTTAAGTACATGTTGCGTGAGGAGTTTACATTGTATATTACCTTTGGCATTTTGTAAGTCAATTAAGCATCATTAACCATTAAATATAACTAGAAATTATAGATGCTTAATTAGTAAATGTTCGTTACAGCCAAAGAATAAATCGTTAGTACCATTTAATGTTGATGAAGAATTTGATGTTTTAGCTTGGTAGAAGGTGAATGGTGGTAACTATCCTATATTGTCTCAAATTGCAAGAGATATTTTGGCTATTCCAGTTACCACTATTGCTTCTGAATCTGCTTTCAGCACTGGTGGTCGATTTGTAAGCTCATATCGCAATAGACTTCATCCAAGCACATTGGAGGCTTTGATGTGTAGTCAAAGTTGGATACGTGCTCTTTGTGGAGGTATATGGTTTGCATTTTAAATTTTTTTATTTTTATTTATTTAAATTAACTAATAATTAACTTGATATTTATATTTTTTAAGTAGTTGTGGCATTGACCTCTCCAACATATGCCAAGATTCTTGATGAGGAGCTAGAGATTGAAACAGATGTAAAGGCTATAGAGGTATATAGTTTTAGTTTATATTATCTTGTCAAGTATTTATTAAGTTGAATTGTTAAAACATGTTTTTATTAATTTTTTTTTTGTTTATATTGTTATAGGTTTATGAAGAATCTTAGAATGTGCATCAATAGTGATGGCTACAAGTTTATGTTGAAGACTTAAAATTATTTTGATTTGTCATATAAAATTTAATCATTTGTAATTATGTTGAAGGCTTAAAATTATTATGTTTTTATTTATGTGGAGGTTGTTAAAATTTGATCACTTGTAATTTTATTTCTAATATGAAATTTGATTATTTGTAATTTTATTTCTAAATATGGAGGTTGTTAGAATTATTATTATTTTAAAAAACAGAAAAACTGAAATATTTATAAATTATTATTTAAAAATGGAGATCGGGTCCCCGTTTTAATCCCCGCTCAATTTGGGGATTTCGGGGATATACCCAAACAATCTCCCATTACAAATTTTCGGGTATGGGGCGGGTTCAGGGGATTGCTTCTAAATCGGGTTCAGGTTCGGGGATCATGATCCCCACCTGAACCCGCTCCATTGACATCCCTAATCAGAGTGATAGTTGTTGAACAAACGAATAAGACCTTTTAACGTGCATATAAAACGAGCCAGTGCATTAGAATATCTCTGTCATTATGCACACAACTTGCGTGCTTTATTTGGAGTATTGTATTCTTAACTTTACATTACCCTTTACCACTTACTATGAGTTTATTTGAAATTAAAGTTGGGTAGCTGTAATTTAAAAGTTATGACACTAAAGTATTTGATAAACACTAACTATTGTGTTGAAAATTGATTAAAAAAAAAAGGTGCCTTCAAATTTGATGGCTCACCTAACTTTGACATGAATGAAGTGTTGAATGGTGGCTATTGAATGTTGAAAAATGGCTTGATTTTAGGCAAAATTTTGCCTATAAAAGGAAGTTCTCATTTGAGAGCTTGGTATCCAATTGAGAGCATTCAATTGGTGGATGCAAGAATCCCATATAAGCAATCCAAATTGAAAAAGAGAAATATTCTTAAGTATGTAGTTATATTGAAGGAGCATTTCGCTCCTCAATATGAGTATTACGGGTTTGCTTTGTTAGGGAATATTTATTGAAATCATGTATTTGGGGCTTGGATGAGAGAAAATTATTTATGAGAAAGTTGTTGTAAAAATTTTTTACATAGTGAATATTTTTCTTTGGTTGTCTTTTTTACTGCGACCGTGGTTTTTTTCCGAATTTAAAATTTTTTATGTAAATCTTGTGTTGTATGATTGGTGTATTCTCCATTTAATTTTTTCTGTTAATTTGTTACTTGACAAATTATTTTGAGTGATCTTGGGAGGAAGTTCAAGTTCCTAACATAATATAGTTTGAAAGTTATGTTAATATGATTTTCACTTGTATGATGAAAATCTATTTAAAGTTTATATTTACTATATACTATTAACTTTTATTTTATAATTACAACTTTTTTCCACAACAGCTGTAGTTTAAAATATATAGTACCTCAATTCCAAACATGATCTATACCAATTGATTCAAGTGTAAATCTCCTAAAAAAATTGATCTATTGTTTGTAAATCTCCACTTTGAAAACTCTAAGTTTTAAATTAACAAAAAAAATCGCATAAAAATATTAAACAGACAAATAACCCAAACTATAGATTTGACGTAGATCTAGATGGAAAGAAAAGCCACCATATATATATTAAATGGAAGAAGACCTTTACATAGAAGGATTTTTAAAAAAAAAAAGGAAAAAGGGTATTTCCAATGCATTTGTATTTCATATCATGTGGATGACAAATTGTGCAGTTGGTTACAGCCTAACTATTTGGCTGTAATCCTTCACATTTTTAGTTAATGAAGAGAGTGGCAGTAACCGGGTTGTGATAGCTCCATGCTTCCAAGGGAGCCCTTGTTAGTGCCACAGGTCAAATTAACTAGAAGCCTCTTAAAGGAAATAAAAAAAATTTTAAAAAATTATAACACAAAAGTCTCTAGGGGATTAGCCTAAATTTTGGGAGGAAATAATTATCATTTGTTTGGCATGCATACTTGAGATTAGATCAAGTGGATTAAATTCACAATTTTAGTCTTAAAATCATCATGGGATTAACAATCCCAATTTCACTGCAGTTTTATTGGGATTAGACTAAAAATATATTTTATCATTTATCATAGTCTTCTTCTTTTATTTAATACCTAAAAATTTATTCATTTATTTATTTATTAGTTGATTAATTAATTTTTCATTGCTTATTTACTTATATGTGCATTTATGACATCCTTTTTTATTTATTTTTATTAATATGTGCTGTTAAAAAATAGTCAAAGGTATATCATATTTGTTAAAAAATATTATAATTAAGAAACGTATCATTTATCAGTTGATTATTTTATAAAACATTATTAAAAATAATTGATACGTAATTAATTTAATTGTTTTATATAATTTCAATTATTTTATGTAAGAGACGATGATATATCTCATATGTAAAAACGTATAATTTAAATAACTTAAATTTGTGTATACTATTAACTACCCAATAACTAGTTTATTATATATTTATTTTTCTAATTAGTAGTTGTTGATGCATATTTTTACTCAATGTATAATAATTGACTAGTGTTTTCCCAACTTTCTCTTATATCAAGCTTTATAGCCTATTTTCTCATTGATGCGAATGTTTTCAATCACATGTTTTTTGTAATTAATTGTGTTGCAAAAAAAAAAAACAATTATCAAGGGAGGCAAACGTGCTGAGGATTACCTTTCAACGGTCAAGTCAATATTTTTTTATTTAATTCCTAGAGAGAGAGAGTTTTTAGAGTGATATGAGTAGTATTTTGCACCTCTTTTTTATCTTACCTTCGAATGGAAAGGTGAGTCTTGACCTTTATATAAGCAACTTGAATCGGTTAAAGGGATTATGTGGCACTTTTCTGATGACAAGTGTCGGTCAATGCTCATGCATGGAAACACACAACTATATATTTTAATATTTGCTCATGACAAGTATTATTTGAGCACTTGTTTATCCTCTTGGACTTTTGACATTTAATGGGCTTGAGCTTGATTTTGATCCTTATTTTTGTTCCTCATAAATAGGTTGATTTTGTGGCATTTCAACTGTAGGCGCATTTAGCAAAATGTTTGTTGGCTAGTAGACTTATTTTCTAGAATGTATATTTATCCTTAGACATATTTTGAGAATGTTTATGAGCCCATTGGTTCATTTCGAAGAATTTTTATTTGCTCGAGGTGCATACTGTAAAATGTATATTTATTCAGAGGTATATGTCGTAGAATGTTTATTATCTGTAGGTGCATTCTGTATAATTTTTATTGGCCCATAGGCTTATTCTGTGGAATGTACTTTTGTCTCATTAGCTCATTTCAGTAGAAGGTCCGTTTGCCCAAGGGCACATTCCATAGAATGTACTTTTGGGCTAATATCTCATTCCATGGAATGAATGTTTGTCCCTAGGCATATTCTATAAAATGTTTGTGGCCTTTAGGCTTATTATTTAGAATGTTGCTCTTAGGCGCTTTTTTAAAAGTATTTTTATAAAGAATACACCTAGGTCATTTTTATGGAATTACACCAATAGATACTTTGTTGATTCTTGCTTTTGGACATTTCACTTAAAAGTATTTTCTAAATACTTAGGTTAGTTTTCGTAAGATACACCATTAGCACTTTATCGAAAATTCACTCTTTAGGCATTTTATTTAGAAATATTTTTAAATTCCTAAGTTATTGTTTGTAAAGAGTAGATTTAGGCAATTCTTTGTAAAAAATGGACCTAAGTCATTATTCTTTTGGGTAAAATCACGACTTTATCACTTTGTCGAAACATTACCTTTAGGCTTTTTATTTAAAAATATTTTCTAAGTACATAGATTATTTTTTAGTGAATTTTTATTTTTCATAGGCTTTTGGGTCTTCGTAATTTGGTCTAGCAAATGTATTTTTAAAATTATTTTTAATTATTATTATTATTATATATCCATGATTAATTTTAATTGTTCTTACTAAATATCCATGGTAGTTGGTATTTAAATATCAGCAAGAGTAGTATTTAATTTCACTAAAATTTAATTTATTACAATCTAATCTGATTTTATAATAAAGGAAGAGAATATTATAGATAAGTTAGATTAATTTAATCTAATGCAAACTAATTCTGCATGCCAAAGACGAAATAGCCTAAGATGAAGTAAGATTAGGGGTGGGCAAAAAAAAGCTGATTAATCAAAAACTGAACCGTTCGGTTCGGTTTTTGTTTTTTTACACAAAAAAAACCGAATAAGTAATATAATGAAAATAGTAAAACCAGTCAGTTTGGTTTAAAAAAAAAACCAAAAAACTTAACTAATTATCAAATAAACCGAATAACAATCCGGAATCCCTAAAGTGAGTAAAGTGACTCAAAACCGATTGTCCACTTTAGAAGTTCTGAGTTCTGATCTTCAGCCACCGAACTCGTGACCTTCAGTCGCTGGAATCTCGTCCCTGTTGCTCGTCGCCGTCGCTGCTTGTCGCTGCCGCTGCTCGTCGATGTTGCTCGTCTCCGAGTCTCCGTTGCCGATCCTCGTTGCCGAGTCTTTGTCGCTGCAGCCATTGTCATCTGGAAATATCGTGATGTAATTTGCCGCAGCCGCTGTCGTCGAGTCTCCGTTTTTAGGAATATGTAGAATCACGTACATACATATAATCAATCAATGAGCCATGTGATAACGATTAGAGAATCTACTGATTAGGTGCTGTTGTGTTGTGAGTTTTCTATTACTTGATTCTTCATTTCTTTCTCTCTTTTTTTTCTTTTTCTTTTCACGTTTTCTTATTTGTGTATAAATTGTGACAAAATTTTCATGTGAATTTGAAGTGATAAAAGATAAGTATGTAAAACATGGTTGACTTACTAGTGTGAAATTAGCCTGTTAAAAAACTTGATAACTGTTAACTTACATTGTTGTCTTTTATCAGTTACTCTTAAAAAGTTTTATTGATCGATTGTTGATTTTATTTTTACCACTTTAACAAATGGTATAAAAGAACATAAGAGAGAAAAAAAACTGAAACTTCATGTGGGTTTTATTGAAGCAGTAAGAGGTTTTTATGGAAAATTATTGGCATTGCTCCTTTTTCATCTACTTTTCATCATGTGAACATTTTAACCAATTATGATACTATTAATATGTATGATCAAGTGGTAAATACTGAGTGGATAAGAAGTAATAGCAGTGGACATCAAAATTTTCTTAATTTTTAATATAAACGATAAAAAATTTGAGTTGTCTGGAATGTCATAATATTTTTTATTTTTTAATCCTCAAGATTTTTTATTTGTTGCTGCTGTGGTGTTGGTTTTTTGTGTAGAATGGAAAATTATGATGAGGAGGAAGTGCAAGAGGGGGAGGTTGATGATGGAAAAAAAGAAAAATACCTTTGAGATCAAATGTTTGGGCTCATTTTACCAAACTATCTTGTGGAAATAAAGGAAAATGTCATCATTGCCATAAAACCTTTGCAGCTAATAGAGGAAATACCACTAATTTGAAGAATCATTTGGATATATGTAGGTCATATCAAGATGTGAAGGTTGAAGGGGATCCGAAGCAACAAGTACTTTTCCGTCAAAAGGGAAAAGATAAAGATGATGGAGTTGTTAAAGTTAGTGGCGGGTTTAGTCAAGAGACTTGTAGAATGACACTTGTGAAGATGATTGTCAATGATGAATTACCTTTTAGCTTTGTGGAGGCCGAATGATTTTTAGAGTTTATGCAAACTTGTTGCCCAAGATTTAATGTGCCATCGCGAAGAACAATTACAAGTGATATTCTTGAATTGTATCAGCATGAAAAATGGTTGTTAAAAAGTGTCTTTGGGTGCAAGCAAGTAGAGGGTGTGTATTACCACAGATACATGGACATCAATTTAAATGTCTAACTACATGGTCATTACTGCTCATTTTTTTGATGTGGAGTGGGTGTTGCACAAAAGGATTCTTAGTTTCACACCTATAGCTAATCATAAAGGAGATGATATTGGGAAGCTAATTGAGACATGTTTGATTGATTGTGGGATTGAGATGGGGTAATTTTTAAAAACCTCCCCTGAGATTTGAGCTTGTTACAAGTAGATGGCGAGAATCTGTTTATTTGTAAAAAACCCCTTACCGTCAGTAAATTTTAACATTGACCGTTAGTTGACTGTGCAAAGACAATATTACCCTTAACAACAATTTGTAAACTGACATAGCTAAAAAAAAACTAAAATTTTTGGTGCGAAAAGCATAAACTCTATTTTGTGACAATTTTATCCTTATCAATTCTAAAGATTTACAGTATCATAGGTAAAGATTATAAATATTTCATTTTCAGGTTTTTAATTTTATCTTTCTTGTAGGAACTTTAAGAAAATATCAATAATTTAAAGAGGATAAAATAACCAACAATTTTAGTTTTTTTTTAATTATGTCCGTTTACAAACTATTGTTAAGGGTAATATTGTCTTTGCACAGTCAACTAACGATCAATGTTAAAATTAACTGACGGTAGAGGTTTTTTTACAAATAAATAGATTCTCACCATCTACTTGCAATAAGCCCAAACCTCAGAGGAGGTTTTTAAAAATTACCCATTGAGAGGTTGTTCACAATTACAGTGGACAATGCAAGTGCCAATAAAGTTGCAATAACTCATGTGAAGAAGAAGTTAGCAAATTGGAGTGTGAATTCAGTGGTTTTGAATGGTTTATATATGCATGTGAGGTGTTCAGCACACATAATAAATTTGATTCTGCAAGATGGGTTAGCGGAGGTGAATCATTCAGTAGCTAGTATTCGCAATGTAATAAAGTATGTTAGATCCTCTCCAGTAAGATTGCAAAAGTTTAAAACATGTGTTGATAGGGAGAAAATCTCATATGGAGGGCTTATAGTGTTGGATGTGCCTACTAGATGGAATTCAACATATTTGATGTTGCACAAAGTGGTTGTGTTTGAAAAAGCATTTGATAGGATGAAGGAAGATGATGGACATTATGTTAATTGGTTTGTTGAGGATGAGGGTGAAAAGAAGAGGGAGGGGCCACCGAGTGATGATGATTGGGGAAATGTAAGGAGGTTAGTCAATTTTTAATCGGTTTTTATTATGTGACCTTGAAATTTAGTAGCTCTCTTGATGTCACTTCCAATGATTACTTAAATAAAATGACAAAAGTTCTAATTCATTTGAAGTCACTTGTTATTTCTAGTGATGATTTTTTGAGAAAAATGGCCAAAAAAATGGAACAAAAGTTTGCTAAATATTGGGGTGATTCTTTTGATCAAGTTAACATGTTATTATTTGTAGCAAATGTGCTTGATCTTAGATGTAAATTAGAGTTTGTTACATTTTATTTTAGTAACATGTATGAATCTAGGAAGGTTGAAGAATTGAAATCTAACATTAAGGAGTTGTTGATGAAGCTATATAATAGCTATATTGGTGGGAGTGATGTAAGGAATAGTGACAGTGTTTGTTTTGGTGATATCCTTAATGGTAGTAGTGGTGGTGGTGGTGCTAATAGTAGTATAATGTCAATTGATCTTTTTTCATCTTTCAAAATGATAAAGCAAAGTTCAAATGATGACATTAGTTCGAAAAATGATGTTGAAAAGTACTTGACGGATGCTAATGAGAGTACTAGTAATGTTCATTTTGATATTTTGATTTGGTGGAAGTTGAATGGGTATAGGTATTCGATTTTGTCTCAAATTGCCAATGATGTTTTGGCAATTCTAATGTCTATTGTAGCTTCGGAATCGACATTTAGCACATGAAGGCGTGTTCTTGATTCTTTTAGAAGTTCTTTAACTCATAAAACTATTGAGTCATTGATTTGCACTCAAAATTGGCTTCACTCAATTCTATTAGGAGAACGGATAATACAACCTACTCAGGAGGAAACTGAATTCTATGAAGTTATTGAAGCATGTAATATGTTACTATTATATTTTGATATGTTGTTTTTGTTATTTCACTCTTAACTAATCATTCTAATATTTTTGTTTAATTTGTTAATGTAAAATTTGGTAGGCCAATAGTAGCTTAACAAGAACAAGCAGTTGAGGAGTAATTGAGATTTGAGAGTTGATTGATGTTTATTGCTTTTGTAGTTTTGTTAAAGTTTAAAAGACTTTTTGCTTATTTATTTTGATTTGAACATGTTATGTGTTCTTAAACATACTTTGAGACATATTTTGATTTTTTATTTGCCATATTTTTATGTTTATGGTAGATTTATTAATTTAAGGTTTTAAATTTAAAAAAGCTCAAAATCGGCTCAATATGCCCATAATCGAAATAATCGAACCGAACCGAACCGAATCGAATTATTTCAATTAATTGAGTATTTGATTATTTAGGTAATTTAATTAATTGCGATTATGATTTTAAAATAATTGTAATCTAATGATTATGAAAAATTTAGTAAAAGACCGAACCGAACCGAACCGCGCCCACCCTTAAGGAAGATGGTCTGCATAGGGATAGTTATGAAACAAATATAAAAACTCTTGTCCAAAAATAATAAATGTAAACATAGAGGGACCAGCATAGCAAACTTTTGACATTTCCCAATTCCGGGCGCCCTAAAGAGCAATTTTCCCTCGCATTTTTCTTCCTCCTTTAATGAAAAACCCTAAACTACCAAATAGATTCCGAGCAAAACAGTGCGCGAAGAACCCAAAAGAATGGTACAATTGCTGCAGCCTTTCCGTTTCAGTTCCATAGCACCACGTCGTTTCTTCTCTCTCTTTCCTTCTTTCTCTCAGGTCTGTCTCTTTCTTAATCTCTTTTCGTTTTTTTGTTCTTGTGTTAGTTCTTACACCAGCTGATTTTCATTTTTAATTTACTTACCTTATGCGTATGTAGATATGTATGTGTGCCAGTGTATGTGCACATGTATGCTTATGTAAACTCCAGCTACTGCTTCTGTCTCGATGCCTTTAATGATGCTGTGAGCATTGGGCTGGAGATTTTTGTGGTATTATTAGGATTAAAAGAATTTTAAGGTCGATTCGCTGTTATTAGGATTTGTCGGTAATTATTGTGTGAAATGTAACTAATGTGGATGAGCAAATGGTTTTACAAGAAGATAGTTTTGTAGTCATATGAAGGGGCATTTAACAAAATTTGACAAAAATATGAGTGACGTGTCTGATGAATTTCTGGTTGGTTTCTTGCAAATTTCGAAGCCGCATGGATATACTTTTATTTATGTCTAAACACAGAGGGAGGTCAATGATGTTGGCCGTAATTAGTTTAAGTTGCAATGTAGGACATGCCTTTACTGCTTTGAGTTTTGGCTTCATGAAGCTTTTGAAAGAACCTGAAAGAATCTTAACTTCCTTCCTCAGTTTTCTCTGCAAATAATGATCTTTAAATATCGTTGTACCTTGAAATGTGACATGTGACGGATTTTTATATACCTTTTTTGACTTGTGGTCATTGCTGCTTTCTTTCAGAATGGAAGAAGAGATGCAATTACTTGTATTGGAATGAACATCCATAGTCTTTCTTCTGCAGGTAATCAACAACAAATCATCCCCCTCTCTTCTGTTGACATACAAAGTTGTTGTGGATTTCTTCACCATGATGTGGATAAGACCAATCATTATTAGAAAAATTTGTCATGGGATGGTGTTGTGGATTGAGGAACACATCATTGAAATGGATATTCATTGTTAAATATAAGTATGATTCAGTAGCGACTGATTGTAATAGTCCCTATTGTGGATGGTGTTTTCTTGAGTCAAATGCTTGGCATTGAATTGCCGGCAAGCGATTTCATTTTTAGATTAGAAACTATATTCGTGTTAGTCTTGAAAGATTAGCTATGAGAATAAGGACGGACTGATCTCCTGACACATGCATGTGAAATTTATAAAATATTCAGCATTTAATATTTTCTTTTTCTCACCTACAGTTATCTCGTATTATATCTAATTCAGTGAATCTGTTGTGACTACCGTAGTATTTGCTGCTCTTCATTAATTGTTAGTTTGTTCATTCAAAAGCAGCACAATGTTCCATAGCTGTATCCTATTTTTATTAGCCTAGGATTAGTAATGATCTGACTTTGAGCAGTTACTCCATTTGTACTTTCAGCTGAAGTTCCAGAATTTGATGATGAACAGCATGATGATGCCAAAATAATGCAGAAAGATAATGCTCTACGTCTGGCACTCTCACAGCTTGCCAATGATTTTGGTAAAGAGTCTATGTTATCTTTGAAGCGGTTTTTTAGCTCAAGGCGTGGGCCTGTAATATCTACAGGCTCTTTAAAGCTTGATCTAGCACTTGGTATTGGAGGATTACCAAAGGTGATTAGATGAAAAATCATTGTCTCATTGCGCTTTGTTCCTCAATAAGCATATCTTGCACGAATAGACATGGAATAGGTTATCGGTGAATGACACATCAAGGATTTATGATACCTATTTGTAGCTTCTCATGACACAAATAAAAAATTAGAGAGAGTTCTACTGTTTCATACTTCCATATATCATTACATTCATAAACTATTTCGTTACTGAAAGCTGACACTCTTAGGATTTTTTTTAATTATTATTTTTTTAACTTAACTTCGATAAGTTTGTATATTTGATGTGGCTGAAGGAAATGTCTCAGAAATTTTTAAATCTCATGAGCCAGACCAATAGAATCATTGCAAAAAGGTTTCTTTTGCCATAATTACATGCAAGTAAAGTTTGCAATACTTGTGTATCTTGTTGACACTATTATTTTAGCCAAAAGCTGATGCCAAGACCAAATATTGTAAAATATGCCTTTTTACATCTAACACACCTCATGTTTGACGTGGGATGGAAATATTCAATGAATTAGTTCCTTTTCCTCCTTTTCCTTTAATGATTTATCTGCCATTTCTAGTTATAGCTTAAACTTTCATTGATTTCTTGTTTGATGTTGGATGTCCAGGAATTGAATGATTGCAGGTGTATCAATGCCTAACTCTTAACTTTATTTATTTATTTATTATTATTATTATTTTTGCATGGGAATTTGATACAGAGCCAGTTCATAGACGTGCTTTATTGTTTTCTATTTATGTAGTACTTGCTTTTATTTGAAGATTTTTCTGTGAGAGCTGCTGCATTCCTCTTCATTTTACTTCTGTTGCTATTAGAAATGAAAGACGCCTAACTTCGGTGAGAGATCCCTTTGCAGGGAAGAATTGTAGAAATATATGGGCGTGAAGCATCTGGCAAAACAACACTAGCACTTCATGTTATCAAGGAAGCTCAAAAGCTTGGAGGTGCATATTGATTTTGGCTTCTTAAAATTTGGTTTAACCAAATTAGTATTAGCAGTGTGTGTGTTTTCTTTTTTCCCCAAATGATTGGCAATAGTTTCCAAGTACTCCATATTAATATATTATCTCGTTAACTTGGGATAACTCATATCTCATGTCAGCTTATGCTCCAGTAAAACTGTAGCCAGGCTTCAAAAAGCATGTTCAGTTTAGAACTGATCATAAAATTTGGAGATTCTTTCCTTCAGTTGCGTAAGTGCAGGACAGTTCATTCTTCCATAAGTTGATTATTATATATGTGACTAAGGCCATTCTTCTGTAAGTAGATATCATGTGCATCTGGTGCTAATAGTCTTGAGAACCCCAATCTGCCAAAATGATTGATTGCTTGAAATGAATAATAACTTGTTGATGCACCTTACTGTAGTTTTTGCAAGAAGTTATGCTGCTTCCTGCTAAATAGTTGGTGTTACTAAAAGTTTTAACTTAATGATATTTATGCAGTTAAATTCTCTTTGTCATTTTTCTTGTGGTGGATCGCAAAACTCATTTGAATGAATCTTGACCATTTACAAAGATTGAAGACTGCTCCATATTGCATGAAATTTGGCTTATATATTACCAATGGGCGTTAGTTTCCTGCTGTCTTGTGATTGAATCCCAAGCTACACACTTCCCCTGTTTTTAATGCATGATCCAATTCATTTTGTGAATCATATGACCATTGATATCAAGTCATCTTAGAGTTTATTTGTTAATATTTGAAGTCTAAATATGGCTTAATGTAAGTCATTAAGATATTTTGTTTTGTCTATTTTCTTGACTTAACCTCCAGTTATTTTGAAGACATTATCAGAATTAAAAAAAGTCAATTCTTGTGTCTTTTATGAAAAAAAAAAAGATTGGATATGAGTTAGCCTGGAAAGTACACATCTTGGTTACAGGAAGATAAAAAATGGTCTTTATCCTCAGTGGTAAATGATGATGATGGATCATAGCCATTTAAAGGACATCACATTGCCTCTTCAAGAACTTGGCAATTATAGATGCAAAAGAAATATGTCTGTTGCAAATATTTTTGCAATGGATCATTCAAGCTATCTGTTTACTTATTTGATATCTGTGCATTCTATGACTTGTTTGCAGTCATGTGAAAGGGATGTTATTTCTGCCTAATAATTATTTCCATTTGGTATTATGTATGTGTTTTGCATGAAGTTTGACTTTTTATTTCTTTTCTGAATTGTATCATTTTGGCAGGATACTGTGCTTATCTTGATGTAGAGAATGCATTAGACCCTTCCCTCGCTGAAGCAATGGGTATAGATGCGGAAAATCTTCTGATTGCTCAACCAGATTCTGCTGAAAATTTGCTGAGTGTGGTTGATACACTGACCAAAAGTGGATCCATTGATGTAATTGTGGTTGATAGTGTAAGTGATTCATTCTTTAGTTAACATTTTTATTTATTTATGTAATTTTGAAAGAATTCTGAAATTTCATCTGTAAAGATAAAATATACAAAAGGTGGACAGGAAATCCACAACGATAAATATAAAAACTAAAGCTTACCCATCTATGTATGAAGCTGAAGTGTATAACTAGAAACTAGAAACAATTCCCAAAAGTAGTCCAATTCAGAAGAATCATTACCGCCTTAAAAAAAATGAACCCCAAAACAACATTTAGCCAAAAACCAAACATCAAGTAAATTGCTCCTTTCCAATTTTGGAAAATTTAGAAAGAAATACATTCTATATATGAGCCTTTTTTTCATTTATTTATTTAGGTGAACCTTTTAGAGTATAACTGCCACAATGTAGCTTGATGCAATCTTAGTTTCCAACAGTGTCTGTTGTCTCGTTTACGTCTATTGCTCTGTATTTATACCTATCGTCTCTTCTACTATTGCCAAAAATTGTTCCTCTTTCTTGTCAGTATATTTCCTTCGAGGAAATATAATTTTATATAGAAAAATAGATCTTGAAGTCAAATACAAGAAGATAAAATAGTGTTGGACCAGAGCTTATTAAAGAAGCTTATGAGATGAAAGTTAACATTTAAATCTCTTTCTGTTTATGATCCCGAGTCTCTTTCTGTCTGTGTATGTATTGTTAGTGGTTTTGGGGTCAAACTGATCAATTATGCCGCCCCAGATATACAGCTTGTTTGCCATCTAAAAAATTTGAGACAATGCCATTGGTGATGTGTATGTGTCATCTCTCCTTAATCACCAAGAGCAAAAAATATTGTGTTTTCTTTTGCAAGATGCAGTCATTGTCAGCAAGTGAAAGTGCCCTCTCATCTTTAGTTGATTAAGGGTATCATTGTTGTACACTTCTGCTAACCTGCATTTACGATGTAGGATGTTAAAATTATCCTACATGCACACAGTTTTACAATTATGTAGTGAATAGTTTTACAACTGTACAGTGAATATAAAGTATTTAGTGTATTGGGTCACAACAAAAGGGTCGGTATCCCTTATCAATGGTTATCTTTAGTTGGCTGTTGGAAAAATGTTGTAATCATGAATAATGTGTATTGGGAAGTAAGAGGAAAATGAAAGGAAGAGGAGATTATTTTTTGTTGCTGTTTTTCTACTTTGGCACTGGACTTTGCACTTGCCTATGGTCACTTTCTGTAATTGGCATTGACACTGTGATCAAGTTTACTTCCTTCCATTTCTTCAAACTTAATAATGTTCTACATGTGTGGTTTTCACAGGTTGCTGCCCTCATCCCTAAATGTGAAATTGGTGTTCCCATAAATGGCATGTACAGTGATGCACAATCAAGAATAATGACACAAGCACTTCGAAAAATTCATTATTCATTGTGCCAGTCCCATACCCTTATCATTTTCCTCAATCAGGTTAAAGTGCTGTTACTAAAACATTTTTGAATTTTTTTAAATACACACTATGATAGAATATGTGGCATAACAGTGCCAATTATGTTCAATATCTAGGTTAGGTTTAGTGCAAAATCAGGTCAGGTTTTAGGACGTATGGATGAGGTCACTTCTGGTGGAAATGCTTTGAAATTTTATGCAGCTCTTCGTTTAAGAATGATGAGGACGAGATTGTTCAAGATTGCAGATAAGGTAAACATTCTAGAAGTAGTGAACATAGGGAGCATGATTAGATTATTGGGCTCTTGGAGATATGTTTTAATTAAGCAGAATTAATAATATCAATTGCCCTAATGCTTCATTCTTCATTTGTTTGTCAGATAATGTGGAAGTAGCTATGTGGTTTTTTGCGAAAATCTTCCAGCTCTATTCCTTTCATCCTTGTAAATTGTCTTATCATAATTTAGTTGCTGCTTTAAATTTTTTTTTTCCCTTACTACTTAAAATTGAATATCCTTAATTACATGCTTGGTCTTCCCATGGTATTATAAAAAACTTAAATAGTGAGGGAGATTTATGGTTGTCTCAACATAAAGTCACTGTTGCCGTACTGGTAGTCTGATCACTAGCTTACTGATTCAAGGAAAAACATACTTCTTTTTTAGGGGCTGTTTTGAGGATATGATATGTAATTCTTGACCGGCCCTTTGGAAGTTATGGTACTATGGTTGAAGAAGTAGATGAATCGAGAAAGAAATTGATATTAACATAAGCCATGCCAGTCTGAATAAGAAGGAAAGAAGAGATGGTACAGAAGTGTCCTTAACTATAGCATTAGATTGTATTTCAAAATGCAATATGCACCATCAGCAGTGTCTTTTTGATTCATGCTTAGGAAATAGTTCTTATTTTCCATGGAAGATCAACAAGAACTCAATATTGTTTCTTGTGCTTTTTGCATAAAATATTTGATGTCTTGAAAGACAATATGGCCTTATTCAGGTCATTAGTTTGACACCTTCGTAGAATGTGATAGTTTAGCTCCTTGATGCATCTTAGTCTTAAATTAGGACTTAATTACATCTCATTTAAAATTGGGATTGAATATGAATATGTATTTGCATATACTATTTATTTTATGTTTTTATGTGCTTGGATTGATGGATTTTTTTTCTTTAAATTCTATTCTGCCATCATGATTCTTTTTCTCCCCCTTCTATTTATTTATTTATCTGTTATTATGATCTTTCTTTAGCTTTAAGTTCTCATTGGGTTTAACTTTACGTAATCGTCTCTGGAGTCATTGAGGTTCATATTTTTTATTGTCTTGTTCTTCAGATAACCGGGCTGGAGGTTAGCGTCCAAGTGGTGAAAAATAAATTGGCACCTGCAATGAAGAAAGCTGACCTCATGATAGAGTTTGGCAAAGGCTTCTACTGTGTGCCCGAAATTTTTGAATTGGCATCTGAACATGGAATCATTCAGAAGGAAGAAAATAAGTACATCATAAAACGGGAGGTTTTCAATGAGAGACATCAAGCTGAACAGTATTTGATTGAAAATACTGAGGTTCTCAACAAGATAATCATGATCTTGAGGAAACATTTGTTTGAAAGGCATTGACTATATGAGGTATTCTGAGATCATCGAGCGAGTCAGGTCAATGCAAATATCGGGTCAATACAAATAGGAGAGGACTCGAAAGTGGGTCAATGCAAATATCGGGTCAATACAAATACAAGAGGACTCAGAAAGTTGTGTTATGCCAACAATCGGAGAATTTGACTGCACATAAAGCAGTTTCTGGAGATTTGTACATACCAACGCCAAATGAAATTCGGTGTTGTTGATGCTCTTTGTGGGGACTCAAAATTATTCTGCTGAGTTCTGAGATTGAGAGATTTGTGCTAGTCTTCATGCTCTTCTAATGGCTTTTCCATTGCCTTGATTGTCTAAAAGTGTTAGGCTGCTAAGGTTCCATAATTACCGTCCCCCCAAAAATTGTGATCATTTAGGCGTTGTACATAAGCGGTGTAAATAAAAAAATACTTATTCTAGTTCTTGTAGTTCATAACTTTTGGGGCAGGCATGCTAAGTGGTCATTTTCTTCTTTTGTGTTTTGGGCTCCCTTTGGTACTGCTGCTGGTAGGGGTGAATATGTTTCTGTTTGGGGAAATTAAAATGACCCGTAAATTCCCTTACTTTAGCACATACCATCACCTTGAAATTTTATTATGAGAAAATATCATTTATTTGGTTGTAAGTTTTAATTTTGCTCTAAATTACAGGCTTATCTTGTCAGTTTTACAGTAATAGAAAAAGAGGGATCTTGGATCATTATCTTTATGGAAAAAAATTAATAACAAAAATCAACCAAAGAGATGTAAAACAGAAAGAGAAAATTACCATCAGGAATTGTGTTTGAAGCACAAAATTAAGAACTGGTTTTATATATCATTGAATTTTATTGTACAAAAAATATTTTGCAGTAATCATTAGTGTGAATCTAGTTTTAGTTTTCGAAGGTGACTCAAACCCAATGCTTGATCTTGAGCAAGGAAGTGAGATTACTTACAATGAAAATATTGTTTATTCAGAAAAATGGTATTTTTGGCATTAATGGGGTGTAATTTTAAAAAGGGGTTTAAGAGAATTTTGGAGGGTGCCAATCGTTCAACTCCTAATTTAATTGTAATATTTTCAAAGCCACCGTATCATGTTTTTTTTTCTTTGTAAATTCTGTAATCTTAAAAAATTTGCCATCCGAACTGAATTTGTGAACCAAATCGATTTAAACTTTATTGAAACCAACCAGACAATGGATCGCTTTCATAAATTGAAACTAAATGGTTACCCTAATCAGACAGAATTGAAGCCGGAATTTTAGTTTGGTTTGGGGCAAATTGATCCATATGCCCAGCCTATGCCTCTCTCAAGATTTGGTTTTGAGTAGTCAGTTAAAAAAAAAAATGTTTGAAAATTATTCATTCAAGTCTCTAAAGACAAGTTTTAGCCATACTTTTTAATTAAAAATATATTGTACTTTTAATCAGTTTATGTAATTTAAAAATCATATTTATGAAACACCGCTAACTTCACATAAATCCTTGTATATTAGAGCATCTCCAAAAGTCTCTATAAATTTTACTCTTCAAATACCTATTTGCTTACCTATGTGGCAAATAGAAGGATAAAAAAATATGATATTCTCCAAAAGACTCTTCAAATATAAATAAATTAATATTATTTTAATTAAATAATTATTTTTTTTAAAAAAGTCAATAGTAATTAAAGCACTCATCTCTCTTTTTCAATAAAAAGTAATAAAATACAAATTGAAGAGGGAGAAATTAACTCTCCAATTTTGAAGAGAGATAATTAATTCTTATTTGAAGAATTTTTATTGAAGTGTCTTTTGGAGTTTTAAATATTAATGTGTCTCTTCAAATAAGTAATAAAATCTTATTTGAAGAGCCTTTTGGTGATGCTCTTATTAAGACTATTTGTCGAGTACCGAAGACAGAGACATATATCCAATTGTAACACAACCCAGTTTTGGCTTGAGTCTTCTTGATTAATATTTAATAGCATGATTTGCGGTTGTGATCTCCCAGTCTAAACTCTAGAAACCGTAGCGAAGCGGCCTGCTGACTGAGTGAAATTTAGTTTTTGCTTGACTTTGACATTAGCACATCCACATAATGAGATGATGAACTGATGGCATCAATAAATTTGAGTTCCATCTTCCACCTAACAAGTTAGCAGTCAATTGGGATTCAGCTGCCCCATTGAGCACGTTTCTGCAAAAATATACAAGTACAATGAAAGTGGCAATTTGGCATTATTTCTCACAGTTGACAAGAAAGACTTATGGTGTGTTTATTAATCAATAATTGGAATAGATTGTAATTGAAATAGAGTGGAATTAGAATGTTTGAAATCGGAATAAGGAATGAAAATAAAAATAAATAGTTTACTTTAGCTGTAAGAATTAGAATCAAAATGAATTGTATTGTCATTAATGCGTTCACTTTACCTTAGAATCGGAAGAGATTGTTATAAGTTATTAAACTGATCTCTGTCGATTATTGTCATTATTTATAATAATAATAGTAGTATTAGTAGTAATTGTTATTATAATAGTAATACTATTATAATTATAAATTATTAATCATAATAATAATAATAATAATAATAATAATAATAAAAGGATAGGATATAATGAGAATTTCAAAATTTAAGTGAGGATAATATGACTACTTTAGGGAATGGGAATCATTCCATAAAAATGAGAACTCTAGTAACCATTCTCAATTGGAACCCATTACTTTGATTCCCATTCCATCTCTCATTTAAGCAATTAAATACATAATTCATTTTCATTCCTTAATTCTCATTCCACCTCTCATTTAAACAATTAAATACATTATTCATTCTCATTCTTTAATTCCCATTCTCATTCCTAATAAATAAACACACCATTAAATAACCTCTATCTTCTACGACTCCAATTGATTTTGGTATATTTTATATATCTTGGATATTCATCATCTTCTTAACTAAACCACTAGTTAGACTTAGTTTTGCTTATTTTTATTTTCTTTTTTGTAATTACCTCTTAGGGCTTGACATCAGTGTTATGAATTTTTTCTCGGGACTTGACATCAGTGTCATGAATTTTTTCTCGGGTTCCTCAATGAAAAATATGAAAGTACGTAAAAATTAAATTATGAAAAGTAAACATTGATCCTTTGCTTATTTATTTCCAAAAATTGCAAGAATCCCATTAGAGAGGGATTAACATGTCATCATGACCATAGAGAGGTGCAACTCTTTTCCTAGCTCTAAAGGTTGAGAAATTTAACGTTTTCTTTTTTATTACATTTTGATACATTAATTAATCACGTGGACACCAATAAGCATGTTATATTAATTATCGGAGCAAGTAGTATGAGGTTTGAATCCCGTTCACATGGGGTGGAAAGAGAATTTGGGGGAAAAAAATTCAAACTGTAGAAGCCATGACAATCGATCTGTTGATCAATGTCCTTCTCAAGCTCAACAAGTTATACTACAAGGCAGCATCGGCATGCATAGGCAATTAGGCATGCATGCTTTTGTGTAGCATATGTACCAGATAAATTACATCAAGTAGCAAATTATTTTTTGATAGCACTCGATCGATGTATATGATCTTAAACCAAACAAGGTCAATAGGGTAAGGGCTCAATGTCGCGGAACGCTCAAATTCTAGACCAAAGAGACCAAATGCACAAGCCAAGATGTACTAGCTTGGCTTGATTCTAGAAGGTTCCAACTCTAGCAAACTCTAGTACTTTCTCTACACTTGTGCATACTTAGGAATTCTCAAGAGACGTGGTAGAATGTAGGCTCTCTAGCATATTGTATATAGAAATTTCTAGGTCTTACAAGCAGTGAGGAGTTCTCCAAGCCATAAGAACTCTATACTTAAACATTTTAGAACTAGGCAAATCTCCTTATAAATAGGACATAATACTTAGCATTTGTATAGCAAGCAAGAGCAACAAGCAACTCAAGCAATTTGTAAGCAAGCTCTCAAAGCTCTCTTGTACACACTCTTTTGAATACAAACTCTCTTTTACTCAATTGCTCACTCTTCTCTCTAGTCTTCCACAATAACTTAGTTTAGTTAGTTGAGAAGTTCAAGGCTTACTTAGCAACTTTCGAACAATAATTATCTAAGTGCTGCGTGGATTGGCTGTGCAAAATACTTATCCCGTGATATCAAGCTCATGCACATGCATGAATGGCAACTTAAGTAGAGAACAAATTAATATTAAAGGCACGAAGACATTTCCAAAACGAGAACATCTACATATTTTGTAATTCAGTATATCAATCCTTTGGTTACAAGTTCTTACATATGTCTCTGCCTTTTTTTTTTTTAAATTATAAACATACAAATACAATATAAATTAAAATAAAGTAAATGAATACACACGAATAAGATATATAACAATTATATGAAATTATACAATTGGATAGATGCATGACCACGGCGAGTCCTCGACAATACAATTAATAATGAAGACTTGTTCCATTTTTTTAACACCATATTAAAAAAGAATCTTGTGTTGTTGAGTAATTAAATGTCTCCAAATATGAACACCACAACTATGGAGGAAGTTGCAGTAGGCCATAGCCGACGAGCCTACGGAGAGTGACATGCATACTCAAGAAAATTATTAACGTCAGGACTTTTCAAAGAACCCAGCAAGTTGTTAGATTAATTTGTTTTGAACATTCAAGCAGTCATTATTATCAGTGTAGAAGATTTTTTTCTTTTCTTTTTCTTCCACTATGGTTCATGGTCATGGTGGTTTTCCTCTATAAATGGGCTGGCAAGAATTGGTGTTAGTATAACACATTTTGCAATTTCGTTTTTCTCTATGGCTAAGTTCTTTTCCTCTCTCAATACCCCTTCAATGGCTCCCGTCGCCTTGTTTCTTCTTGGGCTGCTAATGGCTACCTTAGACACAACCAGTATGTATCTTAATTTCTCGAGAAAATGATTAAAACCTTTTTGTTGTTCGTAGACAAATAATTTTTTTTTCAAGCAACGGGGATCTGTTTTCGTTGAGGAAGCGAATGAGGGGATCAAGAATGGGTCTGTAATCTTGCTTAAATGAGCCTCTTGACGGCGGGAAAGATTCACCAAGAGCTCCGGTTTCGATGGCAGTGGAAACCTTGATTTGGTTGCCAAGGCCGGCTCCGTTGATGGCGTTTTGTATGTTTCTCATGGCGGGAACAAGGTACTGAGCGAAGTTATCTCCAGGTTTTGCTTCATTTCCTACAGCAATGTATTTGAACCTGACATTGTTAGCAAAATTTCGGACGTTGATTTGGACCCAACTGTTTGCTTCGGCTTGATTGGAAGCGATTCTTTGGAGGTCGTCGTTGGGAAGGCCCAGCATGACTTCAATGTTGGAGCCTCTGAGAGCTTCAAGTGCCTCTCCGTTTGGATCATAGAGTCTCATTCTTCTGATGTTGTTTTGGTTGTAGAGAGCTATGACATCTCGTTTTGATGGTAAGTTGTTACCAAGCATTCCATAGCAAACACCTATTTGAGCACCTGTAAAATGAAATATATACAGAATCAACAAATTATTAAGAAACTTATAGTAATTAATGAATAATATTAATCCATGGATAGAAAGATGGATCGGGAAAATGATCGAATGGGCAAGTTGGGCTTCAGTGAAGTAATCATTTCGTACTTTATATCACAAACTCTGTTTTTTTCAAAAGAAAAATTATGTTAATTTCTAACTTGCTTTCTATCTTTTATTACCTTTTCCTTGATGTGGTAAACTTTAATTAAAACTCATTGTTTATCAATAAAAACTACATAAGCAGTACTATAAGAGCATAGGTATCAAAATAACCTATGTCTTTTTTTTTATCAGATCTTTTGACAACTAATATTACCTATTATTTATCAATTGATCCATTGACTTTCAATTTTCTTTGAAAATCCATTTGTAGCCAATAAGTTTTGTATATAAAGCAAATTAACTAATTCTTAAATAGAATTGCTCATGATGAAATCTAACTCACTGTTGATTGCCTCTCTCTCAGATGTGCATCTCGAGAAGCCATAACTTCTTTAGAAGTTGAAGGATCATTCTCAATAAGAAAAACATAGAAGTCTCCACCAAAACTAATGATCATTCTCATCTTTTTACTTTTCCTATATTGAACATCTGAACTCTTAGGATGATCATTTAATTGACTATTTCAAGGGTGTGTAACTAATGTTAGCTTTCTTAAGAAAAAAAAATCAAAAAATTCAACAATCTTAGACTTAATGATGGTATATGCCTCAATGGATGTCCTTTATTTTGAAGTACCAAGAATCTGTAAGTACAACTGTTGTGGGCATACCCTATAAAAAAAAAGTCAATAGTTTAAGGTCCTAACCTAATCCTTTTGGGATCAAGTATAAGAACCTTTGCTAAGCAACCCCACATTTTGAGGTATGATAAATTAGTCTTATAGCCTCTCTATAACTCATAGGGTGTCTTTCTTATTTTCTTTTAGGATATTCGAATATGAATACGGCAAGCTAATCATATATATTTCCCATTACAATTTCAGTAGTGCTCCAAAACTTATGACCGTGGTATTTACCATGTTCTTCAATGTTCTAGTTTTCTTTCAACTATATCAATTGATTCAATGAATGGGGAGATGTCACTTCATGGATTTCACTCTTATACATTAAGAACTTTTCACCTACCTCATCTTTATTTCTCAATACGTAATTGTGAACAAAACTGAGAAATTCAGTTTCTCTACTCAGAAGTTGTTCCTATGTCCTATTTGTGGATTTTGATTCCATACACATATGACATTTTCTTATTTGACAAGCTCAAATTAGATAGTAAACCAAGTTCTTTTATTATCTAAATTTGACTTATTCAACTCTAATTTGTAATTAAATCAAACAATGGCTAATTTCAAATCAAACATAATAGTGATTGCTCTCACTTCCCTCAAATGTGGGGATAATAGTAGTTTGAAATAGTAGTAAGATTCCAACATATACCTCTCTCAATAGCCCTTCAATGGCTTCAATCGTCTTGTTACTTGCTAGGTTATTAATGGCTACCTTAGACCAAAACAATATATATCTTAATTTCTCTAGAAAATGATCAAAACCTCTCTGTTGTTTGTAAAAAAATAATTTTTTTCGTGTTTCAAAATCCATCAAAATTGCTTCAGGCACTTGACTGATTAGTTTTTAAATAATTTTTTTTGGCTAACCATCCTAGTTTAGGTATGAGAGAGATAGAACTTAAAAAAATTAATTTTTAGCTTTGTCCACTCCAGGGGCGGATCCAGGACTTAATATTATCTTGAGCTAAATTTTAAAATTTATATTTTGAAGCGAACATAAAAATTTATATATAAAAATAATTATATTAAATAAGGAGGAATACCAAAAATCTTATCTCTCTAAATATGAACTATAAACAAAAATAATTATAGAAAAAGAGTAAAAAACAAAAAGGCAACTCGAATACGAAAACACTATTTTTCAATTATATAATCTGACATTGCAGTCTATAATAATATTTAATTATATAAGGATTAAAAATTCAATTAAGAATTTCAAATTAAAATAGATCAATACATGTAATTACAATCAATTAAAAATTACAAGTAAAACTTTTATATTTGAAGTGAATTACTAATTTACCAAACTTAATAAATTAAACAATTAAAATTTATTCATCCTTTCAAATTGTAAAGGTATTATTTGTAAATAAATAAAAACTCTATTGTTATATAAAATTGATGAAAACATAAGGGTCATTGGGTTAGGGACATATTTGAATATAAAATAAAAACTCTATTGTTATACTAAATTGATAAAAATATAAGGGTAATTGAGTTAGGGACATATATGAAAATAAAATTAAAATTCTATTATTTTACTAAATTGATAACAAATTAAGGGGTATAAAAGATTTTGTCTGAACTAGACCGGGCTACAGCCCGGTCTAGCCCACGTGTTGGTCCGCCACTGGTCCACTCCCTAGCCATTTGTTTTTTCAAAATCCATCAAAACATACCCATAGGTTAGAAAAATTCTGCTAACTTTCAAATTTTCTATCTTTTAGTGCTACTTTAGTTGTATAATTTTTTTTGATAAACAATGAGTTTTTATTAATATTTTACCACATCCAAGAAAAATTAGTAAAAGACACAAAACAAGTTAGAAGTTAACATATATATTTTTTTCAAAAGACAAGATTTTTTGAAATATACGGTACGAAATGACTACTTGACTGAAACCCAACGTACCCATTTGATCATTTACCCTATCCATCTCTCTATCCATGCATTAATGTTACTCATTAATTAATATAGGTTTCTTAATTATTTGTTGATTCTGTATATATCACATTTTGTAGTTCCTAAAATATGTGTTTGTAATGGAATGCTTGGCGACAACTTACCATCTAAGCAGATGTCATAGCTCTTTACAGCCAAAACAACATCAGACCCATTCTTGATCTTGGTGAATCTTTCCTGCTATATAAAATGCCATTTAATTAAGCATCATGGCCTCGTACATTATTGTTATTTGTCATGATAATTAAATAATGTGATTAGGTTTGCTCTAAATTGTCATGATGAATAGAATATAATAGACAGGTAAGAACATTTTCCACCTTTTTTAGAAATAGCTGATAAGTCAGGCAGAAGACACTAGACAAGGAGAGTTTTGATTTTGAGATGCGTGTGTTGCAGGACACGTTCGACTGGGTCAAAGTTGGCGTGGATTTTTGAGAAGAAATTTAGTTTGGGGAAGGAGACTATGTTAGCCAATGACATTTTTCTGATTTGTGGAAAAAAAAGTCACACGTCCAACTGATTTGGATGTTTATTGCTTACTGATAACTCTATCAAATAAGAGTTATCATGACACTTTTAGACTTAAATCAATAATAGTTAAAGAGCAAATAATATGTTTTCATTGTATTTTCATTATATTTTGTATAAACATTCATCTTAGTTTATTCGTAACAAATTTTGTTTGATTTAGAATAATTTGTGTGCTAAATCATATTCATAATTGTAGGTGTTCGGAAGCCCAAATTTCAAGGAAGGAATGCTGATGCTATAGACTTACAAAAGATGGAAAAGAACTTAGCTACAAAAGCTTTGAAACAAATCTAGAATAGTGCAGTTGTTGTAGCCATTGTTGTAGCAACTATTGTTGTAGCAACTATTGTTGTAGCAAACCTAGAACAACGACAGAGAAAATTCTGCGCGGGATACTTGTAGAATTGTGATCTGCAGTTTCCTAATCTGACTTATGCACGCCCTAAGCTTCCGTTTACCCTAATTTTCAGCTATAAAAGTAGTACACATCATACGAAATAAGGAGGGCCGTCACCCAAGGAGAAAAACTACAAAGAAACAAAAGAAAAACAAGATTCAAGAGAGAGATTAAGGGCTGCACAAGAGGAGAAATTGCAGAGATCAATTGGGAGCTCAGTCATTCTTATTCTTCTCTTGTTTTCTATTTATTCATGGGGATGTGTTTCATAGCTGAAACCTTGTTCTTTATTTTTCTTTTGCAAATCATGAATTAAATTTGTTTGTAGTTGAGTGATAAATAATCTTGATAGTTTATTGACTGAATATATGTGTTGCTGCATGTTTGCTGTAGCATTTTGTTTTGATAGAATTATTTTTATTCATTATTTCGGCTGATCACCCATTTAATGATACTAGCTAAGGAAGAGCCACAAAAGGGCCTATCTTAGTGGAACATATTAAAGTAATACTTGATCTTAAATTGGGTTTCCCGGATTGAGTTTTACTTGAGTCTCAAAAGGGACATGCTTGATTTAAGATTAGTGATGAACTAGATATATAGATCCACCTTGTAGGGTAAATAGAACTTAAGCGTGTAATGCCACATTTTATATTAGCATAACAATTGATCACTGTTAGGTTGCATATAGATATAAGATATCCAACATGCGATAACTGAGGATGCATAAGGATTCTGCCCAGTGATGTAACAGATACTACAACAACCGAGCCAACCATTAGAAAATAATCAAGACCATTATGAGAATTTATTCACTCAACTATTCTATATTCCCATTGGTTTTATCCTTGAGTTTGACGTGATAATTTACTTTGTTGCATTTTATTTATTGCGTTTTTTTATTTTAATTAGTATATTAGTTTTATTAATTGTTTTATTTTAATTTAGAATAAAATTTACACAATTAAAATTGTTGTAGCAAGTCTGATAACATCAATTCCTGTGGAGACGATCTTGAATACTTATAATTATATTACTTGTTGTGTACACTTGCACATTGACACCAATAGCATTAGAATATACACCAACACTTACTATCAATCTTTTATTAGTTTTTCTTATTGTGGTTCTCCTTACTTCTTGAGAAAAATGTTCACAGACTCATAGTATGTATGATCAGTTTGCAACAAGGATTACAACTATGAATATGTAATTCAAAAAATGATAACATTCTGAGTTATGAATCAGGGTTCATTTAATTGTGAAATATTTGAGGAAAACGGGAAATTGACAAACTCTGCTTGGAAGTGGAATGCTCAAATTTCGAAACTTTGGAAGCAACTTTTCTTTTTTTCACTTTCCGTTATGAAACATGCATTGTGTTATTAAAACCTAAAAAGGTTAGATAATAGCCGGTCTTTGCAAATCTTTATTGTATATGTTGAAATTTCAAAATTAGTGTTAGTCTTTCTTCATTTCTGGAGTTATCATGTATGCCTTTGACCTTTTCCAAAAATGAATGCAGTTATGTCTTTCGCATATTTTATAATCGTAATTGCTAGTGATATTTATTGATGCCATGTTGGATGCTACTTATGCTGCTTTGGAGGAAGACGGTGGGGGCTCGCTGGATATTGTGATATCGGAAAGTGGGTGGCCGACGGCCGGTGGTAACAGAGCATAAACGAATGTTGATAATGTATGGACTTATAATAATAACTTGATACGACATGTGAATCAAGGGTCACCAAAGAAGCCTGGACGGCCTATTAAGACTTGCATATTTGTTATGTTTGATAAGAATCGCAAGACGGGAGATGGGATTCAGAAGCACTGGGGACATTTAGCTCCAAATACATAGCCCATATACCAAGTCAATTTTAATTAATTAACTAAAACTAAAGCAGTTGCATGCACCAAGAGGACCTGAAGTAATATATTTGCAACGGAATAAATTCTACCGTATGTACTAGTGCATGAGGGCAAACTTCATGAACAATAATGTCAATGGTTACGATATTTAGGTAGCATTTATCTTTTGAATTGGAGTGAAATTATGTGATTGGGAGTGTGGAGTTAGAGTGAGAATAAGTTATTTACTTACACTGAAATGGAAGTATGAAATTAGAATATAATTTATGTGTTTACTTTATCTTAAATTAAGAGTACATGGTTTTAAATTAAAGTTTTGCCCTTATCTAAAGAATGCAGTTTCTAAGTACTAAATTAATAAAAAATATACTTGAAAAAAAATTATTTATTATATTTGTAAATTAATAAAATTATTAATATTCTTAATTATGTAAATAAAAAATTATTGATAAGAGTACATAATTAATATTTTCTTAGAATAAGCTATTTATTATTATTATTATTATTAATATTAAATAAATATAATACTATTATTTTTAAATAAATATCATAATATTATATTTTCAAATAAAGATAATATTCACATTGCTTATAATATATAAGTAAATACTGGAGTGAAATGAATTCACACTCCTCACTCCCACTTTTGTCATTAAACATAGCATTAGTTATATCATAATCTCTTTCGTTTTTGCAAAGCTTAATTCATATGCATGTTTGGCTGTAGAATATTACATTTGATCTTCTTTTGTAGACTACGTGTAGGACACATTTAAAGGGATGGTTGATCATAAATACCAATGTTATCGATAGGCTTAAATTAAAACTAAATGGTTATCATATTTAAAACTAAATTGAATTGAATTTGAAATTTCAGTTTGGTTTGGTGTAAATTGAACTATATGTCTGATCCTCTCTCTCTCCAAAATTTGAATTTGGATGGCCAATTAAAAAATTAAAACTGCTTGAAAATTACTTGGTCAAGTCTTTAAGAACATATACGATACTTTAATTATGATTTAAAGGTAAATAATAATTTACCGAATATTTAGATCTTATATTATTGCAACACAAACATTGTATAATATAAAAGGGCTTAATTTGTTGAATATACGGTAAAGACTGTATGTAATTGTAACATGACCCATTTTGCACTTGAATTTTGGCCTGTCATCGATCACTTGATAAAAATCATAAGATGATAATGCATATATAGCAAGGATCAAGATCATAATATGATGCAGATATAACAAGGATGAAGACCATAGTAACATACACACGAGGCACGCATCAAGAGCATTATGTGATGCATAGATGGTAAAACACTTTTGAAAGAAGTTGAGAGGTATATAATCTTTGTTTGATGATTTGTAAAAGAGTACAATTGATATTTATACACAAGGGATTAGTCTAGCTATGGTATTTACATAAGTCTTAGAATGTGATTGAAGGTGGTTAGGCATAATAAAGCTGAGAATCATTGATTGATTAGAAATCTTTATTTGATTTCCATTGATGGTGCTGTTGAGATGATATTGTTGAAATCCTCTTAGTCAAATCTGCAATTACCATATTGGCTTCATTCTTATCATTCCCCCTCAAGTTAGGAAGTTTTGTTGAAGTGTAAAAAATGGTTGTTTACTAAGAGACTTGGTAAAAACTTTTGCTATTTGTTGATGAGAGGGAACATGTCTAATGTCTAATGAACCTTAAGCTACTTTTTCACAAAAAAAGTGATAGTCTATCTCAATGTGTTTGGTACGGGCATGAAATAATGGATTTTTGGTTAAATGAAGTGCTCATGTTGTCACCAAGTAGTAAAGGATTTTGATCATAGTAAGCCCAATATCCCAAAGTAAATATGTAATTGCTAACTCTATGAAATGAGAGTTATTATGGTAATTCTATACTTAAATCAAGAGCACGTAGAGAGTAAATGATGTGTTTTTATTACATTTTTGTTACGTTTTGCATAAACATTCATTTTAGTTTAGTCTTAATAAGTTTTGCTTGATTTGAAATAATTTGTGCTCAAAATATGTACATAATTGTAGGTTTCCAGAAGTTTATAATTCATGGAAGGGATGCTAATGCAGTAGACTGGTAAAAAGGAGGAAGAATATGACCACAAAAGAAGTGAAACAAAATTTGGAGTAGTGCAGTGCTGTAGCCGTTGCTAGAGCGACCATTGCTGTAGAAATCCTGGAATAACGACAAAGAAAACTTAGCGCGCGATATCTGCAGAATTGAGATATGCAGTTTCCTAATCTAACTCATGTGTGCCCTAGACTTTTGTTTACCCTAGTTTTCAGTTATAAAAGGGGCACACATCACATAAAATGGCGGTAAGGAATTAACATTGGAGAAATCGAGGGGAAAAAAAGAAAACAATCAGAATTCAAGAGAAATAAGTCTGCATCAGTGAAGAATCCATTAGAGTTATTTGGATTCAATCTTCATTGTTCTTTACTTGTTCTTGTCTTTACTCTTTGATTTAATCGATGTATTTTGTGACCAATATTTTGCTGTTTGTTTTTCTTTTTCAAAGTATAAACTAAACTTACTTGTAGTTGAGTGTCAAACACTCTAAATGGGTATTTGACTTTCTTATGAGTTGTTGTACGATTGTTGTAGCATGTTACTCTAATAGTTATTATTATAACAGTTGTTTCGGTTGACTACTCATTTAATGGTTCACATTAAGACAGAGCTGCAAAAGAGACTGTCTTAGTGGATATTATTGGAGCAATACTTGATCTAAATTTGAGTTTGCTAGATTAAGTTTTTCTTGAATCCCATAAGGGTTATACTTGAAGTTAAGATTTGTGAAGAACTAGACATAGTTATTCACCTTGTAGGGTAGAAAGAGTAGATGTTCGTAATGCCATATTTTAGGTAGAATAACAACCGGTCATTGTTAGGAAACTTAAGGGTATGAGAAGTCCAACATGCGACAACTGAGGATGCGAAATGATTCTGCCCAGTGCTGTAGGAATTGCTGTAGCAACTAGTGCTAATTTGATGAAAAAAAATCAACCTATGAAGAGAGTTTGATCATTCAACTACTTCATTCTCATTTGATTCTTTTACGCAATTTATTTAATTTATTTCATTACTGTAGTTAATTGTTTTTATTTTCTTACAATTTTTAATTTCGGTAGTAATCAACTTTAAATTTGTTCATCTTGAAATAAAGGTAGATTGCACTATTGTGATTGCTGTAGCATTTATAGTAACATTAATTCATGTGGAGACGATCTTGAATACTCATCACTTTATTACTTTGTTGTATACACTTGCACATTGACATCAATAGCAATTGAGTAAAAATTAACCAACAGTAATCCAAGTCATCTTTGTCGCAGTGGATGCTAAGGCGCAATACCCTGCTTCCGTACTCAAACGAGAGATTGAGTTTTGATGTTTAAAACACTAAGAGATCATATTAGCACTAGAAAGATGCTGTAGCAAGTTGTATTTCACCGTGTCATTGAACAACCTGCCCAATCAAAATCAGAGAAACCATAAAGTGTTAGAGAACTTTGAGATAAAAACCGAAGGTCGTAATCAATGGTGCCTCTGAAATATCTTAAGATGCGCTTAACAGCCCACATATGAGCCTTGGTAGGTGCTTTAAAATTGACATACGCGGTTAATGGTGTAATGTATGGTATTGAAGGCTCCCTACTAAGCCTCGATACTCAGTACCTTCAACCAATTCATTATCGTCAATGCAAGCGGTAGAGCTTATGGCAATTGGAGTTCGAATCAGTGTGCAATCTTGCATATTTGCCCTTGTCAGAATGTCTTTTGTGTATTTGGATTGTGACAAGAAGAGACCTTTTCTAAATTTCTTTACTTTAATGCCAAGGAAATAACTTAAGACCCTAAGATCTTTTAAACCGTATTAGGAACTTACGCTGTTAATGATTTAAAAAATGATGCCTTCATGATTTCCTATAACAATAAATAACTTAATATAAGATTAATAACATAAATTTTATGAAAGGTAAAAAGGAAAAAATCAGCCTTGTTACTTTTGAAGCCAATTCGCAAGAAAACTTTAGACAAGCACTCAAACCATGCTCTAGGAGCCTGTTTAAGGATGTAGAGTGATTTATGGAGTATACAAACATAAGTAGGATTTACTAGATCCTTGAAGCGAAGGGGTTACTCTTTATAAAATGTCTTCTTAAGAGAGCCATGTCGAAAAATGTTTCGAATATCGAGTTGTCTAATCAACCAATTTTGCTTATGGCTATTGCTAATGTGTTTTGCAGAGATTTGAGTGACACCATTGGCTAAGTATCCATGAGAGGCAAGACTATTATTAGAGATTTCTTGCAAAATAGAACTTTCTGAGTGAGCATCAAAATTGTCATTGTATGCAACATCTTGTGGGGCATTTTGCTTTTGATTATTTAACTCTCCTTTAATCTTCTCACAACATCTAAAATTTTGTGATTCCTTGTGGATTATTTCTTAAGATAGCGCGTAGTTATTTGGGGTTGAATTACAATGCTCCTCAAGTTCTTTATCTTGGCTTCGATCATTTTTTGTAAGCCACTTATTACGAGTTGGGTATGAAATAATCACATCATGTTCCTGCTCGTTAGATGAATGATTATTAGAGGATGAATTGAAGTTGTTTGGAAATACTTCTGTCAAAGACAACATGTCTTGAATTATAAATCTAGTTTTAGGTTGTAGGCAATGATAACTTTTATGTAATAGATTGTAACCGATGAAGTCACATATATAAGTTTTATTATCAAACTTATTCTTTCTATAGTCTTAAGATAAAGGTAGCACCTGTGACTGAAAACCTTCAAACCATTATAATCAGGTAATTTTTTGAAAATTGTTTGATATGGGCTCTTTATTCCAAGTGTAGATAATGACATTCTATTGATTAAGTATATAGCAGTGAGAAAGGCTTTTACCCACAAGTGCATTGATAAGGAAGCATGATGCATCATAGTTAGCGCTATCTTTATTATATGGTGATGCTTTCTTTCAGCAACCTCATTTTGCTCAGGAGTATAAGGACATAACACTTGTCTTATAATTCTACATTTTTCAAGGTGATTGATAAATGTTGAACTGAATTCTCCATTACCATCACTTTGGAAGATTTTATCTTGTCAAACAAATTTTCAACCTGTCTTTGAAACTTTAAAACTCAATCAAGAAAGTCACTTTTAAATTTTAAATGATATAACTATGAAAATCGAGTATTATCATCAATAAATAATGCATAATATCTAAAATTTTGAGATGAATTAATAGCAGAGGGACCCCATAGATCATAATTTATTTCATGCAAAGGAAAGCCTAATTTATTATTAGAGAGACCAAATAGTTGTTTATAGGTTTTGCCTAATTGGCAAGATTCACACACTTGGTATTTTATTCCATCTAGAAAACCAAATAAGGTTATCATTTTTTAAAACTTGTAGAATTCATGAATTTGGGTGTCCAAGTCGATGGTGCCACAAACTAAACTCTTCAAACTTTCCTTTTATTGCATTTAGGACAACATCATGACCTCCTCCAAAGCATAAAGATTCCCTTTCCTATGCCCCTTTCCAGAACTTGGTTCTCCTTGTTCTTCCTAATGAAATCATCAGAATTAAATTCAAAAGAACATTTAGAGCTACTAGTAAGTTTAGGAACATATAATAAGTTCTTTTTCAAACGTGGTACAACAAGAATATTATTCAATTTTAAATTATCATGTGTTGTTTTTAAAATGGTGCTACCGATATGTGAGATATGTAAGCCTTTTCCATTACCTACATAAATTTTTTCATATCCCACATATAATGAATATTGAACTAGGTTACCTGTTGTGTTGGTTATATGAACAGTGGCCCCTGAATTGTTGATCCGTTAGATCCTCGATATTCACAATGGCTAGAGCTTAAGATATTTCATCTTTAGGCCCATAATAATCATAGCTGTGATAATACACAACAGCACTATGGTTATTTTTACCACAAATCTAACAAAGTATGGTACTTGAATTTTCCTTTTTGTTTTTGTTTGATTTCATTCGTCGTTGGTACTTCAGATGGTTGTTGCGGTGGCTTTTGAGGCCATTGACTATATGCTGGCTGAGTTTGATTGTTATAGGCCCATTGATATTGATTGTTATTATTTCCTTGACCGCTATTTTTTGGTGAGTGCCCTCTTCCGCAAGCTCCTTTATAATTTTTGCCCCTTCTTCTTTGACCAGTATAACGTATAATTATGATCATTATGTTTTTTGCCTTCTCCTTCTTTTGGTAGCATCATTGTCTGCTCATGGTTATGAAAGCTACATAAACTCCTTTGTGCTTGGATAAAGAGGTTTGGTAAGCATTGCAGTCTTGAAGTCAGCATACTTTGTTCCCAAGGCACGAGCTAATTGAAAAACTTTATCTGATCATATAAAGATTTTCCAATTGTAGCAAGGTTGTCGTATATCCCCTTGAACTTCTTTAGAAAGTCTTTTAACCACGACTCTTGCTTTTTGGTTGCAGGAAGCATCTGTTTCTCTATAGACAACCAAATATCTTTTGCATTTTAAGGGCCTATGATTAGTCTCAATACATCTTCATTCATAATTCCTCTTAGCCAAGTCGTGAGCAATCTATTATTGTTTTTCAATTAGAAAACTCTGGATTGTTAATTTATTTACCATAATTAGTTAGTCAACTAGATGGTGTCTTAACATTGTTAATGTGATGCTGAAGGTCCACGCTTTGTATAAACGGAAGAACCTAGGACTTCCATAAAATGTAGTTTTAAGAAGTAAGTTTGACATAAACTAGGCCGGAGCATTGGTGGAATGTTTGAATAGAAAGTCTAGGTTCGATTATTTGGGAAATTGAAGCCATAGTTGCTCTGATACCGTAAAACACTTCTGATAGAAGTTGAGAGGTATATAATCTTTATTTGATGATTTGTAAAAGAGTATAATTGATATTAATATACACATGATTAGTAGGTTTGTGACATATATATACATGTCATGAATTCATGATATATTCGTGACTTAAAATTTAAAGACACAAATATATGATAGATATAAGTCATGTTTGTGTAATATGGACTTATATGGTTTTTGCAATGGTGCCGTTTAAATTAGCTGTAATATTTTTTTATTAAATGTTTAAATTATTCTCTACAGAATGACTAAGTCAATGAACCTGAAACATATCGACATAACAAAATTTACAAACTCGGGTAATTTTTCAAAACCTTCCCTGAGATTTGGGCTTGTTGTAAGTAGATAGCGAGAATCTATTTATTTATAAAAAACCCCTTCTGTTTTTGCTCCGCTTGGTTTCCGTTTGGATAGTTGTGGGCATTGTTGACATTTCGCAATAAAACAAATTTTTTGCAACTTCTGTTGCCTTGAGAACAGTAGCTAGATTTCTCAATTTATTTCATCCAACACTTCAAAAATTATTTATTGCATTCTCTGGCAAAGTAGACTTCTTCTAATTTTATCATAGTGCTTTTAAAAGCTGCCTTACAGAAATCAATCCATGTGAGCCAAGGAAGTTTATTTGCCCGACTCTGTCTTGAATTTGATGATTCTCCCTCGGCTGATGCGATTCGCCAAGCTGGGGCAAACAAAGCTGTCCAAGAAATTCAGTAAGTGATCGAAGAACCCTTTCCCGTATTCCATGTGAGTCAGTTGACTTCGATTAGACATAAGGAGCTGACTGAAAATGATAAAACAGGGGAGAGAGACCTATTAGATAGGCAAATAGTTGAAGCTCTTCCGTGATAACTTCTTCGGATTTGCGTGAACTAGCGGACCAGAAAAGGCCTTTACCGAGCCTCCAATCTTCTAAACTTGCTTATGCTCCCCTTTGATCGAGTGCTAGGGCAGGGGAAAAAAACTCGTTAAGTTGGTTCGGGTTCGGCTTCATCCGGCATATGAGGACTGTACTTTCGTTCGGCTCGTCGGTGCCAAGCATCGGATTAGGATTCTTCCCTCGAATGAACCGAACCGAAAAAGCTTCTGTTCATAGCGTTTTCTTCGTTGCTTGTCGTCATCTTAATTCATGCTCGATGGGGTCTCAGTGTAGAGAGGATCGACTGTCAATTTCCCATCCCGCTCCACTCCATGCCGTTCCTTAAGTGGAAAATCTTCCATTCCTAGAACAAATGTATATTTTTTTTATTCTTTTTTTCTTTTAACTTCCCCAACTCCAGCATACATATTGGATTTGCAAATGTCACTGTCCATTTTTTTCACAAATGGAGACAAGTTATCTCCACCAAATTCATTTTTATGAGTATAGGACTCATCATCTATAATAGATAAGAGAGTCGAAAAAATAGTGAAAGGGTAGAGGATTCCCCTATGTGTATCACCATTGTTATCTAAGAAAATACCAAAACCCAGTAACCTTTCCTGTGAAGAAAAATCGGCAGAGATTAGGGCTTTCACTGCAGCTAAAACGGTAATAATGTATGGCTCTTGGTCTTGGAGATGAAGGCGAGGATTCAGGTCGATTAAGAGGACTATACGCTGCGTTTTGGTGTAGTCTACTGCCAGTGGTAGAAGTTTAGAAGTGAGTTTCTGTTTAGTTCCGAGTTTGACGAAGAAACGTGGTGGTTGCACTTGGCCACTTACAGTGGTGGAGACGCTGCATGCAAAAACGACAACGTTCTAGAGCTAAGATGTTGATGAAGAGAGAGAGACCATGCGCACCAGCCTTTTGGGATTACAATCCATACTTTCTCAAACTATCACTAGTGACAATATCGTCTTTGCGCAGTCAACTAATAGTCAATGTAAAAACGGTATATAATTTTTTACAAATAAACATATTCTCACCATCTACTTGCAACAAACCCGAACCTCTGGGAGGTTTTTTTAAAAGGGAAAATATCCACCGTCCACCCGTTTTTTACACCTTTTTTAAAAATACACAATTCCTTCATTTTTTGGCTGAAATCCACCTAAAGTTATTTTTTTTTCACTTTTCCACTTCCGTTTGGAATCCGTTAAGAAAACTAACGGAAATTTAAAAAAATGACCATTTTACCCCCAAAACGAAAATTACAATTTCACCTTAAAAATGATAAAAAAATAATCAGATTAAATCTAATAATTTTTCCCATCGGTCAATAAAGAAATTAATTTCACAACCATCAAATGCAAGTTTTTTTTAAAAATAAGTCGGTAATTAAGATGCTAAATTATAACAGTAGTATTAAAAATAGTCCAATCTCACAAACCATCAATTAAATTTAAGATAAGTAAAGTTTTATTATTTATTAAGTTATAATCTCTAGTAGTTAAGATTTTTTTGTACTTCATTAACGTACCAATAATGATATTCATTATTAAATCTTATTATTTTTGACATTTTTAGGGTGAAATTATAATTTTCGTTTTGGGGGTAAAATGGTCATTTTTTTAAGTTTCCGTTAGTTTTTTTAACGGATTCCAAACGAAAGTGGAAAAGTGAAAAAAAATGTAACTTTAGGTGGATTCCAACCAAAAAATAAAGAAATTATGTATTTTTAAAAAAGATATAAAAAATAGGTGGACGGTAGATATTTTCCCTTTTTAAAATTACCCTTACTAACTCCCTCCCTCACTCACTCACTCACTCACTCACGTATCCCTCTCTCTCTCTAACACTGCATAGAACCTTCAAGAGCCAATCCTGACTGCCTTGATTCCGGCCACCTCACTAACAATAGGGTACCAATGGAACCTCCAACAGCCATCGGTCATTCCCCAACCATCATTGTCGTCTAAAAATGGCAAGAGGTCACCGTAAGAAATCCGAAAGGTCACGGTAATTGCCGTCTCTAGTTGACGTTAATTTTGCCAGATTTATGAGACCCCGTCGTCTGGGTTTTGCCCATCACAATACCCTCTTCAAAACCCGACCAGAAATCGGCACAAAAACCAGCCAAATGGCTGCCGATCAACCATTAAAATTTCACGACTGTCGAAGCTCGATCCGGTGTCGTGGCCGTGCGTTTGACCACACCGCCACCACCGTTGGATTCAGTGTGGCATGAAGCTTCTATCTCGACCTTCCCAGTCACCGTCGCATAAATTCCGGTCATCATTGGTCTATGACCGCATTTTGGTAATTTTACACTTCAGACCTTCATCATTTTTTAATATATCTTAGTACTCAATTTGATTGATATATTTCAATATATTATCATTATAATGGGGGAATGATGATGCGTGAGGATCAATTTTCTACTTATTAATGCTATGTCTTTGTCTTTAAGTTTTTATATTTATTGTTCTGTTTTAGTAATCTCGTATGTGGTTATGTAACTCTGAGTTGAGTAAAGATTGAAGATTGGTTTTGGAGTGATGCGTTATTGGCTTATTGCAGTGCAAAAAACTTTTTGTTTTTGGTTAGATTTTCATTTTGACATTAATGCTTGGATCTTGGCACTATTAACTCAGAACGTAAGCTCTGTTTTGATTATTATACCAAGACATTTATAGCATGATAATGATAAATGAGTTTTTATTTCAACTATTGAACCATTTATGGTTTTTTTTCTAATGCAGGTAAGATGTATTGGATTGTTCTTTAAGTTTTTGAGTTGTGTATACTTGGGAGGATATACTCATCACATGCTATAAATTGACCATCTAATGTTATTATGGATTGGGTTTTTGTAATGTGTAACATAGTATCCATAACATTAAACATCAGCTTGCTTATATCTAGTTTTGTTGCATATGTTTTCTTGCATTTTATAGCAGTATCAGACTGTTTTTGGTTTTGTGGCATTTGATGGTAGTTCAATCTATTCTTGGTGTTGATTTAAGATTGTTATCGTTGTGCTGATGTTAATTCCAATTGCTTGAATAAGCTAATTATGTTGCTGGTTTATGTATATGGTTGACTCAAGCAGTGTTGCTGGTTTTAGGTGGTTTTACTGGTTGATTGAAGTGGCTGGCTCAAGATTGTTAATTTAAGAATTGCAACTGTAATGCGTTGATGCAAATTAAGAATTAATGAAGTATTCATTTAACTATAACTGTTGTAGGTATTTTATTTCATAACTAAACTATAACCTATGAAACTTGTGGATGGATTTGAGAATTATTATATGAGTTATATATATATATAGGTTTTTCTATTTATATAATACTTTAAAGAATATATTTCAATTCCCGCAAAAAAAAATATAAACAAAACAATTATTTTATTTTATTTACCGCCAAAATGTATCATAAAGAAATTTCAATTATTCCTACTGGATTTTATAAAAATAATTTTAAGGAATTAATATTTAATTAAAATAATTAAATAATTTTATTATTCAAATTAAATATGTCATGTTTATATGACAAACAACAATCGTGAATAGGAAGTGTTTATCACATATGTTAATCATGTGTGGAATTTTTTTATCAAAGAAATAATGAAAGAATTGTTATAGATAATACGTCATGCATAACATGATATATAAAAACAATCATCTTATTTTCTTGACACCGAAATTAATGACGGTCACTCAACTGTCATGTCATAGGATAGATGACGTGTAATAACTGTCATAAAGACTTTTTTTTTTTTTTTTTCTAGTAATGCATATTGGCTTTATTCTTGGCAGATGGCAAGAATCAAGACCATTATGACATGCACATATGGCAATAATCAAGACCGTTATATCATACACACATGAAATTTGAAAGATGAATTCCTTCTTTACAATGTTTGATTATTTTTCTTTTATATTATTCAAAATCTTGTATAAATAGTCCATTGAGCCATTGAAAATAATAAGAGTGAAATTTTTATTCTCTTAAAAGTTTCAATCACCTTGTCTAAACTCTAGAAACCTTAGTCAAGCAGCCTGCTGACAGATTGAAATTTAGTTATCGCTTGACGCTGACATTAACACATATGCAAATACAATATTGAAAGTGAAATTTAGGTCGACGATGATGCCGACAAATTTGACTGTTGTAGTTTCCACATAACAGAATAACAAGTAGCACTCAATTGGAATTCAGCTGTCTCATTGAGCACGTATCTGTAAAAAAGTTTAAAATACACAAATACAATATTGAAAGCGGCAGTCATTATTTGTTACAGCAGACAAAGACTTAATTAACATCTTCTTTGACTTTGTTTGATTTTGGTTTATTTTATATATCCTGGATATTCCTCAATGAAGAATACAATATATAAAAGTTAAAGTATGAGAAATCAATGCCTATCCTCTGCTAATCTATTTCCAAAAATTGCGGGAATCCCATCTGATGGGCTACAAGTTATCTTCTTATAAATTAACATGTCAGCATGACCATATAAAGGTGCAATTCTTTATTTCCTAATTTTAAAAGTTGAGAACTCTAAACCTTTTTTTTATTTTTTATCGTTAATCATGTTTTGAGCAAGAGGTTTGAACGCGTTCATGTAAGTGGGAAGAAAATTGAATTATCCTTAGGCTAAAAAAAAAAAAAAATCATGTTGTAGAAGCCGTAACAATAAATTTTTGTTGTCCTTCTCAAGCTCTACAAGTTGTTACAAGGCATCATCAGCATGCATGTTTTTGAGTAGCATGTGCACCAGATAAATATCAATATCTAATCAGCAAATTATTTTTTGATAGCACCTTGAATCGGTATGATCTTTAACCAAAATGGGTCAATTGGGTAAGGGCTCATGCTCATCAGCTCGTGCACATGGGTGAATGGATATTAATTAAACAACAAATTAAAATTAAAACCACCAAGCCATTTCCAAAATGCGAACGTGAACATATTTTGTAATTGTATATCGATCCTTTGACTTAAAGTTGTCATATATGTGTTTGCGCATTTTCAAAATAACCAATCATACAATACACGAATGATACATATAAATAACGTATGAAATTATACAATATTGGATTTTAGCATAACCACGGATGATAGAATCTAAGGAAATTATCACTGCACCACCTCTTTTGTACCTTATATTCATCCAACTATAAAAAAATTCTAACATGTTCTCTGCACTATCTTTTTTTTTAAAAAATTTATATCAACTAATCACTTTTTGACTAATACCGTTAAATAATTTAAATGAAATAATAATTTTACCCTTAAATAAATTAAAAAACTATTTTATTTTACAAAAACTTTAAAAAATAAAAAAATTATAATTATAAAAATACTCCTAAGTTTAATAAAGAAAAAAAAATTGTGTAGTGATAATTTTCCTACAATCTAATCAAGTCCTGTTCCACTTTCCAATACCATATTAAAAACAGAACCGTGTTGTTGAGAATTGAATGTTTACAAATATGAACACGACAAAGGGCTTAGCCAATGAGCCAAAAGATAGTGAAATGGTGGATTTTTCAAAGAACCCAAAAGACAAACTGGTTCATTGATTTGTTTTTGAAAATACCCAAGACGTTAACATATTATCAACTTGGCAGAATTTTCTTTTTCTTTTTCTGCCAATATGGTTCATGGTTATGGTGACTTTCTCTATAAAAGGGCTGCTCAGAAGTGCTGTTGGTATCCCACTTTTCCATTTGCGTTTTTCTCCCTGGCTAAATTCTTATCCTCCCTCAATACCCCTCCAATGGTTTCCGTCGTCTTGCTACTTCTTGGCCTGCTAGTGGCTACTCTAGACACTACAAGTATGTGTGTGTGTGTATATATTTCTCAAGAAAAAGATATAAATCTCCCCGTTGTTCGTAAATTAATAATTTCCTCCATCTTTGAAAATCCATCAAACTTTCCATTCTCGACGGGGATGATCGACTAGTTTTCAAATAGGTTTCACTTATTGGCCACCTAACCTCGAATACAATAAGAGATATAGGGACTAAAAAATTTGTGTTGGATTTTGTGCTCACCTGACTTTTTTTTTTTTTTTAGAAAAAAAGAAATCCAAACCCCTTGTGGTTAAGAAATTTCTGTTAACTTTCAATTTTTATATTTTTTACTATTTGATTCCTAAGATTTTTATTGATAAATAGTGAGATTTAAGGTTTTACAACATCAAAAGTTAAATAGTAAAAAACACAAAACAAGTTAGAAGTTAACAAAAAATTTTAAAAGATAAGGGTTTTAAACATGAGGTGTGAAATGATTAATTTACTAAATCCAACATTGCCGTTGTGCATTTTCCCTATCTATCTTTCTCCATGTATTGATATTATTCATAACTATAAGTTTTAATTTGTTGATTCTATATATGTCATCACAGGTGCTCAAATAGGTGTTTGTTATGGAATGCTTGGTGACAACTTACCATCAAAACCAGATGTCATAGCTCTCTACAACCAAAACAACATCAGAAGAATGAGACTCTATGATCCAAACAAAGAAGCTCTAGAAGCTCTTCGTGGCTCCAACATTGAAGTCTTACTAGGCCTTCCCAACGATAAGCTCCAGCCAATCGCTTCCAATCAAGCCGAAGCGAACACTTGGGTCCAAAACAACGTCCAAAATTATGCTAACAATGTCAAATTCAAATACATCGCTGTAGGAAATGAAGCAAAACCAGGAGACAACTTCGCTCAGTATCTTGTTCCCGCCATGAGAAACATACAAAATGCCATTAACGGAGCTAATCTTGGAAGCCAAATCAAAGTTTCCACTGCCATTGAATTCGGAGCTCTTGAAGTATCCTCTCCGCCGTCAGCAGGCTCCTTTAAGCAAGCTTACAGACCAATTCTTGATCCCGTCATTACCTTCCTCAACGAAAACAAATCCCCGTTGCTTGTTAACTTGTACCCTTACTTCGCAATTGATGGCAACCGTCAAATATCTCTTGATTATGCACTGTTTCGGTCCCAACAACCGGTTGTTTCGGACCCTCCGTTGAGTTACCGGAATCTTTTTGATGCCCAGTTGGATGCTACTTATGCTGCGTTGGAGAAAGCCGGTGGGGGCTCGTTGGATATTGTGATATCGGAGAGTGGGTGGCCAACGGCGGGTGGTGACGGAGCGTTAACGAATGTTGATAATGCAAGGACTTATAATAATAACTTGATACAGCATGTGAAGCAAGGGTCACCAAAGAAACCTGGCAGGCCAATTGAGACTTACATTTTTGCTATGTTTGATGAGAAGGATAAACAGGGAGCTGAGATTGAGAGGCATTGGGGACTTTTTGCTCCAGACAAACAGCCTAAATACCAAGTTAATTTTAATTAATTAACCTAGTCAGAGCAGCTGCATGCAGCAGCAGATTTGAAGATATATTTGTGATGGAATAAATTATGGCACCATATGTACGTATTAGTAAATAAGAGTTTGTATCATCACCTTCCATCGGTGCATGAGGCCAAATTTCGTTATCAATAAAGTCATGGATTGCGGTATTTAATTATATATCATATTCTCTTGCAATTTTTTGCTTAGCTTAATTAACATTAATGTAATTGTTCTTTGGCTACTATGCAATGTAAAAACGCGTCCTCATCATCACTCATGAACACTTGGGTAAACAATTACATTTCCCTTTTCTTCAAGGAAATTTGATTGGACCTTTCTATGTATGTGGTCTCGTTAAAATAAAAAAGATCAAACTTGTATGGCTGCAGTTTCTGCATACAAAATACCAAAGATCTTTTCGCATGATCCTGATGACTAATGCAATTTTAGTTTTTACACCTCATTTGTTAGGGTGCTAAAATCTCTTTGATAAATGCCATTTATAATCCATCCATTAATAATGTATGTTGAAAGGTTTATGTAGAGCTTACCTTGGTTGTTCTTTCTTACAAGTTATCACCTCTATATATACCAAATTAACTTCAAGCAACGTGCAAGTAAATTTAGAAGATAAATTCCTCGTTTATGGCACTTGATTATATATTTTTTTTATGATATTCAAAATCTTTTATAAATAAATCTTTGAGCCCTAAGACAATAATAAGAGTGAAATTTATTTTCTCTTAAAAGTTTTCATTACCTATTCTAAACTGCAGTAACTTAGTCAAGCAGCCTGTTGACTGAGTGAAATTTAGTTATTGCTTGACGTTGACATTAAGATTCATGTATGCAGAAGGTTGATGATGATACCTAACAATTCAAGCGTTCCATTTTCCACATAATATGATAACAAGTCGCTCTCAATTGGGCTTGAGCTGCCAAACACTTGACATCTTCTTTGACTGCAATTGATTTTGGTCTATTTATATATCCCGGATATTCCTCAATGAAAAATAAAATATATAAAAAATGAAATTATGAAGAATAAACGTTTATCCTCTGCAAATCTGTCTGGAAATTGCAAGAATCCCATCAACGGGCTAAAAGTATAATTTCTTCTTGCGAATTAACATGTTATGATGGCCATTATATTGAGCGGTGCAATTATTTTCCTTAATATAACTGTTGAGAACTTTAAACCTTTATTTTGATTCATTAATCATGTCAGCATGCATGTTTTGTATAGCGTATCACAAAGTAGAATTTATACCACCATATAAAGAAATCAATGAGTAAATAATGTGATGAATGTTTTTCAATCCTTACACTTTGAGTTAATTAGTGGTGAGTTCAAAAAATTTTAAAAAGTGTCCAAAAAGGTCCATACCGTTAGTTCTAGCTAATAGATTTAACTGTTCAGGGAATTTTTATTTGTTGTTTGATATAACTTTAAAATTCCAACAGTGATGCCACCTCTTTAAGTATCGTCAAATTCTTATGAGAGTTCATTTACTTTCAACTTCAAACTCTCATCCTTTCTTATCTCCTTATCAAAGTTTAAGCTCTTAAAATTAAAATCAAAGAGCAATATTTAAAAAGATTTACAAATATAATATAAAACTTGTTAATCAACAATAAGTGTCAAATGAAACATAAATTAAGTAAACAAAAATAAGATTAGTACATGGAAGGTAAAACAACTAAATTAACATAAGAATTGTAAATTAGTGTGCTATTAGTAAACAAAATAAAAACTTTAAAATATAACATAAAATTTATAAATCAACATTAAGTGTAAAATAAAACACAAATTATGTAAAGAAAACACAATACTTGTATATAGAAGGTAAAATAAGTACATTAACATAGAAGTAGTAATTTGGGATATTATTGGTAGACAAAATGAAAACTTACAAATGTAATATAAAACTTGTAAATCAATATTAAGTGTAAAATAAAACATAAATTTTGTAAATGGAGCATAAGACTTGTAAATGAAATGTAAAAGAAAAAAATTAACATAAGAATGGCAAGTTAGTGTATTATTAGTAAACAAAACAAAAAATTACAAATATAATATAAAACTTGTAAATCAACAATAATTATAAAATAAAACATCAATTAAGTAAATGAAACATAAGACTTGTAAATAAAAGATAAAACAAGTAAATTAATATAAGAGTAGCGAATTGGAATATTATTGGTAAACAAAACAAAAACTTACAAATATAATATAAAACTTATAAATCAATAATAAGTGTAAAATAAAAATAAATTATGTAAATGAAACATAAGACTTGTAAATAGAAGGTAAAATAAGTAAATTAATATAAGAATTATTAAAAAAATAAAAACTTACAAATGAAATATGTATTCATTATAGTAATGATTATCTTATATATTTATTGATTTTGTTTCTAAATTGAATAATGATAATTTTGGTTAATGTAATATATGATGATATATATGAAATTTTATTAAGGATAAAAATTATTTTCAAAATCATATTTTGAAAAACTATACTTTTTACGTTTTTTAAAGTTATTTGTAAGATAAAGTTATATTGTATCTTTCTAAATCTCCTCGACAGCAACTGAAAATATTTTTTAAGTACAAGTAAGAAGCAAAGTATAAACTTTATGAAGTACGTATAAAATAGAAAATTAGATCTAATTTTATTGATATACCATTTATGTTTAGTAATATAAGATTATATTTTTATTTTGATTTGACTCGATCCAAATCAAGAAAAATAATTTTGCTTAATTAACTTGTGTAGTGAACAATATTATGATAGAAAATGAAAAAGAAATTAGAATGTCCTAAAATGAATATAGAATTTATGGTTAAACTAGTTCAATAAAACTTATCCCAATTGTTTTCAATGCAATTATTTTGTTTTTAATTGGTGAGTGAATTTTTTCTTTGCTTAACTAAATTAATTAAATAAAATATTTTTTAAATGAAAGTTTAATATTGATTTACAAGTTTTTTATTATTTTTGCAAATATTTATTTTTTTACAAATTTAAAACACCAATTTACTACTCTTATATTAATTGATTTGTTTTATCTTTCATTTACTAGTTTTATATGAAATTTACAAAATTTATGTTTATCACGACATTGATGCCGTAATTTTAATCACGACATCAAGATTTTTTTGTTAAATTTTTTTGTGATATTTGTTTGATTTTTTTTCTAAATTATTAATAGCGCATTATTGAAATTTTAGTGCTTTGATGCTTATGGCGGATGACTACTATATATTGTTAAAAGTTAATTTTTTTCTTTTTTCACACTACACATTTGTAGACTGTATGATATTCATAAAAGTTGTGAAAATTGAAAATAATTTCTTGACTCTTGTCAAGTTAATTTATTATTTATATTTTCATTAATTTTTTAATAAAGTAAAAAATAATTCTCTAATTTATTATAATTATAGGATACAATGTCCACAACCAGTCAGTCAAGCTAAAAAAAATTTTACTTTCAATTTTTAAGAAAATAAGCAATGGTCAGCCATTAGCGTCTCAAATTGATGCTCTTCCAATAAGTAACATCCTTCTAAGTCTCGAAGGGTTGAAGTTAAAATTGAAGAAACTTGAATACTTATAAGGAACATGATCCTAGGTTACATTGTCGAATAAGGACTTACCCTATTAATCAATGTGATGAAATTCAAAGGGTGCACATCAAAATAGGACCAGGTTAGCCTAACTACGAGATTTTCCATTAATTGATGATGACATACAAGGACATAGATATCAATATTCTTGGTGATGTAATATGAACTTAATCTCAAATAACTAACATGTAATTTTGAGGGCTCATGCTTGTGTGCGGGTTGTTGCTGGTGTTGCAGAGCAAAATTGACATTGTTGAATATGTCGTTTGAAGCTCTTATGTAAGTCACATGTTTAGCACATGAAAACATGGCAAAACCAAGTGTTGTGCAAATTTTTATTGAACTCGCAAGTGCACAAATCTATTGTAGTATAAATCAATAGTGATGAGTGTTGATCCAACAAGGAGGTGGATTTTAATTGTGTGTAGAATTAACTTTGTATGAGGGTGGTTGGATTTGTGGTGAAAATGATTTGAATTATCCTGAAATTCAAATTAAAATGACAAGAATAAATTGAAGTGAAAATCTATTAAATTGACGTACTTGGGTATCTAGATCCATATCAACATGCACCATGGGCTAAATATTCCTTATTAATATCAATTAACTCATGAGGGGGGAATCCACACCTCATGAACCATACTCTAATCAATATGGTGTTAAGGGCTTATCGTGCCAAATAATAATAACCTTGTACTAAGGAGCTAGTGAAATCAGGGCGGTATCTAGACAAGATTAGTATTATTTATCGATGAAAAGTCAAATCATCCACAAATACTAGAGGGAAAGAGAAAGTAAATTTACCAAATAAAACTCATGACACATGTTGAGACTTCCCCTTCAACCTAAGCTTAAAAGAAAATTAGTTACTTATAATTGAACTAGGGGCAAAATAAAAATTTATTAAAATACGTAGAAAATACAAGATAGAGAAGGAATTACAGAAAATGAATCCCAAAAATAGATTCAGAGATACCAAATTAGGGGGGGAGACCCCCTTTTTATAGATACGTTGAATAAATTATGACCATCGGGTTAAAAACAATTTGGACGCTCAGGATTGGGCCATGTCATCAGTCAACAGTACACGATTTGACCATGCGGTTTGAACAGTAATACAGTTTGACCCAGCTTGAACAGTGACGCGGTTTGGTTGAAAATAATCATGTGTAATGCATATACCGTACGTGAGATTTTTAGTCCACTGATATGCTGCCACGTCACCAATCAACAGTGCATAAGAATTTTAGTCCAATAGTATCGTGACACCTCATCAGTCAATGCCATATCATCGGTCAATGCCACGTCATCGATCGTCTATGTGAATAGTGTTGTGAACAGTAACGTAAACAGTACCGTACATGTGAACAGTGCCATTTTTCCTTTTATGCTCCTCCTAAGGTTTTCAATCGTCCTGAGTTCAAAAGTGGTGTCCGCTTTGCCCTATGATCTCTTGTTTATTGTGAAATGACTATAATGCCCCTAAAATACATAAAATACTTAATTAAAATAAAACACACGTAATTAAATCACAAGAAGGTTAAATACATAAAAGTAAGGGTGTCAATAAAACTGGAAGTGTAAAATGACGATTTTCTCCTTTATAAATATACATTTTCTAAAACTCAACACCAATTAAATAACAAAATTTTGTGTCGTTTTAATCAATATTAAGTTAGTGTATGTTAGGCATGTGATGAAATTGTTACGTCAGTTGATTTTGGTGGGAAATCTGAGTATATAAGCTGCTTCTAGCCTGTTCTTTGCATCATTCAATCAAGAAATCAGAGTGAATTAAAAAGAGAGAGAGTTTGTTCTTGCATTCATTGTAATCTCTGTGTAATTTTTGTAACCTTTTAAATTCAATATAGTGAAAGCTTGGGGTTGGTTTTCTCAATAGATGTAGGCACTTGAAACAAGAGTTAAACAACTTAATTCTTTTGTGTGTTTTGTGTTTCTTTGTTTTTGATTTTGATCGAGTGTTGAGTTTGTGAGTTTTTTGGATTTATAGTTCTACATTTTGAGTGTGAAATTAACGTTGGGGGTGGATTTGATCTAATTCATAAAGGTCAAATTCTTAACAAATTGGTATTAGAGCTTTTGATTTTACTTTAAGATTCAATAAATGGCAACCCAGGTGGATGTGGAAAAGTTTGCAGGTCAAAATGATTTCAACATGTAGAAGATCAAGATGAAGGCTCTTTTAATTACTGAAGGTCTAAGGGATGCCATGAACCAACTACTAAGGCTGAAGGAAAAGAGGCTTCATTCTTAATGACTTTAGAGCAACTAGTTGAGATTGATAAAATGGCAAGAATAGAAGAAAATAAGAAAAGTTGCTAAAGAAAAATATGTTGCTAAGCTCTGGACAAAACTAGAGCACATTTACACAACAAATCTCTTGTTAATCGGCCTACACCAAGAAGAAAATGTTTTCTTTGAAGATGGTTGAAGGGTCATCACTTGATGATCATATTGATGAATTTAATAAGGTTTGTGATGACCTGAAAACAATTGATGAAGGGTTGAGTGATGAGAGTCTTATTGATAAGCTCTTTACCAAAATTATATGAGCAATTTGTAGATGTTTTCTGTATAGGAGACAAACTTTTTCCTTGTAAAGGTTGAGTTAACGCTTAGAACTAAGAAGCTGAAAGACAAGCAAAAGAGCTTTGAGAATCCAATGAAGGATTAATGCAAGGGGCAAACCTAAGAAGAGGGAAAACAAAGGAAAGAAACAATGAAAATCAAAGTCAAGACAAAAGCACTTACAATGTTTTGATTGCCGCAATGAAGGCATTTTAAAGAGATTGCCCTGAGAGAAAGACCAAGGTTAAAGACTCAAAGGATAAGACTGGAGATACAACACCACAGAAAAAGTTAGTTTTGAAGTTGCTGGAGTACTTATTTCCTCAGAAGAAAAGTATCAAGGTCAATGGGTTCTTGACTGAGGCTTTGACTTCCACATATGTCCAAGTAGAAGCTATTTTACTTCATATAAATGGTGTGATGGTTGTATAATGTTAAATAGGAAAGAACTCAAAATGTAAGGTAATTGGTATTGGAATTGTTTGCCTTAAGATGTTTGATGGTGTGATTAGAGAACTAACACAAATTAGGCATGTTCTTGAACCAAAAAAGGAACCTAATTTATATTGGCATACTATATCAAACAGGGTGTGTAATTAAGGATGAAAGAGTTTTTTTTTAGGATTATTAAATTTAAAGGCTCAATTGTGATCATGAAAGGTACAAAAGTTAATGGTCTGTAAATGTAAAATGGATAAATAACTATGAGGAAGGCAAGCTTAACTGATAGTAGAGAGAATATAATAGGTTGCGACATTTGAGGTTGAGGCATATGAGTGAAAGAGACTTATAAGAGCTTTAAAAGTAGGGAGTGTTTAGAAATGATAAGATAGGTTCTTTGAGATTCTATAAAGACTGTATTCTAGGCAAGACTTCTAGGTTAAAGTTTGAAACTATAGTTAATACTACCAAAGATAAATTAAGATATACACACTTTAATTTGTAGGGGCCTACACATGTTACATATCTAGGTAGTTATAAGTATTTTGTGTCTTTTATTGATGATTACTGTAGGATGGTTCAGGTTTATGTTCTTAAAAATGAAGATGAGGTTCTTGAAAGGTTTAAATGATGGAAAATCTTGGTTGAAAATTAGACAAATTTGAAGGTGACATTATTAAGAACAAACAACAGTTTGTAGTTTTATGATAAGCTGTTTGAAGATTACTGTAAAAAGAATGGCATTTTGAGGCATAAACCAATGATTAATACACCTCAACAAAATGCACTTGCTGAGAGGATGAATAGAATATTTATGGACAAAGTGATGTGTATGCTAATCAGCTTAATATTGCCAAAAAATCTTTGGGCAGAAGCTTTGAACACTGCTTGCTACCTGGTAAATAGAAGCCCATCAAAAGTTATGGGCTCTAAAACACTAGTGGATTTGTGGTCAGGGAACATGCTGACTATTGTAAACTTAGAATTTTTGGTTGTTTGGCATATGCACATGTCAAAAAGTGTGTTGACACCATAGATTTCTAGATTATCCCAATGGTGTTAAACACCATAGATTATAGTGTGTTGAATTCAAACCACTTTATTGCATAATCAACGGGGTTATAATCTTCAATGAAGCTAAATTTTTTAACCAACCAAGAAACTCTATAAGTGAAGTACAACAAACTGAAGAGGAACTTGAGACAATTTAGATTGAGGTGGAGCCTTATAGACAAAGAAATGTTAAACCGTATTTTAATGAAAAAAACAGAAAGTGTTATTGATGAACTTGAGGCTGAACAAGAAGTTGAGACAACAAAAAGTGATGGGGGCACTTGTAAGTTGGCGAGAGACAGAAAAAAAAGAGCCATTAAACTATTAAGGATATATGCTGAGGCAGATTTGATTCTATATGCACTGACAGCTGCACTGGAGATTAATGAGGATGAACTAAGGACTTATCGAGAAGTAATTACAAGTAAGAATAAGCTACATTAGCAAAAAATAATGGATGAAAAAATAACATCCCTTATTAAGAATGAAATTTGGAAATTGATTGAGAAACCAGAAAAGAAGAAAACAACAAGCTGGAAATGGATTTTCTAAATAAAAGAGAGGATGCATGGTGCTGAACCAAGAATGTTTAAAACTAGATTGATGGCAAGAGGTTTTAGACAGAGTGAAGAAATTGACTTTAATGAAGTTTTTTCTCCAATAGTAATGTATGCTTTGATCAGAATCATCCTTGCACTTATTGTAGTTTAGGACATGTACCTTGAACAAATGGATGTTAAATCAACTTTTCTGCATGGTGAAATGCAAGAAGAAATTACAATGCAATAGCCTGAAGGGCATGTGATACCTAGAAGAGATGATTATGTATGTTTGCTTAGAATGACTCTATATGGTTTATAACAATCACGTCAACAATGGTATCTAAGATTTTACAGTTTCATTATAAAACTTACATGTAACAAGTTTCGTTATGATTGTTGTATGTACTTTAAAAAGGTAAGTGAAGGGAAGATGATATATCTCTTGTTATATGTTGATGATATGTTGATTGCATATGATGATTAAGAAAAAATTGAACATTTAAAGGGTCTTTTGAGCAGTGAGTTTGAAATGAAAGACCTTGGAGGTGCAAAGATGATTATAGGAATAGAAATAATCAGAGATAGAATGAGAATGAAGATTATATTTCTGACTCAGAGGAACTATATTAAAAGGTTTTGATTGGGTTTGGTATGTATTATTCCAAACTAGTTCAGACACCATTTGTAAATTATATTAAGTTGTCTGCTACATAGTGTCTTGAGATTGATGCAACACAATTAAAAATGACAACTCCCTGATTCAAATGTTGTTGGCCTTATATATGTTATGATACTTACAGACCAAACATCTCACATGCTTTGAGTGTGGTAAGCAGATTCATGACAAATCCTGGTATGATCATTATAGCAGTTTAGTAGATAATGAGATACCTGAAGGGCACTTTGGGTTGTGGTTGGTTTATGGTGGGTTAAATAAAGATCATACATTGTTGTCTATGTGGATTCTAATTTTGCTAGGGATCTTGATAAAAAAAAAAGTCTCTAATAAGGTATATGTTCATTTTAGAGGGTGTTGAGTGTTAGAAAATACATATTTATAAAGGAGAAAACCGTCATTTTACATTTCAAGTCTTACTAACAACCCTTACTTTTATGTATTTAACCTTCTTGTGATTTAATTACATGTGTTTTATTTTAATTAAGTAATTTATGTATTTTAGGGGCATTATAGTCATTTCACAATAAAAGAGAGATCAGACGGCAAAACGGACATTACTTTTGAACTCAGGACGGTCGAAACCCTTAGGAGGAGTATAAAAGGAAAAATGACACTATTCACATGTACGGTACTATTCACGGGTACGGTACTATCTACGTTACTGTTCATATAGACGGATCGATGACGTGGCATTGACCGATGATGTAGCATTGACTGATGAGGTGTCACGATCCTGTTGGACTAAAATTCTTATATACTGTTGATGGTGACGTGGCAGCATATCAGTGGACGAAAAATCTCACGCACGGTGCATGCATCACACAGGATTATTTTCAACCAAACCGCGTTACTGTTCATCCAGGTCAAACCGTGTTGCTGTTCATCCGCGTGGTCAAACCGTGGACTGTTGACTGATGACGTGGCGCAATCCTGAGCGTCCAAACTGTTTTTAATCCGATGGCCATGATTTACTCAATGTATTTATAAAAAGGGGGCCTCCCCCCCTAATTTGATATCTCTGAATCCATGTTTGGGATCTATTTTCCGTAATTCCCTCTCTATCTTGTATTTTCTTCGTATTTTAATAAATTCCTATTTTGCCCCTAGTTCAATTATGAGTAGCTAATTTCCTTTCAAGCTTGGGTTGAAGGTGAAGTCTCAACATGTGTCATGGGCTTTATTTGGTAAATTTATTTTATTTTCCCCTCTAGTTTTTGTGGATGTTTTGACTTCTCGTCGACAAATAATACTAATCTTGTCTAGTACCGCCTTGGTTTCACCGGCCCTCTAGTACAAGGTTATTATTATTTGGCACGATAAGCCCTTAGCACCATATTGATTAGAGCGTGGTTCATGAGGAGTGGATTCCCCCCTCATAATTTAATTGATATTAATACGGATTATTTTGCCCATGATGCATGTTGATACGGATCCAGATACTTAAGTACGTCATTTTAATAGAATTCTCTCCAATTTATTCTCGCCATTGCAATTCCAATTTTAGAATTTATTCTTGCCATTTTAATTCGAAGTTTTAGAATATTCCAAATCAATTTCACCAGAAATCCAACCATCTATTTACAAAATTAATTCTAAACACAATTAAAATTCACCTCCTCGTGGGATCGACACTCGTCACCATTGATCTACACTACAATAGATTCGTGCGCTTGCGAGTACATTAAAATTTGCACAACAAGTTTTTGGCGCCGTTGCCGGGGAGGTAAGTAATTTTAATTCTTAGAATTAATTTTTGTGAATAATTTCTTTTAAATTGTTTTCTTGTATTTTTTTTATTATAAAAAAAAAGTGAATCTACATTTAAAGGTTAGTATTTCTTTTCTTTTCTTTAAAATTCTGTAATTTAATTTTCAATTTATTATTTTTTTCTCTTTGTAATTTTTTGTTTATTTTATTAATTTAATTTTTAGTTAATTTATTTCACGTATTTTTTTTTGTGTATTCTTATAGTAAGGTTGTAATAGCGCGATAAGGTTAGTATCGTAATCTCTCCCTCTTCTTTATTTTTATTTGTTTTGTTTCCATCTTAATTTTTATTTTATTTGTTTTTCATGCATGGTCGTAGGTCATTATTACCTAATCTTGAACCTATAGACTTTGAACTTGAGAAAACACTTCGTACACACAAACAAGTTAAAAACAAAATGGATTTGCAACCACAGGAGAGGCCATTTAAGGACTATTTTAGTCTCTTAGCTAATTTGAGCACATCATGCATAAGATACCAAAATGTAGCTGCTAGGAGTTTTGAATTAAAACCTAGTGTGCTAAATTGTCTCCCCACATTCTATGGCCTAGAAAATGAGGACCCATATAATCATTTGAATGATTTTCATGCCATTTGTCAAACATTTAAATATGAAAATTTTTCAGATGATGATGTTAAACTTAGACTATTCCCATTTTCATTAAAAAATAGAGCTCGTTTATAGTTAAATACATTACCTGCCAATAGCATTTCATCATGGGAACAAATGGTTATAAAATTTTTGAATAAATATTTCCCAGTGCATAAAACCAACGCTATTCGCAGGGAAATCTCGGAGTTTACCCAGAGAGAGGACGAGCAATTTTTCGAAACATGGGAGCGATTCAATGGGCTACTCTTGAAGTGTCCACATCATGGGTACGGGAAATGGCACCAATGCTAATACTTTTTGGAGGGATTATTGCCGAATGTGCAAGAATGACTAATGGCAACAAGTGGAGGAGAGCTAATGTCAAAAAGTGCATCAGAAATTTGGGAATTCTTCCAGCGACAAGCGGATAATTCCCAACAACGGAGTCGATCACTCAGGAACAATAGAAGAATTAAGGGAGTGAATGAGGTTCACATTGGCGAGTCAAGTTCAGAAATCAAAGAAGTCAAAACAATAATAGAAGGTCTCTCTCGACAAATAGTATCGTTATCGACTGCTAAATCAACAGAGCCACATGACCCTGACTCATATTCAGATCAAGCCAATGCCATAGGTGTAATAAGAAAGCCATCTAATTACAACCCATACTCTAACACATATAACCCTGGATGGAGAGATCACCCCAATTTTTCATGGTCTCAAGGATTCCAACAGAATGAACCAACAGCTCCAGCTCCACCAATGCAACAAGTTCCTCAAGCCTCTCAGCCCCCATTCAGACAATACAATCAAAACCAGAATTACACTCAACCCAGACCATGGGAAGATTCATTCCAGAATCTCAAGAATCTTACTCACTCCACGATTGAGCAACAAAACCGCACCATTGATGGACTATGAAATGAGTTGAGAGCGGGCTTCAACTCACAAGCTCAATCCGTTTCAAGCTCGAGAAGATGGTGGGACAACTTGCTTCTTCGGTTCAGACCTTGGCAATGACTGTTGAGAAGGGTAAATTTCCAAGTCAACCTGTGCCTAATCCTAAAGGAGTACATGAAATAAGTACCAGTTCACCACAACAGCATGGAGAGGTCAAAACAGTCATGACCTTGCGAAAAGGAAAAGAAGTCGACAACAAAGTGGAGATGCCGGTGACCAAAGAAAATCAAATTGTACCTGTGAATGTTGAGGACTCATCACCGGAGGGGAAAGAAGAAACTAACCCACAAGAATACGTTCCCAAAGCTCCATTCCCCCAGAGGTTAGCTAAAGGCAAGAAGGGAAAATCCACAGGTGAGATTCTCGAAATCTTCAAACAGGTAAGTGTTAATATCCATTTGCTTGATGCTATTAAACAAGTTCCATCTTATACCAAGTTTTTTAAAGACTTTTGTACTAAAAAGAGAAATATGTATGTTCAAAAGAATGCATTTTTAACTGAAAACGTTAGCTCTATACTCCAACATAAAATTCTTTTAAACTGCAAAGACCCAGGCTCCCCCACTATCTCTTGTAGCATAGGGAACCACACAATTGAGAATGCTTTGTTGGATTTAGGAGCTAGTGTAAATTTGTTGCCTTATTCAGTGTTTGTGAAACTTGGACTTGGAGAATTACACCCAACTCCAGTGGTGTTACAACTTGCAGATCGGTCCACGAAAATATCTCGTGGTATTGTGGAGGACGTGCTTATCCAGGTAGACAAATTTTATTTTCCTGTTGATTTCATTGTAATTGACACTCAACCAACACAGGATTCAAGGAAGCACATCCCCATTATCCTAGGCCGACCATTCTTGGCAACTGCGGATGCCCACATTCAATGCAGAACTGGAAATATGCAGTTGTCTTTCGGCAATATGACTATGGAACTGAACATTTTCAACATTGCCAAACAACCTTACAGTGCAGATGATGAAATTGTTGATGTGGATTTAATTGAAGCATTAGTTAATGACTCTTTTATTTCAAACCTCAGTGATGATCCTTTACAGACATGCTTAATTCACTTTGGTTTTGATTTTGATATTGACAGATCGGTCGAAGAGGTCAACGTCCTACTTGACTCAGCACCATCTATGGACACTAATCAATGGAAGTCAAGAGTTGAACAACTAGCACCATCAGAGAAAAAACTCATCCCATCATCAGAATCACCACCGAAACTTGAGCTTAAACCATTGCCCAACACTCTGGAATACGCATTTTTGGGGGAAGAAAATTCTCTACCGGTAATCATCTCTTCATCCCTCAATGACGAACAAAAAGGTAAGTTGTTGGATGTTTTAAAAGAGCATAAAGGAGCATTAGGATGGACCATAGCAGACATAAAAGGTATAAACCCTGCAGATTGCATGCATTGCATTTACCTTGATGAAAATGCTAAATTTACTAGGGAAATGCAACGTCGGTTAAATCCTAACATGAAAGAAGTTGTTAGAACTGAAGTCCTTAAGCTATTAGACGCAGGTATCATTTACCCAATTTCTGATAGTTCATGGGTCAGTCCTGTACAAGTTGTCCCCAAAAAGTCAGGAGTCACAGTAGTTACTAATGCTGATAATGAATTGATACCAACTAGAGTGACTACAGGATGGCGTGTTTGCATTGATTATAGAAAGTTGAATTCTGTCACACGTAAAGACCATTTTCCTTTACCATTTATCGATCAAATACTTGATAGATTAGCAGGCCATGAACTTTATTGCTTTCTAGATGGCTATTCAGGATACAACAGATCCCCATAGCACCAAAAGATCAGGAGAAGACCACTTTCACTTGCCCTTTTGGCACATTTGCATATAGGAAAATGCCATTTGGATTATGTAATGCACCTGCTACATTTCAACGATGCATGTTGAGCATTTTTTCTGATATGGTTGAACGTTTCCTTGAAGTCTTTATGGATGACTTTTCTGTCTTTGGTGACTCGTTTAATCAATGTTTACATCATTTAACACTAGTTTTGCAGAGATGTATCGAGAAGAACTTGGTCTTAAATTGGGAGAAATGTCATTTTATGGTAAAACAAGGTATTGTTCTCGGTCACATCATTTCGAGCAAAGGTATTGAGGTTGACAAAGCCAAGGTGGATCTCATTTCTAATCTTCCTTCACCTAAAACAGTCAGAGAAGTAAGATATTTCCTTGGGCATGCTGGTTTCTATAGACGTTTCATTAAAGATTTTAGCAAAGTTTCTAGACCCTTATGCAATCTGCTTGCTAAGGATGTACCTTTTGTCTTTGATGATTCATGTCTTGTTGCGTTTGAAAAATTAAAGCATTTGTTGACATCATTACCCATCATTCAGCCCCCAAACTGGAGCTTATCATTTGAGCTCATGTGTGATGCATCTGATTATGCAGTAGGAGCAGTATTAGGACAAAGAGTTGATCGAATTCCCCACGTTATTTACTATGCTAGTATGACATTAAATGATGCACAGTTGAACTATTCAACTACTGAAAAAGAAATGCTAGCAGTAGTGTTTGCATTGGAAAAATTTCGATCTTATCTCATTAGTTGTAAAATAATTGTATTAACAGATCATGCTGCTCTGAAATATCTTCTCACAAAGAAAGATGCAAAAGCTAGAGTAATTCGTTGGGTGTTACTTTTGCAGAAATTTGACTTGGAATTCAAAGATAAAAAAAGGACAGAAAATATTGTGGCGGACCATCTCTCTCGTCTCCATTTTGACACAATTACAGAGCCAATAATATTGAATGAGTCATTTCCAGATGAACAATTAATGAATGTGGAAGTATTACCTTGGTATGCTGATATAGTTAATTATCTTGTTACAGGTAAACTTCCAGAGCATTGGACCAAGTAAGACAAGGCTAAATTCTTTGCAGAGATAAAGCATTTCTTTTGGGATGACCCATATTTGTTCAAGTATTGTGCAGACCAAATTGTTAGACGATGTGTCCCAGAAAGTGAAATTCAAAATATCCTTTCATTTTGCCACGAACAAGCTTGTGGAGGCCATTTCAGTGCTAAGAAAACAACAACTAAAATTTTACAATGTGGTTTTTATTGGCCAACTATATTTCGAGATGCTTACACTTTCTGTTCTTCATGTGATAGGTGTCAACGAATGGGGAGCATTACGCAAAGGAACATGATGCCACTAAATCCAATTTTAGTGGTTGAGATTTTTGACGTATGGGGTATCGACTTCATGGGACCCTTTCCCTCTTCTTTTGGCTATCAATACATATTGGTTGCTGTTGACTATGTATCAAAATGGGTAGAAGCAATTGCATGTCGAACCAATGATCATAAGGTGGTGATAGGATTTTTGAAAAGCAACATTGTTTCGCGCTTTGGATTCCCTCGAGCGATAATCAGTGATGGTGGTGCCCACTTTTGTAACAAAGCATTCAAAACTCTTTTGACAAAGTATTCAATCACACACAAAGTGGCGACTCCGTATCATCCGCAAACCAGTGGCCAAGTTGAGATCTCCAATCGAGAAATAAAGCACATACTAGAAAAAACGGTGAGGCCAGATAGGAAAGATTGGTCATTACGACTTGATGATGCATTATGGGCATACAGAACGGCTTTCAAGACCCCGATTGGGATGTCACCCTACAGGCTAGTGTATGGAAAAGCTTGCCACCTACCTGTGGAACTCGAGCATCGTGCATATTGGGCCATCAAGAAATTCAACTTTGACATGCAGCAAGACAGCTCAGAAAGAAGATTACAACTGGCAGAACTTGAGGAAATTCGCAATGATGCATACGAAAATGCCAAAATTTACAAGCAACGAATGAAAGTCTTCCACGACAAGCACGTTATGAGAAAATCTTTCACTCCAGGTCAGAAAGTGCTTTTGTTCAATTCTCGCTTGCACCTATTCCCAAGTAAGTTACGCTCTCGATGGTCTGGTCCCTTTATTATTCATACTGTTTTTCCACATGGGGCAATTGAAATTAAGGACCCAAAGAACGGTGTCACGTTTAAAGTTAACGGTCAAAGATTAAAGCCATATCTAGAGTACCAACCACATGGAGAAGACACCGAAATAAATTTGAGTGACCCACCAAAGTTGAATTGATTTTTTTTCTTTTCGTTGATTTGATTTTGTTTTTTTTCTTTATATTATTCTTTTGCTAATTGAAATTATTTTTTGCATAAGTGTGTTTGTTTAACTATTACGTTTTCTTTTATCATTTTTAATCATGAGTACCTTACTTAGACCGTTCCTCCTGAACATTCTTAAACCACTTCAACGTGCAAAACTCATCTCAAAAGGCAGATTCAATTTTGTAAAACACAACGCATTTGGGCTCTACAACCACCAGAGTTAGTAGCCTATGTTGAGGGTTTAGAACGCCAACCCAGAGACATTGAGAGAAGTGTTTACGACATCCAGTTGGAGCTTGAGGTAAATTCAATAAGAGGACGATTTTAATTTTCTTTGTGTGTTTTAATTTGTTTTTCTTTTTGTGTGCTTTAGTTTGTTACCCCAGTGAAGTGGCGGATAACGGTACTCCGTGACAATCAAGTCGGTTACTTCAGTTTCCCATAATAACTGACATTCTGAGGTGAAGGTATGGATAGAAACGAGATCTTAGCGAAGCTTCACAAGCAATTCCCTTCACTTCCTCAGAATGCCCTCTTTACGATCTACAAAGCTCGGTCCGAACGCATGCGATTACTCATGAAGAATAACATACCTGCTGACATCCGTTGGTTAATCGAGGCGAAAGTACGATTTGCAGGTGTGTTACCTAAAAAATTTATTGCCTACATGCCTGGTTGTGGTAAAGGAAATTATGCAAGAAAACGACGAGCTCGAAGAATTTCTGTTGCTTATCATAAGTGTGCCAGAATGAGTTGCAATAAAAACCCATGTTCTTTAGGAATGGTGTCTGATAACAGGGAAGATAAGATTCAATTCATTAGGGATGGCTTGAATAAGGAGTCATTAGATGATATCCTTTTGTCTCTTGAAACGCATCCCAGTGGATATGTGCAAGGAGCGATTCTTCAGTTATGACCATTATTCCAGAAAGAGCATGCATGATATAGTCTCGGGAATCTGACTATAAACGACCCTGTTTGCCAGTTTATAAGAAAACTGGATGGGAAGCCTATCCTCGACCCATAGAGGGCGTTCAAGCCGTTTCTGGACGTAAAACCAGAGAACGATGTGAGCCACAGTCGCAACTACGTGTAAATATCCTTTTACTTTACTGTTATTTTATTTCATTTCACTGTTGTTTTATTGTTTACGTTATTGTCTTTAATAATTTAATTACTGTTTACTTTTTTCCCTTTTACTGTTTCCTTTTTGACTCACGAGCCATGTGCTTTACGTGTTATTTGACATTGACATGCTACCTCATACACAGCTGTGACCTACTGTCACCAAGACTCATAAATGTGATTTCTTTTTATGTCAAGCACTTACATATTGTTTTTGAGAAGTATCCCAATGGCAGCTACTCCCAATAGACAATTCAAGAACATTTGTGTGCTTTCTGGATTTACCTATGGAAAACATAAAGAGTTCGTTGAGGCAGCCATAGATCTTGGTCGAAGCATAGCAGCGAGAAAATTACACTTGGTGTATGGAGGAGGTAATCGAGGGTTATCAAAAATGGTCTCAGAAGCAGCTTTTATCAGAGGAAGCCAAGTGTTAGGCATCATCCCAAGAGTTCTAAAACCATTGGGCAGTTCGTCTGACTCATCAACTGGAGAAGAGTTAGTCGTCTCGGGTATGCAAGAAAGAATAACTGAAATGCTTAATTATGCTGATGCTTTTATTTTCCTTCCAGGAGATCTTGCAACACTAGAGGCACTTATCACACTAGCATCTTGAGCCCATCTGCACATCCACCAGAAACCCATCGGTTTGTTAAATGTTAATAACTTTTATGATGGCTTTATCGCATTTCTTAACCATGCAATAAAAAACTACTTCATTCCTTCCCATACGAAAAAACTTTTTATTTGTGCTCACACTGCTAATGAGCTACTTGATATGTTACAAGCTTATAGAGCGGAATTGAACCCCTGGACCTTTGTGTTGGAGCGTCCAAATAATGATGGTAACAGTAGCGGCAGTAAGAAGTACAAATTAGATTTAACTCTCCGCTTGTAAATATTTTCTTCTGTGTTGCACCACCCAGGTGATGTCTTCTATACTTTACTTCTTCCTTTCAAACATTGAGGACAATGTTTCGTTCTGGTTGGGGGGAGGGAATAGTCGACAAATGTGGAATCTTGGTTAAGTTTTTACTAATTTTTTGTTGTAGAAACTAACTGTTGCTAACTTTTTGTGTTGAAGATGGCTGAATATGGAGTGTAGTTACTCTAGAAACGCATTTTCATTGTTCGAAAAAAAATAAAAAAAAAAATAAAAAACAAAAAAAAATTATTTTTCTTTATTAAGTTTTGATGTTCATTTTTCTTCTTCTTTTTATTTTCTCCTCTATAAATATACATTTTCCAACTTTTGAGTCGAAGATGGCTGAATATGGAGTGTAGTGCCTCTAGAAACGCATCTTTTTTAAAAAAAAAATCATTTTCTTTTTCCATCATTTTAAGTGTAACTTTTCTAATTAGACTTTCTGCATCATTTTCACATTTCTGTATGCATATTTTCCTTTCATGTTTAGAATAGGTTGGGGGGTAGAATGTTGTTTAAAAAAAAAAATTTGTATGATTTGTTTTAACATTGGATGACATGATTAATTTCAAATTTTAGTATTTGTATTATCTTTGGTCTTAAGTGATGTTACGCTATGTTTGCTACTTTACATGTTGATGTCGGAGACAAATATGAGTTGCTTGAAGGAATGAACATGTCATAAATAAGTGCCAAGTGAGTTGTTGAGCCTATCATTTTCTTGGAGAGTAACCATTTTGCCCATTCTCTATACAGCTTAGCAGTTTATTATTTTATACACGATCTCTAGTTTTCTTTTGAGTTAACCCTTAAAAAAAAATTGTTGTAAAATAAAAAAAAAGAAAAAAAATGTGTGTTGCTACATTTGGAGGCCCATCTAACTAGTAGATATGGACGATTATTTAGAACCCTAAAAGACGATGGAAATGCCATCTTTAATCCGTTTGAGCCTTTCTAGCCATCCATTTTATTAAATATCCATTGTTAACCCTTTTGAGCCTTAAAAAAAAAAACAAAACAAAACAAAAAAATTTATTTGTCAATTTATCATCTTGACCCACTCCGATTTGCAGTATTACCCAATTTCTTATAAGTTTTATCACCTATTTATGTTTGAGAAAAATGTAAATAAGTATTTTTTTCAGTGAAGTTATGCAAAAAAAACAAAAAACAACAAAACAAAAGTTGTTGTTTCAAAAGAAAAATAAAAAATAATAATAAAAGGTGAAATGCACCTTGCAACTTCAAAAAAAAAAATTCTCTACATTTATTCTCAAACATACACTTTGTTTTTCTTATTTCCCTTCTTTGTTAGCCATTCTTGATTTTAGGGAACTATAGTCTGAAGTAGAAAGCTAGTTATATGGGCTAAAAGATGTAGTAATGCATTAAAAAAAATATATAAATAAATAAATAAATTGGGTTGACTAACATTTTTATTTGACTTAAGATCGTATTATTTCTAAGGTGAGGGCATATTTCTTTCATTTTGGTGAAAGCATGTGATATCACTTTTTTATTATTTTCTCTTTCAAGTACCATTCATTGGAGTGACTATTTTTATTGGGTTTAATTTCTTTGTGAGAGTGTCACTACTTCCAGTGAGAATTTGGGGTTTAACATGTCATTCTTGAAAGTAGCTATAACAGAGTCTACTGGGCTGATTCATGTGAATGGTTGATGTAGATGTGATGTTTCTTTAGACTGGAGATAATGCTTATACTTTTATTTGATTGCTATCATTAATCTGATTGAATAAACACGAGTGTTTCTAAAAAAAATCATTTTGAATTTGAATTTTGTTTTCGCTTTATTTGTTAGAGACTAGCAATAAGCTGGTTGGGGGGTGTGTTGAGTGTTAGAAAATGCATATTTATAAAGGAGAAAACCGTCATTTTATATTTCAAGTCTTACTAATAACCCTTACTTTTATGTATTTAACCTTCTTGTGATTTAATTTATGTATTTTAGGGGCATTATAGTCATTTCACAATAAAGGAGAGATCATATGGCAAAACGGACATCACTTTTGAACTCAGGACGGTCGAAAACCTTATGAGGAGTATAAAAGGAAAAATGACACTATTCACATGTACGGTACTATTCACGGGTACGGTACTGTCTACGTTACTGTTCACGACACTGTTCACATAGACGGATCGATGACGTGGCATTGACCGATGATGTAACATTGACTGATGAGGTGTCACGATCCTGTTGGACTAAAATTCTTATATACTGTTGATGGTGACGTGACAGCATATCAGTGGACGAAAAATCTCGCGCACAGTGCATGCATCACACAGGATTATTTTCAACTAAACCGCATTACTGTTCATCCAGGTCAAACCATGTTACTGTTCATCCACGTGGTCAAACCGTGGACTGTTGACTGATGACGTGGCGCAATCCTGAGCGTCCAAACTGTTTTTAATCCGATGGCCATGATTTACTCCATGTATCTATAAAAAGGGGGCCTCCCCCCCTAATTTGATATCTCTGAATCCATTTTTGGGATCCATTTTCTGTAATTCCCTCTCTATCTTGTATTTTCTTCGTATTTTAATAAATTCTCATTTTGCCCCTAGTTCAATTATGAGTAGCTAATTTCCTTTCAAGCTTGGGTTGACGGTGAAGTCTCAACATGTGTCATGGGCTTTATTTGGTAAATTTATTTTATTTTCCCCTCTAGTTTTTGTGGATGTTTTAACTTCTCGTCGACAAATAATACTAATCTTATCTAGTACCGTCTTGGTTTCACCGGCCCTCTAGTATAAGGTTATTATTATTTGGCATGATAAGCCCTTAGCACCATATTGATTAGAGCGTGGTTCATGAGGTGTGGATTCCCCCCTCATGATTTAATTGATATTAATACGGATTATTTAGCGCATGATGCATGTTGATACGGATCCAGATACTCAAGTACGTCATTTTAATAGAATTCTCTCCAATTTATTCTCGCCATTGCAATTCCAATTTTAGAATTTATTCTTGCCATTTTAATTCGAAGTTTTAGAATATTCCAAATCAATTTCACCAGAAATCCAACCATCTATTTACAAAATTAATTCTAAACACAATTAAAATTCACCTCCTCGTGGGATCGATACTCGTCACCATTGATCTACACTACAATAGATTCGTGCGCTTGCGAGTACATTAAAATTTGCACAACAGAGGGCTGTACTGTAATTAGAAAGCAACATTGTAGATTGTTGTTGCTTTATCCACAACGAAACTAAATATACAGCGGCTGTAGCAGCTATTCAAGAAGTCATTTGATTAAGAGGAATGGTTAATGAATTGGGATTAGAATAGAGGTCAGTAGCATTGTATTATGATAGCCAAAGCACAATACATCTTAATAAGAATTAGACACATCATGAAAAGACTAAACATATTAATATAAAGTTGCATTTTGCAAAACTTAGACTCAAGAAAGGTTGTGAAACTACTGAAGATACACATAGAGGAGAATCCATCTAACATATTAACCACGGTTGTACCATTTGCCAAGTTTAATCTCTGCATGAACTTAATAAGAATTTGCAGGCCTTGAGAAACTGTAGATGAAGAGGAAGACAAGGAGCAACTGGAGTATTGAGTTCAAGGTAGAGATTGATGTAATATGAACTCAATCTCAAATGATTGACATGTCATTTCAAGAGTTCATGCTTGTGTGGCGTGTCATTGCTTTAGCTATAGAGCACAACCGACATTGTTGAATGTGTCGTTTGAAGCTCTTAAGTAATTCCAATGTTTAGCATATGACCTAAAACAAAACCAAGCTGATTTAGATGACGAAAATTTTGTGTCGCTTTGAACAGTATTAAGTTGGAGGCATGTGATGAAGCTGTTAAATCAATTAATTTTGGTGGGAAATCCAACTAATGTGCAACAAACCAAGAAATAGATAAACAAAATGCTTTTGATGTGTTCTTTGCATTATTTGAAATACTAGTTATGCAACTCAAGAAGAGGGTGAATTGAGTTTTAAAATTTAGGCTAAACAAACCACACAATAATTTAATTTAATGCCTCAATGAAATAAAAAATAATAAATTTAACAATGCTAAAAAATAAAAGAGTAAGGGAAGAAAGAGGAAACACAAAGATTTTTACATGGTTCGGTAATTCTCGCCAATGTCAACGCCTCTAAGCAAACCAAGCTTGATGATTTCACTATCCAAGCCTCTCAAGACTTTAAACTCTTGCAATTGACTTTCAAAGTATCAATAGACATTTATGACAAGAGATTATCCTCCAATCTCTTAACTCAAGTGTTTAGACACTCGAGCTCTTACTAATTTGATAAAAAAAAAATGAAAATTACAATAAATAACTCTATTTTAGAGTGGATATACAAATGATAATACAATGAAGTTTTAATATATGATAATTTGCGAAATGAAAGCTCAAAATATGATATATGCTCTTGTTCTTTCTTACAAAAGTCACAAAATTTGAATTGGATTTGATTTTAAGGCAATTATCAGCCATATGCCCTTAAATGACACTAGTATCAAATGTGTTACAATAATTTTCAAGTGTATCACTCGCATACCCTAAGTTGACAAAATACTTCTACTGTCCACTGATCCGTTAACTGCCATTTGCGAGCGCTGACATTATAAGGGTAATCTAGTCTTTTTTTAAAAAAATGACATGTCATCCCATTTACCTAGTAAAAAACGACATGTCATATGATATATTTTGTTAAATGACATGTCATCTCATTTATTAGATAATTGTCAATAATTGTTAAAACAAAAGCTGCTTTATAACCGAATCTACTCCTCTAAAATTTAACCTAAATTATTGAAAATCTACTCCTCCAAGCTCCAACTTGAATTTTTTATGGTATAATATGTATAATTATAAATAATATATTGTTAATAATTTTTTATGGTATAAGATAGATATTTTTTTATGGATAATTGTTAATAATATGTACCATTAATAATTCATGTTTTTTTATATAAACAAGTATTGTGAATAACAAAATAAAAAAAAACTGTGTATTGAAAATTTACATTAATTTTCAAGGCAAATTTATTTTTTTACCTCATTTTGAGTTTAAAGGATAAAATAGTCATTTTGCTTAAATTCTGTTAAGTTCTTAATGGTAGTAAACGGAAAGATGGACGCCAGAACTCTTTTGTCAACTTAAGGTATATGAGTGATATAAGCGAAAAGTGTTGTAATTTCTCTTGATTTTATATAGTTTGGATATAAAAGCTAACCGTTATGAACCCAAAAAAAAAAAGGGCTAACCTATTAATTAGTAGGATCACCACTTAGTATAGTGTAAGTTACTATTGCAAATTTTGGCTTTGAAAATTTGAAAGTTTGCCTCAGGTGGTTGGCAGCTAGCCTCTAACTCTCTGTCTTCCCACTATATTTTTTATATTTACTTTGTGGCCCCAACACTTTCAATAATTAAACTCTGGTCTGAAAGTTTTATAAATTGCAATATAGCCTAAAATGTTTATATTTTTACAAATAGGTGCAAATTCATAATTTCTAAATATTGCTCGCTATTTCCAATATTTTCTAAAATTATGATGTGGCCACAATTTTATAATACGTATTCCCAGAACTTTTTAAAATTATGATATGGCCTAAAACTTTATAATACGTTTCAAAGAGATTCTTTTCATAATGCTTATTGATTTTAAAACTTTTTTTAATTTCATCCAAAATTTGAAAAGCAGTCAAATCCACAAAATACTTGTCTTATAAATATAAAACCTTTTGGTTTATGAAAAGTGATGATTTATTAAACAAAAACTTGAGATTCTCAAATGCTAAACCATGCATATATTAAATCAAATCGGCTTTACAAGAATTTGTCACAATAATAACTCCATTGAGCTAAATTTTGTTCTTGATCAAGCCGTTGTGCTTTAAGTGTCTTGAGCTTTAATTCACTTGATTCACTTGCATAAATATTATCCTTCAAGAGCTAGTGAATTGTTATCATCAAAATTACAATATTTGTAGATTTTTAGGCTAACATCATTCAATCAAGAGACGAGAGTGAACTAAGAAGAGAAATAGTTTGTTCTTGCATTCTTTGTAATCTCTGAGTAGTCTTTGTAACCTTTTGAATTCAATATAGTGAAAGCTTGTGGTTGGTTTTCTCAGTGGATGTAGGCACTTAAAACAAGTACTGAACCACTTAAATCTTGTGTGTGTTTTGTGTTTCTTTGTTTCTAATCTTGATCGAGTGTTAAGTTTTTGAGTTTCTTGGATTTATAAAATTGTATTTTGAATGTGAAATTGGTCTTAGGGGTGGATTTGATCCAATTTATAAGGATTAAATTCTTAGCATTTGGTTTAAAAAGTTTCTATGGCTTGAGTACTCTGAGGTAAAAGATAAAGCATTGTGTTCTCCATGCCTTCCTTTCGATGAAGTTTTGTTGAAATGTCCACACTTCATTATTAAGGGTTTTTCGAGTTTGAAAGAAACTCAAATATGGAAAAAAAAATTACCCTTTTAAAGCATGAAGGGGGTTTATTTTCACATCATAACGATGCTATTCAAAGTTGGGGTTGACAAAAGATAGACTAATGGATGCTCAACTTCTTATAAGTTTTAGAGAATAATCTAAGATTGAATACCCCAATTATTGTTGTCAAATGGTTAGCAAAGCAATCTTGTACTTTTAGAGCGCATTTTGAATTAGCTAATTTGGAAAATCGAGGAAATTTCGTAGAGATGATAGAGCTTTCGACATGATATAGTAAAGAAATTATTGAAGTTGTCTTACAAAATTCTCCATTATATGCTAAGTGTACAACATCTAATATTCAAAAGAAGCTTCTAAATATTCTTGCAAACAAAGTGCAAAAAAAGGATAAGTGGGAAAGTGGAGATGATACGTTTGGTATTTTTATAGATGAAGCTCTTGATGAATCTGATAAAGAGGTGAATCTTATATCTCTTGTTACTCTTCATCATCACTTGTTTCCTCATCGCTGTCATCTTATGTTGCTACCATTGCCTTCTTCTTGAGCTTATTGAGAAGATGACATTTCATTGTATATGTCTAGGCTTCTTGCACTCATAATAAATGATTAACTCATTCTTCTCCTTTTGGTTCTTATTGTTTCTGAATCTTTTTCTCTCACTGGTCTTCCTGAAGAATTTTATGAACCTTCTGGCCATTATAGCCATATCTTTATCATTAAGCTCGCTTTCCTCATCACTCTCATATTTTGATACTTTGAGTGCAATCTTTATTTTCTTTTTTTCCTCATTGCCTTCTTCTGCTATCAAACCTTCATCTTTCGAAATAAGAGAACCAATCAAATCATTAATAAGTAAGGTGTTTAAATCCTTAGTTTCCTCTATAGTAGTTCTTTTAACTCTCCATTCGGTTGGTAAGGACTTAATGATCTTCTTAATATTTTCGCTGTTTGAAAAGGTTTTTCCTAGGCCTATTGAGTGTTTACTATATATGTAAATCTAATATACATGGAATGAACACTGTCATTTTGTTCCATTTGGAACAACTTATATTGTTTAATATATTTACTAATTTTAGACTCTTTCACTTGGTTTGTACCCTCATAGATAGCTTCAAGTTTATTCTAAATTTCATGAGCATTTTCACAATTGAAAATGCTATGAAATTCTTTCTTATCTAAAGCAAAAAATATGGCATTTATAACTTTGGAATTTAAAGACATCTTTTTCTTTTCTAGTTTACTCTATTGACTAGAAAGTTTTGTAATTTTTTTTCATTCTTTATATTTAGTAGTAGGTATGAAAGGACTGTCATAATCTAAAGGTTGCAAATAAATTCTCATCCTAGTTTTCTAATAAAGGTAGTCATTTTTATTAAAAGAATGGAGGTCTAGTGTTGATTGATCCTCCCTAAATGTTGAATCATTTTGAGTTGCCATTGATCTTTAGCTCTAGACGGTTAAGCCTAAATAAGAGCACCTTACTCTGATATCAAATGAAATACTAGTTAAGAAACCCAAGAGGGGGGTAAATTGGGTTTCTAAAAATTTAAGCAACTAAAATTTAATACAATTTAAACAAAGCAAATTAAATTCTAAATAAACAAATTAATGAACAATGAAAAGTAAAAAAGAAATGTAAAAGAGAGCAAACACGTGATTTTATGTGGTTCAGCCAACCCTGCCTATGTCTACTCGTCCAAGCTCACCGAGCTTGAGGATTTCACTAAGTGAGCCTCCAAGATTTCAACAACACTTACAATTGACTTCCAATGTGTCAATAGACCTTTATAACAAGAGATTATCCCCAATTTCTTAACTCAAGTGTATTCCAAGCTTCCAATCACTCAAGAATGAATATTACAAATGAATTTTCTCTTATACAATTAGGTATTTTACAACATAAAAGCTCAATGTGTGAATCAATGAAATTCTAATAAGTTTAAAGCTCAATAATGGTTTTATACTCAGTGGAAGACTCAATGATAACTATTGGATCTCATCTTATTTGAATTTGATTGAGGTATTTTATAGTTGGAATTGAAAACTAGCTGTGGTTGACTTTTTGAGAATAATCAGATCACCAATAACTATTGTCAGTTCACCATTTTGACTTGTCCAAATGACCATTATGCTGAGATTTTAAATAGTTAGTTAACCATTTGAAGTTATCGGTTAGTCGTTTATTTTCATAAATCTGTAAAATAATTTTGGCTAACCGTTTGTGCTAAACGGTTCAAGGTTACAATCCATTGCTCTCTGAAATTTATTGGTTAGTTGTTTTTAGTAAACGGTTCACCATTATTTTCCAAAATCAATATTAAACAACTCTTTGTAGAAAATGATTTTTCGATTAAAATTAACAGTTATTCATTTATTATCAGATTCTTAAACTTGTCTAAAATATTATACGACTTTAAGAGTTTGTTTAATTTTTAATAGCTCTAACTTTTTTAATAAAAAATATACAAAGTTTGTTATCATCAAAATCAATACTATAAGATCATTTATGTTAACAATTATTATCTTACATTTGGGTATTATTATTAATTTGATTTATTTAATGCTCTAAATTTTCAGTTGGTAAAGTTGAATAATAGATTCACTAAACAGATAATGGAACTCCTCACTCTTAGTTCAGCTTTAAGCCATGTTGATGCATTTAAGTCATTTAAAATTGAAGATATTTCTAGTCTTTTTCAAAGTTACCTTTAAGAATTTCACTTAGATTGAGGTACACGCATTGGGAAGACAATCAGAATTCTTTAAGATTGTGTACCTCCTCTTCAAGTGTTTCAGAATATTTCTTCCATTTTAAAATTAAGTCAAAGATTAGTTAAGACTAACAGTCATAGATTTACTTCTGATTAGTAGATTGATTCATTTGATATTAACACTGTTAAAAAAAATATTTCATGTGGACTAAGTATTGAACTTGGGGTATGTCTACAGGACTTCGACAATCCTTAACTCTTGAACTATTTTTTAGGTTGAGTTAGGCCCATAGGCTACCATATGGTATTAGAGCCAGACTCATGTATGAGTGAATCCATATTACCTTACCATGTGACAAGGAACGATTAAAAGATCGACCTGCATGTGACAACGGTGTTAGGAAAATATCCCACATTGATTAAGTATTGAAATTAAGTCAAATATATAAGACTTTGACAACTCTCAATGTTGACTAACTTTTAGGTTGAGTTAGGCCCACATGCTTCCATAAATACTTCTTGTTTCGACAACAACAACAGAGAGAGCGTTTCTTTTATGGAACTTATTAAGATAACATATCGAAATAAAGTGGAGAATTAATTTCTTTAAGATTGCATGATGGTCTATATTGAAAGAGAAATTGTTGATAGTATTGACCTAGATTAGATAATATGATTGTCTATATTGCAAGAGAAATTGTTGATAGTATTGACCTACATTCGATAATAGATGCATTTGTTTTGAAGAATCGCACACCCAAGTTCAATAGTGCTTTTTTATTTACATTATATTCTCATTATTATTATTATTTTCTTTTTTGCACGCATCTTCAATAATTCATTTGCGTAGAATAAACATTTCTAGGAATACGACTTATTATGTCTTTTAATAGATATATCTTTAATTTCTTATTAATAAATTCTCTCTACAATAGAAAAACATTTAATTAGAAAAAAAATCTAGCCCATCTCATAAGATACCACTAGCTTCACCATTGGGAATCAAAATTGGAAATCGGAATTATTAATTGTGTTTACTTACTAAAAACATAAATAGATTTTGAATGGGATTAACATATTCGAGAATGGAAATTCCATTCCTATTTCCATGGAGAAAGTGAGAATAAAAATGGGTACTGAGAATATAGAATGAATTGACATTGTTAACTTTAAAGAAAATCAAAATTTCTTTTTTTCCCCATTTAAAAAAAATAATAATAAAATAATTATTGCGGAGTGTATCCATTATTATTATTGTCGTCGAATTCATCATCATCATCATCATCAGTACCACTACTACATCTTGTACCTAAAAAATGATCGATTAATTAAAAGGAAAATTATCATTTGTATACCCTTAGTTTACTCCATTATAAAAAATACTACAACACTTTGAGAGTGTATCAATCGTCCACCCTAAGTTGACAAAATGTATCAACTGACCACCAAACCGTTAGTTGTCGTTTAAGTATGATGACGTCAGAATTGTAATTTGGTCTTTTCATATGATACAAGTGATAATTCAAGGGTATACTAGTGATAAAAGGAGAATTTAAGGGTATATAAGTGATAATTTTCAAGGGTAAAATCATCAATTCACTGTAATTCCGTTAACTTCTAAACGACAACTAACGGTTTGGTGGTCGACTGATACATTTTGTCAACTAAGGGTGGACGATTGATATACCCTCAAAGTGTTGTAGTATTTTTGATAACAGAGCAAATATAAGGTATACGAATGATAATTTTCCTAATTAAAATTATGAAATGTAGTAGTGAAGTACATTCTCAGTTTGGAAGTGCCTTGGTGGCCTTAATATTTTAATTTGTTTTTTAATCAATTGGCCATTCAAGCATGTGTATGAGCATGAGTCCTTACGTTATTGATTTGTTTTGGGTTCATCATCTACTACAGTAATTAGAGTAATTAGAATAGGTTGGAATCGAAATGATTAGAATCATAATAAGTTGTTCAATAAAGTTGCATGAACTGAAATCAAAATGAACTGTATTCCTGTAATGTATTTATTTTGTCTTGTAATCGGGATAGTTTGTTTCAAGTTACTAAAATGCCCTTTGTTAAAATTATGTCTTTGTTCCGTAATTAAATTATATGTACCAATAATTTTAAAATGAAATATATGCACCAAATACTTAGAAATAAATGAAATTTATGTTAGTCTAGCGATATTTAATAAATTTCGATAATATTGCTGCACTAAATATTTAGAAATAAAAATATTGGGTATAATGCTTTCCATTATCTAAGTTTTAGTTGCTGATACTCCCAATTCTACAATAATTTACACAATATATTATCAATTCAACACCTATACGAAAATTTTAGATAAAAATAGTCAATTTTGTTTTTTGTCAAATGGAATTAGGGATGGCAAATTTTTCCGGACCGGCCCGGACCTGGACAAACCCGGTTTATGCAATCCAAGTTCAACATGTATTAAATGCATAAATAATGCGGATCTGGATTCATTTTATAATCTAGACGTATCCAAGTCTACTTTCAGGTTCAGCCGAACCTGGATTTCTGAAACTCGGACCTCGATTACAATGTTTTATAATTTATTTCTTTTTTAATTTTATTATTAAATACAAATATAAAAGCAAAGCAAACCCTAAGGCCTCCCACGACTGCCACCTCTACCTTCCTCATAAAGCCTCACACCAGCCGCCAGCTCTCTATCTCCCTCATCCTCAAAATCAATTCAATATTTCATGATTTCATTTTTATCAATAAATCATCAATTTAGATCATCATCACTTCATCGTCCATCATCATCAAGAGCACCAACCAAGCTGTGCCACTGTGAAATTCGATCTCATCTTTCAGAAAGAGCAAGTTTTGTTGCTAGCTGCTAACCCCTTCTTGCCGGTGCTCTCATTTCTCACTAGAATTAACCACCCATCGTCGCCTTGGCTGCCAATTGATCAATCAAAGTAATTTTTTCTTTTTTTGTATTTTTTTTACTTTTGTATAATTCCAGTAATTAATTTTTGTTGTTGTTGTGAATAGCCAAATACAACATTTTAACACATAATATTGATATGTAGTAAAATTTCTATATAGTCATATTGTTGGGACAACATAAATTTATTCTTATAAAGAGATTATAACTAAATAGAGGTACAATACAAAAAATATTGTTTTTGCTTAATTATCCCGAATGCAAGTGATATAAACGTAAATTATTTCATGTATTAATAAATTAATAAGTGAGTCAAATTCAATGTATAGACATCAATAAATTAATTAGTGAGTCAAATTTCATGGATCTATATATTAATAAAAACGATATATAATTTCAGAAAACTAATACAAAAAGGTTCATGCCAAAAAGCTACAAACATACTTGAGAATTTAAAAATATTTTGGCTTCAATAAGAAAATACATATGCTAACTAATTAATACATACCTGCAAGTTGAAAGACGTGGTTATAACTTTAAAGAACAAATCATTGTCACAAATAATTTTAAAAAAATATTTTATTCCTGTAAGAAAAATAAAATAGTGAGATAATAAATTAACACAGTAAGGAAGAACCAATGAAGAACTGGAAAACTAGAAGGGAAAAGAAAACCGAAACAGAAAATGAAACCCGAAGCCTGCACATGCGAGTTTCCTTAAAACAGATTTACCACCTACTGAAGTGTTTTACGTCTGCTGGTAAATGTTTCCCAAGATACAACGGGCACGAATTTCTGGTCAAGCACACACAAATAATTCCGGCAAACCACAACAACGGCAAACTCGATCAGAAAAATAGACGAAAGAAAGAGGAAAGAAAAATTACAAGTGCTTTGTGTGCTAGTTTCAGTTTGTGCAAAAACAGAAGAGGAGGTGCCTTTTTCATACTCATGTGAGGATGTAACAACAGCTTTGTATTGAATTTTCAAATTCAATATATGTCATTTAATTGTTATAATAGCCAATTCAATTCAATGAATTGATTTCAAAATTGAATTCAAAAAACGTGAATTGTATAACAACTAAAAATTAATTGTTGTGAAGCTGTTACAAATCCTTTGAATTCAAAAAAAGTGAAATTGTTATAACAAAAAATTCAAAAGGAAATTAAAAACGTGTCATGCAAGCTTGGATTTTTTTGGATTGACATTCGCGTACGCACACGAGTTCAACCAAATCAATCTTGAATTTGCACCCCCCTGCACACGCGCGTGTGGAGATAGCCTCTATCCTGATAATTCTTACTCATTCATGGTTAACTGTTCATATATAAATACTAATCCCTTGGCTTTTTTTTCCCATGTGGGATAAGCCTCATTTCCTTCCAAATTTCCAACTTCAAAGGTGAACTTTGTGAGACAATTTCTCATTCACCCAAGCATTATTTTGAGAAAATAAAATATACTTTTAAAGTATTAATGGAATAGAATCCGAATCTCACAAGATTTCTCACTTTTGCTAAGTTGGATCCACTCAAAATGTGCCCTCAAAATAGCATGATATGTTATTTTTTCAACAGTTCCATCTTAATTATTTAATGTAACATGGCATCTATTTTTAAAATATTATTACCATGTGGAGGCAAGTTTATTAAGACGGACCTACAAAAAATATAACTTATTACATTGTGGAGTTTATTCTTAATTATAATTGATTCTAGGTTGGGACCACAATTTTTTATTACTATAAAGAGGTTATTCTTATAAAAAGTATTCATATTTGGAGGTTCTACTGTAGCTATAAACTTTATTATTGAAGCAAGTAAATTTAGTTGAGATCCATGAATTTGTTCTAGTTTTTACTATTTCTGTAAATTCGTAAGAGTCAAAAGTGTGCTGCATTAAGACCTCATCGCTCCGACCTTCAACCAACCATCCAGGTTCAAAACCCGCAATCTAAATATTTAAATTTTTCCAAGTTGAACCTGGACCAAACCGAACCCGAGATTTGAAAATTTAGGTTTTTATCCGGGTCCAGTAAGATAAATTATCATCTGGGTCTGAAACGAATAAGGCCAAACCTAGACCCAGATCAAATTTTGCTGTCCCTAAATGGAATAATAGACATCTCTTCCACAACTATGTAATAAAAAATTCAATTATGCATTGGAAAAAAAATGAAAGAAAAGGAGAGGAAAGAACAAGGAAGACGGGAGACAAAATTAGAGAAAAAATTATCAATCTTAATTTTATTGTTAGATTTGATATAGAATTTATCTTTTTTTCACCTTATTTTTTTCCTCTCTCCTCCTTTCCTCTCCTCTTCTTTTCTTTCATATCTTCAAACAAAAAATGCCGACGTCTACATTACTGTCAGTAACCACACCCACGATCAAATTAAATTTCAAATTAGACGAGCAATGGTAGCTAGTTTTTGCACGCTTTCTCAAATGTCATGTGCACTGTAGAGGAATTAGAAACGTATGCATATTCGCCACAGATTGCGGCAGAGTCTTGACTAGTGATCAAATAACTTCTTTTGTGAGCAAAATTAATAAACCTACCAAGAAATCATACAAGCACGTACTGTGGGGTCAAAACAAATTAATACTCTTTTAATCCTTATTTTTTTTAAGTACTCCTGTAATTCTTATATTTCAAAAAATGTCTTAAGACATCCATACTATTAAATATGTGATGTTCTTATCCTTTCTATAATAGTTTTACAAAAATATTAGTGGTAACAATAATAAAAAATGTTAAATAAATTAACCCTAAAATTAAAAATAAAAATTAAAGTGATTTTTAATTATTATTTTACTTTTAGGATTAATTTGATAATATTATAAGTATGCCCTTGGTTAATATTATAATACAACCTTACTATTATTAATATGTGTTTATTTTATCTTATAATTGGGATAGATTTTTCAAGTCACTAAAATGCCCTTAGTTAAAATTATGTCTTCATTACCTAACAAAATGATAAGTAACAGTTATTTTAGAGTGAAACACATGCACTTTTATTATAATAGTAACCTTAATATTATTATTTTTTATATAAATTAGTTGTTATAAATATAACCAACCATACGAATAACATATAAAAGAAAGTGCATTAATAATACAGGACTAAGATACATATAATGTATAAAATTATATAATTGGAAAGTTGCATGACCACGTCGACGATAAAATCTAATCAAGACTTGTTCCACTTTCTAACACCGTATTATTAAAAGAACAACCGTGTTGTACACTTCGGGTAATTAAGTGTCTATAAATATGAACACCGCCACTATGGATAGGAAAAAAATTGCAGTAGTAGGGCACAGCCAAAGGATAGTGACATGCATCAAGAAATTAAATTAGCCTCAGACTTTTCAAATAAACCGAAAGACAAGCTGTCGGATTAATTTACTTTGAAATGTTCAAGTTTTTATTCATTATCAATGTGGAATTTTTTTTTTCTTTGGGTTTTTGCCTTCCAATATGGTTCATAGACATGGTCATGATTTTCCTCTATAAAACGGCCGCTACGAAATGTTGTTGGTATATCACACTTGTGCATTTTCATTTTTCTCCACCAAGGCTAAACTCTTTAATTCTCCCAATACCCCTTCAATGGCTTCCGTGATCATGTTACTTCTCGGGCTGCTAATGGCTACCCTAGACACAACAAGTATGTATATATCTTTCTCGAGAAAATGATCAATATCTCCATGTTTTTCATAAAAAATTAATTATTTCCTCCGTGCTGTAAACTTCATCAAAACCATACTTGACCGAATGATTTTTTATATATTAGTTTGACTTCTGTCCACCACTTACATTTAAAAAGGAAGAAAGAGAGGCATTAAAATCAATTTTGAGTTTTAGTTTTTACCACATCATGAGTAGTTAGTAAAATGGACAAAACAAGCTAAAAATTAATAGAAATTTTTAAAAGACAGATTTTCAACATGAGGTGCTAAATAATTAATTTACTGAAAGCAACACCATCGTTTGATCATTTTCGCTATATATATATATGAATTAATATTATTCATTTCTATATGTTTTTAATTTTTCTTTTTATAAAAGTTTTTAATTTGTTGATTCTATATGTATATTACATATATATTGCAGGTGCTCAAATAGGTGTTTGTTATGGAATGTTTGGTGACAACTTACCATCAAAACCAGATGTCATAGCTCTGTACAACCAAAATAACATCGGAAGAATGAGACTCTATGATCCAAACAAAGAAGCTCTCGAAGCTCTCCGTGGCTCCAACATTGAAGTCATGCTGGGCGTTCCCAACGATTTTGATCTCCTCCGAAGAATCGCTTCCAATCAAGCCGAAGCAAATACCTGGGTCCAAGACAACGTCCAAAATTTTGTTAACAATGTCAAGTTCAAATACATTGCTGTAGGAAATGAAGCAAAACCAGGAGACGACTTTGCGCAGTATCTTGTACCCGCCATGAGAAACATACAAAACGCCATTAACGGAGCTAACCTTGGAAGCCAAATCAAAGTTTCCACAGCCATTGCATTCGGAGCTCTTGATGCATCCTCCCCGCCGTCAGCTGGCTCCTTTAAGCAAGATTACAGACCAATTCTCGATCCCCTCATTGCCTTCCTTAACGAAAACAATTCCCCGTTGCTTGTTAACATGTACCCTTACTTTGCCATCGTTGGTGACCGTCAAATATCTCTTGATTATGCACTATTTAGGTCCCAACAACCGGTTGTTTCGGACCCTCCGTTGAGTTACCAGAATCTTTTTGATGCCCAGTTGGATGCTACTTACGCTGCGTTGGAGAAAGCTGGTGGGGGCTCGTTGGATATTGTGATATCGGAGAGTGGGTGGCCGACGGCAGGTGGTGACGGAGCGTTAACGAATGTTGATAATGCAAGGACTTATAATATTAACTTGATACAGCACGTGAAGCAAGGATCACCAAAGAAGCCAAGGCCTATTGAGACGTACATTTTTGCTATGTTTGATGAGAAGGATAAAACGGGAGATGAGATTGAGAGGCATTGGGGACTTTTTTCTCCAGATAAGCAGCCTAAATACCAAGTTAATTTTAATTAATTAACCAAATCAGAGTAGCTGCATGCAACAGCAGATTTGAAGTTAAATTTGTAATGGAATAAATTATTGCACAATATGTATTAGTAATTAAGAGTTTGCATCATCACCTTGCATCGGTGCACGAGGCCAAATTTCATTATCAATAATGTCATGGTTACGGCATTTAATTATATATCAGTGCCTCTTTCAATTTTTGAATAGCTTAATTAACATGCAATGTAATTGTTCCTTGGCCATTGTGCAATGTAAAAACGCCCCCACAATACCAAATTAATTTCAACTAGTAAGAGCCCAACAATGGATTAAGCAAAATTAAAGGGCACTTCCTTTTTAAATATTATATGTATAAATCAAAATCATACAAAGATTTGAATCTCAAACATCCTGTAGCAGTCCAAGTCTCCAAGAGATCAATATTAATTAGCTAGGAAGAAAAAAAAAAGAAGAACAGAGCAATTCCACTTAGTTTAATGTATAAATAAATAAAGTTAATTAAAAAAGACGGCAAAAAATTTATTGAAAGCACTGAGACACGTGGCAAAGCCCTTCAAAAAGTCAAAGTCAATGAAATAAACGGGTCCATATGATCTCAGTCAATGTGTAGTCAACGAAAGTTAACACGGAGCTATGATCCGTTTTGAAGAGGCGCCGGATCCGGGATTGCCAACCTCCCATTTTCCAAGCACAAATGAAGCTACCGGACAATTACAAAGTGAGCTCGTTTAACCATCTAATCACCATGCGGTCTATCTTAGAAGTCAACGAGCTTAAATCATAACAACATACGTTGTACTTCACTGAATTGAAATCTCTCTTTAATCTATTAGGGTGTGTTTGGTGCACCGCACTTGATTGTATTATATTGTATTGGACTGTATTGTATTAAAATGGTATGTATTAAATTGACCTGTTATATAAATTATACATTATTTGGTGCTGAGCTGTATTGTATTATTATCAATTATCCTGTGTTTGGCATATAACATGTACTGGATTGTTTTAATGTTTGTTAAAAATAAATAATTTAAGTAAATAATTAACCTTATTATATTAAGTATCATAATCCTTGGAATATAGAATAATTTTTTAATGCTAAAAAGGATATGGATATATATATATATATATAAAGAAAATACTCATATACAAATTTAATATTTTTATATTTGTTTCTAGATTTATGTAACTATAAGCTTCAAAAAATTTTGACACATAATTTTTCTACACATTTCCTGTGAAAATTAATAAAAAATAATAATTCTAATCAAATTACACAAATAAAGCATATGATTTTCCTTCGTAGGGAAATTTTCAACCTTAATATAATCATTCAAAAGTTTACAAAAATTTGTTCAAATTAATAATACAATATTACAACATTACTATACCAAAATATCAGGTTGTGTGAAGTACACAAAATATGGGGTTGTGTTTAGTACGGACATATTTTCTATACCAAAAAATTATTGGCTTTAAAACATCCCAGCCATTTTAAGCGACATATCAACCTTGTGCTCTATGCAAGAGCATATGAACAAATGTTACCTTACGCTCACCTCTTGAGGAATTGAAAACTGAAATATTATGAGGTTCTTTTAGAATTAGCTCTAGGGCTAGAAGTTCTTCTTCAACAGAAAGTCCCATAGTTGCAAGTTCATCAGAAATGTCAAAACGATCTTCTTTGCTATCGAACATGCGTTGAGCTATTGTATTCATGTTTTCAAATGATTGGCTGATAAGATTGGCAATCTTATCAATGCCAACCTGCAAGTCACCCTCTGATCTAGATCTCTTTCCTACTTGGTGGTTGTGAATGAGCTCGAGCAGTGTGTTGAGAGCTTGAAGGTGGTGTAGCCGATATTGGAGAACATCCATCATCTATTTCATTATCATCATCGCGAATTTCTTCTTGATTTGCTTCGTCTTCCATGTCAACGGGAGTTTGGGCTCCATGTCCAGTAGCACGGTCCTTTCCAAATATGTTTGCCAATCTTTCATAAAGTGGGAATGACTTGCCTTTCCAGTTTCTTACAGCATTATGAGACTACAAATATTTAATCAAAATGTAGTTAGATACAATACATAATAAAAAATAATAAAGTTCAATATAATAAATAGTAAAAAACTTAATAAACTTGGACATAACAATTGCTAAATGACTATCAATCTCCAAAAAGAAAATTTCAAAAACTCGCAAATGAGAGTAAATAAATTCAAAACTTTTAAAAATTTCTCTAACCTATACATATGAATTCCAAACTTCATCACTATCAACCTCTACACATTTTTTTACATCATTCCATCCAAAACCGCTCGTGTTCAACATATCAAACATCAACCCATATTGTTTCTTCCATTTCCTAATCTTAGAGTCAATATGAGGAGAAGCCTTCAACCACAATTTGGTAACTTTTGATTTATTAGCTTTTCAAGATGTATAAATGTACCATATTTGAATCCATTATCAGCATGACCACCGCTTACAACCACTGCATCTAGTGCATCCAACAGTGCTTCTTCTTCTACATATGTCCATGCTCGCCTTGTACTTGCCTTGTTTCCAATGGTGTGGCTTGCACCTCCATCCTCCTCCATTCCTATATGTTGAATTTGATTATATATTTTGATATATAATTTAAACTGTAAAATTGTGAGCTGCATATTAAATCATTACCATAATTCTTAACTAAAAATATTAACAAGACGTCTGTTTGCTGAATCAAAATGGTACGAAATAGCTTCTTTGCAAATATTTGTAAAAGTGTAGGGTTTAAGGTAGATTAATGTTTACATATTGAAAGATCGAGTTTATTAATTATATGAGTGTTTAAAGTAATTATGTTTTATTTACTTAAAGTAGATTAATAATAAATCATATCATGAGTATTTTTGTATTAAATTATTTTATTAAAATAAGAGTATTCAAAATTAATTTTGGAGTATAAAGCATCCTCCTCATTGTACAATTAAGAGCAATAATACCTATAAAAAAAATTGGAAAACTAGTAGGTATTATAGTTTTTTCTTTTTCTGGGACCTCACAAGTGAGAGGAAATAAAATTAAAGAAAAAAAATGATATTACAATCAGGGTGGACATCAAAACCTTATTCAAAAATAAAAAATAAAAAATAGTGACTGTAGAAAAACGAACTTTAAGTTGGAGCTTTTCTAACGTAGTTAGAATTTAATTGTATTTATCTTTACACATAATCTTTAGATATACTTTACTTAATCTAGCTGGTTTGGAAGTGAGAAATCGATGATTCAAATTTTGAAGTGATGGAATCTCAAAATAATAATGATATTTACAGATGATACTGCCCATAAAATTGCACAGAATCATTAAAACAACGAATCAGAATCATTAAAAATAACGAATAACAAATTCATTCACTTCATAAATTTTATTTTTATATACAGGTATCCTCATTTTATCTGCCATATATAATTTTGTGAGAGAATGTCAAGTACAAATAACATTTTCCATTTCAGAAACAAAATTTGGGGCAGTGGAGATCAAATTAATCTAGCGTCGTTGGCGCTGACACTATATATATAGTGCTAGGTATAATTTAGGGCATTGTCCATCATTTCAATAACTTAACGCTACAGCCCAATAATTTATTTATGTTTATACCCGACCGGTGCATGAATTGTTTTACTAGTGCACCTGAGGCATCCGCATAGCAGCAGTGCCAGCCATTCCAATTATTATAATGTACTTGACTGCAATCATTGGCTAATCAGTGAGCCATTGGACCCACGCAAGCTCCCACGTTATGTTGCTGTAGTTGTGGCCACTGAAATTTAATTGATCAATTGAAAAAATCTAAATGTCCACTTTTGATAGAAAGTGAGAATAAGAATTTTATTGAAATTGATTCTGTCTCCACTTATATATATATATATATATATATATAGAGGTATATCACGTTAATTTTCTATTTATTAGAAAAGTGAGTCACTCTAAAAGGATCAAGAGAAAAAAATCAATGTTGCTAAATTTTTAATTATTGCAGTGAGACTTAATAATAAATTTGTTATGGATTAAGGTATGTCTTCTTTTAATTATGATGATATATTTTATAATTTAAAAATTAAAGTTTATGTAAATTACGATTTTCTTGCTCATGAAAATTATAAAAACGTCCCAATTTATTGTTCACAAAATTGAACTATAGCCGTTAATCCATCTTCCACCAATCTACAGTTAAACATCAGCCGTTCATCCATCATCCACTTATTTCGTTGTCCCGAGACCTACTTATATTTATATGTATTTTTATATTATAAGTTATTGCCAATGACATATTATATAGTTTCACGTCAGCTCCTAGTGTCTATATATTGTGTTATATGTATATCACGCCCGAAGCAACCACAATCAAGAACTCGCAAAAGCAACCTAATTACTTGTGCAGAAGCTAGTAGATTTCTTTTCTGATTTGGAAATATGGAAACTATCTGTGCGGGTATTTCATCAGGCCAAAGTTAAGTTGAATTCTTCATATTAACATATCCATTTATGAACAAATTTTATAATTTGAAATTTTCAGGTAATAAGGAATTAGAGGCTAGCATTGCTCCTTTTCATGGCTGTAATATTGATGATGGGATCACGAATGATAGTCCTAATCTTCTCGTACTCCCTCAATATTATATAATTTTTATTTTTTACACTCTGTCAAACCTTTTAAACTAATTGTCTTTTATTTACTATGTACACCTATAAAAAATACTCAATTCACCAAAAGAAAAAAAAAAAAAAACAAGACATCTTCAATTCTTTTTGTAGAAAATATTTCATGTACTTAATCAAATCCATTAAGTTCGAAAAAAAAAAACTCATTTTCTTGAACAAAGAAGAAATAATTTAAATTTCAAACTTATTATTTATCTAACCCTGACACAGCTTCAATTTTAAAAATTAGTCGTGAAATCAAGCTGCAAGCTGAGTGAAGTAGAAGCTCTATGTGAAAGTAATAGAAGAAGCATAGGAAGAAATCATTAAAGTTAACGATTCATCACCAGATTTTGCCAACGTAACAGAAGATTGCTCGATGTCATGAAGCTGAAAATTGATTGGAGTAATTAATAAAAGTTTATTTACTGAATCAAAAGGGTACATAATATCTTGTTTGCAAATATTTGTAAAAGTTTTAGGATTTAAGATAGAAGATTGTTTATATATTCAAAGATCGAATTTATTAATTATACGAGCATTTAAAATAATTATGTTTTATTTAGTTAAGGTAGACTAGTAATAAATCATATCATGAGTATATTTGTATTAAATTATTTTATTAAAAAAATAATTTTTTTAAAGAAATTAACCATGGCAAATACGGAAAACTTTATTTATATAAAAAGCAAAAAAAAAGCCAATACAAATCAGGTGGACGAAATAAACCTTACTTCCAAAAGAATGCCTGGTGCTAAAATAAAAAAGATTCAAGGCTCTGTGAAAGAGACAACCCAAAAAAGATTGATGAGAACCGAAAGCAAACAAGAAAAAAGCCTATAAAATCTATAGTTGGGGGAAACCATATTAGCATATTTATTAATAAAACTTCCAATCTCCAATGGCGGTGAGCTCCACGAGCTAAATTACGACAATCGACACCTAAACTAGCCAAAGTGATTGCTACATTATTGTTCTATCTGTAGATGAGGGAAAAATAAAAATTCATAGCCTACTGTCATGCAAAAAGCTTACGACAATTGTATCAAAGTTTGCAAACGTTTTAATAGTTTCTTTTTCTAAATAGCATTATTTCAATAATTTAATGCTACAGAAAATTAATTTATGTTCATACTCGACTACTGTATGAATTATTTTATATTTAATTTTTATAAAATTGATGTAACGTAGCAAACGATAATACTATGCTTACTTAATTTTAATTTTACACTTAGTTTGAATACCGACTGATGCAGTATTACTTAATTGGCTCAGGCGATGGTCATAAAGTCTATACCACGTAATAAAGTACGAAGCGAGGGAAACTTTATTTGCATAAAAAAACAAAGCCAATACAAGTCAAGGGACGTAATAAAGTAACTTATTCATCTACATTCTAAAAGAATCAACAAAAAGATAGATGAAAGCCAATAGTAAAAATGAATAAAATCAGTGAGATATTTAGAAATAAGATTTTGAATCTCCATCGGTGGTGAGTTCTACCAGCTAAATGATGACAACCAACACCGAAATCAGCCAAAACGTCTGCCAGATAGACAATATAGAAATGCGAATGCTCAAGTTAAAGACCAATTTATACAAGAAGGCTCTGGGATTTTTTTCCCCCATATTTTGCAGAACTATGATGGCCATGATATTTACCATATTTTCATGAAATAATGGCAAAGATCGTGGCTCATAATTGGCTTAATTGAAAAGCTTCAAAATCATATCTCAAGGATCCTTATGTGATCCTCCTAGTTTTTTCAAATGCACCTGAAGCATCGGCATGGCAGTAGTGGCCACCCATTCACAATTATTATTATGTACATAACTACAATTATTGCTTAATCAGTTAGCCATCGTTCCCATGCAAGCTCTCACGTTATTTACGTAATTGAACTATAGACCTTAATCCGTCTTCTACCACTCAACAATCAGGCATCAGCCGTCGATCCCTCATCCACTAACCCCGTTGTCACAGATGGCTACTTGAATTTATATGTATTTTCAAATTATAAACAATTGCCAATCATATATTATATAGCTTCATGTCGGCTACCCGTCTATATATTGTGTTATACCACACTGGAAGCAACCACAATCAAAAGACTAGCAAAGATATTTTCTGATTTGAAGAAACATGGAGACTGTTTATGCAGGTAATTCATCAGGCCATATTAAGTTGAATTCCATTTATAATTCTTACATTAATATATGCCGTTACGAACAGATTTTCTGATTTGAAATTTTCAGGCAATAAGGAATGGTTGGACGCTAGCATCGCTCCATTTCATGGCTGTATGATTGATGATGGGATTGGAAATAACAATCTTAATCTCCTTGTAGCCCCTCAATATGGAAGAAACCCTGATGAATCTGGTTAAGTGCAGTGTTAAAGTAAAAGGATGTCATGGGCACCATAGCCAGTAAATTGTGTGAGTGCATTTCGGTTTGCTTCATTCCGAATAATAAGATCTCTTAAAATATAGAAGAGATTTTCTTGTTCACATCTATGAACTTTGTTTTCTTTGAACTAAATAAATAAAACTGCTGTGTGTCAGTTTGTTATCAAATTAATCATGATTATGCTCTCTCTTCTTAAATACCTTTTGCTACAAACTGCATTTACTAATTTAAATAGTGTTAGTGATGAAGGACAACATTTGTCCATGAGGTTCCTAAAATCGCAACTTTTGCGCAGTAAAATTAAAACGGACGGCGGAAGCTCTAGAAACCTCGGATCGGCTTCATTAAAAAATGAAAATCAAGAGGAAAGATTGAAGTTTCTCACTTGCCGTTTCGAGAAAGACTTCGTGAGGTAGGAAAAAATGACTGAAAACAGCAAGCTACAAACACTGTCCAGAAAATACAACTCTACACGAACAGTTTCTGTTTTACCACGATCTGAGATCCTTAAGCACCCCAATTGTGATGCCTCTAATTAGTCCACACTTAGAAATGTTCTAGGAGTTCAGAGGATTTGGAATCTCGAAATTTCGTTTAGAAATGAGAGAGATAATGATGAAATATGAATGCTAGTTCATGATGATTCATCCCACCAAATAAAGCTCCCATTATGTCTAATAATGGCACCAAACATTATCATGTGCTAGACCCACCCACTTAGCTATTATTTATTGAAAGTGATCTTATCACTTAAATAAATTATTTAATCAAATAAATAAATAGCTAAATTAATTAATTTCGTAATTAATTAATTAACCCCATTTTGATCAAATCAAATGGTTAAATGTGGGCTCATTTTGTGACATGTTCTAATGCTTTCTCTTAATCCATATTAGATCCAATAAAAGCCCAAAATTCTAAACCCAAAAATGGTCTAGAAGTCCATAAGCATATATGAACCCGAACATGTCCAAAATGGTCATTTTACGTGCTCGATATTACATAATGTTTAATGGAGAATTTACGAAATTTATTTTGTTCCTTAAACTATTTATGGAATATCTAAATTTCTATCTTAAATCATATTTAAGATATATTTATATATATACTCATTCTCAATGAATTATAATATAAATATTGATTTTCCTAAAATAAGAAATTTAACTTCTCATTTTCTAGTAACTCCTTTTTCATTTCTAATTAGTGTGTGACCTTTTAGGTTCTTAGTTATAAGGTAGTAGAACTATATTAATGATAACTCTTTATTCATTAAATGATACTAAACTCTTTAGTCATCAATTAGAACTTTTCTAATGACCTTAAGATGCATTGGTAATACGCTTTACCAATATTGATCTTAAGGTTTCTACAAGTCATGAGTGACACCTAGCAGTATATCACAACCATCCAAATAACAAGAATTGTTGGATCTATAGAACCTATTCCATTGTATCTCTACGTCTTGGTCTCTTCATCATTCATGTCCAGAGAAAAGCACAGCTTATGGTTTATAATGTTAAGCAGTTATGCTTTATCTCAAAATAAATCTAAATGAACTTGACATGAAAATATAATTTGAACTCCTTTAAATATATTTCACCTTGGCTAAGGATTTCTCATGCCAATTCATATTATCTCATAGGGACATCCTTTTTGTATATTACAAAGTGATGAATTCCATATTGGTCATGCACTAGTCTTCATACATATCCAACCATGACAGCTATTGCTAGATCTCTTCTGTGATTAGGAATCAATCATTATGCATTCACATATCAGAGATGTCTATGTATAAGACATCTGTTATGCCTCAAGTCTAAAGACCATTACTAAACATAGTGTCTAATACAATGTATAATAAGCCATTAACACACAAGACCATATGGCTTACTATATTTGGTCAAGTTCAGTAAACTTGTTCTCTCAACAAGTACCTATGTGTTTGACTTAACATCTCATGTCAATGATATGAAACTCACCATCCATTTTAGTATTACATACCATAAGGAGTCATAACACATACTAGTGTTTATAGGAATTTATAATGTCCAATCATAAATCTACCACTAGGAACTATTTTAGAAGTATAGTACAAAGGATACACGTTTCATATTCTCGACAAACTCGAGAATGTGTTCCTTAACTATTTTACATCTTGGACTATATTCATTAAATTAATTAATGAATATTGATAACTTTGCCATTTTATAAATATCAAAATGTTATTCAAATACGATAATTCCCTAAACAAACAAACACCATTTGATTGGTCTTTAGGGCATATTACTAACAAGTGATTCCTCCAATGATGCAGTTTCTTCACTCTCAATCAATAAAAAAAAAAGAGATTGGTACTAACCTTTTTCTTTTTTAAAAAATAACCTTGCAAATCAAGGAAAACTTTTTTTAAAAAAATAAAAATAAAAAGCATAAAAAACCAATACAGGTCAGGCGGACGAAATAAGCCTGACCCTCAAAAAGCTGCATAGTGCTAAAATAAATGAAGAACCAAGGCTCTGTAAAAGAAGCAACCAAAAAAGAGAGATGAGAGCCAAAATCAAAAAAGAAGAAAGCCAATGAAATCTATAGTTGGGGAAACCATTAGCATCTTTATAAATAAGGCTTCCAGTTTCAACTGGCGGTGAGCTCCATCAGTTAAATTATGACAATTGACACTAAAATCAGCCAAAGTGACTGCTACATTATTGTTCTCTCGGTATTTGAGGGAAAAAAAAATTAAAAAGTCATTAAAAAGTCATACCCTACTATCGTGCAAAACAATTATGACAATTGTATCACTGACTGCAAAGAGTCCATCATTTCAATAATTTCTTTTTCTGAAAAATGCCATTTCAATAATTTAATGCTACAACTAAATAATTTATGTTTATCCTTGATTGGTACATGAATTATTTTATTGGTGGGATTATTTGTATTTGAAAAATTATTCTGAAAATTTAATTTTTTTAAAGAAGTTAAATTCTTTAAATATCTAATATATAAATTATTGTAAAGGACAATTCTGTGTAACAAAAAAGCGTTTTCATCTATTTTTCATTTAAGTTAGATTTAATGGATTCCAAGAAATCCTACCACTTTTATCTGTAGCAAGAAAGGCATTAACTCATTTTTCTTTTACTTAAGGTGTTATACTGGCAAGTTAAGAACAAACCATTCATTTGATCTCTGAATTATTTTCCAACTTCATTGATATTTATGAGAACTGTTAAGAAAAATATGAAAATGACGCTTGATTAATAACCAAGATTTGGCCAAACAAAAACAAGAATAGAGATAAACCAAACACCAAAAAGAAAACAATGAAGAAGATTTACGTGGTTCGGTACTAAGGTACCTACATCCACAGCTGAAGAACCCAAATGGGTGTAAAGCTTTATTGCTTAAGATTGATTACAGCGAGATTACATGTGACAGAGAACAAATCTCTTTTTACCAAGAATCCTAACTCTCAGTAGTAGCCACTAAACTCAATCGAAAAGAATGCCCCGTGATCAGCCTCTCCTCTGTGTTTTATACAGCTCCTAGTCATAACAAATTTACCACATGCTGGCACACAATAAGCTGACTCACCGTGCCACCTCATCAGTAACTATACAGAATGTAACTAACTTTCGGCTTCACAAATCTCTACCTTAGTTCATTCTGAAACAACTTCACCTACCTCTTCAACAACTACTAACTCGGTTTACAAGCTATCAACACCAATCAAGTTCAGAGAGTTTCTAAACTTGACTGCAGGGACTGCTTTAGTTAAAATATCTGCTGGATTAGTCTGAGTAGGAACCTTGACAACATTAACTACACCATTTGCAATTTCATCCATGACAAAATGCAACCTAACATCAATGTGTTTTGTCCTTTCATGATATTTAGGATTCTTACTGAGTTGAAGTGCACTGGAGCTATCACAACCGATGCAAATTGAATCATGCTTCAACCCAAACTCATAAACTAATCCACTTAGCCACTTTGCCTCTTTTACCACTTCTGTCAATGCAATGTACTCAACCTCAGTTGTAGATAAAACGACCACCGACTAAAGAGATGCTTTCCAACTCACTGCCCCTCAATTTAAAATTAAAACCTATCCTATAATGGACCTTCTCTTGTCTAGATACCTTAACAACCACTTAACAACATTCTAATGTTTCCTTCCTAAATTCTCCATAAACATGCTAAAAACCACTACACCATGAGCTACATCAGGTCTTGTACAAACTATAGAATACATAATGCTGCCAACTACACTTGAATAGGGCATTGTCTTTATATACTCAAGGTCTTGATCCTCTTCTGGTTCCTGAAGCTTTGACAATTTGAAGTGTGCTGACAGTGGTACTGACACAGGCTTTGTACCACTCATATCAAATCTGCTAAGGACCCTTTTAACATACACAACTTGAGTAAGAAACAAGGTTCTCGAATTTCTGTCCCTCACAATTTGCATTTCTAGAATTCTTATAGCAGTCCCAGATCTTTTATTTCAAATGCAAAATTCAACTCCATTTGTAGCCTTTCAATCTCCTCTCTCATTGTGCATGTAATAAGCATGTCATCACCATAAAGAAGGAGGTAAATACCATCTCTAGAAGATAAAGTTTTAAAATACAAACATATATTATATTGGTTTCTACAATATCCATGGCTGATCATGAACTCATCGAACCTCAAATACCACTGCCTTAGAAACTGTTTTAGCCCATAAAAGCTCCTCTTCAACAAGCATACCATATCTTCAGTCCCTTCTTCAATGAACCCCTTAGGCTGATCCATAAGAATTTCTTCTTTAAGACTCCCATGTAAGAAGGCAGTCTTTACATCCATTTTATCCAATTCCAGGTCTTTGAATGTTGTTATTACTAGTAGAACTCTTATGAAATTATATTTGACAACAGGGGAGAATACCTCATTAAAGTCCACTCCATGCTTTTGTGTGAACCCCTTTGCTACAAGTCTTGCCTTATACTTGAAAGGCTCACCATCAGCAGTCCATTTGCATCTTGAGGTTTTATATTGAGGCTCACCATCAACCTCAAGATAAAAAGGCTCACTATCAGCCTTCTATCTTGAGATTTCTTGACCAAAATCCATGTGTTATTCTTCTTTAGTGAGATGATTTCTTCATTCATGGCATCCAACCGTTTTGCTCTATTTTACTGCTCGTAGCTTGTTTGTAGTTTATAGGCTCTTCACCAATAACTTCCTCAGCTACTGCCACTGCACAAGAGATCATATCAGCTATGCCATTCCTTTTAGGTAACTTAATGACTCTTATTTCCCTGTCACTTTAAGCTTATAATCATGTGTTTGAGAAGTGATGTGTATTTTCTGATAAGACTTGGAATCCTTTTCTGCAACTATTTTATCTTCACTTGACTCCACCTTAAAGTTGTGTTCCTTATCCTCATTTGAATCATGTGTAATGAGCTCTGTTTCTACTCTCTGATGTAGCATAGACTCTTCATCAAACACAACATCTCGGCTAATAAGAGTTCTTGTAGGTTTGCCATCTATGCACAAAAGCTTATATCATTTGACACCCTTTGGATATCCTATGAAGTAACCCTTAACAATTTTTGGCTCTAACTTTCCTTGGTTTATGTGAGCACAAGTAAGGCAACCAAAAACCCTGAGGTTGTTGAGAATTGGAGGCTTTCCTGACCAAACTCCTTGAGGAGTCTTGAAATGCAGGGCTGCTGAAATGCTCCTATTGACCAAGTTGCAATGGTAACAGCTTCTGCCCAGAAGTGTTTTGAAAGGTTTGCATTAAACAACATGCACCTTACATTTTCAACCAATGTCCTATTCATCCTTTCGGCTAACCCATTCTGCTGAGGTATGTGCGTTGCAGTTTTGTGCCTGACTATCCTCTTCTTGATGCAGAGTTAATCAAAATCATTGTAGCAATACTTAAGCCCATTATCTGTCCTTAGCCTCTCCACCCTCCTCTCTGTTTGATTTTCCATTAAAGTCAGCCATTCTTTAAACTTTTCAAAAGCCTCATTTTTCTGCTTCAGTAATATACCTAGACTTTCCTTTAAAAGTCATCAATAAAAGTAATGAAGTATTTGGCTTCTCTATGAGAAGGAACCTGAGAGGGCCCCCACAGGTCTGAATGGATATAATCCATTGTATTTTTAGTCTCTTGTTTTCCTACATTAAACTTCTGCCTGGTTGCTTTACCAAACACACACTTTTCACATAATTCAAGTGCTGAAATTTGGTCAGTTCCTAGTAATCCTTATTTACTCAACTCTTTTAATCCTTTCTCACTCATGTGTGCTAGTCTCATGTGCCAAAGCCTTGTTTTATCACTACTTACATTGGTAATAACATCAGGTAACACAACTGAGCCATTAAACACATACAATCCATTTCTCCTACTACTTTTCATTATGATTGTACCACCTTTAAGGATCTGAAGTTACCATTTTCTGCCCTTATACAACAGCCCAATTGGTCTATCATTCCTAAAGATATGAGATTTCTTTTAAGCTCTGGAACATATCTTACTTGTTTCAAGCTTCTGACTGTACCATCATACATTTTAATAATAACAGACCCTATTCCAACAACTTTACAGGCTAGATTATTCCCAACCAAAACTTTACCACCATCAACAATTTCAAAAGTCACAAAGAAATCTTTATGTGGGCACATATGGAAAGAACACCTTGAGTCAAATATCCACTCACCAAAAGATTTCTTATCTACTGCAATAAGAACATTCGTATCTTCTGATTCTCCCTCATCTACAAATATAATATCAACTTTTCCACTTGATTCTTTCTGTAACTTTTCAAGCTTCTTTTTTTCAAAATAGTCTTTTATATAATGTCTTTCCTTTTGACAGAAGTAACATTTCCTTTTCTTCTTCTTCTTGTCTTTGTTCACTTTTTTCTCTGTCTTTGCTTTGGCAACTAATACATTCCCAGCAATATGATCCTTGCCATCTGCTCTCCTTTTCAAGTCTTTTTATTCAAGAGCATTCTTGACATCTTTTAAGGTGAGAGTCTGTCTTCCATAAAGCAAAGTGTTCACGAAATGTTCATAGGTGTCAAGTAATGAGCTTAACAGAATAAGAGTCATATCTTCATCATCAAGTATGATACTGACATTTTTAAAATCAAGTATCAGTTTATTTAACCCATCAAGATGATCCTTCATGATTGTTCCCTCCTTTATTGAAAATGTATAGAGCTTCATTTTTATGTATAATCTTTTAGCCAGAGATTTCTTTAAGAAAATTTCTTCCAACTTCGTCCACAACCCAGAGGTAGTCTTCTCTTTGGCTACTTCTCTCAACACCTCATCAAATAGGTGCAGTATAATCGTGCTGTGAGCTTTGTTGTTTATGGTCCTCAAGTCTCCATCTGAACCTGACGAACCTTCCCCCTTTTCTTTCTTGGACTTTGATTCTTCATCATTATCGAGGGCACTATATAAGCCTTGTTGAATCAAGATGGCTCTCATTTTCAGACTCCATAAGTAGAAATCGTTTTCACCATTAAACTTTTCAAGATCAAACCTAGTGGCTGCCATTCTTGAAGATCAAGAATAGAGAGCTTATCAGCTCTGCTACCAGTTTGTTAAGAAAAAGATGAACAAAGATAAACCAAGATTTGGCCAAACAAAAAAAAGAACAGAGATAAACCAAACACCAAAAAGAAAAGCTTTATTGCTTAAGATTGATTACAACGAGACTACAAGTGACAGAGAATAAATCTCTTTTAACCAAGAATCCTAACTCTCAGTATTAGCCACTAAACTCAATCGAAAAGAATGCCCCATGATCAGCCTCTCCTCTGTGTTTTATACAGCTCCTAGTCATAATGAATTTACCACATGCCGGCCCATAATAAGCTGACTCACCGTGCCACCTCATCAGTAACTAAACAGAATGTAACTAACTTTCGGCTTCACGAGAACAAAAAAAAAAAAAATTGTCTGATTAGCTTATGGTTCATGATGATAGAGTATTGATGAAAAATTTGTTGAAGTGAGTATCCTCTAATAGCCACGCTGATTAATTAAGATGCAAGAAAAATTACTCATTGTCTATTATTGAATAAATTTTAATTCTTATTTGATAATTTTTTTTTTAATTTTGATCAATTGTTAGTTGGTTGTCGAGAGAGAATATAAATGTAAAGTGAAAAGAGATTTAATTTAGGATAATTTTGTTATTTGTAAGAAAGTATGTTGAGTAAAACTTATTTTTAGAATTTTCAATAGGTCTCTTCAGTGAAACAGTATTCTAAGTGTGAAAACTATAGGCAAACGATATCGAAAATGTAAATCCACTCTCGTATTATTCAAGTGGCGAGCTCAAAGACCAAGTTATACAAGAAAGTTGATAACGTAAAAGGAACGTATCAATCACCATGATTGGAGGTTTTTTCCTCATATTTGCAATATCATGTCAATGGCCGTGATATTTACCATATTTACATGAAATAATGGCAAATGTCTTGGCTCATAATTGATTTAATTGAACGATAGCTGTTAATCCGTCTTTTGCCAATCTACAATTACATATCGATGGGCGGAACCAATATTTAGTTTGTAATTGCCGTGATATTTTACAAGTTACTAGTTTTCTTGAAAATTTAATTTAAGGCCACCGAAATGTATCACAAATGACGAGTTTCCTTAATTTTTGTTTTCCTTATATTTCATAAATTTTCAAAAAGTTCGCAACCATCAACTTTTACATCGTTCCGACTATGATCATCCACTTACCCTGTTGTCCCCCAGAGCTACTTGAATTTATATGTATTTTTATATCATAAATTATTGCCAGTGACATGTTATGTGTTTCATGTCGGCTTCTAGTGTCTGTATATTATGTTGTATATCACAGGTATTTCATTGGGACAAGTTAAGTTTTGAATTCCTTTTATAATTCATATATAAATACATGCATTTATGAATAATGATTTGAAACTTTTAATGTTCGGAGATTAGCATTACTCCTTTATTTCATGGTTGTATAATTGATGATGGGGAGGCAAATGAGAATCTTGAGAGAAATCGTGACGAGTCTGGTTAAGTGGAGTGCTATTCTTTTGTGTTATATTTTATTATTTATAAAGGATACAATGAGTCGTATTACATGTCAATTGTGTGAGTGCATGTCGGTTTACTTCAATTATATATATAAGATATTTTCTTATTCACATCTATGTATGTTATTTTCCTTAAACTAAATAATTAATACCCAGATGGGTAAATGATCCAATTACCACCCTTCTTTTTTTTTTTTTTTTAGGAGTTCAAAAATACTATGATGGCTCCGTTGCTTTATATATTTATTTCTTTTGTGATTCAGCAATCCTAAAGTTTCTTTTCTTTTTTCAAATCAAAATAAAAAAAGAAATAAATAAAAAATAATCTTTTTTTTTTTTTTCGTACTGTTTCATACCATAAATCTTGTTAATTGTTAAGAACCTTTTGGCGTGAAAAAAGTGTTTGGCGCTGCAATAGGCCTCTGATAGGTAAGATAAACTCATAATATCCCTTCTTTATCTCATACTACTGCTTCGATACATAATCAAATATTTTAAAAAAAAAACACCAACAATTTTCATATCGAATTTGAAGTGCCATGCTATTATTACTTAATATTAAGAATTCTTATGGCGAAGGCATAGTCTTCTTTTTTCTCTCTCAAATTATTGTGAGTCACTAAATATCAGTTTGTTGTTTAAGTTACTCATGATTATGCTCAATCTTCTTGAATACTTTTTTCAAACAAACCTCATATGTTGGTTTATTAATTAAATACTCTTAGTTAATCCCCTTCAGTTATTTGTGGTTTCTTCACACTCAATCTTAAAGGATAAAAAAAAAGAGATTAAGGCTACCCTTGAGATTAAGGTTGAAATACTATAAGCGATTTATTTCATAAGTTTTTGACAAAAATAGTGTTTGGTAAATTTTTTTAAAACTATTTATTTCATAAGTTTTTGCAATTTGACTGAAATTTTTAAAAATAGATAAAAGGTTTTTTTATAAACAACTTATTAAATAAGTCATCACACATTTTTAAAATTTCTATTATAACCTTAATAATTTAATTAAAAGAAACAATAATGCTATGATTACTCAGTTTTGATACTTAGGACTTGTGTGTTTAAAGTCTTAGTTTGACTTAAGTTAAGATGTCTTGGTATTTTTGCTTGTTTGTTTTTATATCTGAAGTTTGTTTAAATGAAATAGGGCAACCAAAAGCATGTGGCACACATCCTCCATTTTTGGTAACTTTAGATCGCAATTTGTTAGTTATTTCGCACAAAATTCAGTCTGTCATTGCTACATCAACGGCTACAACATCTTTACAATTTCAAACTTGTTTTACTTCTTCTGCAGCCAAGTTATTCTGCCATTTTTGTAGGTGTGTTGCAGCCGCTTTCCATCCCTAAAAATTGAGCTTTGTAGTTACATACAATCATGCACATAATCTAAGCACCAGATGATCTAAAACAAATTCAATTTATTGAAAATAAAATAAAATGGATACTCATGCAAAATGTAAGTAAAATGCGATAAAAACACATCATTTACTCTCTAAGTATTATTGATTTAAGTCTAAAAGTATCATGATAACTCTCATTCCATAGAGCTATCACTTGACTCTCACTCAAAGTCTGCTCTGTATTAGAGACCTCACCAGAATCAATGTTGTTCAACTCATTTTCTCTAGATGAGGTTGAAGCCTCATGAAACATTCTCCTAATGATGTCTCTAACACCGATATCACTTATAGCTTCTAGGGGAATTTTCGGGACGAAAACAAGTTTCCTAAATAAACTAGGCAAAAACTCTAGTTCATCATCATCAATCTGATTCACTTTCTCTCTACCGTTTGACATTTTTGAAATAAGCCTAAAGCTAGTACCAAAAGACCCGTTAAGCCAAGGAAAAATAATAAAATTCCCAGTGATGAAGTGCCAAAAAAAAAAAAATAATACCTAAGGCGAGGAAAGATTAGAACTAAGGCAACATTTACGGCTTGTTCCCCGGTGAGATAAAACGGCTTGGTAATTAGAAAAAGCGAAAGAGAAAAATGAGAAAGATGAAGTGATTTGGGAAATTAGGAATTTTGAGAAAATGGAAAGTTTTAATCAGTGTGTCATTTAAGAACGTGTGCCTCGAGGGTGCTATAACTGCTCATTCGAAATTTAAATGCCTACCCCAACGTGTGCCACATCGTATGTATTTAAATCAATGCGACCACTTGAGTGAATATATGCCCACCGGTCAGGAAAGTGAAAATACTTTTATCAACCTCCTATTATAAGAGTCGAGCACCCAGACTAGTCAATGAAGTTTATTAAGTTTTTAGTTTTGATTTGTTTCACTCTTAGCACTAGAAACTGGAGGACTGGTATTTGGCTAATAAAGAGGCCATTGTTGAATATTCACTCGAGCATAATGTGCTCTCCGTGGTAATAATTCCTTGAGAAGGGGAACATCTAGTCGAGTATGTGTGGTTAGCTAAGGTACTTTCGAGAAGAGGACGAGTCAGGTCAATTCAAAGACCTAATCAAAGGGGCAACCAGCATGTCCCCACGAAGAATCCAGGTGCGAAGCCCATTTACTAGCAATTACACTGCCCACTCATCAACGGTTACACACTTTCTATTTACCCATGATTGTACTTCTGAGCCAACAATGATCGTGGGGGAGAGGAAGCCGATAACACTAGTTTGGTATATAAGGTACAGAGGACTGAGGTAAAAGGATTATACATTCTGTCACTTGAATCTCTAGAACTTACTCTCCCTCTATTTTTCAATTTCTCTCAATTATCTTACTTTCTTCCTTAAAATTAATTCTTTTTATTTAAAACAGTTGTAATTAAGTCACGTGATTGGTGGCACAAGTTTTTCTAAGTAAACCTAGATTACTGATTTGAGCGTTAGAGGGTTTATGTTGGAAAAACCTCTGGCGTTCCCTAACTGGTTGTTGTGAACAAAGGCGTTGTAGGAGAAAGAGTTCGAGGTTGCAAGAGCCCGTTCAATAAGAAAGAAAGAAGAGCATGACCGTCTCCCCAACAACTACAAATTTAAGTGTTGACGTAATTGTCTGGTCGCTACGCAACCTGACCAAAAGTCAACATCAACAATATCACTTTACCTAATACTTCATTCTTCATTTGTTTGCCAGATAATATGGAAATAGCTATGTGGTTTTTTGCTAAAATCTTCCAGCTTTATTCCTTTCATTTTATCATATTTTTATTGCTGCTCTAATTTTTTTCCTTACTACTTAAATTAAATATCCTTAATTGCATGCTTGTCTCAGCATAATGTCACCATTATCATATTGATAGTCTAGTCACTGGCTTACTGATTCAAGGAAAAACATACTGCTTTTTTAAGTGATGTTTCGAGGTTATGATATATAATTCTTGACTAGCCCTTTGGAAGTTGTGGTAACATGCTTGAAGAAGTAAATGAATTGAGAGAGAAATTAATATTAACGTAAGCCTTGCCGGTAGGACTAAAAGGAAAGAAAGTGATAAGATTCCTTCGTTAATGCCAAAAGATCAGCCAATCGATTATCACTCGTTAATGCTAAAAGATCAGCCAACAAATTATAAATCATATCTTCAATTAGCAAAATCATCTCATCAAAGCTACTTATATTAAAGACTCCTTGACAAGCTCTCAAACAGACATAATATCCCATAATTTAATCATTTTAATAGAAGGTTCCTAAACTGACGTAATTATGTCATTTCTTAGTTGATACCTTCACTTTGTATATAAATTAGAATTGTAATCATCACTAAGGTGTGTGCAATAACATATTTCTTTTGCAATTATCTTGCATATTATTTCTTTATGGTATCATAGCTAGCTATGGCTAACACCTTTTAAATTGAGCCCAAACTCACCATCCAATCCTTCCACCAATGCTCTAGCCTAATATCTATCAAGCTTTCGATGAATAATTTTCTTCTTTAAAGGTCACAAGTGCTTCCTCTTATAAGAAGCCTTGGCCTAGAACATCATATTCATGATGAGGCTACTCCACCGAAGATGATAAATATAGATGGAAAAGAGGCTAGTAATCCTGAATTTTTGTCTTGGAAAAATAATGATGGATTAGTTATGACATGGTTGAGAGGGATGATGTGTGAAGATGTTCCAAGTTTAATTGTTGGAGGAGAAACTAATCGTGAAGTTTGGTTATCTATTGAAAAGCAAATTTTGCCAGCTACCAAAGAGCAAGAATCATGGCTTAAAGATAACTTGTACTCAATCAAGAAGGGCAACATACCCATTGATGAATTTCTAAGAAAATTCAAGAACCTTTATGATAACCTTGCTGCCATAGGAAAACCAATTCTAGACGATGACAAGGTCTTCCAAATTGCTTGAGTTCTTGGTCCAAAATATGCCAATTTCAAAATGGCAATGCTTGCTAAACCACCACTGCCCACCTTTAAGCAATTCATCCTTGCTCTTCAGAATCACGAGCAAACTGTTGTTATTCACAAGGAGAGTTAGAAAACAGAAAATGAGTGTTTGGCTAATAAGAAAATAAACTAAGATCTAGAAAACTTTCTTATTTTATTTTCTCAAGCTTAAATGCTACTGAACGATTACAAGCATATATATACAAGTGTTGCTTCTCAGCTGAAGGTTACAAAACTAACTAACTAATTACAAATTGATTAACAAACTTATCACGTGTATGAGTACAAGCAGCTACATAACCACCTGGTGCCAGCTGGCAGTACATGTCATCAACTTGCAACTGATTATAGAAGCTACTGTGATCCTCTGCTTGACTGCAAATATGAGCTTCCTTAACTTCCTTAACATCCCCCCTCAAACTCAAGGGTCTGCTAATGACATTAAGCTTGGACTTGAAGTAGCTGAATTTTGGAAGTGATAAAGCTTTGGTGAGGACATCAGCAACTTGTTCATCTGTAGGAATGTATCTCACTTCTAATTGGTTTTGAAGTACCTAATCTCGAATGTAATGAATGTCCAACTCGATATGCTTAGACCTGGAGTGAAACACAGGATTTTTGGCTAATTCCCCAGCACTCTGATTATCACACCAAAGCACTGGTGTTGGCAGCTTTACAATGTTGAGCTTAGAAAATAGAGATTCAAGCCAAGAGATTTCTAAACTTGCTGATGACAGCGCTCTATACTCACTTTCAGTGCTGGATTTAGCCACTATGGCTTGTTTCTTAGAGGACCATGAAATTAAATTGTTGCCAAGATAGATACAATATGCTCCAATGGACTTTCTATCATCTGTATCACAAGCCCAATCTGCATCTGAGTATCCATTCAAACTTGTAACTTCAAGCTCTCCTTCCTTCTGAATATATATTCCATGAGTGACAGTTGCTTAAAGATATCTAAATACCTTCTTACAAGCAAGCCAATGCTGAAGTGTAGGAGCACTCAGATATTGACTAAGCTTATGAACTGAGTATGCAATATCAGGTCTGGTGAGTATCAAGTATTGGAGCCCTCCAACAATACTTCTATAGAGAGTTGGATCTTCAAATTCTTTCCCCCAAAGAACCCTTTGCTACCTTTTCCAACTTTTGACTTGTGCTGAGAGGTGTATCAGAACCTTTACAGTTCTGCATTGAAGCTCTACTTAAGAGGTCTTTGATATATTTTGTTTGTGATAAATGCATCCCACTATCAGTATAACACACCTCAACACCCAGAAAATAGGATACCAATCTCAAATCTTTTAAGGCAAAAACCTTACTAAACTTAGTGATGAATGTTTCCAACAGGGAAGAATCTGGTTCTGTAATGAGAACATCATCCATATAGATAAGAACGAGAATGATACCTCTTGTGTCATGTCTGATGAACAGGGATGTATCAGCCTTGGAGTTGAAGAAATTCCAGCTTGTAAGACACCCTTTGAGTTTATCATACCAAGCTCTAGGAGCTTGCTTCAAGCCATAAAGAGCCTTGCTAAGTTTACAGACATAGCCCTCTTTGGTGATGAAGCCCTCTGGTTGTGTCATGTATATATCCTCTGAAATATCTCCATTGAGAAAGGCATTATTTATATCGATTTGCCTGACTTTCCAACCTTTCATCACTGCCAAACTTAGTATAGTTATGACTGTAGAAGACTTTACCACAAGACTAAAAGTTTCCTTATAATCCACTCCTGCTGTCTGGTGAAAGCCCTTGGCCACCAATCTTGCTTTGTGTTTAGAAATTGTACCATCTGTATGGTACTTGGTTCTAAAGACCCATTTACAACTAACCAACTTGTGCTGAGATGTCATAGGTACTAGAGTCCAGGTATTATTTCTGGTTAAAGCATCAAACTCTAATTGCATTGCAGCCTTCCACTTAGAATCAGACAAAGCTTCATCAACAGTGGATGGTTCCAGGCTGTTATATGATGTTAAGAATGTTTTAGGCTTGAATATACCAGTTTTTGCTCTGGTAATCATGGGATGATTTGGCAGAGGATGTTGGAATGGTTGTGTGGATTGAATAGTAGATGAGGATGGTTGTTGTGTTTGTGAAGTAGCTACGGTAGAGGGTTGAAGATGTATTTGAGAAGGTGAAACATCAAAAGTTGTATTATGACTGTCAGGTGAGGAATGATCACTGAAATGATGAGATGGAGCTTCATCTTCTGCAGAGCTAGTTTCAAAGGTTTCTTGATTGCTATTGGGAAGTGAAACAGTATAAGATTGAAGAAGACTGTAATGAAAATCAGAGGGTTTAGATGATGAAGTTAAGAATTGTGAATTTGATGTGTAAGGAAAAAAAGTTTCATCAAATAACACATGACTGGCTATAAAAATCTTTCCAGAAGAATGCATACACTTGTAACCCTTATGTAAAGGGCTATAACTAAGAAATACACATTTTGAGGTATGAAAATGGAATTTGTGAGTATTATAATCCCTTAAGAATGGGAAGCATGAACAACCAAAGACCTTGAGAAATTTGTAATCAGGTTTGGTTTTGAAGACACATTCATAAAGTGATTGCATAAATAGTATATGTGTGGGAAGTCTATTGATAATATAGGTGGCTGTATGGAAGGAATCCCACCAAAATTTGAGAGGCAAAGTAGCTTGAGCAAGTAAGGTGAGACCTAGCTCGGTTATGTTTCTATGTTTTCTCTCAACTAAGCCATTCTGATTGTGAGTATAGGGACATGAGTGACTGAATTGAATACCTTCCTCATGAAGAAAATTAACAAATGATCTATACTCTCCACCCTAATCTGATTGAATGCACTTAATGGATCTATCTAGCTGTTTCTCAATTTACTTCTTAAAGATTTTAAACACAGCTAGTGTTTCATCCTTGGTTTTTAATGGGAATATCCATGTAAACCTCGAAAAATCATCCACAAAACTCACATAATATCTGTAACCTTGAACTAAAAGCACAGGGGCAGGTCCCCATAAATCAGTGTGCAAAACTTCTAATACATGCTTTGTTTTGGTAGTAGAAACTGGAAAGTGTAATCTATGCATTTTTCCCATTTTACATGCATCACATGAATCAAGAAAGTTATTTCCATTTAAATTCTTGAAAGCTGAACAAGAGTTTATTACATGACTTAAAACTTTAGAATTAGGATGACCAAGTTTCTGATACAAAACAGAAACACTCAGCATACAATTTGGACTGATACAAGGTTCTGCTGTAGTATGCAAGCAGAGGCTTGTTTGATTATTGACAACTGACTGAACAACTGAAAACATAGACAGAGGAACATCTGAAATTTTGGATTGAGTGGCTTCAAGAGACCTTTGACATGAGTGAGAAGAGACTTTATTAGAGGGAAACAATAGCAATCTATATAAATCTTTTTCAGCTTTGCCCTGCAGTATGATCAAATTCCTCACCTTGTCCTTCACAAAACAGGATTTATCAGTAAATTCAATAACAATGTTGTTATCTTTGGTTAGCTGAGATATGCTAATAAGATTCTTGGATATTTGTGGAACAAGAAGCATGTTGTTTAATTTGAGTGTATGATGAGCAGAAGAGTTATGCATTCTTAACACAACATTTCCAACATGTGTTATGTGTAAACCAGTACCATTTCCAATTATGAGTTTAGAGTTACCTGCAAAAGATTCTGCCATAATCATATTCCTCATGTCATTGGTAAGATGATGTGTAGCTCCACTATCCAGATACCAGTTGGCATCAGCTGCACCATCCATATCAGCTAGATATGCAGCTTTGGGATTTCTGTTTGAAGGAGGTTTGTAAGCACCAGAGTTAAAGAATTCTTCAAGCTTCCAGCAGACATTTGCAGTATGACCAGTTTTGAAGTAGATTTGACAAGTTGGTTTAGAAGCATTCCACTGAGGTTTTGGATTCATTTGAGGCCTGATAGAATTATTGTTACCACCCCCACCATTGTTCCAATTTCCTGAGCCCGATTCCCTTTGATTATCACTTTGAAATCCTCTGAACTGGTTATTATGATTATTTCCAGAACCATTGCCAAAGAAACCAGATCTTTCATAGCCACTTCTGTAATTATTTCCAAAATTTCCAACATTATCTAATCTAGTAAAATAGTCATGATTACCAGATCCTTTACCACCTGAGAAATTTCCTTTCTTGAAACCTCTGTTCTGAGCTAAATTAGCTTCAAAATTATACTTAACATCCATTCCAAAAAGCATATGTGCTTGTTGCTCAATTCTAGCTTCTTGAGTCAACAACATAGCATAAGCCTCATTCAAATTCATTTTATCACCACTTATTTGACCAGTAATATAAGTAGCAACAACATTATAATCTGGTCCTAGTCCTGAGAGTACATGCAAAATTAAATCATCACTGCTTAAGGCACTTCCTGCTGCAGCCATGTTATCAACAATATTCTTCATTTTAATGAAATACTCATTGATTTTCAGATCATCTTTCCTAGTTGAATTCATCTGATATCTCAAATGTAAGAGTCTGGATTTTGACTGTGATCCAAATTGAGTTTCCATAGCTTTCCATACCTCAAGAGAAGTTTCCAGATTAAACACCAGGCTTATAATACCTTCACTCATCGATGACAGCAACCAGCCAAGAAGTACTTGATCTTGTGCTTTCCAGCTTGCTGAATCTGGATTCTCAACAGATCTAAGTTTATCGTCAATCCTTTAAGCAATATGAGATGGAAGAGGAGTGAAATTTTCATCAATGAACTTTTCTAGCCTATTGCCGCGTATGGAAACTAGAACTTGGGACCTCCAGATCAGATAGTTTGCCTGATCCAGTTTCATAGGGGTATTGAACGTGAATGAGAAGTTTGTTGAGTTTGTATGAATATTCGAAGTGTGATTTGATGAGGCAATATTCAGAGACGCCATGACTGGCTCTGATACCAAGTTAGAAAACAGAAAATAAGTGTTTGGCTAATAAGAAAATAAACTGAGATCTAGAAAACTTTATTCTTTTATTTTCTCAAGCTTAAATGCTACTGAACGATTACAGGCATATATATACAAGTGTTGCTTCTCAGCTGAAGGTTACAAAACTAACTAACTAATTACAAATTGATTAACAAACTTATCACGTGTATGAGTACAAGCAGCTACATAACCACCTGGTGCCAGCTGGCAGTACATGTCATCAACTTGCAACTGATTATAGAAGCTGCTGTAATCCTCTGCTTGACTACAAATATGAGCTTCCTTAACTTCCTTAACAAAGAGGAAGAAAAATCCATTCTGGATCATAATCAAGCCTTCTTTAGACAAAGAGGGAGAGGCCGAAATCAAAGGGGAGGTAGACATGGAGGTCGCGGCAGAGGTTCACAACAAAATAATGGATCGAAAAATGCTCAAAGCAACCAGCAGCATCAACCATGACAGAAAAATAATATTGAAACCAACAAAACAAATCAGCAGAATGTGATTTATTGTCAAATATGTGGTAAGAAAGGTCATTCAGTCGCTGTTTGTTGGGACATGTATAAATATTATGAGGATGAGGTTCTACAAGCCCTTGCGACTGTCAACTTGAACCAAACTGACGATCAAATTTATGCTGACTCAGGGGCAACCTCTCATATAATCAACAATCCAGGTAAATTAAAGACAATCGTTCCTTACAAAGGCCATGATAAAATATTTGTAGAGAATGGACAAGGTCTTCAAATATCTCATATTGGTAATACCTCTTTAAAAACTGATTATGGAGATTTACATTTGAAAAACGTTCTTGTGGTTCCAAAAATTAAAAAAAAATATCCCGTCAGTTGGACAACTTGCTAATGATTCTCAATGTTCTTTTGTGTTTAATTCTGATGGTTTTTTTGTCAAGAACAAATAGAACCAAGTGGTAGCAAGGGGGCATAAGAAAGGCAACCTATATGCACTGGATGAAGTAAATGAAGCAGCTCTAAGCGCAATAAGAGGGAATACCACAGAATCAAATTTGTGGCATATGAGACTTGGGCATCCAAGTATTAAAATCCTACAAATTCTCCATAATAATAGGAAAACCAATATTTTCAAATGGACAAAGATACCTAAAATTTGTGTATCTTGTTAATTAGGAAAGAGTTGTAAAATTCCTTTTTCCACTTATAATAAAATCTCGGTTGTTCCTTTGCATAAGATACATTGTGATTTATGGGGTCCAGCTCCAATTAACTCTAATCAAAATTTTAGATTTTATGCATTATTTATAGATGACCATACAAGATTTTCTTGGCTATTTTCCACTACAACGAAAAGCTAACTTCTTTGATTGTTTCATACGATTTCAGAAATAGGTGGAAACACAATTTGAAAGAAAGATTAAAGTGTTTCAATGTGACGAAGGGGGAGAATTTTCTTCTAATGCTTTTATAAAGCATCTTGATGATTGTGGCATCATAGGCATATTGCCGAAACAGCCTTCACTCTCATGTTTCATGCCTCACTTCCTCTCAAACTTTGGGCAGATATTTTTGTAGCCGCAACTTATTTGATAAATAGGATGCCGTTGTCTACACTTGAAATGAAATGTCCATATAAAAAACTCTTTAAAAGGACTCCTAATTATGCTGGAATTAAAGTTATTGGGTGCAAACACTACTAGAAAAATTGGCTTTACTGACACTTCGTTACTGACACTTTGCAAAAAGTGTCAGTACTTATGTACATATGCACCATTTTCCGCTTTTGACAAATAGGAATCAGAGATTAATGATACCAGGGTGTCAGTAAAGTAAACATAAAAAATCACTAACACTAAAGTATCAATGATAAAAAAAATTCATAAAAATTTTGTTTTAGCTCCAACTCGAACTTGAGAGCTCTAAGATTTAAAGCTTTAATGTTTGGAGCACAGACCATCAAATCTCGATGAGTCAAAGTCATAATAATATTTAAATTATTAAAAAATGAAAATATAAATAACAACATAATAAAACACACTTATTTTTCCCATTTAAACTATATCGATTGTCTCTATCTTGCTTTCATTATTTACTCTCTCTTTCATTTTTGTTTTTCTCTTCTCGATCTCTTCTGTTTTGCACTATCCATTTACAAATTAAATTCAATTAATTTAGATAGATAATGAAAAGCTAAAACTATGTTTCGTTTTTCCATTTTCCCCAAATTGAAAAACAAACCAAAACCTTAATCGCTTGTTATCGAAGGGGTTTTTCTCCAACTTAACCATCCAGTGCCTATACTAGGCAAGCAAGTAAAAGCCATCGACAAGGGGTGAAGTGGCACCATCGGTTCGGTATTCAGGTAATCTCATTATCCCTGACAAGTTAAGTCCAAAGAAAGAACTGTAGAGTAGGTTATCAGCTGGTAATGGCAGAATATTTTATTTTTTGTGAAATTTAATTATTGGGTTTGTTTTAATTTGGCTTACGAATAATATTTTTGAATTTTTATTTTTGGGTTGTTTCAGATATTTAGAAATTGAACAGTCGTGCAACCCTGGTGCATTACTCAAAACTTTGTGCATTACTTAAACTCAAAATACTTGCTGCTGCGACTCTGTTTTTTTTGCCACATTTGAGGTCAGTTTCAAACTTTTGTGCATGTGATTTACTGTCATTGTTATTTAAAACTAAGAATGTGTATTTTTTTTAGTTTCTGAAATAAACTGTTAGCTCCGTTTCTTAACTTTGAGCAATAAGTTAGTTGATTTTGAATGTACTAAAATATGAAATTTGATTTTAGCTTTTGCCTTTGTGATTAGGAGATGATTGTTTGGGTGTTAAATTGGCTGAATGACTGTGTATTTAGTGGTTACAAACTATTTACATCTCTGTTTCATGTAAAGAGAGGCAAATTTTGTTATATAATCTTACTTGTTTATTTATTCTGTTTTGGTTGGACGATTTGTAATAGAGACAATCACTATGATATGAATTAATTAAGTTTGTGGTTGTGAGTATTTTGAAATTGTATAAAGTTGATGATTTGTGTTTGATTCAATAAAGAAATGCTTGTTTTAAAGTAGTTCTGCATGTTGTATTTGAAGTTAAAAAATGATTTATAGAATCTTAAAAAATGGCTTGCAAAGTGGTGTGAAGACATTATTTATTTGAACTCTTAACTTTTGTTAGTTACTTGACTTATGAATTAGTTCGACTACTTAAAAAGCCATTAGCCCCATCTTACCTATTAATCTCCTATTTAAGTTTCAAAACTTCTTTTGTTTCAATATCAAGATTTTGTCTAAATTATTATTATAATTAATGATTTATAGGGGCTATTAATGATTTTCCAGAATTATAAGTTTATTATTACAACTATAATCATAATAACATTGAACTTTAAATTAATCATGCAATTTAATTAAACTTAAACTAACATTACATATGTGAACAGGTAAAATATTTGAAATGGACAGAAGTTGGATAACTTGTGATAGATTGTCTGTAGAGTATCGTTCTGAAGTTGCTGATTTCTTAGATTTTGCCATTTTGAATGCTGAAAATCGAATGTCAATTAGATGTCCTTGCACCTTTTGTTGTAATATGGAGTTTCATACTCCTCACCAGGTGAAGGATCATTTATTTGAAAAAGGTTTTCTCCCAAGATATATTGTTTGGACTTGGCATGGTGAGACTGACTCTAAATCTACATTTACAAATTGTGAAGACCATTTACATAGTCAAAGATTTAGATGTCATGATTACAGTAATATAATTGACATGGTCGAAGATGCTTATGAGCATTGTGATAGAGATCCTAGTTCTTTTAAGGATATGCTTGAAGATACTGAAAAGCCTTTGTACCCGGGTGCAAAACATTCAAAGTTATCTAGTTTAATGAGACTTTACAATGTGAAAGGGAACTATGGGTGGTCCGATAAAGGGTTTTCTGCTTTGTTAGAAGTCCTTGCTGATGTTTTGCCAAATAATAATACTCTACCTATGTCAATGTACGAGGTTAAGAAAACAATGAAAGTACTAGGCTTAGAGTATAAAAAAATACATGCATGTCCAAATGACTGCATTTTGTATAGGAATGAATTTGTTGATCTTGTTGAATGCCCAAATTGTGGAGCATCTAGGTATAAAAAAAAAAAAAGATAACTCAACAAAATTTAGGAAAGGGGTTCCTAAAAAGGTATTATGGTATTTTCCACATATTCCTAGGTTGAAAAGATTGTTTCAATCACCATAAACAGCTCAAAATTTAACATGGCATGCTAATAAAAGAATTAGAGATGGCAAACTTCGCCACCCAACAGACTCACCAGCCTGGCAACTAATTGACAATAAGTGGCCAAAATTTGCAAGAACCTAGAAATCTCCCTTTAGCTCTCTCAACTAATGGGGTTAACCCACATAGTACACTTAGCACTATTTATAGTTGTTGGCCTGTTATATTAATAACATATAATCTTCCTCCATTGTTGTGTATGAAGAGAAAGTTTTTTATGTCGTCACTTTTGATATCTGGCCCTAAACAACCTGGAAATGATCTAGATGTATACCTAGCACCTTTGAGTGAGGACTTAAAAAATCTATAGGATGTAGGTATTCATGTTTATGATTCGTATAGAAAAGAAACCTTTAATTTACGGGCTGTCTTGATGTGGACAATCAGTGACTTTCCAGTATATGGAAACCTCTCTGGTCGTACTGTTAAGGGCTATTATTCTTGCCCAATTTGTGGGATAGACACTTTTGCATGTTGGCTGCCACATAGTAGGAAAATGTCATATATGGGTCATCGTCGCTTTCTACCACTCGATCACCTATTTTGGAAACTGAAAAAGGTTTTTAATAGGAAGCAAGAGTGGAATGAGCCTCCTAAAACTTTGTCTGGTGAGGAAATCATTAATATGGTGGAAGATATAGATATTAAGTTTGGGAAAAAGAAGGCCAAAAAGCGGAAACATGATGGTGCTGGTGGCGGTGATGGTGATGAGAACATAACTGAAAAATTGTACAAAAAAAAGTCAATCTTTTTTTAGTTAGATTATTGGAAGCATTTATTAGTTCGCCATTAATTAGATGTGATGCACATTGAAAAAAAATGTGTGCGAAAACATATATGGCACATTACTTCATCAACCAAGCAAAACAAAAGATGGGATTAATGCTAGAAAAGATCTTGAGTCTTTGAAGATCAGGGGAAAACTAGTTCCTGATGAAACAAACAAAAAAAACAAAGTCCTACCTCCAGCTCCTTATACTTTGAGTAAAAAAGAAAAAAAACAGTTTTGTGAAACCTTGTTGAGTGTGAAAGTCCCTGATGAGTATTCTTCCAATGTTCAAAACCTTGTTTCAATAGATGATTGTCGGCTTCAAGGCCTTAAGTCCCATGACTGTCATACTTTGATGCAACAATTTCTACCACTAGCCATTCAAAACTGTTTCCCTATAAATGTGAGAAGGGTTATAATCAGGATGTGCTTCTTTTTTAATACATTGTGCTGTAAAGTGGTAGATCCTAATACTCTTGACCAATTGCAAAAGGAACTTGTAATCACTTTATTCTTACTGCAGCAGTACTTCCCACCTAGCTTTTTTGACATAATGATCCATTTAACAGTCCACTTAGTTGAACAAGTTAGGTTATGTGGGCCTGTTTATCTTCGATGGATGTCTCCTTTTGAGAGACAAATGAAAACACTCAAGGATTATGTTCGTAATCGCTACCGCCCTGAGGGTTGTATTGTAGAAAGTTATATTGCAGAAGAAGTACTTGCATTTTGTGCTGAGTACCTCTCAAATTGTGATGTTATTGGGCTGCCTACTAGTTGTCCAACTGATTTATCTATTGAAAAGCCTTTGGGAGGTGCAAACATAAAAGTGGTTGATGATCCTTTGTTGGCACAAGCACACCGGTGTGTTCTAATGAACACCCCTGAAATCCAAATATATATCGAGTAAGTTGTTAATTTTTTCAAAAAAAATTACTATTGTATTATTAGATTAATATACTAGTTTTTAAATCTTAATGTCTCATTGTAGGGAGCATATGCATTATTTGGCATCAAGAAACCCCTATAAGGCAAAAACAAATCTGTGGTTGCAAAATGAACACATACGAACATTTTTGGTTGGTTACAAGCAAAGGTTAGAATTACTTAACTAACTACAATATAGGATATAAACTTAACAAGATTTTTCTACATGTTACTCATTACTGTACTTGTTAAATTAATTTATAGGTGGCACATGATAAAGCAAATAATGTGTCGATTGACGAAATAGTGTGCTGGTTGGCAAACAAACTACGGTCAAGCGTGGTGACCTTCTTTGGCTATGAGATAAATGGCTTCAATTTTACAACGAGGGACCGGGACTGTAATCGTGTGACCCAAAATAGTGGTGTTAGGGTTGTTGCTAACACTCTACAGATTTCAAGCTCAAAAGATAAAAGTCCTCATTTTGGAGACATGACGTTTTATGGAGTCATTGATGAGATTTGGCAGCTTGATTATCTAATGGTTAAAAAAACACTTTTCAAGTGTGATTGGGTAGATGATAGAGGGGTTTGGACTGACAATTTAGGTTTCACTATAGTTGATTTAAATCGAATTGGCTATAAATCTGATTGCTTTATTTTGGCTTGTCATGCAAAGCAAGTATTTTATGTAAAGGACCAGCTAGATAATAATAAATCAATAGTTTGTTCAGTGACCGACAAAGCTTATAAGTTAAATGGGGAAAGATGTGAAGACGTGGATGTATTTTTTCAATTATCTAACAAACTTCCAGTATGTGAGTTGGATGAGAAAGACGATGAAGGAATTTATGATAGAAAAGATTGTGATGCTATTCCAATAGATATTGATTTAGAAAATCAGTGAATGCATTATTGTAGTTAGTTTCCAGCACCAATTTTCAGAGTTTTCCAGTAAGTGATTTATTTATTTCATTATATGCTATTGCTCTTGTATTAACTTATTAATGTAAATGATATACTTATTTATTTTAATCATTTTCAGGATTGTAGGAGATGGCTGACGATGTTGAGTTCACTCTTTCGGAGCTCGATGGAAGACCAAGGAGAAGAAAACAAAAAAAAAAGGTTTGCAAAAACAAGTTAGTCATGAAGCTGCAATTGAGTACAATTCTTATGGTGTTCCAGTTGGAAAGGGAAGAAATGATCTTAGGAGTTACATTGGAGTCATTGTATGTGAAACAATTTCAATTTTACTTGATGATTGGAGGCGTGTGCTACTGGAGATGAAGGAAACTTTGTGGGTTCATTTTCAGGTTTTGTTTTCTTGTTTCATAGTATGTTTAAAGATTTTATATAACTTCCAAATTTTTTTAAAGTTGTTTCTAATCCATGTTATTGGTTTACAGAAAAAATTCAAATTGAGCTTGAAATGCAAAAGCCAAGTATTAAAGTGAATGGGGGTTGCATTAAGAAACTTTCGATGTGAACTGGCAACTGAATTCGTTCTACCTAACAAGGACGATCAAAAGTCACTAAGGTTGCCTCCTATTGAATATCCAAGTATTAAAAAAGAAGATTGGAACATTTTTGTTGACAGTTTTGTCTGAACAATTTCAGGTGTGTTGTTTGTTAATATTACCTGATTTAATTGTTGGTAGTTACTAATAATCAGTGGTAACTTTTTGTTCTTCATATAAATTGTTTGTGTAGGAAAAAAGTAAGAAGGCAAAAGACAAAAGATCAAAGAATGTCTACAACCATCGCTTGGGTAGCACAGGATATGGTGGCATGTTGTATAGAAAAGTAAGTGTGGTAATATGGAGTAATTACAGTAACATAAGTAATCTAATGCGTATAATATAATAGAATCAATTATTTATGTTTTATGTCACCTTGTAACAAAAAAAAGAGAGTGGAGTTTCTAAGCGGGAGATTGATCGCAGTGAAGCTTGGTTAATGGCACGAGCAGACCGAGATGGCAAATATGCTTCTGATGTGATGCCAGTTGCTGAGAAAATAGTAAGTCACTTATGTGAGGTGTTGTCTTGTAATATTTTCTGGAGTTTCAATTTGAACTATATATGGATTTGCTCTTTGTTAAAGATTTAAGAAGGATATTAGTTTAGTTAAGCTGATGTCTTGCACTCCTAATTGTGGATTTACAATATTTTTTTTTTGCAGAATGAGCTGAAGAGTCAGGTTCAACAAGGAACATTCCAATCACAAGGGTCACATGACATTCTAGGTGAAGCTCTTCAGAAGTAGCCAAATGGAAGCAGGGTGCAAGGAGTGGGACAATTCGTCACCCCATCTATGTACTTTCATGTCCCTGATGCCACTGAGTTAGCAAGAGAAAGAAAGATGTATCAAGAGAGTTTCCAATTCATGTCTGCTCAATTAGAACGAATGAATGCAAGGTTAAATGCGTACAACAATACTGAAGTTGGAAGTTCTAACTTTCTTAAGCCCAAAACTTCCACTGGTGTTCAGATTGACAATGATCAACAATTCCCTGAAACTCTTGGAAAAAGAAAGGTATATGGCCTGTTACATGTCATTATTTTATTTCCATTTATATATGCATGTATTACTACTAATGGTATGTATTTTGATTATTGCATAGGCTGATTTCCCATCGGGTAAGTCGACTCCAAAATCTGTGAAGAGTAAAATCAAGGACAGTCCCACCACAATTTCCCAAGCAACTCCTCAACAAACCCCTAAAAAAGTAGAGTGTGAAATTACTTCAAAGCCCACATCGAGAAGATCTCCTCGACTAACTCCTAAAGTACTGGATAGGCAGTTTTCCTGTCATGACAAAGTACCCAACAAAGAACCACCAGTCATCAAACCAGCAGAAGTAGCCAACAAGGAACACCAGTCATCAGACCAACAGAAGTAGCCAACGAAGAACCACCAGTCATCAGACCAGCAGAAGTAGCCAAAAAAGAACCCAGAGTCATCAGACCAGCAGAAGTAGCCAAAAAAGAACCCGAGTCATCAGACCAGCAGCAAAAGACCTCAATGTACGTGTGAAGAATACACGGGCAGTAACACGATCAAGAAAGAATGACAAGAGTGAATATATGAACATGTTTACCATGTTCATCGAGAATTCTTTACCTCGGTTGATCAGGATTCGGCATGACACAGCAACCTTTGGTGAAATTTGGGAAACACACTTGGACAAAATGATTTGTACTGAAATTATCGAGTTTAAAGAGGTCTCAAACTGCATCATTAACATATGGATCAAGTATGGTAAATAATAACTTATGTTTTAGTAAACTTGGCCCTATTATTTTGTTTCCTATATTCAAACTTACTTCGTTATATATATTTGTTTCCTCTTAGACACCTGTATGAGGAGATGGAGAGCAATGGAAATACTAAACCAGTTCAGTTTGGGCTTTTTAAGAAGCTATATCCAAAGGTCAGCTTCAAAGACAGGACTCAATACATTTCAAAACTGTTAGGCTTGGCATAATTGGGACAAGTCATCGTATTCCCGTATAACCCTGGGTATAACCTTTTTCATTTGCTAGTTATATTCTTTAATTTGTAGATTAATCACGAAGTTAAAAACTTTTACTTGTAATTCATGTGTGAAAACAATTTTTACTTTGTTTAGTGCCCACTGGGTGTTATTGGCAATTAATATGGTGAGACGTACAACCTATTACCTTGATCCTTTGGAAGGTAGTCCTGATGAAGAGCTAATGTAGATTGTCAATCAGTTAAGTTTGTTATTTGTATCTTTGATCATGCTATTTTATTTTTATGTCTTATGGTAATTAATTGCTAACGTTAGCTATGTCTCTTAATTGCAGGGGGGTTCGAATACATCAGAGTTTAAATTCTGATACAAAGGCTAATGTTCAATGGATACCTGTTAAGGTAAAAATCAGACAAACCTAACTAATTATTGTTACGTACAGTAAAAAATTAATGTAATTTTGATCTTGTAGTGTCCGAGGCAGCCGAGCAACTTTGAATGTGGTTACTATGTGATGAAATACATGCAAGATATCATCACAAATGTGAACGTTCTAAAAAATAATGTAAGTATTGAAAAGGACTTTTACAATACTGCATCATATTGTTTTAATTTATTGTGAAATGAATCAGCTCAAACACTTGTGTGCTTCTTTACAGTTATCTTTATATTGCGTATTGTATGCATTTTATAAACTGTGAGGGTACTTATAATGGTGACTATGTTGCATATTGTTGAAAAGATTATATGTATATCCATATAGACATGAATTAGGATTTGGGATATACACAATGTACTGCATATCCCAACCCAAAACAATTGTTTGGGTTGCAAAGTAGTTGTTAGTGGGGATGTGTTATGGTGCCGTTGCTTGTACTTTACTTTGATGAGGATAAGTTGTCATCCTAATTAAGGCTTTGTATCTACATCCATATTTGTATTAAATCGCGTATTGTTGGGGTTCATAAGTTGCTTCGGCTATCAAATATTGTTGCTGTTGGAGGTTCACAAGTTGTTTTATTTTTTGAAATTACCATGATCAGGATGTTCAGTATTTACCTATATAATTTTAGATAAAACAATAACATTGTTGGAGTTTATTTGTTGGCTTTAATTGTTAACACACAAATATATTTAAATGAATGATAATTAAGTAGTTTAGTCAAGGATTTTCGGTGAATAACTTGTTGTTTTAAAATTAAAGTTCAAGGGAGTTGAGGAATACACTGTCAAGGACCTCTCGCGACTTCGTGATTAGTGGGCTACATACGTTGCCAAGTTAATTACAGCCTACAATCGCAAGGTAACATACAAGTAATTTATTATTATTTTTCCTTAAAACAAATCTGTAACTTATTTTTTGTGGTGTGCTAATTGATTTTATATACTTGTAGGTGGAAAAAAAAATGAAGGCATATGCGGACTCCAAAATCAGTGACTCCAAAATCAGTGACATTGTTATCTATTTTTTCTTCTTGGCTAAATTTTCCGAAATTAATTTAGCACTTTATCATGTATACTACTTGTTCAAAGCTTAATTTAGTACTTGAACTTGTTTTTTACCCTCAAACAATGATGTATTTGAACTATTTTAATTTAACTGATGTATTTGAAATGTGTATTATGTGAATTGCATTACAAGATTTGGTATGTTTAATTTATTTTGGATTTAGTTTAATTGTAAAATAAACATGAATAATGTGATTAAAAAAAATAAAACACAACCGGTATAGCACCGTTAATACTGACGATAAGAATTTTTGATGCTACTGAGTCAGTGGATTCCTGATACAACAGTCACATAAATTAGTGACATGTAAATAGTATCATTAAATGCTAACGCGATTGAGTCACTATCCTTGTGACTCTCTAGTGACACAAAATACTGACATAGAAATTGTATCAACTGATACTAACATCATAGTATCACTATGGTGGTGATACTATAGTGACACAAAATACTGACGCAAAAATCACTGACACCAAAAATTAGTGTCAGTGTGTTCTGGCTTGAGCATCACTGACACAATTAACAAGTGTCAGTAAAAGTAATTACTGATACTAAATTGATGTCAGTAAAGCCCATTTTTCTAGTAGTAAAATATTTTCCTTATTTAAGGAACTATAACAAGACAATTTGATGGAAAAACTTTCCCATGTGTTTTTATAGGTTATAGTTCCTTACATAAAGGATATAGATGCTTAAATCCCATGACTAAAAGAGTCTATATTTCTCGGCATGTCATTTTTTATGAAACGATTTTTCTGTTTTCTAATAAAAATAAGTTTGTTGAATGCATGCAGGAACCTAGTCAACTTACAACGTTTCCATTTTATAATGAATGGCTAAATTGTCCTAACTCAGTTAAAACCCATGATGTTGTGAATCCTGCCCTTAGTCAAAAGCCACATCCATCTTTTCAAGAAGACCTCATGACGCCCACTCAAATGCAAACTCCTTTGTCCAACTATGATAGCCATGCTATTCGCACACTAGCTACATTACAGGAATAGCCGAAAGATACTATTGTTGCAGAAGAACAAAGCGACAACAACTTTACTGCCTCATTAAATGAATCAATTTTAGAAGAGCAAAACTGCAACAACACTGCCACTTCATCTACCAAAGTAACCAACTCAGATAAAATTCAAACCGAGAACTCCTTATCAACTGACTTGACCAGCTTAGATAGAACCCAGACCGAGGATCCATTTTCAACAAATCAGAAAAATTATCCCATATGGGTTACGACAATGGAAGAAGAAATTAAGGCTTTGCATGACAATAATACTTGGCATCTTGTTCTTCGTCTTATTCACAATATTGTAATAGAATCAAAATGGGTTTACCGGATCAAATACAAAGAAAATGGGACGATTGATAGGTACAAGGCACGTCTCGTTGCCAAGGGATTCACACAAATCTCAGGAGTGGACTTTGATGAGACCTTTAGTCATGTCGTAAAACCAACCACTATTCGACTGGTTATGGCAATTGTAGTGAGTTCAAAATGGCCAATGAAGCAATTAGACGTCAAGAATGCTTTTCTTCATGGCAAATTAAAAGAAACAGTGTACATGGAGTAGCCCTCGGGTTTCCAAAATCCTAATCTTCCATCATTTGTCTATAAACTAAACAAGTCCATTTATGGGCTCAAGCAAGCTACACGCACCTGGTTTAAATATCTTTCTAAAGCATTATTTAAACTAGGCTTTGTTAATAGTAAATCTGATTCATCTTTGTTTATTTTACAGGACAAGGGAGTACTCATTTTGCTTTTGATATATGTAGATGATGTTATAAAAACAGGAAATAACTCTTCTGTTATTCAATCGATCATCTAAACATTAAGTACAAATCTTGCACTGAAAGACCTTGGGACACTTCGGTATTTCCTTGGGATAGAAATCAAATATTTTCCAAAATGGGGTATTTTTATCTCAAACTAAGTATATACAAGATTTACTATCAAAGGCAAAGATGCTTGATTGTACTCCTTTGGCAACACCCATGGCTATAAAAACAACTACAAATCTTGAGGACAGTGAACCTGTGAATGCTACAGAATTTTGAGGCCTAGTTGGTAGCTTACAATATCTGACCTTTACAAGGCCGGATATAACATATGCTATAAATAAAGTATATCGGTGCTTCAATGATCCAACCAAGGCAGATCGCAAAGCAGTAAAAAGGATCCTTCGATATCTCAAAGGATCACTAAACAATGGCATTCGTTTTTTGTCTTAAACTTCATTAACACTATACTCCTTTTCTGACTCTAATTGGACAGGTTGTCCTCAGACCAGACGAAGCACCACAGGCTATTGTGTCTACTTAGGAGCAAACTGCATTTCTTGGAGCTCAAAGAAGCAAACCACCGTAGCGAGATCAAGTACCGAAGCAGAATATCGACCAATGGCCACCACTGCAGCTGAGATCACATGGATTCAATTTCTTCTTCATGAAATTGGTTTCACAATGAACAAGAAAACACTTCTATTGTGCGACAGTATGAGTGCTCTCTATATGACCAAAAATTCGGTCTTTCAAGTGAGGACAAAGCATATCGAGCTCGACTTCCACTTTGTTCGAGAAAAGGTCGCGCAAGGATCCATCTTCACAAGGCATGTACCTTCATCACGGCAAATTGCAGATGTGTTCACAAAACCATTAAGCAAATACCAATTCCAAAACTGCCGCAACAAGTTAGGAGTCCATCCCATGGACATTCCAAACTTGAGGGGGGTTGATAAGATTCCTTCGTTAATGCCAAAAGATCAGCCAACAAATTATAAATCATATCTTCAATCAACAAAATCATCTCATCAAAGTTACTTATATAAAGGACTCCTTGACAAGGCTCTCAAACGGTCACAATATCCCATAATTTAATCATTTTAATAGAAGGTTCCTAAACTGACGTAATTATGTCCTTTCCTAGTTGATACCTTCTCTTTGTATATAGATTAGAATTGTAATCATCACTAAGGTGTTTGCAATAACAGATTACTTTTGCAATTGTCTTGCATATTATTTCTTTAGAAAGGACGGTACAGAAGCGTCCTTAACTATAGGATTAGCTTGTATTTCAAAATGCAATATGCGGTGTCTTTTTTATTCATGCTTGGGAAATAGTGGTTATTTTCCAAGGAAGATCTAGAAGAACTCAATATTGTTTCTTATGTTTTTTTCATAATATCTGCCATGTCCTGAAAAACAATGTTGCCTTATTCAGGTTATTAGTTTTGACATATTTGTAGAATGTGATGGTTTAACTCCTTGTTGCAGCTTAGTCTTAAATTAGGACTTAATTACATCTCATTTAAATTTGGGATTTAATATGAATATGTATTTGCATATACTATTCTATTTTACATTTTTATGTGCATGTATTGATATGGATGATCTCCCCCCCGCCCCCCTTCTAAATTCTATTCTGCTGTTGTCATTCTTTTTCTCACCCTTCTATTTATTTAATAACTTTTATTACGACCTTTCTTTAGTTTTAATTCTCATTGGTTTATGTAATCTTCTCCGGAGTCATTGAGGTTCATATATATATATTTTCCTTGTTCTTCAGATAACCGGGCTCGAGGTAATTAGGGCCTGTTTGGTACCGTTTTCAAGTCTTTATTTTCGTTTTTGTTTTATAAATACAATTGAAAAACATGTTTGGTGGGCTAAACTCAGAAACAAATTATAAAACAAAAAATTCGGATTCAACTTTCCAGTTGTAAAGTTGAAAACGTGTTTAATGCGTTTTCAAATGAATTTACAGTTCACACTCAAGAACAAACTACATAACAAATCTCGGCTTGTGTTCTCTTCATCAACAGCTCCCAAAGTCCCCGATCTAAACTCTTCGCACTCACTATCACTCTCTTCTTCCTCTTTCTCTAGATCTACAACACATATCTCTCCCTCTAACTCGATCTGCCAGTCCGTTGCTACTGCTGCTCGATCTCGGCTGTTGCAGCTGCTGCTCGATCTCGGCTGTTGCAGCTGCTGTCTTCACTTGGTATTTGCTCTAGCTACTTCCAGTTCGTTGCTGCTGCTGCTACTCTTCTAGTTCGTTGCTGCTGCTGCTAGATCCTGCTGCTGTTGCTCTTCCACTCGCTTGCTGGTGCTGCTAGATCCTGCTGCTGCTGCTCTTTAGAGTTTGTACATTCACCATTAATCTGATGCTCTTCATGATTACAGAATGTTCAAACTTTCGAAGAAGATTCAGGTCAACCTTCAATTCAGAATCCGGAATAAGGCCATTTCTCTATGACAGTTTATGAGTTTATCATTGAAGAATCTTCACTTTCTGTGTTGCTCTTCTGGAAGTGTCATTACATTTCCTTCATGTAAATGTTTGAGATTCAATGGTCGAAAGGCCATTAATTAGCATTAATAATTTTCTGGTTGCAGCAGTACGTTGTATCCTATGGCAATCAGCATGTGTGTGCAATTTGTATTTTCTTGTGATTGAATTTCTGGAGTTTTATTCTTTCAGAATTGATAAATTCAAAGGGTATGCTGGTCTAGTGGCCTTGGTGCTATTGTTAGAAATACCAATGGGGACATTATGCTTGCAGCAGTAAAGACCTATAAATTTTTGGGATAATGAATTCTCAGAGGTAGAGGCTCTTAGATTTGGATTTTGGGACTTAAGTAAGCTCGAAACTGATGCTAAGACTTTTGTGAACGGAAATGATCCAAGTCAGAAGGAAAATCTTCAGAAGGAATTGTTAGGAGTAATCTTTATCTTGCTTTCAAATTAATCCCGAGGAGCTATAATGAAACAACTTATAGGCATGAACTTTACAAAACATTGTAAAGCATCCTCCATATATGGAAATGGAAAGGAACCCATCTCTAATTCCAATATTGCATGTTGCGCTTTGTATAATTTTATTCGATGAGAAAATGCAAGTGATAGGTTATTTGGGGACTTTGATGTGCAATATTTGCTACAAGAGATGTAATTGTAGCTTTTATGTGGCATGATTACATACGTAATGCATAATGTGTATCATGTAGTTTTTTTATAATTATTTTGTTTAAATCATGTGTTGTAATATATATCTTAATTATATAGTGTAAAAACAATGACAATGTCAAACTTTTTTTTAATTAATGTTAATTCTTAAACTTTATTATCATGTAATTTTTTTATATTAAATTTGGTTAAATTATTTTGTTGTATTTGTGTGTATTAGCTAAATAATTATTTTATAACTATAAATACAATGTAAATGATTAGTAAAAAATTTTTTTGAAAAAAGCATTACCAAATGCATATTCTCTGTTTTTATCATTATCAATTGTGTCTACCAAACGCATATTACTGTTTTCAATTTTAAAATATAAGATACAGAAAATGATACCAGACGCATATTTAAATTCGAAATACAGTAACTGCAAAACACCATTTTCATTTTCATTTTTATTCTAAAAAAAATACAGATTCAAAAACAATACCAAACAGGCCCTTAGAGTCCAAGTGGTGAAGATAAGTTGGCACCTGCAATGAAGAAAGCCGACCTCGCGATAGAGTTTGGCAAAGGCTTCTACTGTGTACCCTAAATTTTCGAATTGGCATGCAAACGTGGAATGATTCAGAAGGAAGAACACAACTACATCATGAAACGGGAGGTTTTCAATGATAGACATCAAGCTGAACAGTATTTGATTGAAAATACTGAGGTTCTCAACAAGATAATCATGATCTTGAGGAAAAATTTGCTCGAAAGGCATTGACTATATAAAGTATTCTGAGATGATCGAGCTCAGTCTGGTCAATGCAAATATCGGGTCAACACAAATAGAAGAGGACTTGAAAGTGGTGTTATGCCAACGATCGGAGAATTTGACTGCACATAAATGGTTTATGGAGATTTGGCCATACCAAGCATATCCCTTAGAACCAAACGAAACTCGGTGTTGTTGATGCTCTTCATTGGGACTCAAGACTACTCTGCTGAGTGCTTAGGGTGAGAGATTTGTACTAGTTCTTCATGCTCTTCTAATGGGCTTTTCCATTGCCTTGATTGTCTTTAACTGTTAGGCTGCTTCGGGTCCATATTTATCGTCCCCAAAAAATTGTAATCATTTAGGCATTGTACATAGGTGGCGTAATTCAAAAATATTTGTCCAAGTTCTTGTAGTTCACTAGTTCATAACCTTTGGGGCAGACTTGTCAAGTGGTCATTTCCTTCTTTCTTTTGTGTTTTAGGCTCTCTCTGGTACTGATGTTGGTGGGGATAAGCATGTCGGGTTCGGTTTGGGAAAATTAAGATGGAGCTATTAGCATCCCTTCCAAAAATCTTATAAAACCCATTACTTAGGCACTTACCATTTTGACCTTAATTTCAATTATATTCTAAAAAAAAATTTTTATTAAACCCATCTTAATTCTCTAAGGGCGTATTTTTATCCTTTGATTATAAACATGTAATATTTATAATTTTTATTTAAAAATCATATTTATCTTATATTATTATTACCTCCACCAAACAAACGGAGTCTCAACAGTATAGAAATATTAAATTTGTTAATACAGACGACAGAGACATATATCAAATTGTAACTCAACCCCGTTATTACTCAAGTCTTGTTGTCTATTATTTAATAGCATGATTTGCGGTTGTGATCACCTAGTCTAAACTCTATAAACCGTAGTCAAGCAGCCAGCTGTCTGAGTGAAATTTAGTTATCGCTTGACTTTGACATTAACACATCCACAGAATGAGATAATGAATTGATGATACCAACAAATTTGAGCGTTCTATTTTCCACATAACAAGATAGCAGAGTTGCACTCAATCGAGTTAGCACTCAATTCGGCATTTGGGATTCAGCTGCCCCAATTGAGCACGTTTCTGGAAAAACAGACAAATACAATGAAAGTGGCAGTTTGGCATCATTATTTGTTACAGCTGATAATAAAGACTTAAATGACTTCTATCTTTTATGATTCTAATTGATTTTGGTCTATTTTATATATCCCGGATATTTCTCAATGAAAAGAATGATAATATGTAAAAACTAAATTATGAAAAATAAATGTTGATCCTCTGCTAATCTATTTCCAAAATTTGCAACAGTCCCATCGAGAGAGGGATTAGCAAGTCATCATGATCATAGATTAAGTTGAGAAATTTATTTATTTTTTATTATTACATTTTGATACATTAATTAATCATGTGAACACCAATAAATGTACCATATCAATCATCTGTTGAAGCAAGTAGTATAAGGTTTGAATCCATGTTCAGATGAGTGGAAAGAGAATTGAATTGCTGTTAGGTTTAAATTAAAAAAAAAAATTCAAACTGTAGAAGCCATGACGATCGATGTGTTGATCAACGTCCTTCTCAACAAGGTATATTACAAGGCAGCATCAGCATGCGTAGGCAATGAGGCATGCATTTTTTTTTTTTAAGTATATGTACTAGATAAATTATATCGAATAGCAAATTATTTTTGACAGCACTTTCGATCGGTGTACATGATCTTAAACTAAAAAGGTGGGTTAGGGCTCAATGTCACGGACCACTCAAATTCTGGGACAAAGAGATTCAATGCACAAGCCAAGACGTGCTAGCTTGACTTGATGCTAGAAGGTTCCACCTCTTGTCAAGAATGGCAACTTAAGTAGACAACAAATTAATATTAAAGCTACCAAGACAGTTCCAAAATGAGAACGTCCACATATTTTGTAATTGAGTATATCAATCTTTTAGTTACAAGTTTTTACATGTGTCTGTGTATTTTTAAAATTATCAACCATACAAATACAATATAAATTAAAATAAAGTAATTGGATATAGATGCATGATCACGTTGGGTCGTCGACAACACAATTAAGAATAGAGACTTGTTTCATTTTCTAACACCATATTAAAAAAGAACCAAGTTGTTGAGTAATTGAACGTCTACGAATATGAACACCGCAAATATGGAGGAAGTTGCAGTAGGGCACTGCCAACGAGTCAAAAGATAGTGACGTGCATGCTCAAGAAAATTATTAACCTCAGGACTTTTCAAAGAACCCAGCAAGTTGTTAGATTAATTTGTTTCGACCATTCAGGTTGTCATTATTATCAGTGTAGAATTTTTTTTTTCTTTTTCTTCCACTATGGTTCATGGTCATGGTAATTTTCCTCTATAAATGGGCTGGCAAGAATTGGTGTTAGTATAACACACTTTGCAATTTCGTTTATCTCTATGGCTAAGTTCTTTTCCCCTCTCAATACCCCTTCAATGGCTCCCGTCGTCTTGTTTCTTCTTGGGCTGCTAATGGCTACCTTTGATACAACAAGTATATATCTTAATTTCTCGAGAAAATGATCAAAACCTCTTTGTTGTTCATAAATAATTTAATTTCTTTTAATGTTTCAAAATCTATCAAATTCGCTTTCAAGAGCTTGACCAAGTAGTTTTTAAGCAATGTTTTAGCTGATCCTCGATGATCGAATATGGAAGTGATAGTGACTAAAAACTGATTTTGCACTTTATCCATTTCCTACTTTTTTTTCTTTTAATCCATCAAAACAAACCCGTACGTTATCATTCAATTTTCTGTGTTTTAATAATACTTTACCTATTGTGTTTTAATAATACTTGACTTATTACAACTTTTTTTTTATAAACATTGAGTTTTAATTAGTGTTTACCACATCAAGGGAAAAAATATTAAAAGCATAAAACAAGTTAGAATTTAACATAATTTTTTTTAAAGACCGAATTTTTGAAATATACGGTGCGAAATGATTACTTTACCGAAACCCAACGTAACCATTTGATCGTTTTCCCTATCCTTCTCTCTATCCATAGATTAATATTATTCATTAACTACTATTATAAGTTCTTAATTTGTTCATTATCTATATATTGCATTTTACAGGTGCCCAAATAGGTGTTTGCTATGGAATGCTTGGTAACAACTTACCATCAAAACGAGATGTCATAGCTCTCTACAACCAAAACAACATCAGAAGGATGAGACTCTATGATCCAAACAGAGAAGCACTCGAAGCTCTCAGAGGCTCCAACATTGAAGTCATGTTGGGCCTTCCCAACGACGACCTCCGAAGAATCGCTTCCAATCAAGCCGAAGCAAACACTTGGGTCCAAAACAACGTCCGAAATTTTGCTAACAATGTTAAGTTCAAATACATTGCTGTAGGAAATGAAGCAAAACCTGGAGATAACTTCGCTCAGTACCTTGTTCCCGCCATGAGAAACATACAAAACGCCATCAACGGAGCCGGCCTTGGAAACCAAATCAAGGTTTCCACTGCCATCGAAACTGGAGCTCTTGGCGAATCTTTCCCTCCGTCAAGAGGCTCATTTAAACAAGATTACAGACCCATTCTTGATCCCCTCATTCGCTTCCTCAACGAAAACAGATCCCCCTTGCTTGTCAACCTGTACCCTTACTTCGCAATTGCTGGTAACCGCCAAATATCTCTGGATTATGCACTATTTAGGTCACAACAGACGGTCGTTTCCGACGGATCGTTAAGTTACCGAAGTCTCTTTGACGCCATCTTGGATGCTGTTTACGCCGCGCTGGAGAAAACCGGCGGGGGGTCGCTGGGCATCGTGATATCAGAGAGTGGGTGGCCGACGGCTGGTGGTGACGGAGCGTTGACGAATGTTGATAATGCAAGGACTTATAATAATAACTTGATACAACATGTGAAGAGAGGGTCACCAAAGAGGCCTGGAAGGCCTATTGAGACTTACATATTTGCTATGTTTGATGAGAATGGCAAAAAGGGACCTGAGATTGAGAGGCATTGGGGACTTTTTGCTCCAACTAGGCAGCCTAGATACCAGATTAATTTTAATTAATTAACCAAGCTAAGGCAGCTGCATGCACCAACAGGATTCGAGGTAATATTTATAATGGAATAAATTCTACCATATGTACTAGTGAATAAGAGTTTGTATCACCACCTTGTATGGGTGCATGAGGGCAAATTTCGTGAACAATAATGTCAATGGTTACGGTTTTGGAAAGCTTAATTTATAATACTACGTCCGATCCTCATTTGTGTACAACGTGTAAGAAAATTTAAAGGGATGATTGATGTTGAATAACAATTTTATCTACAGGCTTAAATTAAAACTAAATGGTTATCATATTGAAAACAAAACTGAATTGAATTTGAAATTTTAGTTTGGTTCAGGGTAAATTGAAACTGTGTCCAGTCCTCTCCTTCTCTCTCTCTCTCTCCAAGTGAATTTGTATGGCTAACTAAAGAAATTAAATTGCTTGAAAATCATTTGGTCAAGTCCCTAGCGAAGAGTTTTATCCTATAGTTGTTTGACTGAAAACATGTAATATAATTGTTTGATTAAGAACATATACGATGCTTTTAGTTATGGTATAAAAGTAAATCATAATTATCGAATTTTCAGAGCTTACATTGCCGCAGTATAACGTAGTCTAATATGCAAGGAAATAATTTGTTGAACATAGACGGCAAAGACTATACCTAATTGTAACACGGCCCATTTTTCACTTGAATCTTGTCGACTAATTGTCATCACTTGATAAGAATCATTCAAAGATGGTGCATATACAGCAAGGATCAAGATCATTATGTGATGCACATATGACAATGATAAGGACCATGGTAATACACACACATGGCAAGCATCAAGAGCATTATATGATGCATAGATGGAAAGAATCAAGACCATTATGACATGCACATACGACGATAATCAAGACCATTATATCATACAAATATAAAAATTAAATTTGAAAGATGAATTCCTCATTTTCAATTTTTGATTATTTTCCTTTTATGTTATTCAAAATCTTGTATAAATAAGCCTTTGAGCCAATGAGAATAATAAGAGTGAAATCTATATTTTCTCTTAAAAGTTTTCAATCACCTTGTCTAAACTTTAGAAACCTTATTCAAGCAGCCTGCGGACAGTGTGAAATTTAGTTATCAGCTGATGTTGACATTAACACTTATGCAGAAGGTCGATGATGATACCAACAAATTTGAGTGTTCTATTTTCCACGTAACAGGATAACTAGCATTCAATTGGAATTCAGCTGCCGCATTGAGCACGTATCTGTAAAAAAAAAAAATTAAAATATACAACTACAACATTGAAAGTGGCAGTTTTGGCATTATTTGTTACTGCAGACTAAGATTTAATTAACATCTTCTTTGACTCCAATTGATTTTGGTCTATTTTATATGTCCTGGCTATTCCTCAATGAAAAATACAATATACAAAACTTAAATTATGAAAAATAAATGTTTATCCTCTGCTAATCTGTTTCCAAAAATTGCAGGAATCCCATCTGATGGGCTAAAAGTACCATTTCTTCTCATAAATTAACATTTCATCATGACCATATAAAGGCGCAATTCTTTTCCTAATTTTAAAAGTTGAGAACTCTAAACTTTTTTACTATTAATCATGTTTTGAGCAAGAGTAAGAGGTTTTAACCCTTTCAGGTAGGTGGAAAGAAAATTGAATTGTCCTTAGGCTAATTTTTTAGAAGCCCGTAACAATAAAACTTTGTTTCTACGTCCTTCTCGAGCGCTACAAGTTATTTCAAGGCAGCATTAGCATGCATGTACCAGATAGTTAGATATCAATAATTAACAAATTATTTTTTGATAGCACTTTCCATAGGTATGATCTTTAACCAAAATGGGTCAATTGAGTAAGGGCTTATGCTCATCAGCTCATACACATGCATGAATGGCGACTTAATTAAACAACAAATTAATATTAAAGACACCAAGAAGACATTTCTAAAATGAGAACGTCTACGTATTTTGTAATTTGTACATGGATCCTTTGAGTTAAATGTTGTCACATATGTGTCTGCGTATTTTCCAAGTAAGCAATCAAACAATAAGATAAAGTAAATTAATACACGAATGATATATATAAGTAACATGTGACATTATACAATATTGGATTTTTGCATGACCGCGTCGATGATAAAATCTAATCACGTCTTGTTCCACTTTCTAATACCATATTAAAAAAGAACCGCGTTGTTGAGCAATTGAATGTCTAAAAATATGAACACCATAAATATGGAGGAAATTGCAGGAGGGCACAGCCAATGAACCAAAAGATAGTGACATGCTCAAGAATATTATTAACCTCAGTACTTTTCAAAGAACCCAAAAGACAAACTAGTTAGATTAATTTGTTTTGAAATACTTAAGACCTCAACTGTTGGGATTATATGCTCTTTTAAAGCATATTAATTTATTTGTTGATTAATAAAATATTTGAGACATTTTCAATTGCATAAATATTTCAAACAAAGGTCTGTTTAATCATATTATATATATTTATATAATCATCATATGGATTCACAGAAGACATAAATACAAGTTATCTTATAATTAAATAAATTAAGTTCGCAGTTGATAAATAGAGTTGGACGCTCTATTTATATTTAAACTGTAATAAATTTATTAAATAATTTGTCTTAATCATGTGTGAATTTATTGATATAGTATGACTACATTGAACATGATCACATATTAGATTTAATTAACTTTTTAATAACTGTCAGACTTATTAAATCTCATAGGCATTAATTTTACTGTAATCTTAATCTTGAGTTAGTTATGATTTCATGATTGTAATTGTTATTTCATTTGAGTTACCAATGGGCACGACACATACTTGTAGTCAAGATTACCCGGTATCTTGGTGGGAGCAATTACGAGTATTGGAGTTATGGATTAACAATATAAAATTTGTACAACGCGTCTCTTGATAAATTTTCGGCACTTGATCATAAAATTCTCTAGACAGAGTGTGTCAACATATTTAATATGTTGAAAATGATTATTAGAGAAAATCAGTAAGTATCAAGGAATAAGATGTAATTAAATTGATTGAACAGTTGAGATATCGATTTAATTAACGATATGGTACAAAAGATTATGCAGTAAAGAAATCAATGTGGCATGGATCAAATTATTATTCGAGAACACTATCCTGGATAGTAAACAATTATGAAGGTCAATTCCAATCTTATAGTGGAGTAGATTTGGAATTAAATAATTGAGCTAATTTAATTATAGGTCTAATTATTATAGCCACTATTATATGTAACCATATGATCCTTAGGTTAGCTCATTTAATTGACTGCGCCGTTACTGGATTAATATGAAAGATAACTAGCAATTTGTGTTAAAAACCTAAATATATTATTTAGTGGGAGGCTCCATATAATGTGCTTGTGTCTAAGGGGTATTGTGTTATTTTACAAGTTGGACCCCTATGACAAGAAGAAGTAATGTTACTTTGATTTTATTATTTTTTAATTTAAATCAAATTTGATTTAATAGACTTAAAAAATATAAAAATATGGAGCTCAGGGTTTCCATTAAATAAAGATATAAAATGATTTATTTTCTCTCAAAAAAAGAGAGAGGCCACATTATACGGATTAGAAAAAAAATTTTCTCCAAAATCTTGAGAAAAATATATTCTCTTGTTAGTTGCTTTTAGTGGTGATAAAGGCGCCTACACGTCAACTGCAGATAAATCTTAAGTCATAACCTGAAAGATCATTGGTGGGGGATCGTGATCTAACAAGATTGGTGGTGATAGATCGTGATCTAACTGCAGATAAATCTTAAGTCATAACCTGAAAGATCATTGGTGGGGGATCGTGATCTAACAAGATTGGTGGTGATAGATCGTGATCTAACAGGCGTGGTGGTGACAGATCGTGATATGGAAACCTAAATTATTTTAACAAAAAAGTAAAGTCGAATTGTTAAGGTATAATTTTCTAAATTACGAATTCATATATATTGTATGAGATCGGTCCTAAAAGTTTTTATTAAAAATTTAAGAAACTAATTTTTCGCCAACATTAACATATTATCAACGTGGCTATATTTATATTTTCCTGCAAATATGGTTCGTGGTTATGGTGATTTCCCACCATAAGAGGCTGCTCAGAAGTGGTGTTGGCATCACAACTTTCCAGTTGGATGCTACTTATGCTGCATTGGAGAAAGCCGGTGGGGGCTCGTTGGATATTGTGATATCGGAGAGTGGGTGGCCAACGGCAGGTGGTGACGGAGCGTTAACGAATGTTGATAATGCAAGGACTTATAATAATAACTTAATACAGCATGTGAAGCAAGGGTCACCAAAGAAGCCTGACAGGCCTATTGAGACTTACATTTTTGCTATGTTTGATGAGAAGGATAAACAGGGAGCTGAAATTGAGAGGCATTGGGGACTTTTTGCTCCAGACAAGCAGCCCAAATACCAAGTTAATTTTAATTAATTAACCAAATCAGAGCAGCTGCATGCAGCAGCAAATTTGAAGTTACATTTATAATGGAATAAATTATTGCACCATATGTATTAGTAAATAAGAGTTTGTATCATCACCTTGCATCAGTGCATGAGGTCAGTGCATGAGGCCAAATTTCGTTATCAATAATGTCATGGATTGTGGTATTTAATTATATATCATACTCTCTTTCAATTTTTTGCATAGCTTAATTAACATGTAATGGAATTGTTCCTTGGCTATTATGCAATGTAAAAAAGCGCCCATATCATCACACACGAACACTTGGGTAAACAATTACGTTTCCCTTTTCTTCAAGGACCTTTCTGCGTATATGGTCTCATTAAGATAAAAAGGATCAAAATTGTGTGGGTGCAGTTTCTGCATCCAAAATACCAAGGATCTTTTGGCATGATCCTGATGACTTATGCAATTTTATTTTTACACCTCAATTGTTAGGGTGTCAAAATCTCTTTGATACATGCTATTTACATTCCCTCCATTAATTATATATGTTGAAAGGCTTATGTAGAGATCACCTTTGTTTTTCTTTCTTTTAAGTTATCACCTCTATATATACCAAATTAACTTCAATTAACGTGCATGTAAATTTAGAAGATAAATTCCTCGTTTATAGTACCTGATTATTTTTCTTTTATGTTATTCAAAATCTTGTATAAATAAATCTTTGAGCCCCTAAGACAATACTAAGAGTGAAATTTATATTCTCTTAAAAGTTTTCGTTACCTAGTCTAAACTGTACTAACCTTAATCAAGCAGCCTGCTGACTAAGTGAAATTTTGTTATTGATTGACGTTGACATTAACATTCATGTATGCAGAAGGTCGATGATGACACCTAACAAATTTGAGTGTTCTATTTTCCACATGACAGGATAACAAGTCGCACTCAATTGGGGTTGAGCTGCCAAACACTTGACATCTTCTTTGACTCCAGTTAACTTTGGTCTATTTTATATATCCCCGATATTCCTCAATGAAAAATAAAATATATAAAAAATGAAATTACGAAGATTAAACGTTTATCCTCTGCAAATCTGTTTCTGGAAATTGCAAGAATCCCATTTATGGCTAAAAGTATAATTTCTTCTTACGAATTAACATGTTATGATGGCCATTATATTGAGCCGTGCAATCATTTTCTACATATAAATGTTCAGAACTTTAAAACTTTATTGATTAATTTTCATTCATTAATCATGTCAACACGCATGTTTTGTGTAGCGTATCATAAAGTAGAATTTATGCCACCGTATAAAGAAATCAATGAGTAAATAATATGATAAATGATTTTACAATCCTTATACTTTGAGTTAATTAGCAGTTAGTTCATAATTTTTTTAAAAAGTGTCCAAAAAAGTCCATACCGTTACTTCTAGCTAATAGATTTAACTTTTCAGGGAATTTTTATTTTCTGTTAGATATATCGTTAAAATTCCAACAATCATGTTGCCTCTTTCACTATCGTCAAATTCTTATGAGAGTTCATCCTACTCTCATCCTTTCATATCTCCTTGTCAAAGTGTTGGAAAATTTTTCAAAATAAATGGTGTCTTATTGTAAAGACATGTCTAAATAAATGGTGTATTATTGTAAAGACATGTCCAATTAATTGTGCATTATAGGAAATGTATCTTTTCACTTTAGGATATAACTTTTCATAGTGACATTTCACTTGGAGATGCATCATTTAATGGTGACATTTCATTTGAAATGGTGATGGTTCAATTTGGACCATTGATTAAAATTAAATCTTAATCCAATGGTCATGAATGAAGGGGTATCATGAAAAATGGCAACCTAAATGAAGGGGCACAAGCATGTCTATAAATAAGAGTTCATATTTAAGTCATTTAGACATAAAAATAATGATCTCACACCACTCTTTTCTTAGCCCTCTTTTCTAGAACGAATTTCAACATAAATTTCTCATTTTTGTGCATTAAAAAAATCCAATATATTGTTTTTTGCAGGAACAATATATTGTTTCTCGATAGGCTTGCAACATTCAAGAATATTTTAGTTTGCTTTCGTCGATGCACAACGCAAGCAAACAAACAAGTGTTTCAGTGTATCCTGAAGACATATTTACTTAACCCATGTGCATCATTCAATTGGTGGAGGCAAATAACGTCTTAAGAAAAACGACATTTGTAACATGCCTTGAAGTACACATTATTTTCTACAGTTTACCTATTACTATTATTTTCTTCCTACATACGGAGTTGAAAACATATTACTTTATACAATAAAGTTCCACTGTTATTATTGTAATTCTCTACTTTTGTCGTTCCCCACAAATACATGCAACCAGCACAAAGTTTAAGCTCTTAAAATTAAAATCAAAGAGCAATATTTGAAAAGAGGTAATTTTATATTTTGTTATATTTCATTAACTAATTTAAATATATATAACATAGATATAATAGAAGCGAGCAGATTCAATTTCAAATACTAGTTAGAATTTCAGAAATTGAAAGTTATATTAGAATAATTTTTTGGTAGCCTTTGAATTATAATTTTTGGTGTTATATGTTTGCTATATTAATTTGAATTGTTTTAAAGTTGGTTGATTCTACGATGTCCTGATATCAATCATAGTATCAATACTGTATTTAAGCATAAATCATATAAATGAAGCATAAGATATGTAAATTTAACAAAAAAACTTGTAAATTAACATTATCTGTCAAATAAATTAAAGATAAATTATGTAAATGGAACATAAAACTTGTAAATGGAAGATAAAAAAAATTAACATAAGAGTAGTAAATTGGTGTAATAATAATAAATAAAACAAAAAATTATAAATATAACATAAAACTAGTAAATCAGCAATAAGTGTAAAATAAAAAACATAAATTAAGTAAACAAAAATAAGACTTGTAAATGAAAGGTAAAACAACTAAATTAGCATAAGAATGGTAAATTAGTGCATTATTAATAAACAAAAAAACTTAAAAATATAACATAAAACTTGCAAATCAATATTAAGTGTAAAATAAAACACAAATTATGTAAAGAAAACACAATACTTGTAAATAAAGGGTAAAACAAGTACATTAACATAGAAGTGCGATAAATTGGGGTATTATTGGTAAACAAAACAAAAACTTACAAATGTAACATAAAACTTGTAAATTAACTTTAAATGTAAAATAAAACATAAATTACGTAAATGAAATTTAAAACTTGTAAATGATATGTAAAAGAAATAAATTAACATAGGAATAGCAAGTTAGTGTATTATTGGTAAACAAAATAAAAACTAACAAATGTAACATAAAACTTATAAATCAACAACAATTGTAAAATAAAACATCAATTAAGTAAATGAAACATAAGACTTGTAAATAAAAGATAAAACAAGTAAATTAATATAAGAATGGTAAATTGAAATATTATTGGTAAACAAAACAAAAACTTACAAATATATACAAAACTTATAATCAACAATAAGTGTAAAATAAAAATAAATTATGTAAATGAACCATAAGACTTGTAAATAGAAGATATTGAAAATAAAACAAGTAAATTAGTATAAGAATTATTAAAAAAATAAAAAAAATTACAAATATAGAATAAGGATTCATTAAAATAAAGATTATCTTATATATTTGTTGATTTTGTTTCTAAATTGAATAATGAAAATTTTGGGTTTATGTAATATATGTGATGATGTATGTAAAATTTTATTAAGGATAAAACTTATTTTCAAAATCAGATTTTAAAAAACTATACTTTTTTATGTTTTTCAAATCTATTTGTGAGATAAGGTAATATTGCATCTTTCTAAATCTTCTCGACAGCAGGTGCAAATGTTTTTTTAAGTACAAATAAGAAGTAAAGTTAAAACTTCATGAAATATGTATAAAAAAAAATTATATCTAATCTTATTGATATATCATTTATGTTTAGTAGTCTAATAATACATTTTTATTTTGTTTTGGCTTGATCTAGATCAAGAAAAATAATTTGTTTAGTTAACATGTGTAGTGAACAATACTACAATAGAAAATGAAAAAGAAATTACGAATATCCTAGAGTATAGAATTTATGGTTAAACTAGTTTAATATAATTTAGCTAATATAATTGTTCGATGCAATTATTATTTTTTTAATTGATGAGTGACTTTTTTCTTTGTCTAATTGAATTAAATGAATAAATTATTTTTTAAATGAAAGTTTAATTTTGATTTACAAGTTTTATGTTATTTTTATAAATATTTAATTTTTTACAATTTTAAAACATCAATTTACTACTCTTATATTAACTTACTTGTTTTCTTTTCTATTTATTAGTTTTATATGTAATTTACAAAATTTATGTTTAACACAATATCGATGCCATAATGTTAATTACGGCATCATAGAATTTTGCTTTAAAAATTTGTTGTGATATTTTGTTTGATTTTTTTTTCTAAATTATTTATAGCACACTATTGAAATTTCAAAGCTTTGATGCTCTACTATATGTTGTTAAAAGTTTTTTTTTTTTTTCACACTACCCACTTGTAGAGTTGACGAAATTTATAAAAGTTGTGATAATTGAAAATAATTTGCGCTCGGCACTCTCTTTCTGTTATTCTCCGGGTTGGACCAGCTAACCTCACTATTGGGCCTTTTTGTGTTAATTGGCCCGTTTGTACTCCTTTTTTTTTATCTTTGTATTTCTGTCTTGCAACTTTTATTTCCTGCTTTGGGCTTCACTTTAGTCTTGTTTGGCCCATTGACAACATCTACTTCATCCGATTTTTCATGTCCATCTTCAACGTTTTTTTCGATAGTTAATTCCCTCCAATTCTCATTGTAGTCAGAAGTTTCATTTTCCCTCCAATTCTCGCTTCCCGCCTTCCTACTTTTACTTCTAAAATGATTATCATTTCTAACCGCCATATCTTGCTCCTCGTTTGACTCACTATCTTTGTCTTGACAGTCCCTTTGCTGATTTTTTGACTCTGTAAGACTCAGCATTAATTGTTCCATGTCAACCCCTAACTTATGGCTTGTAGCCCTCGGTGCACCGCTGTCATCCAACTATGTAGCCTCTTTGTTCAAAAATGGGCTGTTTTGACCAATCGAAAAGTGTTGGTTATGGTGTGATTTTTGACTGTTGACCTCCTCTATGACCTGAGCTTTTGATTGGAATTGTTCTCGGTTAGCTCTCTCCTTTGTTTCGGTTCTGTTTCACCCTTTCAGCTTGCGTTACTGCTCTCATCCATCCATCGTAAGGCAAATCTGTCTTCTGTTGACCTTTATACTTTAAGCATTCCCTATATTGGTGGCCAATGAGTGCATAATAAAAGTAGAAATCTGGTAATTTTTCATATAGAACTGGCATTGGAATTTTGTCCCCTTTTTATTGCAAAATGATGACTTTTTTCGGAGGCTTTGTGATTTCTATAGATATTCTGACTCGAGCGAATTGACATATGAATTCCCCAGTTTCATCTGTCTCTATTTCCTTCACTGTGTTAATCTTTTCACCGAGTTTTTGAATTGCTTCCTTGTTCATACACTTTATGGGAGATATTATGAATCTGCACCCAGAATGTAGTATGCGTGAAAGATTGGTTTTTAATGTCTCCAATACCGGTTGGTTCTGATAGCACTAAGAGTGCTCTATCAAAATGCCATGGCCCCCCTATAAAGACCCTCTTATTTTCTTCTTCAGAGGCAAACTTGAATGGGAAAGTACTATTTCCCATGCTTTCAATCTTTACTTCTCTGACTGTTCTCTAAACTTGTTGCATTACTGCCTTTAAACCTTCCCTATTAATACTTCATGTGAACAGCACCTTTCCAACTAGGTAGTGAGTGGCAACCTTTTCCCCTTTTATCTTCATTCTCCCCATAAAAGTTACTATATCTTCCTCTTCTTCCTTTAAGGTGACTGCCTGACACTTGCGAATTAATTCCTCAGCGTCCACAATGACTAGTCTTCCCACGATAAATACTGCTCTCCAACCCTTAGCGAAACTGAATAGCAGAAGCCCGTAGGGATGATCAACTCTTTAAATATACTCGGAAAAGGAAAGCGAAACTAAGATTAATAAAACACCTAATCAATAGGTGACTGAAACCATTCTAGTACTTTTTTAGAGAAAAAAGTACTGTAGAAGCAAGACTTTCATCTCTTAGTATAATAAGTGAATCCAACTTGCATTACTTACAACATCTGAAGATGTGCCAAATGTATGGCTTATTTTTTTAAACGGTTGGGATCAATTGTGAATGTTCTGGCTTTTTCTGTTAAACGTCTTTCTCAGTTAAAATCTATTTGTCAAACTGATTTAGATTTGATAGCATCAGGAGATGTTCAAATTGGTATAGGGGTCAATCAAATTTAGACTTTGCAAAGACCTAAAACTACTCGATAGAGCTCGTTTTCCTTTCTATCAACAAGTTAATTGATATGTTTTATCCGACAGCTTGTCTTTCGGGTTATTTGAAAAGCCATTGAACGGGTATTGGGAGGGTTAAAAAGTTTAGCCATGCGTGGAGAAAAATGAAAATGCAAAAGTGTGATATATACCAACAACATTTCGTAGCGGCCGTTTTATAGAGGAAAATCATGACCATGTCTATGAACCATATTGGCAGTTCAAGTCTCCAAGAGATCCACATTAATTAGCTAGGTAGAAAAAAAGAGCAGAGCAATTCCAGAGCAATTCCACCTAGTTTAATATATAAATAAACAAGGTTAATTAAAAAAGATGGCTAAAAAGTTTTTCCCTAAGTATTGAAAGCACAGAAACACATGGCAGTATCTGGAGACCTTGAAAAAGTCAAAATCAACGAAGTAAACGGGTCCAAATGAGCTCAGTTAATGTGTAGTCAACGAAAGTTAACATAGAGCTATGATCCGTTTTGAAAAGGCGCCGGATCCGGGTTTGCCAAATTTCCCAAGCACAAATGAAGCTACCGGGCAATTACAAAGTGAGCTCGTTTAACCATCCAATCACCATGCGGGCTATCTTACAAGTCAACCAGCTTATATCATAACATTGCATGTTGAACTACACTGAATTGAGATCTCTTCTTTAATGTATTTTAAAGGTCACGTCCAATTGAAACCGAATCGCAGGTTACACCCCACCCAAATGGGCTTACCACGTTGGTTTGGGATTGGCCTGATTGTCCATTGAGTGTTGCTTCCAACACCTCTCTTAACTCCTTATAACACCCGTTTCCAATTTTACTTTTTTGAAGTGCCCTGTGCGTTTACTCTATAAAAGGAGGAATGGAATTAAAAAATGAGAATGAAACTTATGTTTACTTAATAAAATATAATTTGATAATGAAAATAAAATATATGGGTTCACACAATTTGAAAATAAGAAATGAGAATTTTATTCCCATAGGGAGTTGGGAATGAAAATATGAGAATGGGAATAAAATATATGTTTACTTTTATATCTCTCTAATTTTTTCATATTTCCCAAAGTACCCACATTCAAATCACAATTAATTTTATTATTTTAAATGTCATTAATATTAATTATTATTAAATTTTATTAACTTTATTATTTTATTAATTATTATTTTATTATTTTTAATATTATCATTATTGACAATAAAAATAATCATTAATAAAAATAATTAATTTATCATTATTATTGTTATTATTATTATCAATAAAAATAAAAATAATAAAAATTAATAATAACTAAAATAATAAAGTTAATAAAATTTAATAATAATAATAATACTGTAATTTTCATTATCTAGATACATGTATAATATTATTATAAAATATTAATTAAATAATAATAATAAATGTTTAATGATAATTAATAATAATAATAATAATAATTATAACATAATAAATAATAACTAAAATAATACAGTTAATAAAATTTAATAATAATAAATGATAATAATAATAATATTATTAATAAAATAATATTAACAGTAATTAATAAACTAAATAAAAGTTAATAAAATTTAATAATTAATAATAATAATAATAATAATAATAAATTTTAATAATGATAATATTATAAATAATATTAACAGTAATTAATAATAACTAAAATAATAAAGTTACTAAAATTTAATAATAATAATAAATGTCAATAATGATAATATTAATAAAAATAATATTAACAATAATTAATAATAATTCAAATAATAAAGTTAATAAAATTTAATAATAATAATAATAAATGTTAATAACGATAATATTAATAAAAATTATAATAACAATAATTAATAATAACTAAAATAATAAAGTTAATAAATTTAATAATAATAATAATAATAATAAATATTAATAATGATAATATTAATAAAACTAATATTAACAATAATTTATAATAACTAAAATAGAAGAAGCATAGGTGCATGTGATGAAACTAAATTTAGGAAGAAATCATTGCAGTTAACGAATCATCACCAGATTTTGCCAACGTAACAGCAGATTGCTAGATGTCATGAAGCTGAAAATTGATAGGAGTAATTAATGAAAGTTTATTTACTGAAATCAAAAGGTTATGCAATAGCTTCTTTGCAAATATTTGCAAAAGTTTTACGGTTTAAGGTAGAAGATTGTTTATATGTTAAAAGATTGAGTTACTATTTATATAAGTGTTTAAAGTAATTATGTTTTATTTACTTAAAATAGACTAATATTAAATCACATCATGAGTATTTTTGTATTAAATTATTTTATTAAAATAAGAGTACTCAAAATTAGTTTTAGAGTGTACAGTGTCCCACCCATAGTACAACTAAGAGCAATAACACCTTAAAAAAAATTGGAACTCTAGTACGTATTATAGTTTTTTTCTTTTTTCTAGAACCTCACAAGTGAGAGGAAATAAAATTAAGAAAAAAATATGATATTACGACCAGGGTGGGACATCAAAACCTTACCCCCAAAAAAAAATAAAAATAGTTATCGTAGAAAAACAAACTAGCACATAACTAATAGAACTTATTCTTGAAACAAGCCGTCCTATCGTTAGTACTTATCATAGGTTATGATAGGCTATTGCCTCACAATAAATAATGATTTTTTCTTAGCACAAAAAACCTAGTTATAATTTATGATCTATATATATATATATATATATATATATGTGCACCCGAGTGTGTATGTATGTATGTATGCATGCATGCATGCAACAATATATTCCTATTATTTTAAGGAAATTGCTAGAGATGCTCTAATTTGGAGTATTATTGGTTAGATCCAATAACTGTAAGAAATGCTCTAGGTTGGAGCTTCTCCAACATAGTTAGATCATATATAGTCTTTAGATAAAAATTCACTTAATTTAGTTGTTTTAGAAGCAAGGAATCGATGATTCAAATTTTGGGGTGATGGAATTTCGGAGAATAATGATATTTACACATGATACTGCACATAAAATTGCACAGAATAGTTAAAAATAACGAATAACAAATTCATTCACTTGATAAATTTTATTTTTATGTACAGGTATCGTCATTTTATCTGTCATCTATAATTTTGTGAGAGAATGTCAAGTAAAAATAACATTTTCCATTTCAAAAACAAAATTTGGGGCAATGGAGATCATATTAATCTAGCGCCGTTGGCGCTGACAATTTTTAGGGCATTGTCCATCATTTCAATAACTTAATGCTACAGCCCAATTAATTCATTTATGTTTATACCCAACCGGTGTATGAATTAGTGCACCTGAAGCATCCCATTCACAATTATTATTATGCACTTTACTGCAATTATTGGTTAATCAGTGAGCCATTGGACCACGTTATTCACGTAGTAATTAAACTATAGCCGTTAATCCGTCATCAACCAATCTAAAATTAAACATCAGCTGTTTTCATCATCCACTTACCCCGTTGTCCCGAGGCCTACTTATATTTATATGTATTTTTATATTATAAGTTATTGCCAATAACATGTTATATAGTTTCACGTCAGCTCCTGGTGTCTATATTTTGTGTTTTATATATATCACAACCGAAGCAACCACAATCAAGAACTCGCAAAAGCAACCTAATTAATTGTGCAGAAGCTAGTAGATACCTTTTCTAATTTGAAGAATATGGAAACTATCTGTGCACGTATTCCATCAGGCCAAAGTTAAGTTGAATTCCGACTATAATTCTTTATATTAATATATGCATTTATGAACAAATTTTATGATTTGAAATTTTCAGATAATAAGGATTGATCAGAGGATAGCATTGCTCATTTTCATGATTGTATTATTGATGATGGGATGACGAATGACAATCTTGATCCTCTCGTACTCCCTCAATACAGAAGAAACCCTAATGAGTCATGTTAAGTACAGTGCTTACTTTTTTATATTTTTGTTTAATTAAATAAAGGATATGATAGACACCATAGCCTGTCAATTACATAAGTGCATGTCGATTTGCTCTATATTGAATAATAAGATCTCTTGGTGCTGCATATAGTAGTGTAGTATATCAAATTGAAGATCTTGATAAGAGGAATGGGATGCCAGAAAAATCAGCCCGATCGGAGACCGAGCATGCCTGCAATTGCCGTCAGAAATTTGTTGTCCTGAAATTGAGTCGACTCACTGAGTTGGACTGATCCGAACTTAGTCGTTGATTGATCCAATCCAAACCGAGCGGGTCCAAGTCAAGTCAATCGAGCTGAACTGAGCCATTGATCGTTGATCGTGTTGACTGACGTTGACCATCATTGACTGTTGACCAAAAATTGATCTGGGTTCCCCCCAAGATTTTTCGACATTCCAGATTCATCCGTGCATTCAGAATCTCCACATTCTTACTCAATTTGTGAATTATGACAAATGATGATATGATGTCATTCTAAGTTCATAATTGAAATGAAGTAAATTCGACAACTTAAGATCAAAATGAAGGATCTATTAGGTGCACACGATGTATGCGAAGTCGTTGAGAAATGTTTTACTATACCAAAAAATGAAAAATACTTCAACTGCAGCGTAAAAGGAGAATTTGAAAGATCTAAAAAAGAAAAAGAATTAAGTAAAGTATCTCATTTTTCAATCATTAGATGAAGATGCTTTTGAAAAGATTGTTAGAGCAACCTCCTCAAAGGAAACATGAAAGAAGTTAGAGACCTTTTACAAAGGAGCAAAACGAGGTTGTAATCGTTTCTAAAGAATTAAAAAGAAATGGTGAAGAGTTAAAAGAGGTAAGGATCATTGAAAAGATACTGTAATCAGTAAACTCGAAGTTTAACCATATTGTTATGACAATAGAGGAAACAAAAGATTTGGAGGTTATGATGATTGAGCAACTTCAAGGAATGTTGCAAGCCTATTAAGAAAAACAAAAGAAGAAACATGAGATCGAAGAACAACTCCTCAAGATAGAAGTCAATTCAAAGAAAAAGAAAGAAAGCTCTGAACAGAAGATAATATGTTTGAGGTAGAGGCCGTGGTCATGGACAATGCTGGAATTTCAACAATAATAACTCTAATTATAGAAAAGGAGAAACCTCAACCACAGGGTAAGAAAGATGCAATCCAAGGTCAAGGTATAATAAATCTCAAGTACAGTGTTATAATTGTAAAAAATTTGGGCGTTAAGCTTCAAAATGTAAAGCTCAAAGTACTAGAGTCCATTATAAAGTGAATTATGTTGAAGAGAAGAATGATGAAGATGATGAAATATAAGTGTGCAACCCAAGAGGGGGGTGAATTGGAAATTTAAAAATTATCCTAGCAAATCCACACAACAATTCAATCTAATGCCTTAATCAATTCGAAAACAATAAATTCAAATAAACACAATATTAAAAGAGTAAGGGAAGAGAAAACGAACACAAGGATTTTTACGTGGTTCGGCTATCCCCGCCTACGTCCACGCCTCCAAGCTCACCCGCTTGAGGATTTCACTATCCAAGCCTTTCCAAGGCTTCAACGATTACAATTGACTTTGAGGTGTCAATGAACCTTTACAACAAGAGATTATATCTCCAATCTCTTCACTCAAGTGTCTCTCACACTTGTACTCTCACAATTTGATGGAAATGAAAATTACAACAAAAACTCTTTTTAAGAGTGGATTTACAAATGAAGAACAAAGATGATTTGAAGAATGATGATTCACGAAGTTGAAGCTCAATATATGTTGTGTGCTCTTGTTCTTGCTTGCTTGGATTACCAAAAATGAATTGGTTTTGAGTTTATATAGTTTGAACTCAAAAACTAGCCGTTACTCACATTCTGGGGAATCCGGTCTGCCATTTTTGAAATTCGGTAAGCCGGATTTTTGTGACCGTTAAGGCAAAATTTTGAATTTTGCCTATTCGGTCTGCCGGATTTGCAATCCGGTAAGCCAGATTCAATCTGGGTGCATTCTGCCCAGTTTCCGGTTTGCCGAATTTCGAATCCGGTAAGCCGGATTCAATCTGGGTGCATTCTGCCCAGTTTCCGGTTTGCCGGATTTCGAATCCGGTAAGCCGGATTTCGAATCCGGTAAGCCGGATTCGAACTAGAAATTTTCTACCCCGAAACCGGATTTCCGGATTTTGTATCCGGTAAGCCGGATAGCTACAGTACCTGCTACAGTACCTGCTACAGTGCTACAGTCCCGGCTACAGTGAAATGTTTTCTGCAATTACAGTTTGACCCCAAAACTTTACAAAACGATATTACGGCCCAAAACGTTATAAAAGTGTTCAAATAGGTCCAATTTCAGAATTTCTAAATAATACTTTATGAATCCCAAAACTTTCTGAAATTATGATATAGCCCAAAACGCTATGATACTTTTTAAATAGATCCTTTACCAAAATTTCAAGCAATATATGTTTATTTCAAAGTTTTCAAAATTCTTTCAATTAAACCATAAACTTTGAAAAACAACCAATTTCATAAAATCATTTTTCCATTAAACATGAAGCATTTATAATGTGAAAATAATGATTTATTCAAAAGGAATAGAAACAATCAATTACATAAAATCATTTTTCCATTAAATATAAAACATTTATAATATGAAAATAATGATTTATTTAAAATATATTTTTCAATAATTTGAGCTTAAAAGATTAATCATTCTTAATCTTATTTGTTATCATCAAAATCAATATTATGGAAACATATATGTTAACAGATAATACACTTTTACTAGCACTTAATGATGCTAGTGGAGGTCAAGAAATACATGGTATCTTGACACAAGTGCAAGCAATCACATGAGCATAAATAGAAGCATGTTTGTGGAATTAAATGAATATGTGAATGACAATGTCGCTTTTAGAGATGATTCAAAAGTACTAGTAAAAGGCAGACGTAACATTCTTTTTCATGCAAAAGATAATAGCCACTAATTAATTTCAAATGTTCATTATGTGCCGGTATGAAAAGCAACATTCTCAGTTAGGTCAACACTTGGAAAAATGCTATGATATTCACTTAAAAGATTCTCGTTTTTTTTTCTAAGAGATGACAAAGGAAATCTAATTACAAAAGTAAAAAGTAAAAAAAAAACATAATGTTCCCTTTAAATATTCAAAATGATGTTGCAAAGTGTCTCAATGTTTATAACAAAGATCCAAATTAGATTTGGGTATCTCAATTTTGGTGTACTAGAGTTACTTCAAAGAAGAACATGGTGAAATGCCCACTTTCAATCAATCATCCTAATCAAGTTTGTGAAGGATATTTACTTGGCAAGTAGTTTAGAAAGAATTTTCCAAAAGAATCAAGCTCAAGAGCTCAGAAGTCATTCGAGCACATTCATACAGATATATGTGGTCCAATCAAGCCAAGCTCCTTTAGTAAAAATAATTACTTCCTCTCCTTTATTGATGATTTTTCAAAAAAACTTGGGTGTATTTTTAAAGCAGAAGTTAAAAGTTTTTTAAACTTTTAAAAAGTTCAAAGTTGTAGTGTATAAAGAAAGTAGACACTAGATTAAAACCATGAGATCCAATTGAAGAGTATAATTTACTTCCAAAGAATTCGTAAAGTTTTATAAAGCAGATGGAATTCGGCGCCCTTTGACAGTTCCATGATCTCCCTAGCAAAATGGTGTTGCAGCAAGAAAGAAGAGAACGATTCTTGACATGGCCAGAAGCATGCTCAAGAGTAAGAGACTACCTAAAAAGTTTTGGGTTGAAGCTAATGCATGTGTAGTCTACGTATTCAACCTAACTCTAACAAGAAGTGTGTGGAAAAAAATGCCATAAGAAGCATGGAATGGAAGAAACCTAGGTATCTCTCACTTGAGAGTTTTTGGAAGCATTGTCTATGTATATATACCAGACGAGAGAAAAGCCAAGCTGGATAGTAAAAGTGAAAAGTTTATCTTCATTGGTTATGACAACAATTCTGAAGGATGCAAACTGCACAATCCAAATAATAAGAAGATTGTGATTAGCTGAGATATAATTTTTTATGAAAAAAGAGAACGAGATTTTGGATCTAATGTGGATGACTTCAAATTCATTTCTATTGAAGACGATAATCATACACAAATAAAGCAAGTAGAAGAATAACAAAAGCTAGCTACTCCACTTATCTCACTAGCATCAACCACACGTGGAGATTCACCAGTATCTTTTTTAAATGAAAAAATTGAAGAACGTATAAGAAGTCTTTAAGATCTCTGTAGGTAACTTAGAGGCTTGATAAGCTTACTCTCTTTTGTTTCTTTGTTGATTGTGAACTAGTGAACTTCCATAAAGTTGCACAAGATGAGAAGTGGAGAAAAGCTATTGTGAATAATGACACTTAGGAATTTGCTACTCTTTCTAAATGTCACAAGGAGATCGGTGTCAAATAGATGCACAAAACAAAGAGAAATGCGAAGAGAGAAATTAAAAGGCACAAGGTGAGGCTAGTTGTAAAAGACTAAAGTAAAAAGATTAGTATAAATTACGATGAGGTATTTGCTTTTGTAGCCTAACTTGAAACCATTAGACTTTTTTTTTTAGCTGCTCAGAACAAATGGAAGATTCATCAATTGGATATAGAAGTCTGCCTTCCTAAATAAAGTTATTGAAGAAGAAGTCTATATTGAACAATTATTGGGCTACGAAGTGAAAGCGCATGAAGATAAAGTTCTTAAATTGAAAAGGGCACTTTATGGGTCGAAGTAACCTCCAAGATCTTGCAATAATAGAATCGACAAGTACTTTAAAGAAAATGGCATCACCAAATATCCCCATGAGCATGCTCTATATGTCAAAGTCAAAGATGGAGATATTCTAATTGTGCGCTTGTACGTGGATGATCTTATCTTTGTTGAAAGTAATCCAAGCTTATTTGGAGAGTTTAAGAAAGTAATGGTGAAAAAAATTAGTATGACAGACATTGGGTTGATGGCATAGTACTTGAGCATTGAAGTCAAGCAATAAGAAAATGACATTTTCATTTCACAAGAAAACTATACAAAGAGATTCTCAAGAAGTTTAAGATGAATGATTGCAAGCCCATAAGCACACCAGTGGAATGCGGAGTCAAATTATCCTAACATGATGAAGGCGAAGATGTAGATATGACATTCTTTAAGAATTAGGTTGAAAGCTTACGTTATTTGACATGCATGAGAATCCTTTATGATGTTGGACTTGTGAGTCAATACATGGAAAATCTATAGACCACTCATTTTAATGCTGCAAAAAGAATCATTTACTATATCAAAGGTACAATTGATTTTGGCTTGTTATACGTATTCTCTAATGACTACATGATTGTTGGATATAGCGATAGCAATTGGGGCAGAGAAGTAGATGATTGAAAGAGTACTATAGGATTTGTGTTCTTTATGGGAGACACTGCTTTTACATGGATGTCAAAAAAGCAACCTATTGTTACACTTTCTACCTGTAAAGCTGAGTACGTAGCTGGGCTACATCTAGTATTTGGCATGCAATCTGGCTAAGGAATTTATTGAAGGAGTTGAGTTTGTTACAAGAAGAACCTTTGGAGATTTTCATCGACAACAAATCAACAATTGCCTTAGCTAAGAATCTTGTCTTCCATAATTGAAGTAAGCATATTGACACTCGCCACCATTTCATACGAAAGTGCATTGAAAGAAATGAAATACTAATTTATGTCATAGTACTTAAATAGAGTATTAAGCTTTAATTATTCAAAGAAGAAATCTAAAGAATAAAACATTTATGAAACACTCTTTTAAATAATTATCAAATTAAGACACAAAAGGTCAATTGCCTTATTTGTTTTTATTTCTTTGGATGATTAATACAAACACAAGCAGGGGTATTTATAGCTTTACAAATGCATTTCAGGCCACACATTAAAAAAAAAAAATCATTGCCTTACACTTGGCTTTCCATTGTCTTCCACTTATATTAAAAAAGCTATATTATTTTCACACCATGATTTCTACTCTCATTAAACAAATTCTATACTTCACACGTTGGCACCACAATCTAACTTAGAAGTTTCTCAAGGGCTGGGCTTGAATTCATGATATTGGGCTGGTGTTGTGTTATTTCAACAATCTTGTTGTTCACGTCCATGTACTTTGTTTTCCTTAAACTAAATAAATAAAACTATTGTGTGTCAGTTTGTTATTTAAGTTAGTCGTGATTATGTTCTCTCTTCTTGGATAGCATTTTGAAACAAACTGCGTTTATTAACTTAAAAAGTGTTACTGAATCCTCGATTGATTTATGGCTTCCACACTCTCGATCTAAAAAAAAAAAAAAAGATTATGTACCAACCTTTTTTATTTTTAAAGAAATTGACCTTGACAAATAAGGAAAATTTATTTAAATAAAAACCATAAAAATCTAATACAAGTCAAGTGGACGAAATAAGCCTTACCTCTAAAAAAATGTGTAGTGCTAAAAATAAAAAGAGCCAAGGCTACGTAAAAGAGCCAACTAGAGAAGATAGATGAGAACCAAAAGTAAACAAGAAAAAAGCCAATGAAATTTATAGTTGGGAAAACCGTTACCATCTATATAAATAAGTTTTCCAATCTCTACTGGCGGTGAACTCCACCGGCTAAATCATGACACCAACACCAAAATTAGCCAAAGTGACTGCTACATTTTTGTTCTCTCGGTAGATGACGGAAAAATGAAAATCCATACCCTACCTTGATTCAAAAAGGTTACAACAATTGTATCATCGATTGCGAAGAGTCCATCATTTCAATAATTGCTTTTTCTAGATAATATTATTTCAATAATTTAATGCTACAGTCAAATTATACTCGACTATTGCATGAATTATTTTATACTTTGTTTTTATAAATTGATGTAATGTAGCAAGCGATAATACTATGCTTAATTTTTATACTTAGTTTAAATACCAACTAATTTTACACTTAATTTGAATACTAGCTTACGTAGTATTATTTAATTGGTTCAAGTAATATTTATAAAGTCTTATCATTTCTTATCTAAATGGTGATATTTCTATTGGTAACACATCAGCTGAAACACAAAATAAGTATCCTAACGACTGAGTAAGTATAGCACTGCTCAAAATTCAAAAGGAAATTATGTCTTATGCAAATAAAAAGTAAAATAATTTTTATTTATTTTGTTCATTATATAATAAAATAATACATTTATAATAAAATTTACTAAATACAAATATTTTGTATCTCAAACTGTTTTGTTATGCACTATTTTTTTTTACTATTTTAAAGAAATTAACCTGGGTAAAGTGAGGGAAGCTTTGTTTACATTAAAAAAAAAAAACAGAACGAATGGGTGATGTAATGAGAGTACTTACCCATCAGCTTTGTAAGTGAAGCAACAAGAAAACTGTGGAATCGAGTTAGTTATATTCGGTTATAACAGCTGAGCTGGAAAGCTGAGTCATCAAGGGTGGGTCCCCAGGTGGTTTAAAGTAGTTGTTATAACCCGCTGTAAACTGCTAGCTATATAAGCTTCAGTGAGAAAGAGAGCTTATCAGTTAATAAGCAAGATAGTTTGTGAGTTGAGAAAGATTCTCTGTGTGAGTTTAGTTTCTTGCTCTTAGTGGATTCTATTGTAATCTTGATATCTCCTAATAAAGCTTTAGCTCTACTGTTCCAGATCGTGGATGTAAGTACTCATGGTACTGAACCACGTTAACCTCTGTTTTGTGTCTCTTGTTTAAATTTGCTTTCTTGTTCTTGGTTACTTGACTGTATACTCTAGCTCTTTTTATGGGTTCTTGCTTGTTTGTAAAACTGATTAATTGCTTCAGCTGGGTTATGAATTTGGTCTGTTACACAACAAGCTGGTATCAAAGCTTGGTCATCTATCAAGCTCTTTGAAATCCTCCAATGGCATCTACAAGATTCGATCTGGAGAAGTTTAATAGGGACAATGACTTCAATTTGTGGAGTCTCAAAATGAGGACAATCTTGATTCAACAAGGATTGGATGCTGCTCTTGAAGATGATGAAGATTCAAAGCCCAAGAAAGGGAAGGAAGAAAGATCATCCTGCTCTGGCAGAGACATGAAGTCTATCAACAACAAAGCTCATAGCACTATCATCCTACATCTCTCAGATAAAGTGCTAAGAGAGATGTCTAAAGAAAAGACTGCTTCTAGTCTATAGGAGAAACTGGAAGAATTATTTTTAAAGAAATTCCTAGCCAAGAGACTGTACATAAAGAGAAAGTTATACACGTTTTCAATTAAGGATGGAACAGCTTTGAAAGATCATGTCGATGAATTTAATAAGCTGATCCTAGACCTTGAAAATGTGAATATAGTTCTTGAGGATGAAGATAGAGCCCTAATCCTATTAAGCTCACTCCCAGACTCTTATGAGCATTTTGTTGATACATTGCTTTATGGAAGACAAAAACTTACATTAAAGGATGTAAAGAATATCCTGGAATCAAAAGACTTGAAGAAAAGAATAGATGGAAATGATCAAAACCCTGCCGAAAGTTTAGTTGCAAAAGCAAAACCAAATAAGAAATTCTACAATGACAAGAAGAACAACAACCAGAAAGATAAACCAGACAAGAAGAAAAAGAAGAGAAAATGTTACTTTTGCAAAAAGAAGGTCATTACATCAAGGACTGTTTTGAGAAAAAGAAGCTTGAGAAATTACAAAAGGAATCTGATGGAAAGGCTATTGTAGCCTCTGAAGATGAAGGGATGTCAGATGATGGAGATGTCCTTATTGCTGCAGAAAAGTAATCTTCAGGTGAGTGGATTCTTGACTCAGGTTGCTCCTTCTATATGTGTTCAAATATAGATTTCTTTAAGACTTTTGAAAGCATTGATGGTGGGAAAGTCTTGCTTGGGAACAATCTTGCTTGTAAAGTGGCTGGAATTGGCACCATTAGCATTAGGATGTTTGATGGCATTGAAAGGGATCTAAAGCAGGTCAGATATGTTCCAGAAATAAAGAGAAATCTAATATCTTTAGGAGTAATGGATCAGATAGGCTGTAGTATAAAAACAGAGAATGAAAATCTGCAAATTGAAGATAAAGGCTTGATTATAATGAAAGGCATACGGAGAAATGGTTTATATGTACTTGCTGGCTCAACAACTATGCTAACAATCACAACTAGTGTAAGCAGTGATAAAACTAAAATTTGGCACATGAGGCTAGCACACATGAGTGAGGGGGGTTGAGAGAATTAAGTAAGCAAAGGCTGCTAGGAAATGATCAAATCACTTCACTACAATTTTGTGAAAAATGAGTGTTTGGTAAAGCCACAAGGCAAAAGTTAAATTCTGGTAGACAGGAAACAAAATAGACCTTAGACTATGTTCACTCAGACCTTTGGGGTCCATCCCAAGTTCCCTCTCATGGTGGAGCTAGGTACTTCATCACATTCATAAATGATTACTCTAGAAGAGTGTGGGTCTATGTGCTGAAGCATAAGAGTGAAGCATTTGAAAGGTTTAAAGAGTGGATTGCACTTTTGGAAACCCAAATAGAAAAGAGGCTTAAAAGGCTGAGGACTGAAAATGGCCTGGAATTCTGCAGCAGTGACTTTGAAAATTTTTGTAAGTCAAAGGGCATTGCAAGACATAGGACAGTGAGACATACTCCCCAGTAAAATGGCTTGGCTGAAAGAATGAATAAGACCTTAATTGAAAAGGTTAGGTGCATGTTGTTTAATGCAAATATGTCAAAACATTTTTGGGCTGAGGCAGTTAATACAAGCTGCAGATTTAATATATAGGAGCCCCTCATCAGCTTTAGGTTTCAAAACACCACAAGAAGCATGGTCAGGGAAGCCACCAAATCTTAGTAACCTTAGGGTGTTTGGCTGCCCAACTTATGCTCATATAAGACAGGGCAAGCTATAACCAAGGGCTGTGAAAGGATACTTCATTGGGTATCCTGAAGGCATAAAGGGGTACAAAATCTGGTGCATTGATGCCAAGCCATTTAAAACCTTGGTCAGTAGAGATGTAGTGTTTAATGAGGAAGCTATGTTGCAGCAGAAGGTTAGAACATAAGTTGAAATATCTGAACCTCAAAATAGATTTAAGTTGATGGTGGAGTCCAGAGACAATTTGGAAGTAAGTAAAGAGATGATTGAGCATCATCAAGAAAGTACTACAACATCAGAACTTGATAACTATCAGCTTGCAAGAGATAGAGAAATAAGGGTAGTTAAACTGCCCAAAAGATATGGAATTGCTGACTTAATATCTTATGCATTGATGGTTGCTAATGAAGTGACTGGAGAAGAACCTGAAAGCTACAACCAGGTTATGAATAGCAAGGATAAGATGAAATGGCTGAATGTTATGAAAGAAGAAATGACATCACTCAAAGAGAACAACACTTGGGTTCTTGTTCAGAGGCCTGCTGGAAGAAGATTAGTGGGCTGCAAATGGATCTTTAAACTCAAGGAAGGAATTGCTGGAAGTGAATCAGTGAGGTATAAAACCAGGCTTGTGGCAAAGGGGTTCACACAAAAGGAAGGGATAGACTTCAATGAAGTTTTCTCACCTGTTGTTAAACACTTCTCTATAAGAGTTCTATTAGTCATCACAACTTACCTTGATTTAGAATTGGACCAGATGGATGTGAAGACTGCCTTCTTACATGGAAACTTAGAAGAAGAAATTCTGATGGCTCAGCCAGAGGGTTTTTTTAAGAATGAACTGAAGATATGGTTTGCTTATTCAAGAAAAACTTGTATGAGTTGAAGCAGTCTCCTCAGCAATGGTACTCAAAGTTTAATGAATTTATGCTAAATCACAACTTCAGCAGAAGTGAATATGACAATTGTGTGTACTTCAGAAATTTGAACTCAGGAGATCAAATCAGTCTACTCCTCTATGTTGATGACATACTTATAGCATGTAAACATAGAGCAGAAGTTGAGAAGCTCAAGACTGAGCTAATGGCAGTATTTGAAATAAAGGATTTGGGTCCTACTGCTAAGATACTGGGAATGCAAATTAAAAGGGACAAACATGCCAAGACTCTATTTCTCACACAATCTGGATATTTGAAAAGGGTTGTTAGTAGATTTAGGATGGTGAACTCAAAGCCTGTCACTACCCCAGTAGCAGCACACTTCAAACTTTCTAAACAACAGGAACCAGAAGAAGAAGCAGACATTGATCACATGAGGAGAATTCCCTACTCCAGTGCAGTTGGCAGCATTATGTATGCTATGGTCTGCACCAGACCAGATGTTGCCTATGGGATTGGTCTTGTCAGCAGGTTCATGGGGAATCCAGGTAAGGAATATTGGAAAGCTGTTAAATGGCTGCTGAGGTATCTTAAAGGCACTGAAGAGTATGGAGTTGTGTTTGGACAAGTCAATAATGCCTCAAGCAATGTTTTGGGATATGTTGATTCTGACTTTGTAGGAGATTTAGACAAGAGAAGATCAGTCACTAGTCTTATGTTTACACTTTGTGGTGGAGCTGTGAGCTGGAAGTCAACACTACAATCAGTTGTTGCTCTCTCAACAACAGAGGCTGAATACATTACCTTAACAGAGGCTGTAAAAGAAGAAATATGGTTAAAAGGGTTAGTTACAGAGGTGGGTTTGGAACAAGAATCAGTCACTATCAATTGTGGTAGCTCGAGTGCTATACAGTTGAGCAAAAACACCAAATACCATGAAAGAACTAAGCATATGGATGTGAGGATGCACTTTATCAGGGAAGAAATTCGAAGTGGTGTGATTAATGTCATTAAAATTCCTACTAAAGTAAATCCAACAGACATGCTAACAAAACCTTTGCCAACAGTTAAGTTCAGGAACTCCTTGGACTTGATTGGGGTTATTAACTTGTGAGACAAGTTAACTGGTGATGGATCAGTGATGAGTAAAGCTATAACCGAGTAAACTAAGGTGGAGATTTGTGGAATCGAGTTAGTTATATTTGGTTATAACAGCTGAGCTGGAAAGCTGAGTCAGCAAGGGTGGGTCCCCAGGTGGTTCAAAGTAGTTGTTATAACCAGTTGTAAACTGCTAGCTATATAAGCTTCAGTGAGAAAGAGAGTTGATCAGTTAATAAGCGAGATAGTTTGTGAGTTGAGAAAGATTCTCTGTGTGAGTTTAGTTTCTTGCTCTTAGTGGATTCTATTGTAATCTTGATATCTCATAATAAAGCTTTAGCTCTGCTGTTCCAGATCGTGGATGTAAGTACTCATGGTACTGAACCACGTTAACCTCTATTTTGTGTCTCTTGTTTAAGTTTGCTTTCTTGTTCTTGGTTACTTGACTGCATCATCTGGCTCTTTTTATGGGTTTTTGCTTGTTTGTAAAATTGATTAATTACTTCAGCTGGGTTGCGAATTTTGTCTGTTACACAACAAAAGCATAGATGAAAGTCAACTGCAAAAAAGTGCAAAATCAATGAGATCTATAATTAATGAAACCATTAGCTTGTTTAGAAATAATGCTTCGAATCTCCATTGATGGTGAGTTCCACCAACTAAATCATGTTGAATGTCCGCTAGGTAGACAATATAGAAATGTAAGTGCTCGCAGACCAATTTATATAAGAAGCCTTTTGGGGATTTTTTTTTCATATTTTGCAACACTACGATGGCCATGATATTTACCATATTTTCATGAAACAATGGCAAAGATCTTGGCTCATAATTGACTTAATTGATAAGCTTCAAGATCATATCTCAAGGATCGTAATGTGATCCTCCTTATTTTATTAATGCACCTGGAGCATCTGCATGGCAGAAGCGGCCAACCATTCACAATAATTATTTTGGACAAATATGCAATTCTTGGTTAATGAGTGAGCCATCGGACCATGCAAGCTTTCACGTTATTCACGTAATTGAACTATAACCCTTAATCCGTCTTCTACCAATCTGCAATTGAACATCATCCATCGATCCGTTATCCATTTGCACCGACAGCAACTAGAATTTATATATATTTTCTGTGGAATCAAGTTAGTTATACTTGGTTATATTAGTTGAGCTGGAAAGCTGAGTCAGTATGGGTGGGTCCCTAGGTGGTTTAGTTAGTCGTTATAACCAGCTGTAAACTGCTAGCTTTATAAGCTTAAGTGAGAGAGAGAGCTGATCAGTTAGTAAGCGAGATAGTTTGTGAGTTGAGAAAGATTCTCTGTGTGAGTTTAGTTTCTTGCTCTGAGTGGATTCCATTATAATCTTGATATCTCCTAATAAAGCTTTAGCTCTACTGTTCCTGATCGTGGATGTAAGTACTCATAGTACTGAACCACGTTAACCTCTATTTTGTGCCTCTTGTTTAAGTTTTGCTTTCTTGTTCTTGGTTACTTTACTGTATCCTCTGGTTCGTTTATGGGTTCTTGCTTGTTTGTAAAACTGATTAATTGCTTCAGCTGGGTTACGAATTTGGTCTGTTGCACAACAAACTGGTATCAGAGCTTGGTCATCTATCAAGCTCTTTGAAATCCTCCAATGGCATCTACAAGATTCGATCTGGAGAAGTTCAATGGGGACAATGACTTCTATCTGTAGAGTCTCAAAATGAGGGCAATCTTGATTCAACAAGGATTGGATGCTGCTCTTAAAGATGATGAAGATTCAAAGGCTAAGAAAGGGAAGGAAGAAAGATCATCCAGCTCTGGCAGAGACATGAAGACTATCAACAACAAAGCTCATAGCACTATCATCCTACATCTCTCGGAGGAAGTGCTAAGAGAGGTGTCTAAAGAAAAGACTGCTTCTGGTCTATGGGAGAAACTAGAAGAATTATTTTTAAAGAAATCTCTAGCCAAAAGATTGTACATGAAGAGAAAGCTATACACATTTTCAATAAAGGATGGAACAGCTTTGAAAGATCATGTGGATGAATTTAATAAGCTGATCTTAGACCTTGAAAATGTGAATATAGTTCTTGAGGATAAAGATAGAGCCCTAATCCTATTAAGCTCACTCCCAGACTCTTACGAGCATTTTGTTGACACATTGCTTTATGGAAGACAAACACTTACATTAAAAGATGTAAAGAATACCCTGGAATCAAAGGACTTGAAGAGAAGAATAGATGGGAAGGATCAAAACCCTGCAGAAAGCTTAGTTGCAAAAGCAAAACCAAATAAGAAATTTTTCAAAGACAAGAAGAACAGCAACCAAAAAGATAAACCAGACAAGAAGAAAAAGAAGAGAAAATGTTACTTTTGCCAAAAAGAAGGTCATTACATCAAGGATTGTTTTGAGACGAAGAAGCTTGAGAAATTGCAAAAAGAATCTGATGGAAAGGCTATTGTAGCCTTTGAAGATGAAGGGATGTCAGATGATGCAGATGTCCTCATTACTGCAGAAAAGCAATCTTTAGGTGAGTGGATTCTTGACTCAGGTTGCTCCTTCCATATGTGTCCAAATATAGATTTCATTAAGACTTTTGAAAGCATTGATGGTGGAAAAGTCTTGCTTGGGAACAATCTTGCCTATAAAGTAGCTGGAATTGGCACCATTAGCAATAGGATGTTTGATGGCATTGAAAGGGATTTAAAGCAAGTCAGATATGTTCCAGAATTAAAAAGAAATCTAATATCTTTAAGAGTAATGGATCAGGGAGGCTGTAGTATAAGAGCAGAGAATGGTAATCTTCAAATTGAGGAAAATGGCCTGATCATTATGAAAGGTATAAGGAGAAATGGTTTATATGTACTTGCTGGCACAACAACCATGCCAGCAATCACAGCTAGTGTAAGCAGTGATAAAACCAAACTTTGGCACATGAGGCTAGCACACATGAGTGAAAGGGGGTTGAGAGAATTAAGTAAGTAAGGGCTGCTAGGAAATGATCAAATCACCTCACTAAAATTTTGTGAGAAATATGTGTTTGGTAAAGCCACAAGGCAAAAGTTCAACTCTGGTAAACATGAAACAAAACAGACCTTAGATTATGTTCACTCAAACCTTTGGGGTCTATCTCAAGTTCCCTTTCATGGTGGAGCTAGGTACTTCATCACATTCATAGATGATTACTCTAAAAGAGTGTGGGTCTATGTGCTGAAGCATAAGAGTGAAGCTTTTGAAAGGTTTAAAGAGTGGACTGCACTTATGGAAACTCAAATAGAAAATAAGCTTAAAAGGCTGAGGACTAATAATGGTCTGGAATTCTGCAGCAGTGACTTTGAAAATTTTTGTAAATCAAAAGGCATTGCAAGACATAGGACAGTGAGACATACTCCCCAGCAAAATGGCTTGGCTGAAAGAATGAATAGGACCTTAATTGAAAAGGTCATATGCATGCTATTTAATGCAAATTTGTCAAAGCATTTTTGGGCTAAGGCAGTTAATACAACTGCATATCTAATAAATAGGAGTCCCTCTTCAGCTTTAGATTTCAAAACACCATAAGAAGTATGGTCAGGGAAGCCACCAAATCTTAGTAACCTCAGGGTGTTTGGCTGCCCAGCTTATGCTCATATAAGTCAGGTCAAGCTAGAACCAAGGGCTGTGAAAGGATACTTCATTGGGTATCCTGAAGGCACAAAGGGGTACAAAATCTGGTGCATTGATGGCAAGCCATCCAGAACCTTGGTCAGTAGGGATGTAGTGTTTAATGAGGAAGCTATATTGCAGCAGAAGGTTGGAACAGAAGTTGAAATATCTGAACCTCAAAAGAGATCTAAGTTGAAGGTGGAGTCTAGAGACAATTTGGAAGTAAGTAAAATGATGACTGAGCACCATCAAGAAAGTACTACAACATCAGAATTTGATAACTATAAGCTTGCAAGGGATAGAGAAAGGAGGGTAGTGAAACTGCCCAAAAGATATGGGATTGCTGATTTAATATCCTATGCACTGATGATTGCTGATGAAGTGACTGGAGAAGAACCTGAAAGCTACAAGCAGGCTATGAATAGCAGATATAAGCTAAAATGGCTGAGTGCTATGGAAGAAGAAATGACATCACTCAAAGACAATAGCACTTGGGTTCTAGTTCAGAGGCCTGCTGGAAAAAGATTGGTGGGCTGCAAATGGATCTTTAAACTCAATGAGGGAGTTGCTGGAAGTGAATCAGTGAGGTATAAAGCCAGGCTTGTGATAAAGGGGTTCACACAAAAGGAATGCATAGACTTCAATGAAGTCTTCTCACCTGTTGTTAAACACTCCTCTATAAAGGTTCTATTAGCCATCACAACTTATTTTGATTTAGAATTGGACCAGATGGATGTGAAGACTGCCTTCTTACATGGAAACTTAGAAGAAGAAATTCGGATGGCTCAGCCAGAGGGCTTTATTGAGGAAGGAACTGAAGACATGGTTTGCTTGCTCAAGAAAAGCTTGTATGGATTGAAGCAGTCTCCTTGGCAATGGTACTTAAAGTTTGATGAGTTTATGCTAATCACAACTTCAGCAGAAGTGAATATGACAATTGTGCTTACTTCAGGAAGCAGAACTCAGGTGATCAAATCAGTCTACTCCTCTATGTTGATGACATGCTTATAGCATGTAAACATATAGCAGAAGTTGAGAAGCTCAAGACTGAGCTAATGGCAGTGTTTGAAATGAAGGATTTGGGTCCTACTGCTAAGATACTGGGAATGCAAATTAAAAGGGACAGACAAGCCAAAACTCTATTTCTCATACAATCTGGATATTTAAAAAGGGTTGTCAGTAGATTTGGGATGATGAACTCAAAGCTTGTCACTACCCCAATAGCAGCACACTTCAAGCTTTCTAAACAGCAGGAACTAGAAGAAGAAGCAGACATTGATCACATGAGGAGAATTCCCTACTCCAGTGCAGTTGGCAGCATTATGTATGCTATGGTCTGCATCAGACCAGATGTTGCCTATGGGATTGGTCTTGTCAGCAGGTTCATGGGGAATCCAGGCAAGGAACATTAGGAAGCTGTTAAATGGCTGCTGAGGTATCTTAAAGGCACTGAAGAGTATGGAGTAATGTTTGGATAAGTCAGTAGTGCTTCTAGCCAAGTTGTGGGATATGTTGATCCTGACTTTGCAGGAGATTTAGACAGGAGAAGGTCAGTCATTGGTCTTGTGTTTACTCTCTGTGGTGGAGCTGTGAGCTGGAAGTCAACATTACAATCAGTAGTTGCTCTCTCAACAACAGAGGCAGAGTATATTGCTTTAACAGAGGCTGTGAAAGAAGCATTATGGTTGAAGGGGTTAATTACAGAACTGGGTTTGAAACAAGAATCAGTCACTGTCAATTGTGATAGCTCAAGTGCTATACAGTTGAGCAAAAACCCCAAGTACCATGAAAGAACAAAACATGTGGATGTGAGGATGCACTTCATCAGGGAAGAAATTCGAAATGGTGTGATTAATGTCATTAAAATTCCTACTGAAGTAAATCCAGCAGACATGCTAACAAAACCTTTGCCAACAGTTAAGTTCAGGAAATCCTTGGACTTGATTGGGGTTATTAACTTGTAAAACAAGTAATCTGGTGATGGAGCAGTGATGAGTAAAGCTATAACCAAGTTAACTAAGGTGGAGATTTTTGGAATCAAGTTAGTTATACTCGATTATATTAGCCGAGCTGGAAAGCCGAGTCAGCATGGGTGGGTCCCTAGGTGGTTTAGTTAGTCGTTATAACCAGCTGTAAACTGCTAGCTTTATAAGCTTAAGTGAGAGAGAGAGCTAATCAGTTAGTAAGCGAGATAGTTTGTGAGTTGAGAAAGATTCTCTGTGTGAGTTTAGTTTCTTGCTCTGAGTGGATTCCATTGTAATCTTGATATCTCCTAATAAAGCTTTAGCTCTACTGTTCCTGATCGTGGATGTAAGTACTCATAGTACTGAACCACGTTAACCTCTATTTTGTGTCTCTTGTTTAAGTTTTGCTTTCTTGTTCTTGGTTACTTAACTGTATCCTCTGGTTCGTTTATGGGTTCTTGCTTGTTTGTAAAACAGATTAATTGCTTTAGCTGGGTTACGAATTTGGTCTGTTGTACAACATTTTCGTAATGTAAAATGTTGCTAATGATATATTATATAGTTTCATGTTGGCTGCCTATGTCTATATATTGTGTTATATCACACCCGAAGTAATCAGAATGAAGAACTCACAAAAATAACTTAATTACTTGTGCAGAAGCTGGCAGAGCTCTTTTCTGATTTGAAGAATATGGAAACTATTTGTGCAGGTAATTCATTAGGCCATGTTAAGTTGAATTCCATTTATGATTATTATATTAATCTTTGCCTTTTTGAACAAGTTTTCGGATTTGAAATTTTCAGGTAACAAGGAGTGGTCTAAGGCTAGCATCGCTCCTTTTCATGGCTGTATTATTAAGGATGAGATGGAGAATGAGAATCTTGATCTTCTTATAGTCTCTCAGTACTGAAGAAACCCCGACGAATCTGTTTAATTGCAGTGCTAATGCAAAAGGATGTAATGGGCACCATCTTGTCAATTGTGTGAGTACATGTCGCTTTGCTTAAATTCGAATAATAAGATCTCTTGGAATATATATATATATATATATATATACAAGAGAGTTGTTTGTCACATCCTTGTACTTCGTTTTTCTTGAACTAAATAAATAAAATTATTGTGTGTCAATTTGTTATCCAAGTTAGTCATGAATATGCTCTCTCTTCTTGAATAACTTTTTGAAACAAACTGCATTTACCAATTAAAATAGTTTTGGTAAATCCTCCAATGATGTGGTTTCTTCATTTTCAATCTATAAAAAAAAAAGTAAGTGTTAGGATTATCTCCTGATTTTATCATATGCAAATAACTCAATTACTTAGTAGTTAATAAGTGAAAAAATAAAGAAATTAAACCTTACACATAATTACTACTAGAATACGCAAGGTAGAAAATATTTAAAAGGTCAATAAAGATCAAGAGATGATCCTATTCCTAAATACTAACTTTTTTTTTCCTTTTTAAGAAATCAACCTTGGTAAATAAAGGATTTTTTAAAAAAATAATCAATAAAAAACATAAAACGCCAGTACAAGTCTAGCAGATGAGAGAAGCCTTATGGCTAAAAAAATGCATAGTGCTAAAATAAAAAGAGCCAAGGCTCTGTAAAAGAAGCAGCCAAAAAAAGATAGATGAGAGCCAAAATCAAGAAAGAAGAAAGCCAATGAAATCTATAGCTGGGGAAATCATTAGCGTCTTTATAAATTAGGCTTCCAGTCTCAACTGGCGACGAACACCGAAGTTAGCCAAAGTGACTGGTGCCGCATTACTCTTCTCTTTGTACGAGAAGGAAAATTGAAAAATCATACCCTACTGTCATGCAAAACGCTTACAACGATTTTATCACTAATTACAAAGAGTCCATCATTTCAATAATTTCATTTTTTTTTGGAATAATATCATATCAATAATTTAATGCTATGGTCAAATTAATTTATGTTTATACTCAATTGTTGTATGAATTATTTTATGGCGGGACTATTTGTAGTTTAAAAAATATTTTGAATATTTAATTTTTAAAAAAAATTAGATTCTTAAAATACCTATTATATATATGAATTACTGTATACGACAATTTTTTTAAACCAAACCAAACTATATTGCTCGTAACAACTTACTTATCGTTAAAAGTAATGAGATGAAACTACTTTTGTTTTACAATTCGACTTTCTTCTTTTTCAGTAGCTGGAAAGACATTAACTTGGAATTTTTACTGCTCCCCATAAAAGTTTTTCATCAATTTTTTATTTAAGTTTATTTAATTGATTCCAAGAAATCCTACCACTTTATCTGTAGCAAGAAAGGCACTAACTATTTTTTCTCTCACTCAATGTGTTATACTGCCATATTAAAAACACACTGTTCGTTTAATATCGGAATTCTTTTCCAACTTCATTATTTACAAAAAAACACTCTAGTATTTGTCTGATTAGCCTCTGGTTCATGATAATAGAGTAATGATGAAAATTTTGTTGAAATGAATATCCTCTAATAGCCGCGATGATTAAGGTGAAGGAAAATTGCTTATCAACTATGATCGAGCAAATTTAATTCTTTGTCCTTTTTGATGGAAATATTTACGGTTTTTGGGTTATTGTTTTATAAGAAAAGGCATACACACACATATATTTAGACTTTTTATACTTAAATTAGAAAAATGTGAGCCCAGTGTAGATTTAGGCTCTGATAATATGCTGACCTAACATATTTTTGTATGAAACTCGTGTTGGTACTATGCTTATCCTACCACTTAATTTATATACTTTTATAAATGCAACATTCTTTATATGTATCATTTTATATACTTTTATCAATGTAGCATTCTTTATGAGTGTAGTATTTTTATGAATTTTCACTCCTTACAAAATAAGTTATGTTATTGTTTTACCATTCACTTGGATAATGTTGTATTTTTTGAAATGAAACCATTTTGAGATATCCATTGGATATACAGTACAATAACAAAATCAGAAAACTACACATAGCAGACACATTTTGTTAACTTAGGATATACGAGTGATACATGTTAAAATAAACTGTTGTAGTACGTTCAATACAAGTATCATTTAAGGATATGCAAGTGATATTTTCCCTAAAATTTTCAATATAGATCACTTGAGTAAAAGAGTATTCAAAGTGTGAAAGCTTTACGCAAACAATATAGAAAATGTAAATTAAATTTGGCTCAAAGACCAAGTTATACAAGAAAGTTGATAACATAAAAGAAACGTATCAATCGCCATGATTTGCGGAGTTTTCTCATATTTGTAATATTGTAATGGCCATGATATTTACCATATTTACACGAAGATCTTGGCTAATAATTGATTCCAATCAGAAGTTTTAAGATCATATCGCGAGGATCCTGACTTGATCCTCCTTATTTTTTAAATGCACCTGAAGCATTTGCATGGCAGCAGCGGTCGCCCATTCACAATTATTATTGTGTACTCAACGGTAATTATTGGTTAATCAATGAGCCGTCGGACCCATGCAATCTCCCACGTTATTCACGTAATTGACAATAAGCTACCAATTTACAATTTCACATCAGCGGACGGAATCAGGATTTTAATTTGGGGTTGCCGAAATACATCACAAGTTAAGAGTTTCCTTTGATAATTTTTAAGTATTAATTTGATTTTCATTAATTTTAAACAGGTGGGGGCAACCCCCGTCTTGAACACGCTTACACCTGTTCAGCCGTTATCTGCCATCCACTTACTCCGTTGTTCCCGAGGGCTACTTGAATTTATACTGATTTCAATATTATAAATTGTTGTCAATGACATATTATGTAGTTTCATGTTGGCTCTAGAGTGTCTATATATTGTGCTATATCATAAGCTAAGCAACCAGAATCAAGAACTCGCAATAGCAACCTAATTACTTTGCTGAAGCTGGCAGTGATCTGTTCTGATTTGAAGAATTGGGAAACTATCTGCGCAATAATTTCATCAGGCCAAGTTAAGTTGAATTCTATTTCTAATTCTTATACGCATTTATGGATAAGTTTTCTAATTTGAAAATTTCAGAGGAATGGTTGGAGGCTGGCATCATAAGCTAAGCAACCAGAATCAAGAACTCGCAATAGCAACCTAATACTTGTGCAGAAGCTGGCAGTGATCTTTTCTGATTTGAAGAATTGGGAAACTATCTGCGCAGTTATTTCATCAGGCCAAGTTAAGTTGAATTCTATTTCTAATTCTTATGTTAATATACGCTTTTATGGATAAGTTTTCTAATTTGAAAATTTCAGGTAATAAGGAATGGTTGGAGGCTGGCATCGCTCCTTGTTATGGTTGTATTATTGATTATGGGATGCCGAGTGATAATCTTGATCTTATGGTAGTACCTAAATATGGGAGAAATTCTAATGAGTCTGGTTAAATGTTGTGCTACTCTTTTATGTTATGTTTAATTAAGTTAAAGGATTTACTTCAATTCAAATAATAAGATCCCTTGGGATGCATATACAAGAGGTTTTCTTGTCCACATTCCCTTTTTTTTTCCTTAAACCAAATAATTAAATAAAATTATTTTATGCACTCCATGTCAGTTTGCTGTTTAAATTAGTCATGATTATGCTTTATCTTCTTGAATGCTTCTTTGAGACAAACTACCTATGTTTGTTTGCCAGTAAAATAGTGTTAGTGAATCATCGCCGATTATTTGTGTTTTCTTTACTCTCAATGTTTCTAAAAAATAATAATAATAAGGCATATTTTGTTGAAAATTGATTAAAAAAAAGTTGAAAAGTTAAATTGGAACACATCATTTGAATTCAATTTGGAAAACATCATTTGAATTCCAATTGAAGGTAGCCGGGAACTTTGACAAACAATTGGAAGTGGCCAAAACTATTGAAATGGTGGCTATTGAATGTTGAAAATTTGGCTTGACTTTAGGCAAACTTTTCCTATAAAAGGAAGCTCTCATTTGAGAGCTTTGCATCCCAATAATCCCATATAAGCAATCCAAGTTTTGGTGAGAAATTGAGAAACAAAAATATTCTTAAGTATGTAGTTATATTGAAGGAGTATTTGGCTCCTCAATATGAGTATTACGGGTTTGCTTTATTAAAGAATATTTCTCGAGATCATGTATTTGGGACTTGAGTGAGAGAAAATTATTTATGAGAGTGTGGTTGTAATAATTTTCCACATAGTGAATATTTTTCTCTGGTTGTCTTGTAACAACGGCCGTGGTTTTTCTTCGAATTTAGAGTTTTCTATGTAAATCTTGTGTTGTGTGATTGATGTATTCTCCATTTAATTTTTTTGTTAATTTGTTGCTTGACAAATTACTTGGAGTGATTTTGGGAGGAAACTCAATTTCCTAATAGTGGTACCAAAGCCAACGGTCCGTACTTGGGGTATACAGTATTGTTCACGTATACAACACTATTAATATATACGGTACTGTTTACGCGAAACATTGGGAGCCAATCCAAATAATTCATGGTGAAGAGAATAGGTCGATCTATAAAGCAAATATGTCAGCAGCTGGTATTTTTCAAACTTGGTGGAGTTTGATGTTGTTGAAAAATTAATGGAAGAATGATTTTTTGTTGACTTGTGGAGAATTCAAGTCAAATGTGTATCCAATTTAGTATGCACAAGAATTTGAAGGTATGACAATTTGGCACCTCAAGGAAATTGTCAAGAAGGTGGAGCGGGCTCGGCAAATTGCTCCAGAATCAGTTGATATTCTCGCAAGTGGTGAGTTTCTTTTTATAAAAGATTGGGTTAGTTCTTTTGGCATGTAGATCTTCAAGTTGCCATGAAAGAGAACATGTTATTATCAATGGGGTCCACAAGTTTGCACGCGGGCATTGGCTTGGTATAAACGTAGACATGATTGACATGTGCCGAGAAAAATCTTAGAATTATTGATTCTAAATGGTATACTTTTTATAATGGAGTATGATAATTCTCTATGTTGAGAATTATGACTGTTGGTGATGACAATGTTTTGTAGCAGTGACTGTGAATTTTATTTTTTTAATTAAGGTGGAGATTATTGAAAATTGACTAAAAAAAGAGTTGAAAATTCAAATTGGAACACATCATTTGAATTCAATTTAGAAGACATCATTTGAATTCCAATTGGAAGTGGCAAAAACTATTGAAATGATGGCTATTGAATGTTGAAAAATTGGCTTGACTTTAGGTAAAATTTTGCCTATAAAAGGAAGCTCTCATTTGAGAGCTTTGCATCCCAAAAATCTCATATAAGCAATCCAAGTTTTGATGAGAAATTGAGAAATAGTAATATTCTTAAGTATGTAGTTATATTGAAGGAGCATTTGACTCTTCAATATGGGTATTACGAGTTTGCTTTATTAAATAATATTTCTCGAGAACATGTATTTAGGGCTTGGTGAGAGAAAATTATTTCTGAGAGTGTGGTTGTAATAATTTTCCATATAGTAAATATTTTTCTCTGGTTGTCTTGTGACAACTATTGAAAACAGCAGCAGTGAAAGGTCAAAGGTTGACCTTGAAGCCAAGTTGGCATGCCACCTAAGCTACTCTGATTTACAACCAGCTGATGTGGAAGATGAGTCGGATTTATTGAGGTGGCAAAACTGTTATGCTGAAGAATATCAGCACATGAGCATGGAGAAGTTGAACTTTCTAGAAGCTTAATATGATTAGCTTATGATTATCATTCTCACGGATCAATTTTAATTATTTTCATGTAATACCCTTATGCTAGCTGTCATTGTTTCTTTGTCTCTATATAAACTAGAATGGCTCTGTATTTCCATTATTCAAGTTAGCAATAATAAAAGAGGTCTGGTTATTACACTCTGCTTCCATTACCGAAAGCAATTATTAAGAATTTAAGTTGGTATAAGAGCTAACTTTGAGCTATGGCAAGAAGCAGTGACAATGAAACAAATATGAATCTAATGCAGGTTGATTCAAGCGATCAACTAGATGACTTGAATCAAAATCAAAACCAGAACTCATCACAAAATACTGAACTACAAAATCCAGGCCTTAATGCCAGAAACACACCACAAATGAGTGCATCACCCACCCAGCACATCACTAGCTATACTTATGTTTTTACTACTCCAATCAAGCTAACTCAAAAAACCTTCATGCTTTGAAAATTACAAGTGATTTCTAGCATAAGAGCAAATGAGCTTGAGGGGTTTGTTAATGGCAGCCATGTTTGCCCTCCCAAAGTTTTTATGAATCCTAGACCTAATCGAACAACCATAACTACACCTAACCCTGAATACCAAATTTGGAAAAAATAATACTATACCCTACTAAGTTGGCTACTGTCATCACTAAGTAAAGGGGTTTTAGGCACTATGGTAGATTGTTCTACCTCCTATGAGGTATGGACAACTCTAGCTAATCAATTTGGTGCTAGAGTACAAGAAGCTGTATGGCTTAAGAGATTTATTGAAGATCTCAAAATAGTTATTGATTCTTCTAGACCAGTAATTATAAATTGTAATAGTTAAGCAGCCATATCTTTTACAAAAGATGCCAAATACCATAGTAAGTCAAAACACATAGAGACTAAATACAATTTTGTGAGAGAAATTGTAGCACAAAGAGAGGTGCTAATACAATACACATCGACACATTTTATGGTAGCGAACCCATTTACTAAAGCCATAACATGAGATGTTTACTTGAAACATACTCGATCATTGGGCTTACGTACATTGTAAAATTGTACTTGATGAGATATTACTTTTTTAGTAATGGACATGTGATAAATTTTTCATATGATTAAATTCTTATTATCATTTGTCCATATATAAAAAAAAATTTACACATATTTAGAGTAAAGTTATGTCATCAAGTTTTGATCGGCTTTCTTACACAAGCGATCGCCTCAGTATGTATATTCTTATGGAGCATTTATAAAAGGTGTCGCCTTGACTGGGTCAAGATGAGGTTTATAAAAATAAAACCGACCATGATATACCCAATCATCATGGAAACCTGATTTAAAGCCACATGTGAGTCTTTAATTTGGTGCTTTAGATAAGCGAACTTATTAAAAAATCATGTTAGGCGCTTGAGTAACTACTGAACTAAGATTTGTACAGTGAAATAATTTAGACATACACTCTCAGAAAAGAGAATTCATTGTAGCACGTATTTCATATAGCGTGTGCTTTGATTACCAAATAAAGAAAAATGGGAAAATTTCCCTTATTTCTCATTGTGTAAAGTTTCTTTAAGGTATTATAAACCTCTAAAGGTATCCTCATACTATCAACTATATTTTGAGGTGATAGATTAGTGTTTGCTACTTGAAACTTGTTTTCTAAAGCGATGATGTTATTCAGTTTATTAAACAAGTCTAGGAAAGCAGTTAATCTAAAACTAAGAAATATGAGTGTGATGGGAAGATTCATTACTTACATCTACCTTATGTTTTTCACTGGTACCGATTATATAATCTAGGATTGATACAATTGTGATTACATAGAGTGTATATTGTCAAACATAACTTTTGATATGGGACTTAGTATGCTTGAATTTGATGTAATAATATGAAATCTAGGATATATGATGAACAACTCTTTTGTATAGAATACAATTGAGATTCAAAGCAATAAAACTCTTGCTTATTATTCATGGGTCACACGTTGCATTTTCTAGTATGATAATTGAGTTTTGAGGCTTGAACAGTTAGTTCTCGTTGCACTATAAACATCCCATCATGTGTGAGAGGGAGATGTTGGAAATATATATGTAAATATATATTTATATATAGGGTTCTATTACTTTGAGGTCACCCATGAGGGATGCATAACCAATAGCAAGTGATCATTTTGAGTTAGAACTCTATAATATCTTACAATATTATATTGAAAGATATTAAGTGATCATTAAGAAGATGATGACTCCAACAATTGTTTAAACTTATTAAGTGATCATTGAGAAGATAATCACTATTCTTGGAATGTTATAAATAAAGGGCAGATCCATAGAGAAAATAAGTTAAGAGAAGTTAAGCAAAACATAAGTAAAGTGCAATTTGGAGAAAATTCAAGCCAAGAAAAGATTAGAGGGTTCTTGCAACGTGAATTGAGAGAATTTTCCGACTTTGTGATCATCCTCTGACCATAAATCAGTAGCGCAACCTTGATTTATCGATTTTCCGCATATAATCCGGATATGTGTTTAAATTTGGACTGTTAAGTTTTTATGTTGATTCTTTCTCAAAAATCAACATCTTTGAATTAAAAAAATAATACTGCTATGTGTCAGTTTGTTATCCAAGTTAGTCATGATTATGCAAACTACAATTACTAATTCAAATAGTGTTAGTGATTCTTCCAATGATGCGGTTTCTTCACTCTCAATCAACAAAAATGAGATTGGTACTAACCTTTTTCTTTTTAAAAAAATTGACCTTACAAATCAAGGAAAACTTTCTTTTTAAATAAAAAGTATAAAAACCAATATAAGTCAGGCGCTCAAAATAGGCCTTACTAGAGGTGGCAAAAATACCCACCCAGACGTTGTGGGCCGGGTATTACCCAGTCCGGGTATGAAGCCGGGTCAGTCTTGAGAATTACTTGATAAACCCAAATCCGGATTTTATTAAAAAAATTATAAAATATATATTATTTTAAATATTTTATATTTATTTGACTCATTTATTATACATATATAAAGTTTTAAACACTTAAAGTTTATATTTTCATGTCAAATTTTATTGAAATAAATTTAAAACTTATAAAATTACCAAAAAATAAAAATATATACACATAAAATATTAAAAAATATAAAATTCGACTACTCGAATTAAAATCCGGCCCGGACCCGAACCCAAACCCGAACCCAGACCAATTACATCCGGGCAGGGTCCGGTCATGGCAATACCCGGACCCGGCCCGGGGTTTTGCCATCTCTAGGCCTTACCCCTAAAAAACTGCATCGTGCTAAAATAAAAAAGAACCAAGGCTTTGTAAAAGAAGCAACAATCAAAAAGGAAGAAAGCCAATGAAATCTATAGTTGGGGAAACCATTGGCATCTTTATAAATAAAGCTTCCAGTTTCAATAGGCAGGTGAGCCCCATCAGCTAAATTATGACAACTAAGACCCAAATTAGCCGAAGTGACTACTACATTATTGTTCTCTCTGTAGGTTAGGGAAAAATTAAAAAGTAATACCCTACTATCATACAAAACCGCTACGACAAATGTATCACCAATTGCAAGGAGCCCATTATTTCAATAATTTATTTTTTCCGAAAAATACCATTTCAATAATTTAAGGCTACAACCAAATTAATTTATGTTTATTCTCGATTGGTATATGAATTAATTTTATTAGTGGGAGTATTTTTATTTGAGAAATTATTCTGAATGCTCAAATTTAAAAAAATAAATAAACTCTTAGAATACCTATTATATAAATGATCGTAAAGGACAATTTTGTGTAACCATAAAGGAGTTTTCATCTATTTTTATTTAAGTTTGTTTTAATCGATTCCAAGAAATCCTACCACTTTTAGCTGTAGCAAGAAAGGCATTAACTCATTTTTCTCTTACTTAAGGTGTTATACTGGCAAGTTAAAAACATATTACTCGTTTAGTCTCGGAATTCTCTCCCAACTTCATTGATATTTATGAGAACAAAAAAATTTGTCTGATTGGCTTCTGGTTCATGATAATAGAGTATTGATGAAAAGTTTGCTGAATTGAATATCCTCTAATAGACACACTGATTAATTAAGATGCAGGGAAAATTACTTATCGTCTATTATCGAATAAATTTAATTCTTATTTGATATTTTTTTTTATCAATTGTTAGTTGGGTATAGAGAGAGAATATAAATGTAAAGTGAAAAGAGATTTAATCTAGGATAATTTTGTTATTTCTAAGAGAGTCTGTTGAGTAAAAATTTATTTTTAGAATTTTCAATAGGTCTCTTCAGTAAAACAGTATTCAAAGTGTGAAAACTTTAGGCAAGCGATATAGAAAATGTAAATTCACTCTCATATTATTCATGCGGCGAGCTCAAAAGACCAAGTTATAAAAGAAAGTTGATAACGTAAAAGGAACGTATCAGTCACCATGATTTGAGGATTTTTCTCATATTTTCAATGTTATATTAATGGCCGTGACATTTACTATTTTTTTATGAAATAATGGCAAAGGTCTTGGCTCATAATTGATTTAATTGAGAAGTTTTAAGATCATATGTCAAGAATCCTAATGTGAGACTCCTTATTTTATTAATGCACCTGAAGCATCTGCATGGCAGGAGTGGCCACCTATTCTCAATTATTCTTAGGAATTTAACTACATTATTGGTTAATCAGTGATCCATTGGACCTCCACGTAATTGAACGATAGCTGTTAATCCGTCTTTTACCAGTCTAAAATTACACATCAGTGGGCAGAACCAAGATTTTAGTTTGTAATTGCCGAATTGTATTGCAAGTTACGAGTTTTCTTTAAAATTTAATTTAAGGTCACGGAAATATATCACAAATTACGAGTTTCCTTAAGATATTTTCTTTTATTTTGCCTTACATTTCATAAATTTTCAAAAAATTGGCAACCCTCAACTTGTACATGGTTCCGACTCTGATCATCCACCTACCCCGTTGGCCCCGAGAGCTACTTGAATTTATATGTATTTTTATATTATAAATTATTGCCAATCGCATGTTATGTGTTTCATGTCGGCTCCTAGAGTCTATATATTGTGTTGTATATCACGGGTATTTTATCAGGATAAGTTAATACGTGCATTTATGAATAAGGATTTGAAATTTTCAATGGTCGAAGATTAGAATTATTCCTTTTCATGGTTGTATAATTGATGATGAAATGGCAAATGACAATCTTGAGAGAAATCCTGACAAATTTAAGTACAGTGCTACTCTTTTTGTTATGTTTCATTAAATAAAAAGATGCAATAAGTATTATTACATGTCGTTTGTGTGAGTGTATGTCGGTCTACTTCAATTATATATATAAGACATTTTCTTCTTCACATTTATGTACTTTATTTTTCTTGAACTAAATAATTAAATAAAATTATTGTGTGTCACTCAATATCAATTTGTTGTTTAAGTTACTCATGATTATGCTGAATCTTCTTGAATACTTTTTTGAAAGAAACCTCACATGTTGGTTTGCTAATCAAATAGTGTTAGTTAATCCTCCTCAATTTTTTGTGGTTCTTCAATCTTAATCTTTAAGGAAAAAAAATGAGATTAAGGTTGAAATGTTATAAACGATTTATTTTATAACTTTTGACAAAAATAATGTTTGGTAAATTTTTTAAAAACTTTTATTTCATAAGTTTCAGTAATTTGACAGAAACTTTTAAAAACAAATAAAATGTTATTTTTTATAAATAGGTTATTAAATAAACCATCATACCTTTTTAAAATTTCTATTATAATCTTAATAATTTAATAAACTTAGGACTTGTATGCCTGAAGTCTTAATTTGGCTTAAAAAAGATGTTTTGATATTTTTGCTTGTTTATTTTTGTATCTAAAGTCTGTTGTAACACTTTTTCATTTGAATGGAAAAATTGACTTTTATTTGAATGATCAAATGTTTGAATGAAAAATTATTTTTTTCTTACAAATGCCCTTATTAAATTTATTTATTTCTATCCTATTATGTAAAATATAATAACCTATTGATTTTTTTCCTCTATTCAGAAGGATTTTTTAAATTAACTATAACATAGTTTAGATGTCATATTAGCATTTCTCTTGATCTCAACTTGATGTCATATTAGGATTTTTCTTAATCTCAACTTTTATTTCGTATTAAATGCCTAATGTACATCAATTTGAATTTTAGGCAAATTATTTTGTTATCATATAACAACCTTTTTATGTATAAATATTATATTAAATTGTAAAAAATAATGTCATAAATTATATATCAAATGCTTTCCTTATAGATTTTTATAACATATAAATACTACTATACTAGTTAGCATCGTAAATATATGCCTACTTAAATTTCCAAACATATAACACATTCAATGACATAAGTGCAAAAATACTAGATAGAAGATGTTTTAAATTTATGAAAACAAATAGCTAACCACTTACACTTGGACACCAAAAAATGAAAAATAAACATAGTATCATATATATGTATTTAGACTTATCCAGACTTCAGATTTCAGACAAAAAAATAAACTCTACATTAGTTTGAATTCAATTGATTGGTACTGTTTAATTGGCTCAAGTGATAGGTATAAAGTCTTTTTCTCATCCAAATGGTAAAATTATATTAGTGACACATCAATTAAAATACAAATTAAGTATCCCACTAATTGTGTAAATATATCAATACTCAAAATTCAAAAAGAATTCATGTGTTTTTCCATAAACTAAATGCAATATAGACCTTGTCTATTTTGATTATTATATAATAAATTAGCACTTCTAGAATAAAATTAGGGCATGTTTCGCATGCGGTAATATATACGATAAGGACTCCGCATTGCATTAGAATTATACAATCTCGTGTTTGGCAGTTACAGCTCATTGCATTGACTAAAATTTATAATGCGGTAACACCCGCATAAACTAAACCCGACCCCCCCCCCCCCCCCCCCCCACGGGTTCATACGGGTTTGCAATAGATCTTTCTCCTTCCCTCAACTTTCTCCTTTATGCTCTCTCACGAACACAGCGCTCCACACCAGGCCATCTTCCTTCGCCGCTCAACACCCAGCTCCACCACCACCCCATCCCACAACACCACTGCCTTCTCTTTTAACTTGCTGACGCACGACACTCGACCACCATGCAATCTTCTATCGCTGTGTGACAGCCAGCTCCGTCACCACCCCACTGTGCAATACCACCGCCATGCTTGCCTTCGCCTCCTGAATCAACGAACTACAACTTTGATTTTTGAAAAGGTCTTTCTCTTTATTTCTTCTCACGATTTCTGTAACAAAACAGAGGCTAAATATCACATGTTTCTTTCTCATACTATTCCAAGCTAAATACCAAAAGCAATAGATTCTCAGACTTATATAGGATCTTCAAGAAGCCGGAGGTTCTCGATTTATTTAATTTCTCTTTATATATTTGTTTCCAACTGTTAACTTTAATTTTTTATGTAAATGCTTCACAACATGTTGGAATTGCTATTTCTTTGATAATTTGGGGAAATTGGACCCTAACGAAGCAAAGTGAGGGGAAATTTTCTATTGGGTCTTGTCTGAGGAGTGTGTAGGGATTCTTGTGTTGCTGTTGGCTTTCGCTTTGAATTTGATGACTGTGGGTTTTTGTTTTGGTTTTTTGGTTTTGTGAGTGGAGGGGATTGTAAAGCAGAAACAGAAAGCGCGATAGGAAATGGAGGGAAGGTGTTTCATGGTTGTTCTCACTGACATTTTGTTTCTCTGCTCATTCTTTAATTTTCGTTTGATTTTCGAACATGCTGCAGTTTGAACTTTGATGAACTGAGCTTTGCAAATTAGACACATGTCTCGTCATCGGTTCAACGACGTTCTTTACCATAGAACTTTGTGTTTTATTGTTGTTGTTGTTATAACCTTTTCTTGATTTTGCAGTGAGGCTTGAGGAAAAGAAAAGGAAAAGCAATGTTGATTTCATTCAATGGCATTATTCTAAGAGGTAAAAACAAATAATCTGGACCAAATTGAAACAATCATATCACTTTTTTTCATTAAACATAGGCTTTTTGGTTACGAAAGATAGAGTTGCATTTTATTGCTTTAATATTAGAAATTATTTTGCTTTATATTGGTATTAAAGCTCTAGTTTAGATATGGAGAGGAGTTTATTCTTTCTCTCCTTTTATCTTATTGCTATTGAATGATGACATTGGCAGTCCGTGTAGTTATCAATATTCTTTTTCAGGTTCTTGTTTGCATTGATGGGTGATATAACATGGATTAATCAAACCAAATTTTGCCTATGTTATTTTTATCTTTATTTAGATATCCTGGTACTAGCTTAATTTTATTATTTCTAGATATCATATGAAATGACCCGCCCCGCACCCCCAGGGCAAGTCTATCTAAACTCGTACAATTAAATATAATTCTTAAGCAGATTGATTTAATTGTACGAGTTTAGATAGACTTGCCCTGGGGGTGCGGGGCGGGTCGTTTCAGATGGTATCAGAGCATGGTTTTAGATTCTGTAGACTCTATTGTCGTAAATAGAATAAGTTTTATTGGTATTAAAGTCGAAATTGATATTTTGTGGACGCCATCAGGATTTGTTGTAGCGGTAGATGTGATTATGGCCGTATTAGACTAGTAGTTGGGTTGACTCCACCAGATGTACTGTACCGTGAGGGATCATTACTTATGACGGCGTATGAAGAGAGAGATAGTATAATGTTGGTCAGCAGATTAAGGCTGAGTATCGGAGGCTTGCTAACTTATCGCAAGTGCTTTGAAGAGTGAAAGTGGGAACACATCATTATGGACAAGTTAGGAAGTATTTATATGGCTGGAATAATTCGCTTTTATGGAGTACCTATATTTATTGTCTCATATAAGGATTCTCGGTTCACTTATGAGTTCTGGGCTAGCTTGCTAGCTTGCAGAGTTGGATTTTAGTACAACTTTTCATCCTCAAACTGATAGAGCGTACTATTCAGACACTGGAGGATATGTTGCGAACTTGTGTTTTCGAGTTTGAGGGCAGTTGGAACATTTATTTGCTTTTGATGGAGTTAGATGAGGTTGGTGAGTAGAGATTATTTGGTTCCGAATTGATTCAGGATATCAATGAGAAGATGCAGCTAATTTTAAGAATTATGAGTATTTTGATGATTTATGATTTTAATTAAGATTATTTGAGGTTACGTATGGAATGTGATTATATTGAGGAATTTAAGAATATTGGAGTTTATGATTATTATTTACTTTATTCTTATGAGAGTATTTTTATTTATTTATAGGCCGATGATATCGGTGTGCATTGGTTATTTGAGGATTGGTTTACCAGAAGGTAAGTAAACTAGATTTCCAAACGAATCACAATAAACAATATATATATGTTTGACATGCTTGGAAAGTCTATTTTGATATATATACAGATTGATTTATATGTTCTGCCCATGTATTTATGTGATGTGTTGGTATGATATGTTGGTATGTGTATTTATAGACATGGGCATACGTATGTGTAAATATTTCATTGGCATGAGCACGAAAATGTATTATGTTTTCTGAAAAATGAGAAAGTTGATTTTAGTCAAACAGAATTTGAAGAAAGAAAGATTGTTTTACAGTTTTAGCTTGGATGCTTGAATTCGTTACTGGCTTAGTGGAGGATACTCTAGATACAGTTTTGAGATAAGTGGGCAAAGGACGCATTGGCGAGAAGCCCAAAGAGTATGAAAGTTAAGAAAGTTAAGAGAGTGTCATACTAAGCGGTAATCGAATGAAGGTAGCTCAAGTAAGTGGTTTGACAGAGAAAGTGAAAGTTTGAGAAAGACTGAATGAGATTTTCGATGATTTGTTTTACGATGTTTTTTAATACCATGGCACAATAGATATATGTATGTATGTATTTTGGTATATGCAAAGTTGGTTTACTTAATGAATTTCGTATGCATTCTAGTTTATTGTGATTCAATTTCTGTAAATCAGCATCGATTCGTGCTGTGCGTCGAATGATTTCAAAAACAATCACTGTACTCATATTCACATACCTCTTTACCATATTTTAAATCATACCACATTTGAATCCATTTTTCTTAACTTTCAAATAATATCACACTTTATTCAAAATCGATACGCAAAATCATTAACCAAACATTTAAATATAATATCAATACGTAAATAAAATCCATTTCGAGGAAATCACATTAAATTCTTTTCGAGAATTCATTAAATCAGAACATTTAAAATACTTATTCCGCAAACATGCTTTACTATCATAATTAACTCTAAAAATATGATATATTCCACTCACAGTGACAATGTCCAGACTCGGTGCCAACAACGTCTGCGGGTTGATTCTCGTTCGCGAATCCTCCTAATTAAGGAAACGCCATAATTATTCTCCGTAAATTTGAAAAACAACTAATCTTATATAATAAATCTCGAAACAAATATCCATCAACAATAAACTATTTCCGCATGCACAAAATTACTGAGATACCCTTACATGCCAAAATTACCAAAATGCCCCCAACAACATTATTTTATCAAATTATCCTCAAAACCTTCAATTACCAAATTGTCCTCAATTCAGATTACATAAATAACCAAAATGTCAAAAATTACGAAATTACCCTTGGAGCATAAATTTACCAAAATGTCCTTAACAACTTAAATTACCGAATTACCATCATAATCTCAAATTACCTCACTGCCCTAACTTAAAATTACCAATTTGTCTAATGATTCCACAAATTACAAATTCACCCTCAAATTTATGAATTTACCGAATTGCCCTTGAATTCAATATTACCAAAATACCCTCATATCAAAATTACCAAATTAACCTCAAAATCATAAATTACCAACTTATCCTCAATTACAGAAATTACCAAAATATCCACAACATCTGAAATTACAAATTTGCCCTTGGACTGAGAAATTACCAAAATACCCTTGCCGGTCAACGGTCACCGGAATTCATCCGACGGCGACGGGAAGCTCAGGTCTGATAGCTCAGACCTCGGTGAGTCCAACGGTGGTGGCCGTGACCTCCCACGCGCGTTGCCGGCGGCGGATCGAAGCTCCAAAATCCGCAAGCTTAAAGTTCGGCGATACTCCGGCATCCCTGGTGGTCGTGGTTGGTCGGGAAATGATGCTGGAGACGTGAGGAGTAGAACCCAACTGGAAGTGTGCCCAAACTCCGGCGAAATCGACGACGGTGAAAACGGGTTTGGCCGCGAGTTTTCGAGCTCAAATCGCCGGCGTTCTGGTCGGTTTCCGGCGACGAGAACAGCATGGATACGTAGCTCGTCTCTCAAGCTTCGAATCGGTACCAAGCACGGCCGGTGAGGTGGCCGGAATTGGGAGATCCGTCCGGGTCAAGTTGCGGGTTTCCGGGTCGGATCCGGGTCAAACTCGGGTCAACTCTATCTCCCTCTCTCTCCCGCGTGCTCCTCTCTCTCATTCCTTCTCTCTCTTTCTCATTTTGAAAACCAGTTTCCTCCTTTTATATGGAACCCAAATTCTTCTTCTTTCTCTTTTATTTTTCCCACTTAAGCTTAATACAAATTAAACTTATACCGGTCCCGTGACGTAAATAAAATCCGACTACTCGAGCTTTTAATCGCGCTCAATTTATATAGGTGGAGAGTAAAAAATAATCGGGTGTGGGGTATTACATCATATAAAAGTATTAAGTATCAGTAACTATCTAACAATGTGAATAAGTAATGACTTTTGTGATTCAAGGTTCCAGTAGTGCCATAAATATTAGGATGAGTTATGGTTTAGTAACTCTGCCCTCTTTTCTTTTCCAATTTTTTTAACTAGAAGTGAATGAATATCATACAAAACTTGCACTTGATTGCTTATATGTTGTGTATACAAAAGCATAAATTAACTTAGTAGTGTTGTCATATGATATATGCCTTACTTTTGTTTTGATTATAAATGTTGTTTATGTAATTGCTAAAATCTTTAACCAACTTTTCTTTTCTTTTTAGGTACTTCATAAATGTCATCTTCAACATAAATGAAGAATAAAACCAATCACACAACATGAGAATTTATATAGAAAACTCTTATACTAGAGAAAAATGACATCCGCCAAAGATGATGAAAGCTGGGTGTTCTTTTAATGGTTTCAGTACCTACAAGATTATTAACAGTACATTTTTTGGAAAAATCCATTATATGTAAAATTATTACAATCACTCTAATATTTTTCTCATACCTAAAACTCAAATAACACTCAATCTTTCAATAGACATATCGTTTCTCTCACACTAAAAACTATCTACTTATAGAGAATTGATTGTTGTGTTATACAAATAAGTGAAACCAATCTCCCAATATATAGTGATTATTTCTTATAGGAAAAGTATTCTTTTCCTTATATAAGTCGTAGTCTTCTTTGAATAAGTTAAGTCTCAAAGGAGAAATCACTTATTTCTTAAATAGAAATCCTGCTGAATGAGAAAACTACTAAATAAGAAAAGCCTAAGAAATATCCTAATTTAAGATTGAGAAATCTTTATTGAAAAAAGGAAACATATTTCTTTTTTATCACACATTCACAATAATAGCACATACTATAAGATGAGATTATTGGAGGGCAAATGTGTATGGGTGGGTTTTAAAATAGCATGAAAAATAATTTATAAAGTAAGGATTTTTTTACATTAGAAATTAGTTGACTTATTCAGATTTCTCTATTCAGTAAAAAGCAAAAAAAAAGCTTATTTATTAAGACAAAATTATCTAAAAAGTCTCATTAATTTATAAAAACAACATCTCTAATTAATTTAATTAATTAAGTTATGTCACTTTAAGTCATTAAGTTGAAAAATAAACACCCTCTATATTGAACAAAAGTTTATTTTGAAAATTTTAATAGGAGTCTGGAGAAAAAGAGTATTCACGGTGAAAATTCTATGTAGACAATATAGGAAATGTAATTGCTCAAAAACAAATTCACGCTTGGCTCATGATTGACTTAATTGAGAAGCTTCAAGATCATATTGAGAAGCTTCAAGATCATATATCTCAAGGATCCTACCTAATGTGATCCTCCATATTTTATTAATGCAGCTGCAGAAGCATCTGCATGGCAGCAGTGGCCACCCATTCACAATTATTATTATGTGCATAATTACAATTATTCGTTAATCGATCAATGAGCCATATCCACTTGCCCCCTTGTCACTTGCCCCGTTGTCACCGAGGGCTTCTTGAATTGATACATATTTTCATATTGTGAATTATTGCCAATGATATATTATATAGTTTCGTGTCAGCTACCTGAGTCTATACATTGTGTAATATCGCACCAGAAGCAACCACGATCAAAGGACTCGCTGAAGCTACTTAACTACTAGTACAGAAGCTTGCAGAGATCTTTTCTGATTCGAAGAATATGGAAACTATGTGTGCTGGTAATTCATCAGGCCATGTTATGTTGAATTCTATTTATGATTCTTATATTAATTAATATATGCCTTTATGAACAATTATTCAGATTTGAAATTTTCAGGAAACAAGGAATGGTCGGAGGCTAGCATCGCTCCTTTCCATGGCTGTATTATTGATGATGGTATAGGGAATGACGATCTTGATTTTTTTAGAGTTCCTCAATATAGGAGAAATCCTAATGAATCTGGTTAAGTGTACGTAGTACTAAAATAAAAAGTTGTTATGGGCATCATAGCATCTCAATTGTGTGAGTGCATGTAGGTTTGCTTCAATTCGAATAATATGATCTCTTGGGATATATACAAGAGATCTAGTTGTTCACATCCATGTACTTTGCTTTCCTTAAACTAAATAAATAAAACTATTGTGTGTCAATTTGTTATTTCAATAATTTAATGCTACAGAAAAATTATACTCGACTATTGTATGAATTATTTTATACTTTGTTTTTATAAATTGATGCAATGTAGCAAGCGATAATACTATGCTTAATTTTTATACTTAGTTTAAATACCAACTAATTTTTATATTTAGTTTGAATACCAACTAATGTAGTATTATTTAATTGGCTCAATTGATAGTTATAAAGTTCTATCATTCTTATCTAAATAGTGATATTTCTATTGGTAACACATAAATACATACTAAATATCCTAGAAACTAAGTATAGCATTGCTCAAAATTCAAAAAAAAGTATGTCTTGCGCAAATAAAAAGCAATATAAACTTTGTCTATTTTGGTCATTATGTAATAAAATAATACATTTATAATAAAATTTATTAAATACAAATATTTTGTACCTCAAACTATTTTTAAGTACTTTTTTTTTCTTTTTTTAAAGAAATTAAACTGGGCAAAGCGCGGAAAAGTTTGTTCCATTAAAAAAAAAAAATAAAGCGAATAGAGGATGCAATGAGGGTACTTAGCCATCAGCTTTGTAAGAGAAGCAACAAGAAAAGATAGATGAAAGTCAATTGCAAAAATGAACAAAATCAGTGCGATCTATAATTAATGAAACCATTAGCTTCTTTAGAAATAATGCTTCGAATCTCCATTGATGGTGAGTTCCACCAGCTAAATCATGTTGAATGTCCGCTAGATAGACAATATAAAAATGTGAGTGCTCGCAGACCAATTTATATAAGAAGCCTTTGGGGATATATATATTTTTTTTCATGTTTTGCAACACTCCGATGGCCATGATATTTACCATATTTTCATGAAAAAATGGCAAAGATCTTGGCCTCATAATTGACTTAATTGAGACGCTTCAAGATCATATCTCAAGGATCCTCCTTATTTTATTAATGCACCCGGAGCATCTGCATGGCAGTAGTGGCCACCCATTCACAATTATTATTGTGTACATAACTACAATTATTGGTTAATCAGTGCGCCATCGGACGACCCATGCAAGCTCTCACGTACGTTATTCACGTAATTGAACTATAGCCCTGAATCCGTCTTCTACCAATCTGCAATTAAACATCAGCCATTAATCCGTCATCCACTTGCCCCGCTGTCAACGACGCCTACTCGAATTTATATATATTTTCGTAATGTAAATTGTTGCTAATGATATATTATATAGTTTCATGTCGGCTACCTGTGCCCATATATTGTGTTATATCACACCCGAAGCAACCACAGTCAAGAACTCACAAAACCAACTTAATTACTTGTGCAGAGCTAGCGGTGCTCCTTTTTTATTTGAAGAATATGGAAACTATTTGTGCAGGTAATTCATCAGGCCATGTTAAGTTGAATTCCATTTATAATGTATTATATTAATCTTTGCCTTTATGAACGAGTTTTCTGATTTGAAATTTTCAGGTAGCAAGGAATGGTCGGAGGCCAGCATCGCTCTTTTTCATGGCTGTATTATTGATGATGGGATGGGAAACGACAATCTTAATCTTCTTGTAATCCCGATGAATCTGGTTAAGTGCTGTGCTAATATAAAAGGATGTAATGGGCACCATAGCCTGTGAATTGTGTGAGTGCTTATCGGTTTATCAATTCGAAAAATAAGATCTCTTGGCATATATATATATATACACGAGATTTTCTTATTCACATCTATGTACTTTTTTCCCTTAAACTAAAAAAATAAAACTGTGTGATGTAACGAGCCAGTACAACTAGTCAAGTGGTATATAATGAGCTTTACCATTACCCTTAAAAAAATGCATAGTGCTGAAACAAACAAGAGCCAAGGTTCTGTAAAACAAGCAACTGAAAAAGACAGATGAAAGCCAGAAACAAAAAAGAACAAAATCAATGAAATCTATAGTTGGGGAAATCATTAGCGTCTTTAGAAATAGCTCTTCGAGTCTCCACTGGCAGCGAACTCCATCCACTAACTCACGGCAACCAACACCCAGATTAGCCAAAGAATTTACTACACTATTGTTCTCTACTTAGGTGAGGGAAAAACGAAAATTCATACCCTGCTGTCCTGCAAATGGCGACGACAATTGTACCGACGACTGGAAAGGGCCCAAGGACGCTCCAAAGAAGCCATAAAGAGATGATATTACTACAAGCTATTACCTATGATCTAAGTGATTTCTCAACGTAAGAAGCTATATGCTTCCAAACCTAATGTTTAGATCCTCAATACACATTGTCAGGAACATGAATCTACAGTTCTTGAGGGAATTATTACAACTTGGTTTTTCAATGAACAAACAGGTACATAACGGGAAAAAAATGATTATAAGTTTTCTCATTCCAGAAACAAACCTGTACAAATAGCACATATGACCAAAATTCTTGCCATAACAACAAATAGACAAATCAAAAGAACACCACAAAACCCACATTCACCATCTCTAACAAGCACAACCGCAAATTAATTAATGTACAAAGGTAATAGAAGCAGGTACTTAATTAATTATGTACCTCAAAGAATTCAACGAGAGGTTGCACTTCCATTTTAGTACAAGTGGAATGTTCCTCCTGATGGCATCATGTTTCTTCTAAGATGCAGCATGAGAGAACATGATGTTGTGAAGTGGCTTTACTTGATGAAATTTTCTTATACGACCTTCGAATTTCAACTTAGCTGACATGTCACTCTTACTGAAGACTATTCATGATTACAGATAGCTGTTGAAAATTACCATTCTTTGCATCTCTTGTTACTGATTCACCATTATATGAAGACCGCAGAGAGATCTCGTTCCTATACGGCATGCTGTGATCAAAGCAACTGTCCAGAAATGCTACACGTTGCTTTGGTGTGCTCATAGACCTTGCCTTTGCTTTGGCAGACTCCGTAACAGCCATATAAGTTGGAAAAACCGGAGAATTTGGGACAGAATCATTATCTCCAAATGCATTCTGTTTTGTACGACTAAATGATCTCCTTGGAAATGAAATTGGCGAACTCACACAGTCCTGTGACTCAGGCTTCTGCATTTGTCTCAGTCTAACGTGTCTAGGAATATATATTTCACTTGGAACCAGATTTTCATGTGCTGATGAGTTTAACATCTCTAATTCTTTCCTCCTATATGTCCCTGTATTTGACCCTTTTTCCAATGTGAAGCGTTCTTTTCCATTTTCCTTGTGAGGTACTGATTCTTCCAGCATATGAACATTTCTGCTCTCCTGAAAGATCATAATATTGTTTGTCCAGAGTAGCAGAATTTAGATATAACTACGAGAAGAGAAATCCTTGTGCTTCATTTCATTGAATTCAGAACAGAGAAAAATATTTGAAAGACAGCATTGCTCGTGTTTGTAAAAATTTGCATTGTGATGTTGCTTTATCCTGCAGTCTGTATCCAGTAAGCATGATGGAAGCAGACAATTGAGATGAACTCACCCGGTGGGAAAATGAGTACTTCATCATCCGTTCTCGTTTGATCGCAGCTTCTTGCTTTCTTAACCATATGGCTTCCATGTCTTCCTTTGAAAGAATACTATAATCCCAACTTCTTTGATCAATGAATTCAGGCTGTCGACAGCAAAAAATTTGTGGTAAACCAAATGAAGGAAACAATCACCAATCACAAAGAAAACAAACTTGAATATGCAGCTTCATGGCATAAGGATACGCTTAGGGGCTGTTACAAGAAAGAATAGCTCTATATCAGGCTAAAGAGTGAATCCCATATGAGATGTTGTTTTCCTTTTTTTTTTTTTTTGGGTTGCTTAAAGATACATAGTAATCGCATATGATTCACACCTCTATTTTCTCAATTAGAGAAGATATCCTCCCAAAAGGAACAAAGTTAAAAAATGGGCATCTTCATACTGTTTCCCATAGCTATTACAGCTCAGTCTACTTCTATATTTGTTTTAACCAACATTAGGGAAGCAATTACCATATATGCAAATTTAGAGAGGAGAACCGTCTAAGCTCAGAAAAGAAGCATATCCACAACAGATACCTTTATTTCCTTCTCTTCCAACTCCTCTTTTGACCTGAAGCACTTTTTATGTTCACTAGATTTGCAAACTGCATCTCTCTTTTCCTGGACCTTTGACTGCTTTTCTCCATTGAATGGCAAACACTTCAATGTGTCTGTTGCTTGACGTCTTACAGCTCTGCCACGAACAATAGCTTGAAGTTTCACCAATCCCTTCAATGCTCGCAATGCTTTCCTTGCCTATTTCACTCCCATTCGAAAGATCATTTTCAGTTACCATATTCAGGTTGTCTCAATAACATATAAGTATATTCAGATTATCTCAATACACATATAAGTAGAATTCAAGAAGCGTTTGAACTTAAACTGAGGACCCATACAGTGTTGTCTAATTTTTCAAAATATTAATGCTTTCATGAGAACCCCAAACAGTTTGCAAAAAATAACAGATTTTTAGTTCAAGGTCATTTTTGGTAAACTAAATATGGGACAATATCAGAACTGGAAAAGAACTATCTCAACGAGAAGACACAAATCATAGATACTATACTGCTTAGATCATCCAAAATTGGGCAGAAGAAATTATTTTCTAAGCCGATCAATTCTCATTAGCATTACTTTAATTTCAAAGCAAAAACAAATCATGCGAGTTTAAATGAGATAAAAGGAGGAAGATCCAAGAAGCTCACCAGATGTCCCCTGAAAGCACTTTGAATCTTGATGGCAGCCAAGTTTCGATCTCTCGCAGTTAAATGATGGTAAGATTTAGAGGTGCCTATTAGGCGAACAACCTCAGCTGCTGCATGAGCAGCAGCAACAGCAGCCTCGGCAGCAACAGCAGTTGCCATGGCAACATTCAAAGCATGCTTCCTCTGCTCTTCAGTTGCTTCATTCAACGATTTTTGTGGTGCTGTAAGTGCAGGGTACTGTCCAAACTTAAGCCTTCCAAAAGCCCATTTCCATCTCTTTGATTTCTGGACATATTATTATTAATAAAACAAATATTACGACGACTCAAGATTAATAAGACAGCAAGAGTAGATCATAATAGTAATAACATTTAATCAATTAGCACAGTGAAACGCTGAAACTAAACCTTTTCTGCTTTTGTTCTTGCCTCAGAAACGAAGAGTTTCTTCACCCAACCAAACCGATGCTTCCCCATTGAATTTTCTCAAAATCATATCAACCAAAATTTGGACACCATGTTTCTATCCATGAATCACACCTTATAATACAGAAACAAGCGTCAGATCAGAATATATAGAAAATTTCCTAGATTAACATACAGAATTGAGTTAAATCAAGAGAAAGACTAGACACCCTTCTGAGAAACTAACATGATTTAATAATTTAACAAACTCAGAAAGCATTCTGGATTACGGGGGAAAAAACACAAAAGCAAAACGATATCTTTCTTTTTCACCTGTCTTAAATTGTGAAATTCAGTAACTTTTTTTTTTTTGTCCTCAGCTGACAAGTTACAACCGAAATCTAAAACCATATCTTGACAGCGTCTTTAAAGCACAAACATTACCAGATTTAACCCGGAATCTGAAAACCAAAAGTAAACTATCTCAGTATTAAACCACGCAGAGTCGAAGAATCAGTGTTGCTATTCACAGAAAATAGATAAATAAATAACACTGACCCAATTCCAGCATGGCTTAAATAAAGTAACAAACCTTGATTTAGAAGCTTTTAATCCATGACGTTGAGAAACAGTTGAAATCTACTGAAATGATGGTCTCTTGAATGCTAAATTCAAGTGGGTTGGTTTTTATTGACTGTACTAGAAAGTGAAAGCGAAAGCTTGAATCATAAGGTCGTTCTTTCCAATGAAGCTTATGTATGTGGCATTTCCAGGTCGCTCGGTGGTGATGGGCAAGTGATGATGTATGACTTATGTATAACTTCCTTGCTCATGGCGGGGTCCTTTTCCCTCTTTATTTATTTCTATTTTCCAACTGTCGCTTTCACTTACGACTTACGAATGACAGATTCAAATGTTTGTTACTATGAATTTATTGAATTCACCCCATTCTTTTTCCACTCCTGTGACGTTTTCTGTTATCGACGTCAATTTTTCTTTTTTTTTTTCCCTGTTGCATTTTTAAGTATATACGTGACTACTCATGCACTCAAGGGGTTCAAGTCTCAACTATATGTAGGGACTTGATTTTCCTCCCAATAAAATTGAATAATGATCTATTTGTTTTCCCATCATTTGAAGTAGAATTGATATTTATCTAATATTAAGTGAGAGTCGAACTTGAGATTATATCATAATAAAATTATTAAGAAAAGTCTCAAATAATTTCTTATTATAATATATCGGTATCTGAAAAAAAATACATACGTGTTCATGTAAAGTGTATTAATAATATTGATGACAATAATGAAATATTTTAACGATTGTTTATTATCTTTTGCATTGTTAGGAGATCTCGTTATACAATTCTTATATTTTTCCGAAATTTTTAATTTGGGATTCATTGAGTGCCACTAAGTGGTCTAAACTAAGTTAATTGGGGTCTAATTTGGTGATCAACAACAACCTTTAAACATGAATTAATGCGGTCCATATTTATTTGGAAAATTGGCATAAGACACTATCATCATGCATGTTCATCACGTATGGCATGTGGGTTTGTTCCTATATGTGTTTCTTCACTCCACATAAGAATTTATTGGGCAGACTGCTCCAAATTTGTGCTTGCCTTAGTTGTGTCAACAAAAGTTAAGTTCCTTAAATATCGCTTAATTTGGTTCATGTTAGGGCAAAATTGGTAAGTAAACCTGCTTGTGATACAATATTGCAAAAATCTTTTTTTAATTTTTTTATTTAATCTGTCCTTTTAGGTTAGCTTTAGTAAAAATGTGTGTTTATAAGACTCTGAATCTTATCAGTTTGAAACTTGCAAGTGCTTTTTCATCAGCCCCATTTCAATTTTCAACCATAGTGTAAGGGCTTCTTTAAAAAGTCAAGAAAAGGCATTTCTTGTAATCTGAAGCTTTTAAATACTAATTTGTTGGATTAAACAAGAGTATTCTAACTATATCCTAAAAGCTATGATGATTACATCAATGAGGACCCACCATACGCCATGAGAAGCTCAAGCCATGCATGCATTCAACAACTTAACCAAATTTTGACCATCAATCTTTGAAAAAAATAGCAACTTTATTCATTTCCTGCTTTCCAAATTGTAGCCAATTGTGAGGGTAATGTGGCTTTTGAGCTGTTGAGGTCCCAAGAAGAAGAGATAGCAATGCCAAGAGTCATGAATTTAGTGAAACTTTTTCTTAGGTTGCTTTGAGTGGCCTTTACAATATCATCTTACGGGAAATACTGTAGCTTTTGAGCTGTTCCTTGGCCCCAAAATTGGAGTAACAATGCCTCAATAAACTGAGGATTTGTTTAATTAAACAAAATTTTGGAAGAAGCAAATGAAATACTCTATCCTTGTATTTTAGATTGAGTAGAGACCCCCAACTAGAACCACGAATAAAAAAATGTTCATCTTATGGTACATGCTTTGCTTTTTCCTTGGTCTCAAAAGCAGATAAAGAAAAGGTGATGAGAATAATCTCTCTCTTAATTCTCATAATAAAGAAACTTTGGCATAAATACACACACAACTTAGATCAGCTAATCATCACCTAGTACCTAACTTGTAATCGTGAATATAAAATACTAATAAAATTGTAAATGCAGCCTGATGCATGCTTTAATTACTTGTCATGACAGTGAAGTGCATATAATTTGCCAAAAACGGAAAATATTTTTAAAAAAAATAGTTTATTATGTCATTATGATTACATGCACACACCCATCTGCAAACATTGATGAAACTCTCATTTTGTTATTGTAATTACCAATAAAAATTAAGATTCATGATTATATTTTTCCCCCCTTGGCTTTGCTTTGAATAATCTTTGTTGCCTTTAATGATCTATGCAGTAGCAAGCAGAACAAAAGTGAAAAGGGCAAAAATAAATACCGGGTCCAAGCAATCACTTAAGCATGAAGAAGATTATCATTTTATTGTTTTACATTGCACAACACTCGTACATTAGCTTTTCTATTGAGCATTTTACTTTTAAAGCATGAGAGTTTCAAGTTAAGAACTCAATATAACTTCACTATGCACAGAACCATCTTCCATTCTTATCCAGGACTTGAGAGAGAACGGCTGTTCCGTTATATCCAGAATTCTGGCACCTCTAGGCCAATTTCCGTAGCCGCCATAACCAGTATGTCTAGCAAAGCAAAGCCATAGATTTTGATAGGGGCAGCACCAGTCCAATCCGTGGTTGTGCCCAACAAACACTGCCTGCATTCCATGTGAAAGCATTATAATTCAATAGGACCCCATTAGCAGCATTAAAGCAAAATAAAAGTGATTGCCTCATTTCAATTTCAATTTTAGGGCCACACATCTGCATTGGTCCCTACTCAGAGGATTTTGCAAGAAAGGAAACTGTCTTCATAACAAAATACAATCTTAATGAAAGTTTCAGCATTCTCATTCAATGGTCATTTTCCACCTTTTCTTGACATTTCATCATCCATTAATTTCTAATATCTACAATTTAGGTGTGTCAATAACTGTTGTTCATCTCCTCACATTCCAAAACCATTTAAGCTTCGAGTACCAATTCAAGGGCAACAGCAAATGACACATTTCTAGAAACATTTTTCAAAGATGCACAAAAAAGTTACTTTTCTTCCAGCTTTAAATGGAATTCCAAAAGTTTGGTGTTGGACTGTTGGTTGGTTCAGTAGGTAAGTTTGTAATTATGTAATTAAAAAAAAGGGAAAAAGATTAAAACTGGATTCCAAATAGATTATAAAAGTCAGTTTGAGAGGAGGCAGTTTTAGTTTTAGCCAAGGATGAGTTTATTAGTAATAACTCCTTACTGATCCAAGTTTACAGACACTTGTCACACCACCCACTGGAGAGCTTATATGGGTTCTTATCTTTCCCTAGGTAAAAGATGGTCAATCAAGAAATATCACGGTTGAGCACAATCAGAGTCATTGTAAATGTTTTTGACACGTGTATCTTGAGTTTCCATAGACAGATGGCACTTTTACAAGCATGATTTAATGTAGGTAGGTGCTTGCATATATAAGCACTTCTGTTAAGATCTCACCTTGACAGAAGTTCTTTTGACAAGAATTTTCATTATACCCATTTCAGCTTCTTGAGCAGCAACACTTTCCTTATTAATGGAACCCACACAAGGCTTGTGAACTCCAAACTGCGGAGCTACCTTCTTATAAGCTTTACTTGGTATATGCCAAAAAACGATCTCAGGAACCCTGTCAAATGATATTTGTTAGATTGAATAGAAAGTAAACGAAACAATGAATGAAAGAAAATTTAAAATTGATCGAATTGTTTTACTTGAGGTAAATTTTAATGAAAATAAATTTGAACTAAGAATAGAAAAGAGCTCAGACTCAGATATGTTAACATGTAAAACATCCCAAATTTTCAGCTCATTTCATGATTCTCTCTGTATCTTGGCAACAAAATACCTAAATGAATTAGTTAGTTGATATTCAAAGCTTTACACCTGTCCTATATAAAATATCCTTCAAATGAATCAATCTACCTTGAATCAGGATTGATCTCCTCAGCTTTATGTCGGAACCATTCTGCTTGGGCACTTGATATGACTTCAGGGTAGGAGCCACCGCCAGAATCTAGAAAATACATATAAGCCACAGCCATCTGTCGATCATGTGATGATGAGACTTGGAGAACATAGTTGGAGATACTCGGCCAAAGATCTTTAGGGCCATTTTTAGAATGTGATAGCACATTATAATCTATCTCTTTCTTCATCAGCTCTATACGATGTGTGCCTCTAAAATCACACTCTTCTTCCCCTGGCATGGAAATTTTGACCTGCTTAGGAGAATCTAGTATCAATCTGCAATAAAAAGTTGATAACATCTTGTAAAAGCAACATTTATTTTGCATGTTATTCCAACTGACTTATTCACAACCATAAAGAAATTCTTTCTCCGTATCTTGCGGGGAAAAAAAACACTTCAAGTCATTACAAAAATTAAGATCACAAATTCAAAGGAATCTTCATCACAAAAATTAGAATTATGCCAGCAATATTTTGAAATTGTGAATCAGAGTGTCACATTTATGTTCTTTACTTATCTTGACAAATTTCATCTTCAAATGAAGGCACGAATGAGCACCAATAACAATCAATAACCATCAACTCCAAAATGACATCATTTCCCTCTAATGTTTTCATAGTATATCGTATGATTTAAAATTGTGTACCACAGTTCAAAAATAGGTAAATTTGCAAATGTCTTTTTTATGTATTAATCTATTATTGACAAACTAACCTTAAGAAAAATTGATTAGTATAATTATACAGAGGACATTCAAAGATCACACCTTTATTTGAAGGGGAAACGTCATTCATAACTAAAGGAAAGTAATTCTAGGTATTCAGTATTAACAAAACAGATTTTAGTTCGACAAGTCTTATTCCAAGTTACAATGGGGTATCTATGGGACAACAAATTTAATCCTGCAGAAGACCAGGAACCTGATGCAATGCAGGCATGATAAACCAGTCATTTCCTAGCAATGACAGGTTTTCACTGATTTACATTTACCATAGTTAAACTCCAAGCTGACCTGAATATGACGAATTCACTGCAGGGCAAAAAAGTTGAGGAATTCCAGAGTCTGAAAACCAGTCTAACGGCCACTCAAATGGGGCATCATCATGGTTTCCAAATATACTGGCCCATGGTATGCCCCTCACTCTTGTTGGAGAGATTGCTTGATCCCAGTACAAGCTTGCGTTTGCAACTGCCATGTTGTTGGCCGTAATGACATCTCCCAGGTATATGACAAAATCTGCAATGACAATTCATTTCCACAAAAAAAAAGAAAGAGAAAAAGAAAGGCAAGTTACAAGAAAGCTTAGTCTGTGTTTTGCATCATCAGGGCGCTCGTTTTGGGTGTATCTTACATCCATTTTTGCAAGGCATAGCTTCATATTTTATAACACCAGATTACACACTAAAAACAAACTTCTTCCCTGTCTGGATTTAGAGGAAACTTGATAATACCCAATTACCAAACGATGAGTGAAGACTTTTGTGAAACTAAGAGGGCCAACAGTGAGTAGGATGGCAAAAACCCCGGGCGGATCCGGGTAATGCGGCCCGGACATATGTTTTTATCACCGGACCAGGATTTTTTATCTGAACTTAAAAAATCTAAATTTTACATTACATATGTATATATTTTTTATTTATTTTATAATTTTTAAATCTTTTTTTAATGAAATTAGCTTAAAAATATAAACCTTCAATGATTAAAATTTTAAATATATGCAATAAATGGATTAAATAAATAAGATTATTTAAAATTATATATGTGTGTGTGTGTGTGTGTGTGTGTGTGTGTGTGTGTATTACAAAGTCCGGCGGGACTTTCCTATCGGTGAGAGATCATAATGCAGAAAACATAAAATTGGTAAGGCTATAACATAAATACCGTAAACATAATAGGACCAAATACAGAAAATATACTACATGCAATTAGAAATTAGTGAAATTCATCCACTTCAGCCCCTCCATATGTTCACCTGGAGTTTCATGATCAAGCACCGTCGACATGACTTTAACAGAGTTGAAATCCTGGAGTGGGCCCCAATCCGTCCACGCGTTCTCTCCAAAATGCAAGTCGGCGAACAGCGATATCTTGAAGGGCCTACCTGCTGCTCGCATGCGAAGATGATCATTTTCCGGCGTCGTGCGTAACCCGATGGTCTCTTGGGGTTGACCGAAGGCGAATCCGACGGTCAGAACGGCTTGCAAGTGTACATACAGATTGAGTACGGATTGTACGGAGAAATGGGTCAATGACTTGCCCATTTTGTCCCGCGAAGTTCAGGGATAATTAAGTTTGTTTTTCAGCCGTGCAAAATGTAATGGGAGTATATTCCTTATTCTTGGCGCTGGGGAATAATATCAAAATTACTAAAACGTCCTTCATTTGATTATATTCTTATAAAAAAAATTAACATTTTTAACTCTCCTAACAAGAAACTATAAATTTTATTATCAAATTAAAAGAAAAAAATGATTTTCTTCTCTTTTTTTTATAATCTTGAATAATACTAAAATAACCCAAAAATTACAGTATGCCTGGCGGGCTTTTATTGTCCCTTAAATTTCTTTATAAATCTTTTAAAATTTTAATGAAATTGCATTAGTCGAGTCACATTAAGTGATTTAAAATTTAAAAAAATACAAATTTTTATACAGTAATTAAAATTTCAAATATTTGAATGGTGAAATACAATTTCTGATTTGTAAAAAACCAACTCTTATTTTATTTTATTTTATTTTATTTTATTTTTTAACAACATATGGAAGATGCATGCAAGTTTAAGTAGTCAAAGTAACTTGACTATGTACAGCACCATCTTCCATCCTTATCCATGACTTAAGAGAGAAAGGCTTTTCAGTTATCTCAAGGATTCTAGCACCTCTAGCCCAATCTCCATAGCCACCATAACCACTATGCCTTGCATAGCAGAGCCATAGCCTTTGGTAGGGGCAGCACCAGTCCAGTCCATGGTTGTGTCCAACAAACGCTGCCTGCAGCATTAATTCCATGTCAATTAAACATAAATACAATTCAATATGACCCCATACATGCACTCAATCAAATTTCAGCTACCCAATATTAATGAATTACTTAAAATGGCTTTTTTATATAATTTTTTTTTCTGTTAAAATATACATAGTTATCATCTGTTTTTTACTTGTTGCATTTAATATTACAAAAGCAATGACAGGAATGTTCCGAGTAGTTTTTGCAAAAAAATTGATGAATTAGACTTACTCAGTTCAAACTATATGGACTGAAAAAATAAATGCATACTAATCAAACTCACCTTGACAGAAGATCTGTTGGCAAGAATGTCCATTATACCCATTTCAGCTTCTTGAGCAGCAACACTTTCCTTATTAATTGAACCCACACAAGGCCTTTCGATTGCAGACTTTGGAGCTACCTTCTCATAAGCTTTACTTGGTATATGCCAAAACACTATCTCAGGAACCCTGTCAAATAGTTCCTTGTCTCATTGAACAAACGCCTTTAAAGAAGCATACAGTAAATTGTTATACCTTGAATGAGGATTGATCTCTTGAACTTTATGTAGGAACCATTCTGCTTGGGCACTTGATATGACTTGAGGGTAGGAGCCACCACCAGAATCAAGAAAATACAAATAGGCCACTGCGATGTTTGGGTCATGTGATGATGAGACATTCAGGACATAGTTTGAAATACTTGGCCAGAGATCTTTAGGACCCTTTTTAGAATGCGAAAGCACGTTATGGTCAATCTCTTTCTTCATTAGCTCCAGACGAGGCGTGCCTCTAAAATCACACTCTTCTTCCCCTGACATGGAAGCTTAGGTGAAGCATATATCAAACTGCAATAACAAGTGAAAAAACATTGTTCATACCTAAGCCGACAGTAAGCTAGTGTAACTCATGTTAAACAAGGCATTTTAGGCTAGTGGATCAAATTCCTAGATAGCAATAACAGGTTCATTTCTATTGACTGAGACTTATTAGCATTCTTTGAAACAACAGACTAACCTGAATATGATGAATTGGCCTCTGTAGGACAGTGAAGTTGTGGAATTCCAGGGGATGAAAACCACTCTAATGGCCACTCAAATGCTGCATCATCATGGTTTCCAAATACACTAGCCCATGGTATGCCCCTGGCCCTTGTTGGAGAGATAGCTTGATCCCAGTACAGGCTTGCATTTGCAATAGCTATGTTGTTGGCCGTAATCACATCTCCAAGGTATATGACTAAATCTGCAATATCACTCAGTTCATTTTAGAATAAGTAAGAAAAAAGAAAGCAAGCGTCTAGAAAGCTTTAATACTAGATGAGAAAATAAAGCAGTGACTTGAACCAATTTTCTCTAGTAAGGCAACACTGCAAAGCAGATACAATCTAACAAAATATAATATAGGATCATATTGGTAGATTTTCTTATTCATAACTGGTCAATTTCAAAATGACGTATATACAAAGAATGATGATATAACCTGGAGCTTCATCATCAAGCACAGTAGACATGACCCTGCTAGAATTTACATCCTGCAACGGACCCCAATCCGTCCACGCACTCTCTCCAAAATGCAGGTCTGCAAACAGAACAATCTTGAACGGTGCACCTGCTCGCATCTGTGCATTAATTTCCGGTGTCTCTCCAACAGTCATGATGGATTGTAAGTATAGATACAGATTAATCAATGATAAAGCATTCCAATGATTCAATAACTTGGCCATAATGAAAGAGTGAATGAGTACAAATTTGTTGCTGCTGCTGTTTGTTCTGACATTTGAGGATTATTAGTTGGTTGGTTACTTGGTTTTAACGGAATCATTTTTCTTGGAAGTTCAGAGTATATTCTTGGTGGTTGTCCAAAATGATAAAAATTACTAAACAAGCTTTTATTTTATTATATTGTCTTTTACTGGGGTTTCTTGTCGGTTGTTGAGGTTAGTAATAGAAGTTGGAATGTCCTTATCATCTAAATCAAGTCTCATAAGATAAGTAAAATAGTTAAAGATCAGGGAAACACAATTGTACACTTCTTCAATCACAATACTTTTTACAGAATGTTCTTTTACAGTATATGGATAGGTGTGTAGCAGATGATGTACAATGGTTTATGCAGCAGTAACAAACTGAGCTGCATAATGAATGAAAGAATGTAATGAATAAAAGAAACCCTTTTTCTTGCAAGGACTGGGATTCATGGACTGTCTGGAAAAGGAGTGATGTCCCGGAATACCTGCAATCTGTTTACCCTCATCGTCCCAGGCACAGAGTTATTGAACTTCAAACCCTTGTTTGGCAGTGGGGAAGAATAAAAGTGAACTTTTGGTTCTGGGCTCAGCTGCTGATCAAAGCATAAAGAACGCCTAGCTTTTAGATTTCTTGATGGTAAAGCAGCATTTCTGGATGCTGCATGTCCATCCTTGAGATCAAATGAGTCTTCAAGCTTTTGGCTTAAGTAGTCTATCTGGTTCTGTGCACAAGAACTTGGATAAACTATGTTGGAGTTCAGATTTTCGTCTTGCTCTTCATTTTCTTCTTCCTCAACCATGTCCGCCCAACTCTTTTTATCCTTAGTTGCAATGCAATCCAGGCTTGACTTAGTTTTTTCTGCAATAGATTGTTGCAGAATATCTGAATTATTATCAATGCTCTGATTACCAATGGAAGTAATTAATCCCTCTACAGTATTATCACCAGCCATGCTGGGTCCTGTAGGCAATGTGGTAGCTGAGTTACTCCCTTCTATAGCCAATTTCTGCTGGTCATCACCATTTCCACAAGTATTAATTTTCTGCATTTCATCCAAAATATACTGTGAGCCAGATTCCATCACCATATGTTTTGTTAAAGCAAACCCATCAGTTTTCCAACAAGTACTTCTCAAGTCTCTGTCTACTGCTGTTCGCAGAGGTTGTTTCACTGGTTCATCTTTCGCCTGATCATTATCTTTCCATGATCTCCTTGTCCAGTCTTCATAATTGGGTGAAGGCAAAGCATTTTTAGAGTTTGGCAATCCAATTTTTGATTCATCCTTGGTTGGAACTACCAGTTTTCTTTTAACACAGGGGATGGCTTCTGCTTGGTCATTTTCAGTGGGTATAGCTTGCTCAAATGTCAGTTTGCGGATTGAACTTCCAACTGGTTTCTCTCTGCATCTTGCTACTCTCTGATCTTCCATGTTATGCTCACGGGAAGATGATCTTCTTGGCTGAGTAAATAGAACAGTACTGTAAGTGTGTAAAGTTTTCTCAGATGACTGATTGATATTTGAACTTCCAATTGGTCCCCATCTGTCTTTCCCCTGTTCCCCATCACTGAACTCCCTAAATGGTCTTCTTGGTTGTGTAAATAGAACTTCAAGATTCCTTCTAACGGCAGCTGGGGAAACATGTGCTTCCTGGTGTGCAGAACTTACTCCTATTCCCGGTGAGCTACCGCAATTTTTCTTCATTGTACTGCCTAGACCAGATTTTCCGTGTGGATTTCCAATATAAGAACCTCTCCTCCTATTATCAACAAACATGGGTAGAGAAAATTGAGAAGCTGCCCTTGGTCCAGATGACATAAGTTTCAAACTCCCCTTGTCATATCCAAGGAAACTGTGCTTATTCTCATGATGGTTTCTGGAATAGGCTATCCTATCTTGTTCATTTAGTATTTCCTCATCATGTCCATTTGCCAGGCTTCTGCAGACACTGAAAGTAGACAGATGATGATTTTGACCCCCACTGGTTGAGCAAGTAACTTGAGGATTTGTGTTTCCATCATCAGGCAATGCAAAAGGTCTTTGGTTTTTCTGATCATCGCCTACTTCCAGCTCAGTCAAGTTTAACACTGATGGTGACTCCAATTCGGTCAGCATTTGAATTGCACGTTCAAAGGATCTACTATAGGAAGTATCCATTTGCCTATTTCCAGCCGAAATTTTTACTGCCTGAAGCAGAGATTTGGCTTCTGTCACCCTGTTCATGTGCATCAAACAGATAGCGAGATTGCATTGCTTGTTCTTGTCCACACCTAGAGATAGAGCTTTCCTGTGACAAATGTTGGAGTTAAAGGGTATGGTACAACCATAAATATATAGCTCAAAAATTCCTGTCAATGAAAGGATTTACCTGTAATACTGTTCAGCCATTTCAAAATTGTTTTGCTGCATATATGCCCATGCCAGGTTCCCAAGTATTCTGCATTGTTTGGTGTACAAAATTAGATAAATGTAATAAGATATTCAGTGAAAATAAGCAAGAAGAAAGGGAATTATAAGTAGAAGCAAAATTGACCTTGATTTCTCTTGTTCGATAGTTATTTGAATCTTCTTCCCTTGCGATCTTGCCATCTTTGTCGTTGCTCCAGCAAAAGCTATTCCTTCTTCAATGTTCTTCAGTTTGTTTTGAAGCAATTCAATCTCTTCTTCAATCCTCCCAGACCTCTGCAAAAACAGCATAACAATGATAAACTAGTGGATCTACACGAAGAGCTGCTTGAAAAGCTATAGAAGAACAATGAAATCAACAAAACAGCATCACTGCAAGTGATTGATTTAGCTGTACACCATGAGATTTGACCACACTAGTTGAACATAAACAAGAAACCAGGAACAAAATATTAAATCCATACTTTACAGCTCCATAATACCCCTTAAATCTGCTTGTGGCAAAGCAAAATTAATCTGACAACTGTCTATTTACACTCCGCTTGTAAGATATATTACCTTTCTCCAAAGCTAGTACCTTATTCTTGAAATAAATAAATAAAACATGGATCCTTTAATCGGAAATACTGAAAATTCATTGAAATAATGAAGCCAGTGGAAACTCAAAAATTGGGCACATTTAACCTTAAAAAAGAATTCTCTCTTTGCGACCAGTTTCCGAAAAATTAAGAAAAATCTTCTTGAATTGATGGAATACAAAAGTATCAATTGCTCCACATTTTCAATACAACAGTTCTGTTGCAGAATCTTAAAAATTTCTCTCACTCACTTGCGCTCTGCAGAAACATGGCTATATAACAATACTAGACTCTTTTAATACATTCTCAATTAGTTGTATGAAATTATAAAATGCAACCATATCATCAAATGAGATGAATATGTTATGACCTACCTTTCAACCCTTCCTATAGTATATTAGGTTATTCAAAATGTCCGTAGATATTAAATGGTGAACATGCAAGAAAAAGTACTGATATTTGACCATTCATATCCGTAACTCATATTTTCAACACCAACTAGTTCAAGATCAGCAAACTATAAGGAATGACAAGAGAAATGTAAGCAAATTATCAAAAGAGAATGATGTTTTACTTTGTAAAGTTCAATTAGGACATTGTCAAGTGACTCCTGAGAATCATAAGGGCAAAGATGACGAAAAGACTTGACCGCCTCAATTGCCTCATCTGATCGATCCAATTGTTTCATCACAACAGCCATGTCTTTCAAGGCACTGTCAACTCGGTCCCCAGCGTTAATAGCAGCCCAGAACAAGGAAACTGCCCTGCTTGGATCTTTGTCTATCAACTGTATTTCAAAAAATCAAAAATTACACAAGATACAAACAGAAGCAGACTTCCACTGAAGAATTCTAAAACCCCTAATCTTGAACATTTATGCATTCAGCTATTCTTGATATTAAGCTCAACAACCCAAAAGTCAAATTTTCATTTATAAGTCAAATGCAGCAAACATAAAAATAAAAGTTCACAATTCATTTGTTCTTGTTATCTTGGATTTTTCCTTCAAAAAGACTCAATGCATGTGGGCAGGAATCAAAAACAAGAAAGTGCCTCCTAACCCCATGTTCCTTTTGATAACATTCAAGAATCAAATTGTTTCCAAACATTAACAAATAAACATGAACAAGAAATTTAAGCATAGATTAATCAAAAAATAGATAAATAAAAAGAAGACTTTTCACCTGAATATGTTTGGCCCGGACATAAGGAGAATCACCGGAAGGCACTTTGTGAATGACATGAAAGATATCACCTTTTTTGTCGTTCATCGGTGTTGACATTCTCTTCCTCTCCGACAGCGGCGACGGCAAGGACCGTTGCTTCTTCCACGTAGGCGGCGGCGTCGAGAAATTTTTGTCAACATGGGGCCACATGCTTGGCTTCTTTGACAGAGAAAATGATCCACTGCCTTTTTTCCCGGGAAAATCTTGAAACCCTTTGATTGAAATTAATCACATTAAAGGCCAGTAGAGTGAGTGAGAAAGGAAGGGAACAGGGATGTGTTAATTTCTAGGGAAAATCTTGAGACCCTCTTCTTGAATACCCGAGAAAGCTTTCGGGGATCAATGGGGAAGTGGGGTTAAATTCATGTAGTAAGAAAATCACTTTTCTGTTGCAAGAAAATGATAATTTTTCTTGGAAAGTGAGAGAAAGTGGAGAGAGTGATGATGACCTTTGAATGAGGAGGTGCGAGTTGTGAAGAAAGAAGACAAAGTAGCCGTTTATATAATTACTAGCCGTTGCCCGCTTGGGGGGTTTCGTTAATACGGCCACAGGTGTGATTGGCACGTGCTCCAGGCATTAATTTAACCCGGAAACCCGAACCCGATAAATTCATATACCAGTTAGGAAACCCGGATCCAAACCGCTAGGGTTTTAGGCAAAGGCAATTACACACAATTCATTCCAAACCAGAACCAAAAACTTGAACAAGCTAATTACTTAAGCTTCTCTGCAACTACAAATTAAATTATTTAAATTTTGGGTAAATTTTACGAATAATTCATAATAAATTCAATTAATTTAATTAATGCTCTCTCATTTGATTTCTAACGATTGATTTTATATCAATTTGTTTGTGGATTAAAAAATAATAATAATTTTGAAGGATGATAGCAGCAGTATCGTGGGTGCCCAAAGGGGCTTCGAAGGCCGTGCCTGAAGAGGCTGACCCTCCATCGAAGGAAGAAATTGAAGAGATTATAAACAGCGGCGCTTTGGAACATGAAATGTGAGTTTTTTTTTTTTAATTTTAATGTTGTTACTTTGCATTCAGCTTCGTATTTATTGATTGCTTCTGTTGCCTGTATGATGGAATTAGTTGATTTAGAAACATAATCTGGAGAGAAATTACAGACTGACAGCTTATTGTAGCTAGAGATGTTGTTTTAGCTTCAGTAAAAGGATACATTGGTTTCATAAGTAAAGTTCGTATTTCTGGAAACTCAGAGCAATAATCATGAGTTTTCAACCTTATTCTCTTGAGAAGGATTATGTTGGCCTAATCTTGACATTCGTAGTGATATAATGGACTGTTATTTTATTTTTATTTTTTTTACGGAAACTGAATATGTAAACATAAGGTATTAATTGAATTATTTATTTATTTATTTTTTGCATTAAGGATTGCAGTAAAAGGATGCCAAAAGTAAACAAAGTTATTATAATAATACTCTATAGCTAGATGATGCTTTATTCTTTTCCATAGGATGAATAGACTTGCACAATGGATGCATGTATTGATCACTTGTTCCTGATCAAAAGATTCGTAAGAATATTTCTGTGATTAATATTTCGTCAAATTGTATAATCATGAGTACATACGAAATTGAACAGCAAAGTGTGAATGGTGGTCAAAAATTAGATTTTGGCAGTGGAATGATTGGTTAAGGTTTCTATGATTATTTTCATTTGTTCAGTGAAGATGATCGCAGTGAGGATGATGATGAAGATATGGAGGTTGAGGATGAGGCCAAGCAGTCTGATGATGCCTCCCAAGCGGTAGCTGTCGCAAATGCACTTGGAAAAACTTCCAAAAGCAAGAATTCAGGGACTAAATTTGATGATATTACTGATGGCTTGAAGGAACTCGACATGGACCACTATGATGATGAAGATGATGGTAGCTTCAAATGGCTGTTCTTTGATTTCTATTCTTTTATTTCCTTTGTTTTATTTCATTTTCAAAAGAGGGGCTGTAACTCATATGCCTGATAAGTTGGAGGATGGTTTGTGGTGTTTAAGATGTCAAAGAAGATTAGCCATTGTGTGAATTCAAAGCTTGAAGAAATCCTAAGACTATATCACAGTTGTTTTCCTTGCCACAAAATATCAAATGCATCAAATACTTCATCTATCCGGTTGATTTCAGGTGTTGAGATATTTGGCAAGGGGCTTGGGGACCTTTACTATGCAAGTAATCAAATGGATCCCTATCTAAAGGACAAAGATGTAAGCACGACAACTTTCTTTTGATGCGATTTGGCTTCCATTACTTATTTGGCTTCTGATGCAACTACAACTTCCTTGTAGGATGAGGATTCTGAAGATCTTGAGGACATGACCATTAATCCAAATGATGCAGTCATTGTTTGTGCACGTAATGAGGATGACGTCAGTCATCTCGAGGCACGTAATGCATATACACTCTCCTCCCTCTCATGTGCACATTCACATGCACGAGCATGCAAATACTCATGGATTATTGACTTTAACAGGTCTATATACTTGAGGAATCAGATGGTGGTGATCCGAATCTGTATGTTCACCATCATATCATCATTCCAGCATTTCCCCTTTGCATGGCATGGCTTGATTGCCCACTAAAAGACCGAGAAAAAGGTTAGACATTTGTACTTTCTAGCTGGTATTTCTATTGCACGAGCTTAATGTGTTCAATTGCAGTAATGCTGGCAGCCAGACAGAGACGGGGAAAATTAAAAAAAAAAAATCTTAGTCAATTTTTTAAACTCCTTTTTCTTTTAATTGTGGTAATGTCAGGATCCAACTACCCTCGGGCAAAAGGTAGTTTGGTTGTAAGGTCAAGGGATTTCTGGATATCAAAAAATAGGACATATTGGGTTGCCCTTTCTGATCTACCAGGCAGAAAATGAAATATGTTGTTACCTTCAAATAATTACTTCGTTGCTTTTTATTTTCGTCTTTTCAATGTTGGTGATGGGTTGAGAATGGTGGGGATAATACCATTGATGGTATGCTAACTAGGAGAAGAATGTTACAATGTTATATTTTAGCTTTCTCTTTGAGTGAACTCCAATTATTCATGAGGATCATGTCATGAAGCATTGCAATATTAGCAACTTTTGTTTTCTACTCAGATTTTATTGTTTCATTGCTTGTTGCAATTGATTTGCTGATGAATTATTTCAATTGTTGGCAGGGAATTTTATGGCTGTTGGCTCAATGGAACCTGCCATCGAGATATGGGACCTTGATGTTGTATGTGGATTGTGGATATCATCATATCATGAGTTTATAATTTGACCAAATTATTAATAGGGACATTATTTTGAAGTCTCTTATCATCTTCACTGTTCTCAGATTGATGAAGTACAACCGCACGTTATATTGGGTGGAATTGATGAGGAGAAGAAGAAAAAGAAGAGTAAGAAAGGAAAGAAGGTTGGCTGCTACTAATTTCATTCTGTGTTTAATGCTTCTCAAACATTCAATTTGAAGCAACATCCTTTTGTTACATCTACTGTGCCCGTGTGGAGGTCTTCATTAAGATGACTTTTGAACTTGTAGTTTATTGATTGTGTTGTGACCTGCATTTTGCTTCTGAGTACGTTAATTTGACGTTTCTATGCAGATTTCAGCTTGACTAATATTTTTATGAATGCTTGCTACTTGCTTTACATGCAGTTGTCAATTAAATATAAAAAGGGTAGTCATACCGATTCAGTGCTTGGTCTTGCTTGGAACAAGGAGTTCAGGTTTGTTCAACGTTCATAGTATATACTGTTCTTTTGCTTGTTACCACCTTCATGCACTGGTGCTTGTTATTGTCCTTAACCCTTTTCTTCTCCCTCCTAATCCAATAAAACCAGGAATATTCTTGCTAGTGCAAGTGCTGATAAACAAGTTAAGATATGGGATGTGGCTGCAGGAAAATGTAATCTCACCTTGGAGCATCATACAGATAAGGCAGGGTTTTACTCTTGCACCAACGATCTATCATTAATTATTACAAAATGATCTAGGATTACATTCGGCTAAATTTAGGTTACTTGTATTATTAAATTTGGCCAAGTTTCAGTTTCCTACTATTCCTTTCAGGTTCAAGCAGTTGCATGGAATCATCATTCGCCCCAAATTCTTCTTAGTGGATCTTTTGATCGTTCAGTTGTCATGGTAATTAATTTGCTATATATATATATATATATGTAAATCCTTCATAGAAAGCTATCAGTGAAGTGAAATGAGAAATTCAGGAGTTTAAGGTTTCATCGAGTTAATAATATGTAATTTGAAGATATTATGTTGATATCTTTTCCATTCATATGCATTGCAGAAGGATGCAAGGATATCTACACATTCTGGTTTCAAGTGGGCTGTCGCAGCTGACGTAGAAAGCTTGGCATGGGATCCACATGCTGAGCATTCATTCGTGGTTTGTACTTTAACCTTTTATTTGGGCCATCCTCTTGAAGTTGGTTTCTAGTGTGCACTTCTGTGAGTGTGTGTACCTATGTGTATGTGCTCAATAAAATAATTTGTCCCATAAGTCTAGATTCTGGTATATTTATGTTTTAATTGAGAGGCAATAAAATTTAATTAATTTCATTTACTTGTCTTCTTAGGTGAGTCTTGAAGATGGTACAATCAAAGGTTTTGATATTCGGACAGCCAAATCTGATCCAGATTCTACATCACAACAATCAAGTTTTACCCTTCATGCACACGACAAAGCTGTTTGCACCATTTCTTATAATCCATTAGTACCCAATGTACATTTTTATCCTTTTCTCAATTTTTTTTTCCTTTTTGTGGGGGGGGGGGGGGGGGGCTCAAAATTTTTCTTATTTATTCATTATAATAATTACACTTACGATTTTCTGCAGCTTCTGGCAACTGGATCTACAGATAAAATGGTAAGTTCTTTCCTTATTTTTCTGGGCCTCATGGACCTGTTACACCTGTCTGCATGTGAAAGGGTTCCATGGTTTTATTGAGCTCTTCATTTGGTGCAGGTGAAACTTTGGGATTTGTCAAACAACCAACCATCATGTATTGCATCCCGAAACCCTAAAGCAGTAAGTGATTCTTTCCTTAAAACCTTGTGAGTTACAAATGCATTCTGTGTAACTTATGATTAACTCGAAACAATTTGAAATGAATTCTTATACTTGTTCTGGAATTTTTTAGGGAGCTGTTTTTTCAGTTGCCTTCTCGGAGGATAGTCCATTCGTACTAGCTATTGGAGGCTCCAAAGGGAAACTGGAAGTGAGTGCGAAAATCTTACAAATGCTCTCAATTATAATACTTTATATATATATATATATGGTTACATTATGATGAATAAAATTCATGTAAAATTTCAGATATGGGATACGTTATCCGATGCGGGGATCTCCAATAGATTTAGCAAGTACAGCAAGCCAAAAAAACCTCAGTCTGTAATTTGACATGATCAAATGGGACAATCAGGTCCACTGGTGCCTGCATAGTTTTGGAGTTTATATAATAGTGCAAATGTTTGGTTTGTTTCTTTAGTTTCGTAATGGGTGTTTGAGAGTCAAAAACAGATGTACATGGAAAATCAAAAACAGATTTTGTCCTCCATGTAATAGAAAATGGCTTAAATTTCTTCTTCTTTTTTTTTTTGGTTAAAAATTAGAAATTCTGAGCATTTCATTTTATGATAATTTAAGCCATTTTGAGAGTCAAAAACAGATGTACATGGAAAATCAAGAACAGATTTTGTCCTCCATGTAATAGAAAATGGCTTAAATTTCTTCTTCTTCTTCTTCTTCTTCTTTTTTTTTGGGTTAAAAATTAGAAATTCTGAGCATTTCATTTTATGATAATTCTTCAGCTTTATGGGATTACATCAATTTTGCTCATGTGGTATGCGTTGACATGTGACACAGTCTTCATCATAGATATATATATATTTTTTCCCAATCAAAAGCTTATGTAAAAATTCATCTCAAATGAGATAGTATGTGATACGTTATTGATTAATTGGCAAATGATGGTTTATTTTCTGAAAATAAATTTGCTATATTTCTTATGTTAACTGGATGAGTTCATCCACTTATTCCAAATGAAATTTTAATAATAAAATTTGAGTAAGTATCACTATGTGTTTTTAATTATTTATTTTCTTTAATACTGTATAAAGTCAAGGTTACAAAACTGAACACGTACTAAACCTTTTTTTTATTTATTTATTTTAAATCTTCAAAAAATTTCTTGTAAGCTTTCTTGGTATGATGAAAAGGCATGTTCCAAGTTTGAGCAAAGACTCGTGTCGTGTCTTACATTCCCTCCTTCCTCTTCTCCTAGAAGAAAAGTAAGTCATGCTTCTGGTCCACTCAAAGGTTGAATAGAAAGGTTGTATGTATGTAACTCAATTTTTTTTCCCCCCAAAGATAGTGGGTGCATAAATTTTAAATTAATTTTTAGCCCTTAATTTTTCATTATAATATATATACATAGATATATATAGATCTATGTTATCCGCCTAGTTACCCCTTCGTAATTGAATCTAATTGCACTTTTAACTTAATGGTAAGAGTTTTTTATAATTTAAATTTTGGATAAGAGGGCTTTTTCTTTTTTCTTTTTTCGTATCGCAAAAGTAATAAAAATTAGAAGTGTTGAGTTTTTTATAATCTTAGTGTTGAGTTATTTTTCGATCTCGCCCTACACTATTATAATTACAATCGAGTTTGACCACTAAGTTCGAGATGGATTGGCGTGGCTGCTTTGCGCCTAAAACATCAGAATATCTAATCATAAACGAAAAAAGGCATGCAAGAAAAGCATATTGCCTATGAATTGCTAGTTAAAAAAGAAAATGAAGAAGATTCACGTTATGTCTTTTAGAACTCATCTTTCTTAAGGTTTTCTCGATCACACATAGATCAAATAATTATTAGAATAAAATTTTGAATATAAATTTAAGGTGTTATCAAAATTGGTAGCAAAAAGTACCCACACTTTCTCTGCTCTTGGGTTTTTCTTTTTCTAATTGATAAAATTACCTTTTATTTATTAAAATTAACAATCCATTTAATAATTTTCATTACAAGAAGCATATTCAGAAAGTGTCAAAACAATTGAAAAAGAAATACTGTCCAATAGTTTGCCAAACCGATCTTTCCAATTCGGCAAGTTTTTCTAGTCAATTATCCACAATTTTATTTCAAAATTACCACATCTGCCATGGCCAATCACCAAAATTAATTGGTCAGTTAAGGGTAGATTGGTCAATAAACAAGAATTGGGCCGCAAGGAATTGTCCTTGTGAGTAGCAGCTTTCTTTCTTTTTCCAGACGATTTTAATTTTGTAACTAGTAAAATATCAAACAGCAACGCGACACAGTTATTCCGCAAAGTGATTTTCATTCGTTAATGAAGGGTAATTTGGTCATTCCGACCGTGTTTTCCAGCATCAACAGTCAGGACAGTCGCGTCGTGCCGCCGACTCATCTACAGAGGTTAGGCTACTTGGTCAAAATTGGTCTACCCATCCCATCACTCGCGCGTGTAACATACACTCCCGAACCTCCTTGCTATTTAAAGAGAAATTAATTAGTATAATTATTTTTTATTTTTTGAATTTGCCCCAAAAACTGTGGAGCTTTGCGAACCTAAGGTGCAAGCGAAGATTAAACTCATTGTTGAGATCCTTTTCGTTGATAATATTGAATAAATAGTAATTTAAAGTGTCTTTCGATCCCACTTTAGTAAAGAGACAAAAGACAAAGGCTTGACTTAAGAAAGAAAAAAAAAATGTAAGTAATTAGGTAATGCTTAGTTGAATTCATGCAACTTTAAGGATTTTTTTTAGTTCAACAGGAATATTTACTTATTAAAAAAATAATTTTATTTCTTAATAAAAAAATAATTTTATTTCTTAATAAAAAAAGTAAACCTTTCATTACAAACCAAAACAATAAAAAATACATCGTCACAAGAACCAATAGCTGATCTAGCATGTGATCTGCAGGATTTCATAGGACCAGCTCAAGATAATGTTGGGCCTTAGGCAAATTTCAAATACATATTGCAATTAAAATTTATTTTGTTAAATTGTAAAACTAGAAACTAATGTTTATGTTAATGATTAAAAAAATTGTAAGTACAGTCTAAAAAATGTAGATTAATGTACTTCTTTTGGTGATTATTTGTGAGAACGTTCAAGTTATTGTTCGACTGATCTCTGGACTGTATTACAATTATATAGATCTAAAATTTTAGATTATAATATATTTTTAAAATTGCAACAACTTTATAAAAAATATTGAAAAAGAAAATGAATACGTGATGAGATTGCATAAGGATTCAATATTAATCCAATTTTTGTGCTTTTTATATTACTTTGTGGATTTTGATATATTGAAATAGATAGACACTAAACTTTGAATTTTAATGGGTCATTAAAATATATTTACAAAGAATTTGATGGATCTTGATGATATATTAGAAAAGAAAATAAAATTTATTTCACTTAAAAATTTTACTTTTAAAGCATAAAATTAATGTATAAAAATTGATTTATCTTAAATTGGGGCCTCAATTTTTGATAGAGCCGTAGGCAATTGTCTAACTTGATTAAGGGTTGAGCCTCTACTGGAGGCTCAAGTCTCGGTAGCCCCCCCAAAAAAAATCTAAGAATAAAAGGATAAATAAGTACTTTGTGTTTTAAATTAACTTATATTAAATCTATTAAATTAGCCACTAAAATTATATAAATCCATAAAATTTAAACTTTAATTTTTTGAATTATAAAAATCTACATTTTATTTAGAAATAATGATAGCCCACCACCCAAAATATTTTTCTATTATCAAAAGTATAATTATTTTCTCTAGTTTCTATAGTAGAGCACGTTTTCAATAATGCAATTCGTGAAGAATCATTTTGAAATAGGATGAGATGAATTACTTTGTGGTTGTTTACATATGAGATGATACATTTAATTATATTGATAATGAGGCTATTGCATAACATTTTTAAATATGAAAATACATTGAAAACAATTACAAATGTATTAGTAAGTATTTTATATATTCAAAGTTTTAGTTATTATATTTTCTTATTATTTAATTTAACTATTTTAAAATTATTTTTCTAAATTTGCCACTGACAATAGTGAAAAATATTATATTAGAATAGACTCAAATATAATACTTAAAATAACCTAAACCTCAAACATAATTTGCAATTTAATAAATGTTTAATCTCCTTCAATTTCAAATATTTATAAACTCAAAACCTGATACAACCCCGTCATTAATTTGTTGCTTTGCAATAATAAAACGTAGAAAAATGATTAAGTTTTAAAAAATACGAACATAAATAAAAAGGTCAAGTGAAGCGAAGGAAGGGCACAGCACGCTCGAAATAAGAGCGTGGGAAACGTCACCGCCTCTGACGCAATGTCTTTCTTATCGCAAGTGAAGAGGCGGGACTCAGGACCACTGGGCAAATAATGTACAATTCTGTAATTAGACCCAAAAGCGAGGGCTATAAATACTAAAGTAGAGATTTTGTGAAAAATCTTAATACTTCTTTGTTTCCGTTTTCGATAAGAAGTTGGAAACGAAAACAAAAACAGAAAAACGAAAAAAGTAAAATAATTTTTTTTAAGAAGTTGCCATGTTGGTGATGATCGCCTAGAATTCTCCTCAAATTTCGGCGATTACCTGAACAATCAAAACCATCTTCTTGACCAAATCTTTCATATTTATCTTCTCATCTCTTTCACAGACCTGCAACTCTCTCTTCTTGTATCTGCTGCCTTTTGGCTTTATTGTATTAAAAAAAAAAGATAATAAATAAAACAAAAGGCATAAGTAGTGAATTTGTTTCTACTTAATTACTTAACTTGTTTTGTCTGTCAGAAGAGTCCTGTTTTTGTTTGTTCGTTCAAAATGGATAACTGGAGGAGGCCAAAAGGTGATTTTTATCATCATCATCATCATCAACAAGAAGTTCAGGGCACACAACCAAGATCACACAACAGAAAGCCTCCTCATCATCGTATGTTTTAATTAATTAATTTCTTTCTAATATTTTTTTTTGTTTGTTTTCGTTAATGGGGTTTTTTGCTTTATCAACTGGGTTCTACTTAGATTTTATTATTGTTGCCTCTTTTTCTTTTTCTTTTTTAATGATGGTTACTCTAAGATGCGTTTCTACTCCTTTGTTTTGTGAACAAAGAAATTTTTTTAAAAAAATGGTGGTTTGGGTTGTAAAATTAAAGCTTATATGCTTAAGTTTAGATATGAATTATGAAAGATGTATAATTTGCTTTGTGCCTAGCTTTTGTCTGCTTGTTATGGAAGTCAAATATGGGAAATATTTTGGAGTACCAAATATGTGTGATGAATTATTTTGGAAACTTGACAGATTACTTAGTTGAGGATGTGAAATGCCTGAATCGGCCATGTTGTAGTTTCCAAGGAATTTTTCCGTATTTGTTTAGCCTATTCTTCTTATTAGTCTTCACTTTTTTTTTCCCTGCTTGTTATTTTCATATGCATTTTAGCTATATTTGGCTTAATTTTTGAGGACTTGTTTCTAGTTGTCGCGTGCTCAATTTCTTTTCCTTCTAGGAAAATGTGGCTTTTAGTTTTTCTTGATCCAGCAGTGATACTTTGTCCAGGTATTTTGCCTAGCAGGACAAACCAAAAAGCCCCATTTTTGGATTTGGCTTGCCCAGCAATTTTCTGGGGCAAAATAGCTTGTTGTATTTGATCAAGTGGAGACTCCGGCATGCAAGAATTAACTGAATTTTACATTTTTTTTTTACTTTTCACTGCAGCTAATTGGCGACCTACTGTACCTTTGTGGGAGAAAAAGTTCTGCACTTCAGTTGGTTCTGTTCCATGGGGAAAGCTTTTAGAAGCCAAGAGGTTTATGTACCTCTACGAAAATGTTGTTCAATGGAATGACTCTGCTGTTGAAGAGGCATTCCACAATGCTAAAATCCGGTTTTGGGCTAAGATAAATGACCTTCCCTGCGACATATCATTGCCTGATCCTGATGTTTATATTGATGAAATTGATTGGAACTCCGACGCTGACCCTGAGCTGCTTTTGGACTTGGAACGGGAACCAAAAGCTACAGAAGAGGTTGATAAAGATAAGAAGGTTGTGAATCTTAATAGTGCTCTCCTCTTGAATCAGTCATTTTCTTGCACTGGATGGGGGGATTCAGAGCAGAATTTCGAAAAAGGCACTGACTTGTGTGTGGCTCCTAATCATGGAGACTCTGCCCAGAATGCCAGTACTGGTATTTGTGAAAATCCTTGGAAGTGCAACGGCAATGAAGAAAGAAAAGATGATGGATGGGGTAATTGTTGGAACAATTCGTGTGAATGGAATCAGCAAGATAACAGTTATAATGAGTGGGAGAATAGCTATAATGAGTCGAGTAATGTGAATTACGGAAGAGGTGGAGATTGGGAAATATGTGACGGGTATAGCAGGAAGAGAGGAGGCACGGGTTGGAACATGTCAAGGTACAAAACATCAAGATTCCAGGGTGATGACTACAACCGTATGGATCGTAGATGGAAGAGTAGAAGAGGATATAAGAGGTCTAATTTTGTTTGTGAGAGACCACTTCCGGGTGGAAAACATTCTCCAAGCCAGTGTAACTCAATGAATTCTTGTGGTCCAATTAGCCATAATGGATTTGGCAAAGCAGGAATCTCATGGGGTTGGGAGAAACAAGTTTTGTAAGCAGTTAGGTATATAATATAGTTAGTATAGGTAGTCTGGTTTATCATTAAATTCATTTATTGCCCTGTGTCGCGAGTATATAATACAGATGAAACCAATTTGAGGAAGTACTGGTCGTGTTCGCATCATGTTTAGTTTGTTTTGTAGACTCATCCAAGGTTTTGAAAATTGTTTGATGTATTGGAAGATGGGCATTGTTGTAGTGCTGGGTGTCTATGTTGAGTTTGTTTGCTGGCTTGGAAGTCTTGAAAGAGTTGAGAGGATCAACCCCCATCAAGATGATTGAGGTTTTTGGATGAGTCTGGAAAGTTTGATGTGTTACATAATTTTGATCAAACAATAATATGAGGTTCTCTTTCAGTAATTCCCATATTCTCTTTACTGCTTAGGAGTTATTATGTTGAAGTTTATTAGCTGTGTCTGCAAACTCCTATGTTGCATGTAGGTCAGCATACACAAATAAGGTTGGTGCAAGAATCAAATAACATTGGTATAAAATCAAATAATATTGGGCAGCATAGAGGTGAAAGGAATATCTCACACAGTTTCAAAAGCGTGTGGGTTTTTTTTTGTCTTTTATCTAAAATTGAATGCAACTTACTATCGCCAATTTAAATGCATCAGGTTATTTTTTCTTTCCACCTTGAGTTTTTTTTTTTTTTGACAACTTTCCACCGTGAGATTAATTGTGAGAAATTTGAATTAATAGATAAAGTAGAAACGATTTGATTTTTATTTGAAAAAAAAAAGAATCAAACTGAATGTCATAATTTTATTTATAAAAGATACTCGTATCAATTTTATATAATATTTGGTACGCATATAAAGTTTTGTCCCTTTTTAATTAAATATTCTTTAAGAAAAAAATCATAAACAATTTCGTTTAAGGAAAAAAAACCACAAATTATGTAGTTTTATATCATCAAATAATGTAATTTTTTTTTTCAAATCTAGCTCAATGGCAACTAAATCTCTTATTTGTAATAAAATTTGTATTTTTTAGAGATTAATTATGAAAAAAATGCTAAAAAAATGAAATGCTTATATAGGGTTAAATACAAAGTTAAAATTTTAGAAAGAAATATATATGTGCAAATAGACAATTGTCAAGTCACAACAAAATTTAAAACTCTATATATATATATATATATATATATATATATATATAAATTTTCTAATACGAAATTTTAAAGTGTAACGTCTGGAAAAACATATAAAATACAAATTATATTTAAAAAATCTTTGTAAGCACATATTACTCCCTTTTTAACAATTGAAATCAGTTTCTTTTTAAAAAAAACAGAGAATAAAAATCATCCAAAAAAAAATCAAAAATCATTTAAATAAAATTTCATCAAATGGCCTCCGATTTTTTTTTAATATATCACATGTACACATTTAGAAAGAAATATATATGTCCAAATAGACATTTGTCAAGTCACAAAAAATTTAAAAACTATATATATATATATATAAAGAAATATTTTAATACGAAATTTTAAAATATGAGAACGTATGAGAAACGCATAAAATATTCAGTTTAAACGCTTTAAGTTTTAAACTTTTAAAATCCCGTGTTTTTAAAATTTTTTCGGATATTTTCCGTACTTTAGAATCTCGGGCTAGATATATATATTCATTTACAGTTTATACATAATTTTTAAAAAATCAATATGTTTTTCAATTGAGAAAAAGATTTTGAGTTTTTTATGATATCATGATCGGTAATTATCACATAAAAAATATATATAACTAATCCTTGACCATACAATACTACAAATGTACTCGAAACAAAATAGCTCAGTTTCGTGTTTAATTTAAAAATTGGGATATTATCATTTTACTACTAAAGTTTTACTGACATATCATGTCAATATCAAGATTTGCCGAAAAGTACATTTTACTACCAAAGTTTTGCGTCATTATCAATTTACTACCATTCCGTTAATAATATTAAAAATTTACTGATGTCATAAGGCCATCAAAGACATTTCTAGTTGTAAGAGTAAAATTGTCTATTAATTTGACAAATAAATTATCATTTTACTACTAAAATTTTAGGAGAATTATCATTTTATTACCGATTTTTTAAGAGAATTATTATTTTACTACCAAACTCTTAGGGGTAAAATTGACTTTTAACTCAATTTTCGTTAAATATTAACTTTTTTTTAACGGAATGATAGTGAATTGATAACGGTGCAAAACTTTGGTAATAAAACGTATTTTTCGACAAATCTTAATATTGACATGATATATCAATAAAATTTTAGTAGTAAAATGATAATTTTCCTTAAAAATTAAAAGGTTATTATGGTTATAGATATTAGGGCTAGTGGGGTAAATAAAAGTTTACTCTTTTTTTAATCAGTTTTTAAAATTTTTTTTAACAATAAAGAAATTGTTTTTTTTTTTACATATTAATGTTTTTTCAAATTTGTATGTCTTACTTAACTCATTCAAAGAGAAAGGACTCAAATTACCAGAAAACGAACCAGTGAAGTGAACATCCGTTCGTCTTCTATTGTCACAGTTTAAGGTAAACTTTTGGTTTTGTTTTCTTTTTCTTTTTCTTTTTTTTTTAAATAATTCGGTTTCTGAAATCAATAATCGAGATTTAGGGTTTTAGAGACTTTGCTTTATGTCTTGTGGGAAATTAACTGAGAGCTGGAAGTTCTTTCAAAGGAAATTAATGCCTGAACTAGTTCTGATTTTAGGGTTTTGATTTCACTTGCATATTTTCTTGTTCGTACGTGCTCTCTTGTGCACTATCTTTTTGATGCTTTGTTCCTGTCTTTGCCAAAGCTTGTATTTGTTCTGGCATTGCTGTTTTTCAATTGAAAATGCTGTTGGCTTTAAACTTAGGAAATTGAGCTGCAATAACTGACTACCCGTTTTTTATTTTACATTTTCCCACTCGTTTGGGTTTGATTTTACCAGTATTTGATGCATGCGTGCACACATACTTTTCTACTTTAACTTATGAGTTCTTTCGGTTAGGTCTCATGGCGGCTGAAGAGGAAAACCCGGCATCAACTTCACTGCCAGTGTCTTCCGCTGCAGTCCCTGATAGTCAAGCACTGATATCTACAATTGAAGCAACTCCACCTCAACCAGTTCAGCCTATTATCCCACCAGTTATCCCACCTATGGTTTCGGCAGTCGTGCCTCCTATTGCTCCGATATCCACAATTCCACCTCCTCAAGTTCCTGCTCCATTAGCTCCACTTCCTGTACGCCCGCCGGTGTTTAAGCCTCCAGTGCCAGCACAGAATGGGGAGGTCAGAACTAGTGACTCTGAGTCTGACCGTGATGAACCTGGGCCAACCCGGGCTTCTGCAGTTGAATATGAGATTTCGGAAGAGAGCAGACAGGTGAGGGAGCGACAGGAAAAGGCAAAGCAAGATCTGCTTATGAAACGGCGTGCTGCTGTGCTAGCAGTGCCCACTAATGATATGGCTGTCCGTGCTCGACTTCGTCGGCTTGGAGAGCCCATAACATTTTTTGGAGAACGAGAGATGGAAAGGCGGGACAGGCTGCGGATGCTTATGGCAAAGCTCGATTCTGAAGGGCAGTTAGATAGGCTGATGAAAGCTCTTGAGGAGGAGGAGGCTGCAGCAACTGCTACTGGGGCAGATGTTGAGGAAGAAATGCTCCAGTACCCCTTCTATACTGAGGGGTCAAAGGCTCTCTTGGATGCCAGAATAGATATTGCTAAGTATTCTATCGTGAAGGCAGCAAAGCGCCTACAACAAGCACAGAGGAGAAGGGATAATCCCGATGAATCTATTGATGAGGAAATTGATTACGCTCTTAAAAAGGTGGAGAGTTTGTACCTCGATTGCACGGAATCTGGCGATGATCGGCCACTCTCTGGTTGTTCCTACTCACATGATGGAAACCTGCTTGCTACCAGGTATCTCTCTCTTTCTGTTCCCCAGTATATTTACATTACATTCCTTCAGACATCCATAACTTTGCAACGTTCGGACTATGCTTGTCATGTTGAGCAATGTTTTGTTTCTACATGAAGCACTCACTTCTGTAATTAAAAGAGCCAATTTGTGGCCTCAGGAGCCCACTTTTCTTGGTTCTTGTCATGAGAAGGCCACTCCGATTATTTCTATTTCTCACATTATTTTAACATTGCAATTTATAAATAAGTTGCCAACTATTGAGTGTATGCTGTGGCTGATAATTTACACATCTAGATATCAAGAAAATCAGAAAGTCTGGACTTAAGTAAAATTGACACAGACACTCACAAGGACCATGAATCTCACTGATTATTATTATTATAATTATTATTTTTGTCTATAAATAAAGCTTGTAACTCTAAAAAAAACCACCCATTAAACTCTCCAAACTATTTGGCTAAAGAATCTGGAATACTGCCATGTTCTTCTAGTTAAGTAAACAGTTTCTTTTCTGTATTTGAAAGATTGCATATGATGAATCTGTTGCACTAGTTAATACCTTTCTCTTCTTTTGGGTTAGAGGATACATATTCAAGTTAGTTATCGGAAGTTCAGCTGAAAATTGCAACCTACATTTGGTATTAATTATGACTTTACATCAGCACAGAAAGAGTCCATTTACAATGCTATCTGAGAATAATTTGAGGTCTTTCCTTGTTTTTCTTTTGTTAGCTCCTTGAGTGGAGTTGTTAAGATATGGAGCATGCCAAGATTGCAAAAGTTATCTGCCTTGAAGGGACACACAGAACGCGCCACTGATGTTACATTTTCGCCTGTGAGCAATCATGTTGCTACGTCTTCTGCTGACCGGACGGCAAGGTTGTGGAACACTGATGGATCTCTTCTGAATACTTTTCAAGGCCATCTGGACCGTCTTGCTCGAATAGCCTTCCATCCATCAGGGAAATACCTGGGGACGACCAGCTTTGACAAGACATGGAGACTGTGGGATGTAGATACAGGAGTAGAGTTGCTTCTTCAGGAAGGGCATAGTAGAAGTGTCTATGGGATTGCCTTCCACCCTGATGGATCTTTGGTAGCTTCTTGCGGACTAGATGCTTTGGCACGGGTTTGGGACCTCCGTACAGGGAGAAGTATTCTTGCCTTGGAAGGCCATGTGAAGCCAGTGAGACTTCAGTCGTTTTTCTGTTCCTTTTCTTTTATAATTTAATCATGATTTTATTTCATTTTATGCTATTGGTTAGCAATATAATCCTGATTGAGTTGTATCTCTGCTCTCCTTTTCAGGTACTTGGTATCAGTTTTTCACCTAATGGATACCATCTAGCAACTGGTGGTGAGGATAATACTTGTCGAATATGGGACTTAAGGAAGAGAAAATCTTTATACGTCATACCAGCACACTCGAATCTCATATCACAAGTGAAGTTTGAGCCTCAAGAAGGATACTTCTTAGTGACAGGGTCGTATGACATGACAGTGAAGGTGCATTTGTCTTATGGCATAATTATTATTTTTTAAGAAAATCGATTATTTGAATTATAAGTTCTTCATTTATGCCTCATTTAATCTTATATATTTCCTTTCCAGGTTTGGTCTGGCAGAGATTTTAAGCTTGTAAAATCCTTGTCGGGACACGAGGCAAAAGTTACTTCCTTGGATATTCATCCAGGTATCTTCTCTAGCTGTGAAAATTTAAGTGTATACCTACCTTTACCTTTGGTCTTTTCCCCTATTTTCTTTTCTTTATTGATGGATAAAATGGTTGAGAGATTTTGTGCTGCAATACACTGTGTCATATATGTTTACTTTTTGAAGCACGAATTGTCTGTCTCTGATGTATTTGTTCTATGACATATCATTAACTAAAATTTGCTGTCGTATCTTATTGATTGAAGCTAGTATGATTGTGTTTTGACGGACAAATCAATTAGAAATGATCATGAGTTACTGGCATTACTAGTGCTCAAGTTATTCATATAGTACAGAATACAAGTTTTATTCATTTCTTCCTCAACCAAAGACCATTTTTATTACTCTTCTTTTCATTATGTTTTTCCTCTTCAACTATTCCATGATAACATAACTCTTTCTTTCTCCTTCTTTCTTCTGTGCTGCAGCACTCATCTTTTTATTTTTAATTAATTAATTTTTTTAACTCTTTGAGTAACTTTTATGCATACTTTGTATATTAGCACATCCTTGAAAATTGCTGATTTCTGGTAGCATGATAAAAATTGGGTTTCGACATATGGTTTGACATTGACATGCTTCCTAGTAGCTGTATTTGTTAGGGCAAAAATGTGTTGACATTACTGAGAAAATTTAAAAATTACTTATGATTGATCGATAAGTACTTGCATCTAAAATATGGATGCATCCTCTGAGGATATAGAACTTTTGCATGTAAATTTTATGGATGTGGATGGGTGTCAAGCTTTTGATCTGCATACAGTTGACTTCAACTTGTGTCTGGGTTGTTAGGGTGGTAGAAGCATGTTAAATTATGAAAATTAAACATTACATGGGTGCTTGAAAATCTTATTTAAACAATATTCAAAACAATTAAGTTTTGCAGCCATTGATATATATACTTTTCTAATGACATTTGATCTAAGATCATGTCTCAACATAGTTTATTGACTGTTGCTCGGTGTGGAACAAACGTTTTTTTGTTCTTGTAGTAAAAGCTGGTATAAAACCTTGGATTTGTCACACTAAAAACTTGTCTTTTGGCTGTGCCAGAGACCTCATTCTCAATTTATGCTTCTAATTTCTAGAATTATTTTTCCTTCGTATTGGATTATGTGATATTTTCACGTAGTACTAAAAGTTGGTGCAGTTGCAAATTATACAAAGCAATCTTTCTGAATCCATGTTATTTGATGGCAGATGAACAATCGATTGCCACCGTCTCACATGATAGATGGATTAAGCTATGGTCAACCAGAAACAAAGGAGACGAGCATGCGATGGATGTTGACTGAGTTCCTGTTGTCTTTAACCTTGTGATTCCTCATTTTGTCTTCTATTTATCAGGTTTGAGATAATTTCTATGACGGCAGTACCCCTAACCATGGTCTTTAGGTGAGAGGTGAATGCTTACTGGAACTGAAGCGGTACCTTTTTTTCTCCCCACCCCCAAGCAAAGTTGCGTCTTACTTTTCCTTATTACTACTATTGTTTGTATATTTCAAAATATTATTGAAGTTATTTGTAGTGGATCTTGAATGCAAGGCAGCATAACCAAGAGACATTTTCAGTGTAGGTCTAAATATTCATTACAATAGTTAAAACAAGTTGATGGAATGATATTAAAACCATTTTGTAGCTATAGTATGTCTGAGCGATTCATTACGGTAATGCTGAATGATTTCTTATTCAAAACAATAATGAGGAAATGCCTTGTTATAGGAAATTTTCATTTATGTACCTAATACCAATTGCTAAACTAAATAACTTGTTTAGTTAACATTAGTACATCAGTATTTGCAACCATTATGTGTCTTATCTGAATGGTTAACATTATATCAAAATTTCGATTTAGCAGAATCTATACTAGGGAAAATATCAGTCTCAATAATCAAGAAGAAGGAAGCACAGAGCAATATGAAGAAACAGGGCAGAGTACTTGGATTAAGATGTCTCTTGCAACATTATCTCCATGTACATCATGATCGCGCAATAAATTTAGCAATGAGTTCGGAAATTTTAGCAGCAAACATGTAATCTTTCAAAACTGCTCCCCGCATCAATCTGTGGACTGTAATTGGTAAAACACTCCACAAAAGCTAAGATGTTGCATTATCTCTAGGGATGTCAACATGTCAATCACAGGCGTCCATGTCAACATGTCAATCACAGGCGTCCGTGCCTCGACCAAAAAGTGTAGTTTGATATTTCTAGCCATAAGATTAATCTTTGCATAGAGAAACTAAAAATCATGTGGTACGACATACCCCATTAAATTAGCAAAAGTTCCCTGATGATAACCAAAGTGTTAAACCAAGATATTTCCTTGGATACTGCTGCTTCATTTATACCATCCGGTGAGGAAGTACCGTAGCACAAAGCATAAGCAGCATGCAATAGCCTGTTGAAACATAAATACATTTATGAATATGAGCAATCATAATGAACATACAAGTTACTAATGCAACAGATCAGCACAAACGGAATACACGTGCACAGACAACATGAAATAATAAGACAATTCTATCTTGAAACCATTTGCGGCTCAATCAGATTTTTTGTCTAATTCAAGATTGTACTATATATGCTAATGATGCATAGGGATTTAAAATTGAGTAAAAACAGTTGGCCCCATTAGCATAAGTTTTAACTGGCAAAAAATCATTATATTCAAATGTCTGGAAGGCATGTCTGAATTACAAAGGAAAAGTTAGTTATAAACATTTTCATATATTGCATAGACACACATGTCATTCCTTTAACATGTAGCCTTGGAACTGTGGATTGCAGACCACCAAATCAAGTAGTGGAAGAAATCACTAAACTAGGCACTACAGATGTACAATGCAAAAGAGGTAACTGGACATAAAAAAGATAGATTCACCTGAAAAACAAGAAGTGCTGCACAAAGTGACCCTTCTGACATCTTGCCAAACAGTCTCAAGAAAAAGTTGACAAGTGTTCCATCATTTGTTCCAGTCAGCAGGCCAGTCTGGGGGTTGAACCTGAAAAGTTACAGCATTAAATATATGGGTAAAAGAGTCACGTAAGAAGCCAAGAATAGTTCTTTGAGTGTAATATCCAAGCAAGAGTTAACGGAAATCTACCTAGGCAGACGATGCCGTGGGCATTTGACAAAGCCAAAAAGCTGATGAAAAAGAATAGCAAATTAGATTCTTTTCAAATCTAGAATAAGTTAGACTAGGATCATGATATGTGCATGTGCGAGAGACAATTTATAAGACATACCTGGGGAACTGATAGGAGAAAGTTCAACACTTGCGGTAGAAAGAAAATCAGGAGTGTCTCACTATTTCATGGGAAAAGTAAGGAAATCGATCACCAGGTAATCATAAGCATTGTATGCAGATTAAAGAAGAAGAAGAACATTAATTGTAGAAGGAGACTCATACAGCAGAATCTCACAATGGGAGAGGAAGCTTAGAATCGTTAATTGTTGATAAACTACCAGCACAATTTACGAGGGACCAAATGAGTATGAGATTACATAATTTGTACAAAATTCCACTCAAACTAACAGCTCATGTGGGTTCAGGGGAAAACAAAATAGTTTTCTGAACACATTTCTCAAATTAAATTATAAGGAGTAAGCCAAGCTTCAAACTGATCTCCAGTAGAGCTTAGTTCCATCACCGCATTCCAAGTCCATGTTTGACTAAAGATTATAAATATATACATGTGCATGCTCATGCAAGAACATGTATTTCTTCCATCTTACCAAAAAAAAAAAAGGAAAATATAATCCCGACCCACTTTATTAACTTCACCAAATCTTACAAGAACATTTAAAAAAAAAAAACATTCTAAGGTCCAACATCACTTTAGTGAAAGAAATTCTAAGTTTTAGAGGGAACCTTAAGAATCTAATCCTGTTAAAGATTTTTTTACATATGAAGATCTACTTTTGTGTGTATTAAAAAAAAAAAAATTCCAAAGTATTACTAAGTTATTTGTATGATGACTAATAAACAGCGGAAGGAGTGGAGATAACTTAGCAGACATACCTGAAATGGCCTAGAATTCCCACTACAGCCATAGTCATTCCAGCAAAGTATGTGTAGGTATCTCCAACAAAAACAGAAGAAGGATACCTAAAGGAACCAACAACAAAGAAACATTAAAGACTTTTATACATTAAGACATAACTAGTTAAGGAAAAACACTATTCTTACCAGTTATAAGAAAATAAAGCCAAGGAAGTGGCCAATAAGGGTTGAACAAGATAAATAGAAAAGGCATGGGCCTGTTTATACTCAGGATCCAGAGATGCTCCAATTTGCATGATGTTATGTAACAATATCTGTAATTTGTTTTGTATCAGATTCCATATGTAATTGGCTTAATACAATATTACCAGATTTATGCTTACAGCAGATGCAATAACGACAGTTTGACCAACTTCAAGGCCATTCAGACCAGCATGGATATTTATGGAGTTTGTGCAAAACACAGCCAAAAGAAACATATAAAGTTTATATATCCAACCTGTTCCATCAAAAAAGTTGTTGTAAGTTTCAGCTAGGAGCCAAATGTTATTATGTAGAGTGAAAATATAATAGACACCAAGATGACAATCTACCTCCCAAATGAAGAAAAAAGGAATAGATCATGATGATGAAGCTAGGCAGACCACATTCAGGTGCAAAAATACCAACTAAACTATATTTCTATACTAAATTTTTGCATTAGATATTAATGACCCCATGAAAACAAGCATCCATATTCCAGATTCAAGTGCTTTGTGTGAGATCAAGAGCTGGAACAAATGCCATATTGGAATTACAAAGTAATTTTTCATTCTAATATGGACAGAGCGTCTCACAAAACTGAGATCATACCTAAATCCAAAATCTCAAGCCCAACATAAGGAACAAGAGGCTTTGGTATAACAATAGAAGTATGTCCAGCATATGCCATCAACAAGGGAAGAGCAGCAAATGATGGCAGTATTAATTTCCTGCTCATCACATGTACAACAAAGCACAAATAGAAGGCAAGGTGTGAGAAACAAATACTTTGAACAGCTTCAAAATGCTTTTGAAATCTTAGGAAACAACTAAATACTACTCACACTCTCCAAGGCACATCAAGGACATCATCTACAAATCCAAGCAAAAGCATGAAGCAGATGGATGCCAATGCTGCATTGTACTCCACAAGCCACTGCATGAAGGAAATAGTCAAAACCTTAATCTCAACAGTTCAGAGTAAGCACACGACTTATATACATGGACTTGCAATTGCAGTCTCCATGATTTGAGTCTAGTATTAAGTAAAAGACAAGCTCGATTAAATAAATTATTAAAAAATCAACTATGTTATGACTGAAAATACAAAACACAAATAGGATAAAAGGAAAACTAATGCCCCAAAAAGGGGAACCAAAGTAAGAAATAGTATTTCCTGAAAATGACTGCTTAAACAATGTAAAATTTAACATAAAAAAGCTTAGTTTCATCAAGTATTCATGTGCCTCTCACAGATATCATTCGGATTTTTCTGTTTAGGTTCGTGAGCACGTTGAAGGTCAACATCTGCACACTTACCTTTTCAGTGGCACACTATTTTTTCATTTTAATTTATATCTTTTGAAATTTGACCAGCTAGTAAGGAAAATAACAACAAATAACTAGAGCCATTGACCATAACAAGTTAGTCAAGCCATTATTGGATAAGTGAATCATTAAAACGTAATTCAAACCTATGGAATGGCAACTAAGTTTGATCAGCTACCCAAACCCTGTGGTGAATCTAGGATCATGATATTCAATAGATCATAAACCTTGGTGTCTTTTCTACCTCATCCAGTAATATATTTATCATTCCTCTTGTCTTACCAGCTACTTCAATCTCTTTGTCTCGAGAAATGTTACTATTGCTACAACCAGCCTTCCGTAACACAAGAAAACCATCTTAGCTTCTCATATAGTTGTCATGGATACTACTGCTTATGCCTCCTCAAAGCATATAAATGCTTTCTTGGTTCCCTAAACTTCCATTCCACCTATATTCAACACATAAGTATCTACCTCCTCCGCCTGCTTGTGAACCACAATACGTGGTTGACAATCTACTTGGTTTAATAAGCTTCTCTCAGTGTATGAAATGTTAAGATTGATCGATTACACTATGCAAGCAGTGCTCCACTAATCAATGCTTCTTAAACTGCGTATAATCCTTAAAAACAAAAATGATCCATAAAAACAAAAAAATGAACCTCTGCAACAGTTCCTAGGAAATCATTTTTAGCAATCCCTAGCTTCTCCACAATGGCAATCTATGTAATCTATGAACATTATCATCCCAATATTCATAAAGCCTTCTATGAAGATCTGACTTTGGAATATTTAAATGGCCATTTAGGAGTCCTAGGACTATATTCATTTATCATAATAAACTAAATCAGTGTACAGCCGATAAAACTTACAACCGTCAAAATAACTTCTTGCTTAAAAATGATACTTGAATTGAACAACAAACTGATGAAAATATGAGCTAGAAAGTGCTGAGTCTTTCAGGACTTACATTTGAATCTGCTGTGAAGTTAAAATACTGAAATAAGATTGCCAAGACCAAAAAGACAGCCCCAACAACAATACCCAACGACTCTGGCCTGCAGTCCGTAAAATAAGATTATGAACTAAATTCTGACAAAATAAGATAGTCAAATGAGAAAACCAATTCACAGATCAATGTATCCCAAAAGAACGGCAACTGAAAAAAGAAACAAGCTTGCACACACATTTGCTTCAACAATATCATGGAAAATTGAAGAACTCACTTAAGCTCATAACTAAAATGAGAGCAAGCACTCACATTCAACAAATTAATATTCAGTCTATGAACTCAAATTGAATCAACCAAGATCACATCTAGGAATTAAAGAACATCCATTTTAGCAATTTGATCGAGAACCCAATCTGCCACAGAACCGCTACGGAATTTGGAAAATATAAACCTGACCCACTTCATTAACTTCACCAAATCTCAAAACTAATGCATATCCACTTCACAAAATCACTCAAAAACCAAAACCCAAATGAACTGAAAAAATAAAAATAAAATAAAAACTCACACTTTAATGGTGCCTTGAGGCGTGCCCTTCTTATTGATATCATAACCAAACAAATTTCTTCTCAAGACGTATCTGGAAGCAACGGGTATCATCTTCTGGGTGATAAAGAATCCAGCGAGGCTGAGGCCGGCATTGATGAGAATGGATCTCTGGAGCTCAGATTCAATCTTGTAGTGGTAAAATAACAAGTAAAAGTACGGGATTGCAAAGAAAAGACAGAGCTTGAATATTAGACCCGATTTTGGTGGAGCGATTGGCGGGTCAGCATGTTCTTGGCTTGTCGGGGTTTCGGATTTTGATGTATCAGTATCAGTTGCTGTTGCTGATGCTGTTGAGGAAGCTCTCTTGCGAGCTGCCATGCTCAAACTCTACTTCGCGCAAATTTTATTCTCAATTTCTCGACTTTGCCTTGGAAGTGGATTTGATTTACTTTCTATTTTTTTACTTAAAGTGGGCTTTGTTTTTCGTTCCTACGTGTCCAAACGAATTGTGTCTCTCTATTGGAGTCATTGTACCAATGAAATTTTGCCAGCTGGTAAGTTAGGACACGTGGAGTTTAGTCCCTTTGAGTCTCAATATTGTAAATTATGCCATCTGATTTAAGAATTTTTCAAATGTATCCTCATGATTAAAGCATAAGAGCACACACAAATTAAAGGCACGTTAACAAATATTGAACTTAAAAATGCACGCAAGAAATCAATTAGAAACTTTTTTTTTTTTTTCAGATTACATGTTTACCAGTTTAAGGCTAAGAAAATTTTCAATCAATATACATAATTAAGCAAGTCGATCGTAAAATAATTCTGGCCTGGCCATGCATCTCGTCAGCATCTTCTTCTTCTTCTGAATACATGCAGGCAAGCGTCACATGCATGCCCGTATCAATAATCTGTAATTGTAGTTTACTTAGCCTTGATGAGAGGCAATGTTGGTGATGGTGATGGAGTTGGAGCCATTGCTTGTGTGAATTGTTTCAATTCGGGAATATCAGGATTCTTTTCTAACGCTTCAAAGAATTGTGGCAATGGGCTCTCTGCTAGTGCTTTAAAGGCTGGTGACAACGGTGGATCAGCTGCTCCAATAATAGGTTTGTTTCCTATTGTTGCATATCAAACACACAGAAGAGTAAACAAGAGTTATATATATATATAAATAATTGGGACACTTTTTTTTCTCTATAGTATTCAGCTTTTACTTCTCATCCTCCTACAGATCTCATGTATAATAACCCTATTAACTCGTTGATGTACCCAAAAAAAAAATGATTATTTTTTTATTAAGACGATTTTTTTTTCATAAATTTTGTCATCCGGGACGGTAATAGGATCGCAAAATAATCGTATAAGGTAACTGCTAAAAACTAAAACCTGGCCGAAAAAATATTATTGATCTCTAAGTTTCAAGGGTAAATAAATGTTCTTTTAGTCCCTACATAAATAGTCCATGTATTTTAAAAATATTTTCCAAAAAATGTATGTCGTTATATATATATATATATATATATATATATATCCGACCAAATCCATTTAATTATCTTTTATTTTTCATCTACTGGATACCATATTTGTTTGAATTTTCAAAAATGCTGTTTTACTTTTAAAAAGTCAAATTCAACAATTAAGAGGAGTACTAGCATGGGTATTCTTTAGATCATTTTTTAAAAAAAAATACAAGAATTAATTGAGTATAGACCAATGGACCATTTATCTTAAATTTCATTCCCAGAAATGCAAAGAAATAAGGATGTGGGAATGAGACACTGCAAAGAAATAAAGATGAGAAAATGAACTTACTGCTAAGGAAACCTCTCTCAAGGCAGGTACCGCCGAATGAAGGCATGCATCTCATGTTGCACCAAATAAAACATGTCCACGCATCTTTTCTAAAACCATATTTACAATAATCGAGACATTCATTGTATTTCCGATTGCCTTCCGCCATTTGCACCTCATTGCTCATCGCAATCATAATTAGCACTGCTGCAAAAATGCCCCAAACTGAACCACTTTTCACGTAATTATAAGCCATTTCTTGATCGATTTCTAACTTTCTCTCGTTAAAATTCTGGATCAATCTATTGTATTGGTTGTTCGTACCTAATGTGTCATTTATGAAGCTATATATACATGTTTACAAAGGGAGCTAATTTTAGTAGTCAAAGAGTCAAGTTGGTTCTGTTGTGATTACAGCCCCTATTTATATATAATGTTTTTAATTTCTGCTGTGGTTATTTTACCTAATAATTGCTCAATTCTTTTCTTAGCGGTTAATGGTTCAAAAATAGAAATTGAGTATAATTCGTCAACAAACTATCTTAAAGTAATCCTTTAGTTTACGTAATATTTGATTTTAAGAGTAGATATTGATGACTACGGTCAATATTATGCAGGCAACAAGGGCGAATCCTCAAGAACTGCAGGAAATTAAGAAAATCTAGTTAGTTTATATATGGAATAATCTTTAGTTTATGTATAGAATAATTTTCAACTCCAACGTAGTTCATAAAAAACCAACTATGGTAATTATATATCAAGTAAAACCAATTTATGCTTAGTTAGTCTAAAATTTCCCACAATTCAATAATAGTGCTCCTCTTTGACCACTAGGAAGGACTGCTAGACCAGCAGCTAAATTAACCATGAATGTGTTATGGTGGTGATTACACAGCAGGCTCAATAAAGAATTGAATGTAGACAGGGAATCCTAATCCTAAACTAAAAGAAAAGTCCATTACCTCATTTTAGAGCGCAAGCGTATAAAAAGAGGTCGAATTCCAAGAGAATTTTGATATGTTTATATTACATTTTTATTTACTTGTTATATATAAGTCAATTTATTTTGAACGCAATTAACTATAAGTCAATTTATTTATTTTCAATTACCTTCGTTTTCACTATCCAACATGTTGTCTATTATTGATATGTTAATAACGCACAAGCCACAATGTTTTGTATTTTGTGCTTTATTTGGTATTTATTTGGTATTAGGGTGTATCTTTTAAGTTGCAGCTTGTAAAAAAAAAAACTAAAAAAGTTGAAAGAGTGTCGGCATCTAGGGATGGCAATATGTGTCAGGATTCGTTTGTTCGATTTGATTCGATGCGAATTAAATGGGTTTGAATTTGAAAAAATTGATTCGTTTAATAAATGTGTGAATTCGAATCGATTCGCTAATTAAACGAATCGAATCCTGGTTTGAAGATATTGATTCGTTTATTTGTTACGATTCGTTTAATAAATAGGTTATAAACGAATCAAATATAAGTCGATTCACTTATTATTTGTTTAATTAAATTACTTTTTTGTCCTTAAATTTATTTGAAATTTTTTTAAAATTTGAAGATGAAAAATAGAAAATACCGAAAAAGATGAAATTTTTTATTTCAAGCAATTCTTTTTTCACTTCTTTCTATTTTACGGGCATGAAAGCCCTATAAACCCTAGATCTAAGTACCAAATTTTTTTTTATTAGTTGAAAATTTTCTTTTTATCACAATTTTTTTATTCAAATAAGTATATTTTCTAATTGCACTGTAAAATGCCTTAAATTGATTTAAAGATAAAGAAAATATTTAGCACATGCAAGCATATAAAAATTGGTGGTATTTTTGAGTTTTTCTTCCAATGATTTAAAGATATTGTGTTAATTATAGTTTGTTCCTTATGGCAATTATTCAATGGTTGTATCAAACTATATCATTGTTGATTTCATTTAAGAAAAAGTTAATGAATTTTACATACATTGTAGTATTATTTAATTGTGTAAAAAATTATTTTAATATAGTTTGCATCACTTTAATGAAAAATTTTATTTTGCCCTTAATGAATTACTAGTTAACAGTTTTACACTACCAGTGAGTTAATAGAAGGATATTTTAAGCTATTGTTTGAAAAGTAATGAATTTTATATACATTGTAGTATTATTTAATTGTGTAAAAAAATTATTTTAATATAGTTTGTATCACTTTAATGAAAAATTTTATTTTGCCCTTAATGAATTATTAGTTAACAGTTTTACACTAACAGTGAGTTAATAGAAGGATATTTTAAGCTATTGTTTGAAAAGTAAGGATGAAATAAGTTATTGTATTAAACTTTAGGGATGAAAAGAGCTTTTTCCTGAGATAATGTGATAAATTCTCTGGTGAAATTATTAAAACAAAACTAAAAATTATTAATATTTTAACATTAATTTAAAATTGCACATAAATAAAAAAGAAAACAGGTGTCAATAGAGGAAGCTGGTGATTGATGGACGATTGTTGCTAACACTCCTCTAAAAGTTAATAGCATAAAATAAATGTACTTTTTAAATAATAACATTTTCAAAAATAGTAAAGATATTATAAATTTTTTATCATACAAGTCTAAGATTAAATCTATTTCACTTCCAAACTACAACATTTGAATTAAGATATGAATTAGTCCAATTTTAAAGGCCCAATACTCTATTGTTGTGTTTACTTGTTAGTAATCGAAATAGGCTGGAATTGGAATGAGCTGGAATGAGAATCAAAATAAGTTGTTTACTTAACTTGCAGGATTCAGAATGGGCTAGAATCCCATTAATACGTTTATTTTATCTTGAAATCGGAATTGAAATGAGTTAAATTGTACAAATTACTAAAAGGTACTTATTGAATTATTGTCATAATTGTTATTTTATATTTTAATTATTGTGATTATTTATTCAAAAATTATTATCATTGTTATTAATCAATGTCAATAATTTATTAACATATTAATTAATTGTAAAACTTTTAATTAATTATAATAACATACTAATCAATTATAATAATTATATATTTTATTATTATAAAATTAATTAATAATAACATATGAATTAATTATAATTTCATTAATAATTATTAAACTACTAATTGTTATAGTAGTATATTAACTAATTAATAATAATAATAATATATTAATTATTGTGTTATTTATTCAAAATTAAAATTACTAATATATTATTGTTAATAATATATTTATTATATTAATTAAAAGTAATAATTATATTAATTAATTAATTATAATAAAAGTATATTAATATTTGATTTTTATAAAAAATTATTATTATTAATAATTATTGTTACTAATATATTAATATTGTAACAATTATATTAATTAATTAATAATAATATATGAGCTAATTATAATAATTATATAATAATTGTTATAGTACGTAGATTAATTAATTAATAATAATATATTAATTATTGTGATTATTTATTCAAAAATTAAAATTATTAATAATTATTGTTAATAATATATTAATTAATTAATTATAATAATATATTAATTAGTTATAAATGAGGAAAATATAAATATTTTTAATTTTGAGGAGGGCAAAATAATCAATCTCGCGAATGAGATTCCTATTCCCACCTCCCTTTATAGGAATGAGAACTCTAATAATCATTCCCAATTTTAGATGGAGCCTACTATTTTAATTCTCATTCCACTTCTCATTTAAATAAGTAAATATATAATTCATTCTCATTGCCTCATTCTCGTTCCCATTTCTAATTAGTAAACACACATATATCTCAATTTAGCACTGTAAAATCAAGGTGGGAAGCAAATATATATAGAAAGAGAAATAAGTGAAATAAAAATCTGTTTTTCCAATTAAATAATTCGCCTGAGATTTTCTGTTCTTCTATCACTTCCTTATTAATAACGTTTCTATCATTCATCATATGATTCCTTATAGAAGCGCGTGCGATGTAAAATTCTACTTTTCAATCATCCAATTTTATCTAATATGAAAAATCACTAAAAGATTGCCTTCTCATTAGCATGTTCATATATTCGTTTTCCAACAGCTGCAAAATGAGACATAACAATTGTGTATATTACATCGGGTAAAAGCTTGTTTAGTCCCTATATTATGAAGTTAGTGTCTATTTAGTCCCTGTATTTTTAAAAATACCTCAAAAGATCCCTATTACTAAATATTGACACTTATGCCATTATTTTTTATTATTTTTAACTTATTTTTACAATATTACACTTTTACAATAATGTTTCTTTTTTAGATATTAATAAAAAATTAAATTATCAAATTAAATTCAAAAATAAAATAAAAACAAAAAGGTATATATTAATTTTTGTGGAAGCTCACGTATGTCTAAAAAATTAATATCGTAAAAAATTACATTATCAATTTTTTTAGAAAAATTAATATTTTAACTCAAGAGTGTGTTCCACAAAAATTAATATATATATTTTATTTTATTTTATTTTTTGGTTTTAAATTGGTAATTTATTTTTTTCTTTTTAATAATGTCTAAAAAAATTATTATAAAATGGCAATATTATAAAAATAAGTTAAAAGGAACAAAAGATAATGGTAAAAGTGTCAATAATTTAATGGTAGGGATAATTTGAAGTATTTTTAAAAATATAGGATTAAACGGACACTAACTTCAAAATATAGGGACTAAACGAGCTTTTACCCTATTACATCTTCACGTTCTTAGTTTTGATATATAGAATGCAGATTCAAAGTGTAAGTTTATAGATAATAATTTAGTGGCAAAAAGGGAAATTTTCAAGCTTACGTACGTGTGTCCTGAGAGATAACCAGACCACGCTGCATGAAATCATAGGTGTGGGTTAGCTTGTTATTGGCCGTGTAGTAGAGATGCGTGACAACTTAAGCATGAGAGTAATTGTTGTTAGGCTCGTCGCACGGTCCACGGCCATGTATAATCCTACAGTCAGGTGATATTTGATTGTGAAGAGAGAATGGAGGAGAGGAAAGTAATTTAAATTTTATTTTTATTTTTATTGTTTGGTTGCATAAAATATATAAAAATTTAACTTTCATTAGAATTTAATATCTCTTATAATGTAAAATTTGAATTTCACACCAAAGAGTGAAGAATTTAAATTTCTCTTATGTTAAAAACCCAAGCTTCCAAATTTGCCCTCTAATATTGTAACATGTTTAATGCTATTAATAATAATTATTTATAATTTTATTTTATCAATTTAATATTAAATTATATTAAATAGTTTAGTATATTAAATAGTTAATATATTAAATTATTTATATTAAATATAAATCATGAATTGTTTTAGAAGTTTTTGAAATTAAAATTTTTTAGTATTAATATTAAATTATATTTTATTACTAATATAGACAATTTAGTATTTAAGATAAAGAATAAATTTTTCTAAAGAAAAAATTATAATTCATTTCTTTATTAAATTTTATGTCAAACTAAACAATAAAATTTAATTTCACTATTCTCTTCCACTTCTTTTTTCTCCGTTTCCCTCCATTCCACTCTTCTCTTCAACTTCCCTTTCTTAAAACCAAACACCAGTATGCTTTGTCGCAGATCAATTGTGTGCATGCATTTGGCCGTTTATCTCCAGTTGATGGTTTCTGGACGCACCATGTTATTTATTCGATAGAAAGGGGAGTTGATGTCAACACGAAGCCTTGCCGTCTACTTTCAGCGTGTCTGTTCTTGCTCACCTGAAAAAGGTATAACGATTTGATGCACTTTATAGAAAAGAGAACTCGAAAAGTTAATATTTGCTTGACAGGAAACTGAACCTGTCATGCTCCCGGTTTTGGATTATATGAGGCCTTATAGGCTCGCTCACTCTGACGAGCACAAATTGCCTAACCTGTCCATCATAAATTTTGCAACACGTTCAAGAACTTTAACAGAGAATCAACGAACTTGATTTCTTGACAAAGTCAAATTCTTAAAATGTCAAAATTCTGTATAAATTGGGCAGCACTGCTAGTGTGTCAGAACCATCCCTGTTCGCCTTCATTTGCTGGTGGTATTGCCTCTCTGCAGAGAATTATAAATGTTACAAGTTATTCGAGACCTCCAAAAATTTCAAGCTAAAATTTGGTATCAGCTATCATTGCATAAATTTTGTATATATAACTGGAATTTTGTGTTGTTATAAATTAACTAACCTGTGGTCATGGTTATGCGAGCAGCCTGAACTCCAAAGAGTTTAGGGCATTGTATTCCCACACGCACGCCCATGAAGCACGTCTCCCACAATCAGCACAACCAGCAACGACACTAGCGTACGGGCGCATATCTTGGGTGTCACGATTGCGGTCCGTAACATTCTCCCACAGCCATAACCATGCACGTCCTCGTGCATGAGGAGTACGCCTCGCAAGTGTGCACTTCCACGCGAAAACGTGAAGATCGGCTTGTCATCAACCCATGAACTCCCTGCCTACTCGTCCTCGATCTGTGGAGAGGACCCGCGTGCAGACACCATCCACTCGGTGCGAACGCTTGGGGGTGTGAGAACCCGCCTGTTCGTCCCGCTTGTCGACCCTTGCATCCGGAAGGGCGGGGACCCGCGTGGTGCGGCATTGGAGCGCTTGGCGAGCTCGCGTCGAGGGCTTTGCGAGATGACAAGCGCGGCTCTGATACCATCTGTCACGGGACGAGAGGTTTCGACCCCGTGCGGCACTCCCGCATCCAAGGTGAGAAGCAATAGAACAAAAGCCGAGAGCTGTTTTGCCATTGCTAATTTGTTATGCTCGACTAACAAGAGCACTAAGCCAGCTTAGCAGTTGAGAGTTTCTATGTTACTGCTATTCAAATGAAGAAAATTTGGTTTCAAAGAAAGCGACTGCAAAACTTGCAATGCATTTCATACCAAAAATTGAACCCACTACAAGTGTATTTCTCGTTTTTCTTTCCAAGTGAAGAATTTAAGGATTGAATAGACTAATATGAATGGAATTAATTTTATTTCTGGGAACTATTTTTTCATCCAAAAGATGAAAATTATTCTGTATTTCCTTTGCATACAGTAATTGTCTAATTTGAGATTATTGTTACCCGTATCAAGTATGAGCAAGAACAAATATAAAATATATACTTACTATAAGAAAAAAAAATTAAAAATAACAAAAAAGTATAATAAAAATACCTTATTAATTATTAAGTCTTTATTTACATCAAACGAATATTTTTTCTTTTTTTAGTGCTTAAACTTTTTTAATTTTGATTTCCATTGATATTATTGATTAATTTCTAATAAATTAAAAAGAAACTGCATTAGTCTTAATCGTCTCGATGCAACTCAGCCACCTATTAAAAATTTGTAATACAAATTTAACAATCTCACAAATTTTGTTCAAGATCAAGATTAATATATTTATCGAATTTTTGCTCACGATTGTGTCATTGCGAAATATAGACGCGTGTAACATGCCTACTCCATAAGCGATGTAAAATCATATATATATATATATTGATGAAATTTCCTATTCTAGTTTCCTGTACACAGAAGGATTCCTAGTGAGGTTTCGTAATCTACATCGGAGTTATTCCTATTACGAACAGGAAACTCAAGTTCACAAGGAACTGAGATTTCCTATTTAGTTTACTTCTATAAATACATAGCAGTAGCAAGAGACAGATTGCTTATATAAAAATAAAAATTAGTTTCTGTCTTTAAACTCCACAAACAAATCCATGAAGAGAATCTTTCTGATTGCGCTTTTTACTTTGTTGCTTTCTTCCTCTTCTTCATTCGCTCAAACAACTCAAACATGTACCAATTACCGTTTCACCACCCACAACAACAAATACGGTGCATGCATTGATTTGCAAGCTTTAAATTCTTTTCTCCACTGGAGCTATGACGAAGCAACCGGCTCTGTCGACTTGGCCTATCGTCATGTAGGCATGCAACCAACCAGATGGGTTGCGTGGGCAATAAACCCTACCGGTAAAGGCATGGTCGGCTCTCAATCTCTTGTAGCCTACCGTAACCCTAACGGAATCTTGAAGGCATACACATCACCGGTGATGAGTTATGGCACCAAATTACAGGAGGGAAACTTGAGCTTTCAGGTTCCCAAGATTTCAGCAGACTTTTCCAATAACGAGATGATAATATACGCAACGATAGTGCTTCCAAAGAACATGACCACAGTGAGCCACGTGTGGCAAGAAGGTCCCGTACGTGGTGACAATCACCTCGGCATGCATCCTCTAGGAGGCGACAATGTCAAATCAATGGGTACTTTGGACCTTCTTTCCGGGAAAGTTACGACTACCAAAGGAGGAACCTCGGGTACTCTTCATTTCAAGCAGGTTCATGGAATCATAAACGCGGTTAGCTGGGGCTTCTTGATGCCAGTGGGTGCTATTACTGCCAGGTACATGAAGGTCTTCCAATCAGCTGATCCCGCTTGGTTTTATGCTCACATCATATGCCAATCCTCGGCTTACTTACTTGGTATTGCCGGAGCGGGGACAGGAATTTACCTTGGCAACAAATCTCATGGCATTCAACATTCCACTCACAGGACTATTGGGATACTACTTCTCGTTCTTGGCTTCATTCAGGTTCTTGCGTTGAAACTGAGACCAAAGAAGGAGCACAAGTACAGAATTTGGTGGAATTTTTACCACCATTCTGTTGGATACGCCATCATAATATTAAGCATCTTCAACATCTTTGAGGGTTTTAATATTTTGAACCCTTTGAAGATTTGGCGCTTGGTGTATGCTTGTGTTCTTATTGTCTTGGGAGCCATTGCCGTTATTTTGGAAGTAGTAACTTGGGTCATTGTCATAAGGCGGCGGAGAAGGATTGAGAATCCTGCAAGCAATATCACAGCAGTAGCATGAGGTTTTAGAGTAGTAGTAGATTAGGATTTACTGCTTTTTTTCTGTAATTTTGTTTAAATTTTCCCACATCAATTAGCGATATAAAAGAATTATTATTTTTTTTTACAAATTAATTTGTGCATCATTGCACGTAACATTATCTCGTTTGACGCCTAGTATATATGTGATTCATTTGTTAAATGTTGGGTACTCAATTAGAAAAGGCACATTAATTAGATGATACAATTTGTTTTCTTGTTAATATTGAGGTTGTGCCTTTAGCTTAAAAGTTAGAATACTTTATTAAAGTAACTAGGAAATAGAACCGTGCTTTGCGCAGCTTTAAAAAAAAATAGTATAATCATTTTTTATTATTATACTTTTAATGATTTATTCTATTCAATTAAGAGGCAAGACTTCCAAAAATAAAAAAGAAAAAAATAAAGTAAAGCTAAAACCAAAAAGAATTTTTTTAATTATTTAAAATTGCATTAGCTAAATTAACACCACGGAAATAGAAGTACCATAGATGTACTTTGTTGAAGTCAAAACCTTGGAAACTTGAGGATGATATATCACCACGAGGCCACCTGGAGAAGGAGTAGAAGATGCATCACAATAGCCTCTCTGTATGTTCTCTTCTTCGGCAATGAATCCAAGAGAGGTGAGCATTGCAGGCTATCAATTACGGGTGATGATATCAATAGCGCGGCAACAATCAGGGCCACTATCAGCCTGATTATTAAAGAAGAATATAACAATATCATTTGAACATGATTTCAGCTCCATTAATACTTTCCAGCACTCCGCTACCTTCAAGTCTTGTTGCAAGATCATAGCCTGATTTCATATTATTGTTGAGGCGATCATTCTTGCTGGTTGCATTTGCAATATTTGCTATGATCAAGCAAGTGAGGGCCAAAATGAAAAACACGTATTTTAGAGTCATTGCTATTTTCTGTTCGTTTATGTTGTGTTTTTGTTTACGTGGGATATCATATTTTTTGTTGTTATTTGTAAATTAAGGTGAGGTAGAGGAGAAGAGTGATTAAAAATGTTTATAAATTATTGCTTAATGCTTAATTTATGATCAATAAGGTTTCAATTGGAGAAGATAGTGTGTCTTTTGATGAATTGTTACGTACCAATTGTGTAATAACAATCAAATTAATTATGAGAAGATGAAAAGCTAAATCTAAAAGAAAAATTCTATATTTATTAGATAATAAATAATATACAAAGATGAGAAATGGTGATGCCACATCACCTCTTATAGTCCCAACTTTATATAAATATATAGATTGGTAAACAATAATTATTGTAACTTACAAGTTAATTTGATTTTACACTTGGGTTATTAAAAATCTATTATATCTTCACTAATTTTATCAAAAATATTATTTAAATATTTTGTTTACGACAAACTATTAACTTTTATATTTTGATTTTTTTCTCCTAAAGCTCCATCTAAGATATATATATATATATATATGATGTGGAGCTCGGAAGCGGATTTTAGCTATTCCAAATGAGTTGAAAATATTTGATTTGATTTATTTAATATTGATAGATTGATGTACCAAATGGAACTTTCCATGAACAACTATAAACTAGTAAAAACAGAATGTTTATTTATGGATCTCATTTCATTAGACGAATATATAAATTTTGCAAGTTTTCTGAGGTGTCGGAAATATACAAAGTTTTGGAGTCTCCATTTGTTGTTTCTCTTTCCGTTGTGGATAGAGAGATGACAGCTGTGTGAAACTGAAAAGAGGTTTATTTCAAGTTGGTGCTCACATACGCATCTGTTTGTGTACCTAGCCATATTCATTGTCTGTTAAATTGCAAAGAAATTAAAAGCAAATGGGCTTGCTAGCTAGAATTAATTAGATAATAAAAGCAATCTTATCTTGACACTTTCCATTCTTGAATTTATAATGCATATATTTTGCCAGAATAAACCTGAATTATATTGGTAATTCTTCGGTTTAAAAGCATTTAATCATGTGTCGTCATTGTTTTTTTTTCCTTTTTTCCTCCAAATCATCCATTTCTTCAGAACAAGCCTCGCAGAATCTGAACGTTCTAAATTTTTAATCACACTTCTTTGGGTACATAGACATTGACAAAAGGTGCTTTGAACTCAGTACTTTGTTTTCTATTATTGAAAGAAAATGAGAATGGATTGTGTAATTGAAGTATTAGGCATTTAAATTTAAAAGTAATTGAAAATTGTGACCTCCTGATCTCACATGTTGATTACACCATTTACATATAAAGTATGTTTTATTTATTGACTTTGCTGGGAAAGGGACTACCACAAGCAGGTATAAATTAAGCAGAAACAAAAATTCTTTCTCTCTTTTTGTGATTAAAATATGATGTGCACCACAAATAAATATGCAAAAAAAATAAACCAATAAACCCAAAGTAAAAATCAACTACAAGAGACACCGATTTTTACGTGGAAAACCTAAATCGAAAAAACCACGGGACCGTAATCCGATATAAACTTCCACTATTTAAATGGGATTACAACACAAATTCTTCTCCAGATAACACTAGAGGATAACAACATCAAGATTCTCAACAATCTTGGCTTACAATAATAGATCTAAAATTTATTTCTTCAATAAGTGGGTATCTCAAACAACAACTATAGAGAGAATAAAATATAGATCAACACCAGTAAAAATGTAGACAGCGATGTCAAGAACTTACCCTCCAAATTTGGGTTGAATCGGAGCTAAAATCACCTTCCATCATTGAATCAAAGATCGAAACCCCAAAGAAATCTTTCTCCCTCGCAGCACCTCCTCAATTTGCGAAATGCCTACAGCTCTTGCGATTCCTTTATATATTTTCTGGTTAATTTCATCCATATATAAATTTTATAATAATTACACATCAAGTAAATTATTTTAGACTTTGGCCATTTTGGTCCATCAAAATGAGTTGGACCCTACATATCTCCCCCTTCATCTCATCTTAGGGACACCACCAAACCCGCTCTCTACTTACAACTTTCCAGCTTCTCCTTAAGTAATGATTTTGTCATCATATCTGATGCATTCTTTGATGTGTGAATTTTCTCAAGCTGCAACTGTTTTTGCTCAAGCATGTCTCGTATCCAATGATACCTCACATCAATATGCTTCGACTTCGAATGATATGTTGAATTCTTCGCCAATTGAATGTCACTTTGACTGTCATAGTACACAATGTAGTTGTCTTGTTTAACACCCAACTCTTATAGGAAATTCTTCATCCATAAGGTTTCTTTGCAACTCTCGGTGATTGCAATATACTCTGCTTCTATGGTAGACAAAGCAACACACTGCTGAAGTCTGGACTTCCATGAAACTACTCCTCCTGCAAAGATGAGCAAATATCCTGATAGAGATTTTCTAGAATCAACATCTCCTGCCATATCTGTATCTGTGTACACTTATAACACAGGTTTATCACCACCAAAACATAAACATACCTTGGAAGTGCCTCTAAGATATCTGAGAATCCACTTTACTGTTATCCAGTGTTTTTTGCATGGATTGGAGAGAAACCGGTTGACTACACCAACTGTATGTGCAATATCTGGTCTTGTACAAACCATAGCGTACATCAAACTACCAACTACTGAAGCATAAAGAACTCCTCTCATCTCTTGTTTCTCTTTCTCACTTGTAGAACAATGCTCAGAACTAAGTTTGAAATGGCTTGCAAGTGGAGAACAAATAGATTTTATCTTATTCATATTAAAACTTTCAAGAACCTTTTCAACATATGCTTCTTGAGATAACCATAACTTCCCAGTTTTTTTGTCAAGAGAAATCTTCATGCCAAGAATCTGTTTCGCTGATCCTAAGTCCTTCATTGCAAAAGACTTGCTAAGCTCTCTCTTCAGATTGTCAATCTTACTAACATCCTTGACAATAATCAACATGACATCCACATAAAGCAAAAGAATAATAAAATCATTACCACCATGATTCTCCATAAAAGAATCAAATTTCTTATACCACTACTTTGGTGCCTATTTCAACCCATACAAATTTTTCTTCAATTTGCACACAATTTCTTCTTTGCCTTTGACACTGAATCCTTCAGGTTGCTCCATGTATATTTCCTCATCTAAGTCACTGTGCAAGAAAGCTGTCTTTACGTCGAGTTGTTCAATCTCCAAATCCAAGCTAACTGCTAATCCCAGAACTACTCGGATAGAAAACATCTTCACTACATGAGAAAATCAGCACATTTCTTCTGACCGAAACTCTTCACAACCAATCTAGCCTTGTACCGTTGTTGTGAGTTATTTTTAGTTTTCAACCTGTAAACTCATTTGTTCTTCAGTGCTCGTTTTCCCTTAAGCAGCTTCACTAAGTCATAAATGTAGTTCTCATTCAAGAATCGCATCTCCTCTTGCATGGTTTTAACCCACTCATTTCCATATTGATGAGACATAACTTCTTCAAAACATTCTGGCTCTCCTCCATCTATAAGCATCACATACTCATGTAGAGGATATCTAGTGGAAGGTTGTCGTTCTCTAGTGGATCTTCTCAATTCTGGCTCAACTGGTGGTGCTGGTGGTTCTGAAAATGCTTGCTCAACTGGTTCTGCTGGACCATCATCATTATCCTCTCTAGCTCCCCCATGATCATTATGAATAACAGGTGGAGAAACTGAAGTTGGAATAATAGGAATCTCTGGGGATGATTGAGACTCATCGTTTTTCTCTTCATCACCAACTATCTAATCTTCAAGAAATACATCTCTACTTCTGATTAGTTTTCTTGCTACTGGATCCCATAATTTGTACCCAAATTTTTCATGCTCATAGCCTAAGAAAATACATTCCTTGGATTTATCATCAAGTTTTGATCTTTCATCTTTAGGGATGTGAACATATGCTTAGGACCCAAACATTCTCAAGGGTTTATAAAAAACATCTTTCCTAGTCCAAACTCTCTCAGGTAAATCGTCGTCTAATGGAGTTAAAGGAGATAGGTTAATCAAGTCAACTGCAGTACACATAGCCTCTGCCCAGAATGATTTAGGAAGCTTGGCATCAGAAAGCATACACATGATCCTTTCTTCAATTGTTCTATTCATCCTTTCTGCAACATCATTCTGCTGAGGGGTTTTTGGTACGGTCTTCTCAAGTCTGATTCCATGGGATCTGTAATACTGCTCAAATGGTCCTCTATACTCACTACAATTATATGCCCTGACACATTTTAATTTTCTTCATGTCCTTCTCTCAACATAAGATGGAAGAACTTAAACATATCAAACACCTGGTCTTTAGATTTCAAAGCAAAAGCCCACACTTTTCTAGAACAATCATCAATAAAAGTCACAAAATAAAGTGCACCTCATATTGATCTACTTTGCATCATGCAAACATCAGTGTGAATTAAATCAATGATTTGTGACTTTCTAGATGGAGAATAACTTTTAAAAGCTACTCTATGTGTCTTTCCAGCTAAACAATGAATAAAAGTCTTGAGGGACGTACTTGCAAAGCTTGGTAGAAATCCTTTTCTGGCAAGAGTTTCTAACTCTTTCTCACTGATGTGACCAAGTCTTTTATGCCATGTTTCAATGTCAGGATCTTTTATAGCTACATTCACATCTTCTTTCTTGATCTTGACTTCTATTACGTAAAGAGTGTTCATTTTCTTTCCTTTAGCCAACACTAAAGAGTCTTTGGTGAGCTTCCATTTTCCTTCACCAAATTGGTTAGTATAACCATCATCATCAAGTTTTCCTGTAGAGATCAAATTAAGGCGAATATCTAGTACATGTCTTACATATTTAAGGAGTAACTTACAACCAACACTGGTTTCCAAGAAATATCTCCAATGCCCATAACCCTGGATGCCTCTTCATTTCCCATCCGTACATGGCCATAATCACCATTAATATAGGATGTAAAGTAATCATACTGTGCAGTAATATGAAACGAAGCACCTAAATCAATCACCCAATCATTGGTATGGGAAAATTGATGTGGGAAAATTTAAACAAAATTACAGAAAAAAAGCCGTAAATCCTAATCTACTACTACTCTAAAACTTCATGCTACTGCTGTGATATTGCTTGCAGGATTCTCAATCCTTCTCCGCCGCCTTATGACAATGACCCAAGTTACTACTTCCAAAATAACGGCAATGGCTCCCAAGACAATAAGAACACAAGCATACACCAAGCGCCAAATCTTCAAAGGGTTCAAAATATTAAAACCCTCAAAGATGTTGAAGATGCTTAATATTATGATGGCGTATCCAACAGAATGGTGGTAAAAATTCCACCAAATTCTGTACTTGTGCTCCTTCTTTGGTCTCAGTTTCAACGCAAGAACCTGAATGAAGCCAAGAACGAGAAGTAGTATCCCAATAGTCCTGTGAGTGGAATGTTGAATGCCATGAGATTTGTTGCCAAGGTAAATTCCTGCCCCGCTCCGGCAATACCAAGTAAGTAAGCCGAGGATTGGCATATGATGTGAGCATAAAACCAAGCGGGATCAGCTGATTGGAAGACCTTCATGTACCTGGCAGTAATAGCACCCTCTGGCATCAAGAAGCCCCAGCTAACCGCGTTTATGATTCCATGAACCTGCTTGAAATGAAGAGTACCCGAGGTTCCTCCTTTGGTAGTCGTAATTAACTTTCCCGGAAAGAAGGTCCAAAGTACCCATTGATTTGACATTGTCGCCTCCTAGAGGATGCATGCCGAGGTGATTGTCACCACGTACGGGACCTTCTTGCCACACGTGGCTCACTGTGGTCATGTTCTTTGGAAGCACTATCGTTGCGTATATTATCATCTCGTTATTGGAAAAGTCTGCTGAAATCTTGGGAACCTGAAAGCTCAAGTTTCCCTCCTGTAATTTGGTGCCATAACTCATCACCGGTGATGTGTATGCCTTCAAGATTCCGTTAGGGTTACGGTAGGCTACAAGAGATTGAGAGCCGACCATACCTTTACCGGTAGGGTTTATTGCCCACGCAACCCATCTGGTTGGTTGCATGCCTACATGACGATAGGCCAAGTCGACAGAGCCGGTTGCTTCGTCATAGCTCCAGTGGAGAAAAGAATTTAAAGCTTGCAAATCAATGCATGCACCGTATTTGTTGTTGTGGGTGGTGAAACGGTAATTGGTACATGTTTGAGTTGTTTGAGCGAATGAAGAAGAGGAAGAAAGCAACAAAGTAAAAAGCGCAATCAGAAAGATTCTCTTCATGGATTTGTTTGGGGAGTTTAAAGACAGAAACTAATTTTTATTTTTATATAAGCAATCTGTCTCTTGCTACTGCTATGTATTTATAGAAGTAAACTAAATAGGAAATCTCAGTTCCTTGTGAACTTGAGTTTCCTGTTCGTAATAGGAATAACTCCGATATAGATTACGAAACCTCACTAGGAATCCTTCTGTGTACAGGAAACTGGAATAGGAAATTTCATCAATATATATATATGATTTTGCATCGCTTATGGAGTAGGCGTGTTACACGCGTCTATATTCTTAATGACACAATCGTGGGCAAAAATTCGATAAATATATTAATCTTGATCTTGAACAAAATTTGTGAGATTGTTGAATTTGTATTACAAATTTTTAATAGGTGGCTGAGTTGCATCGAGACGATTAAGACTAATGCAGTTTCTTTTTAATTTATTTATGTTTTTTCAGGAATGTCGTACTATTTTTGATTGTTGAGCCAATCCAGGTCTGCAATCCTTCGAGCGTACTTTTCAGAGATTTTTGCTATATATTCCATCATTATAATAATCTGATTTATCAACAATTTTACTTATCTTTTATGTCTCTATTGACAGTTTAAGGCAAGTTTCACTTTGTCCCCTGATTTCTTGTACTTTCATTTTCATTATTGACAATATTCCTCCGCAATGAGGCTCCATTCATATAAAAAATATATTATAAAATTTTAAAGATTTCATTCTTTCAGTGAAAAGAAAAATATTTTTAAATAAAAAAATGAATAAAGGGTAATTATTAGGTTATATAGTGCTTACGAATTAATGTGGTACTAGAAAGGAAATTTAATGGTTTATTTCTAGTTTTTCAGAGTCAATACTCAATACAACACCTTAGAGGTCATTATATATCACTCAACCTCTTATTATTTTCATAATAATCAATAATCCTCCTAACATCATAGTTTTATAGTATTGTCCTTATTTTTACATATATTTTATTCATATTTATCATAAATTAATAAATAATATCAATGTAAATAAAAATTAAGAAGTTTAAGTACTAGAAAAAGAAAAATATTTTTTTGATGTAAATAAAGAATTAATAATTAATAACATAATTTTCTTATACTTTTTGTCATTTTTAAATTTTTTTCTTATAGTAAATATATATTTTATATTTGTTCTTGCTCATACTTGATACAGGTAACAATAATCTCAAATTAGACAATTACAGCATGAAAAGGTAACAATAATCTCAAATTAGACAATTACTGCATGAAAAGGAAATGCAGAATAATTTTCATCTTTTGGATGAAAAAATAGTTCCCAGAAATAAAATTAATTCCATTCATATTAGTCTATTCACTCATGAAATTCTTCACTTGGAAAGAAAAACGAGAAATACACTTGTAGTGGGTTCAATTTTTGGTATGAAATGCATTGCAAGTTTTGCGGTCTCTTTCATTGAAATCAAATTTTCTTCATTTGAATAGCAGTAACATAGAAACTCTCAACTGCTAAGCTGGGTTAGTTCTCTTGTTAGTCAAGCATAACAAATTAGTGATACGTGTGCTTTGTAAGACTTGGTCATCAGTTCTGTTAATAAACTAGTGGAGCTAGTCTTTAGCATTAATAAACTAGTGGAGCTAGTCTTTAGCATTATGTTTTGAGTTTTCGGTTATAATACCAGGTGATCTGGTCTTGTTGTTTAGTTTCCAGCTGTAAGACTATTATAAATAGTCAGTTCTGAGTTGAATAAAAGGGGAATTACAGAAACATTTTTTCCTCTCTTTTATCTCTCTGCTTTCTTCTTCTTCTTAACTCTTATTCTAAATTATACCATATCATTTTGGTATCAGAGACAGGTTTGTCAATGGACACTCGCAGTAAATCTAATGCCGAATTCCGCAATGATGTCAACGAAGCCTTAGCTCGACATGAATCCAATTTTGATCAGATCAATGATTCCTTGCATAAGGTGTTAACTGAGTTACAAGCTTTACGAGTCTCCCGACCTCAACCAACCATCCAGCCTGACATCAACCCTTTTTACCCCGGAGAAACCTCACATACCACAAACACTCACACACCCCACACACCAAATGACCAATATTATCACCTCAAACTTCACTTCCCACGATTTAACGGAGAAGACCCTAGCGGTTGGATTTACAAGGCGGAATAATACTTTGAATTTAAAAACATTGCACCAGGCCTGCAAGTTCAACTTGCCTCTTTCCACCTTGAAGGTATTGCCTTACAGTGGCATCGGTGGTTAACAAAATTTAAGGGACCATTATCTTGGCAAGAATTCACAAAAGCCATGCTTCAAAGGTTTGGTCCAACAGACTATGAAGATCCCTCTGAAGCTCTCACACGATTGAAACAAACGTCAACTTTAGAAGCTTACTAGGAGGCTTTCGAAAAATTATCCCACTGTATTGACGGATTACCTGAAAATTTTTTGGTGGGTTGTTTTATTGCAGGTCTCAAAGATGACATTTGCTTGGATGCCAAGATCAAACAGCCACGAACGTTAACTGATGCTATTGGTGTTGCTCGGTTGGTTGAGGAACGAAATAACCTGCAAAAGAAAATGAGCACTTCGTTTCGTCCATCCGCAATTACAGGAGCACAAAGAATCATACCACACCATTCTAGTGGCGTATTAGGTCCACCGCCAACTTCTAAAATAAACCAAAATGCCAGCAACTCAACAATTCCATTTCGACGCATCACAAATCAAGAGGCACGAGATTGACGGGCAAATGGACTTTGTTATTATTGTGACGAAAAATTTGTTCCCGGTCACCGCTGCCAAAGGCCGCAATTATTCATGATAGAGGATTCGAATCAAATAAACCTTGCTAAGGAACCTGCGGAACCCGAATCTGAGGACCATGAAGTCATGCTTGAAGTTTCTGCCTACGCTATTTCAGGAGCCACTCATCCGCAAACATTCCGTGTGATGGGTAAACTGAAGAACAAACCGGTAACGGTGCTCATAGATGGCAGCAGCACGCACAATTTCATTGATCAAGCTGTAGTCACTAAATATGGGCTACTTGTTCTTCAGAATAAAAGGTTCCAAGTGACGGTCGCCAACCAAGAACAAATCGAATGTAAAGGCCTGTGCCAAGCACTCACGATCTCCATTCAAGGTAAATTAATTACTGCTGATTTTTTCGTGCTTCCTGTGGCAGCCTGTCACTTGATTTTGGGCGTACAATGGCTAGAGACTATTGGACCAATCGAAATGGATTACAAGCAGTTGACGATGACCTACAAAGTTGCAGAAGAGACCTACACATTCCAAGGTCTTAAACACACCCCTTTAGCGGCCTTATCTGATAAAGAATTCAACTCTATTCAAGGTAGTGGATTCCTATTCCAAATCTCTCTCTTTCCCAATAATTTCCAGCCAAATCTTTACCCAGGTGACATAATTCAGATCTTAACCGAATTCTCCAATGTTTTTACGCCACCTACTAGCCTACCACCAAAGAGACCACATGATCACTACATCCCACTACAACAAAATACACACCTTGTCAACGTAAGACCCTACCGTTACCCATATTACCAAAAAACACAAATAGAGAAGATGGTGAGAGAACTTTTACAATCAGGGTTGGTAAGACCGAGTAAAAGCCCATTTTCATCACCAGTTCTCTTATTAAAAAAAGCAGATGGTGATTGGCGATTCTGTGTGGATTACCGTGCATTGAACAACATCACGATCAAAGATAAATACCCGATTCCTGTAATTGATGAACTTCTAGATGAGCTACATGGAGCTAAATTCTTCTCCAAGTTAGATTTAAGGGCTGGGTATCACCAAATCCGAATACACGATGCGGATATACCAAAAACATCCTTTAGAACACACGAAGGGCACTACAAATTTCTCGTAATGCCGTTTGGCTTGACCAACGCCCCATCCACCTTCCAATGCCTCATGAATGATCTTTTCCACCCTTATCTAAGGAAGTTTATCTTGGTCTTCTTTGATGACATCCTCGTGTACTCAAAGACATGGAATGATCACCTTGCACATCTCCGGATTGTCCTCTCTATTTTACAAACTAACAAACTATTTGTTAAGGAAACAAAATGCAGGTTTGGTGTTTCTCAGGTGGATTATTTGGGTCACGTCATTTCCGACCAAGGAGTAGCAGTAAGTCCCTTCAAAATACAAGTTGTTCTTGAATGGCCAACGCCAACCACTATTAGAGAAGTACGGGGGTTCCTCGGCCTAGCAGGTTATTACCGAAAATTTATCCGCCACTTCGGATGTATAGTAGCCCCTTTATATCAATTGTTATCAAAGGAAGGATTCAAGTGGAACGAGGCAGCCGAGTTAGCTTTTACCAAGTTAAAAGAAGCACTAACGTTTCCACCAGTCCTAGGCCTTCCAGATTTTTCTCAACAATTCGTAATCGAATGTGATGCTAGCGAGATTGGAATTGGAGCAGTACTCTCTCAGACTAACCAGCCAATAGCATACTACAGTGAAGCTTTGAAGGGGACAACATTATTACTATCTACCTATGAGAAATAAATGCTGGCTGTTGTCAAATCAATTCGGAAATGGCGCCCATATCTCATTGGAAAACCATTTACTGTCCGCACCGATAAAAAAAGCCTCAAGTATTTACTTGAACAGCGAATTACCACTCCTGCACAGGCTCGATGGCTTCCGAAGATCCTTGGTTATGACTACAAAATTGAGTATAAACGCGGACCTGAAAATCAAGCTGCTGACTCACTCTCTCGTGTTGTTGAATTTCAGTTTATGTCTATTTCGGGACCACATGTAGATTGGTGGCAAAAATTGCAAGGAGAGGTACAACATGACTCTTTTTATAAGAAACTGAGTCATTCTCATTCATCACAACAGTTGACACAACGAGATGGAGTATGGTTTAAAAGGGGCAGAATTTATTTGAATCCCACTTCTACTTTAATTCCACAAGTCATGGCTGATTGTCACTCGTCTCCAGCTGGTGGGCATTTTGGGTTCCATAAGTCACTATCTCGAATTAAACTCAGCTTCTGGTGGCCAAACTTGCGTAAAACCGTGAAGGAATTTATACAGCACTGTACCATCTGCCAAAGGTACAAATCTGATTCTATGCGTCCGGCCGGTTTGCTGCAACCACTACCCATTCCTCTTCAAATATGGACTGAAGTATCGATGGATTTTATCGAGGGACTTCCATCGTCAAATGGTTATACTGTCATCATGGTAGTTGTTGATCGCTTATCTAAATATGCTCATTTTGTGGCTCTCAAACATCCATACACGGCAGTCACGATTGTTAAAGCGTTCGTAGCTAATGTGGTTCGCCTCCATGGCATTCCAACAGCCATTGTAAGTGATCGAGATAAAGTATTTGTAAGTTTATTTTGGCAAGCATTATTTCAATTACAAGGAACTAAACTTAGAATGAGTTCTAGTTACCATCCTCAGACGGACGGCCAAACTGAGGTAGTGAACCATACTTTAGAGCAATACTTGCGATGTTTTGCCGGAGATCAGCCACGAAAATGGGTTGAATGGATCCCATGGGCTGAATTCAGCTATAATACGTCCATCCATTCCGCCACCAAAATGACCCCATTTAAAGCTGTCTATGGTATTTCTCCACCTCACTTGCTTACGTATGTTCCTGGCACTTCCCGTGTTCAAGCAGTGGATGAGTACCTTCGGGATCGCGACACCATTTTATACGAGCTCCGCCACAACCTCTCTTTGGCAAGACAACGAATGAAAAGCCAGGCAGATTTAAAACGATGGGAGGTATCCTTTGAGGTTGGTGACTATGTGTATCTCAAGCTCCAACCATATCGACAAACGTTAGTGGCCTTTCGTGCTTCTATGAAGCTTGCTCCTCGATTTTTTGGGCCATATCTGATTATTGGGAAAGTGGGGACAGTAGCATGTCGGTTGGCTCTACCCCCAAGCTCACAAATTCATAACGTATTTCATGTTAGCATGCTTCGGAAGCATTTGGGACCTATTCACACCTCAGCTTCAAATCAACTTCCTCCTATCTCAGACGACTCTATTATTCTTCCTCAGCCTGAAGCAATACTTGACCGCCGAGTCATTCAAAAGGGCAAGTATCGACCAAAATCTGAAATTTTGGTTAAATAGAGGGGAGCTCCCAATGAGGACGCAACTTGGGAGAATGAGTGGCGCTTTACCAAGTCTTACCTAGATTTTATCCTTGCGGACAAAGATCCTTTAAGGGGGGAGGAATGATACGTGTGCTTTGTAAGACTTGGTCATCAGTTCTGTTAATAAACTAGTGGAGCTAGTCTTTAGCATTAACAAACTAGTGGAGCTAGTCTTTAGCATTCTGTTTTGAGTTTTCGGTTATAATACCAGGTGATCTGGTCTTGTTGTTTAGTTTCCAGCTGTAAGAATATTATAAATAGTCAGTTCTGAGTTGAATAAAGGGGGAATTACAGAAACATTTTTTCCTCTCTTTTATCTCTCTGCTTCTTTCTTCTTCTTAACTCTTATTCTA